>JAZKJV010000022.1:1040618-1743525 GCA_037367405.1 Ottelia alismoides
TAATTTCACGCTGGATTAGATAATGCCCTCCAATGCTTGAGAGCTTGCACCACGGCATAGAATTCGACATCATAAGTGGAGTATCGTGATCGAGCTTCATTCAACTTCTCACTGTAGAATGCCACAGGTCGTCCTTCCTGACTCAGGACGGCACCAATCCCAACATGTGAGGCATCGCAGTCAACTACGAAAACCTTGGAAAATTCAGGTAGTGCCAAGACGGGGGCATTGGTCAACTGATGTTTTAGCCTTTGAAAGCTGGTTTCTGCTTCAGGAGTCCAGGTGGGTGCACCTTTTCGTGTGCAATCGACTACCGGGGCCGCACAGGTACTAAAGTTTCGGATGAAACGTCGATAGAAGGAGGCCAATCCCAAGAATTTTTCTACTTTTATCCGTTAATTTTATTTACGTTTATTTTGAGTCGTAATTTTATTCGAATAAAAGAGATCGCCTGCGATCTCTAAAGTAGTTAGTTAATTTGAATTTCAAAATTAGTTAGTTAGTCGGTTAGATTCAAATTAGGATAATTAGTTTGAATTTAAATTTGAGTTTTCTATTTTTGTAATCTCATCCCTCCTATATAAAGGGATGATAGACTAGTTGTCTAGACAGGTCAGATTATATGAAAACTTGAGATTTATCTCTCTCTCTTGTCTCTCTCCTTCCCCACTGTTTCGAATCTCGTTGCAACCGGCGCGCCTTCTCTTCTCAACCCCTCAATTTTCTTCTCCACCAAAAATTCCACCGTTCAAATATTTTTCTATCCGTTGCAAAAATTAATTTTGCATCACCCAACTAAAGCTCGACTCGATAACCCTAACTAGTCACAAATCCCAACTCGGGCTCATGCTCATTAGTTTTTTTAGTGAGGCTCGCGAGCTCTTAATGAATTGAGCTCATCAAGCTCGAACTTTCCTGACATCCCTAATTTCTGGTGTCAACTGCTCATTTTTGACGTTTTTGCCATAGTTTATTTGATTGGTGATTTTCTTCACCATTTCTTTGTCCTAAGCTATCTTCTTGTTTCCTCCATTTTGTTGTGCCATTTGATTTAGGATTTTTTTTGCAAGAAAAGAGAGCCTCCACGGTATATGTGTGCCCAAAAATGGCACAAGTGGTAGCTGCTAGTAAATTAGGATTTCTTGAGATCATGACCTCAAACTTCAACTAAAGTTAAGACTTAATGGTAGCTGCTAGCAAACTTGTATATTAAAAACCCTATACATAGTATTAAAGTTAATATCTCAATCTAGTTCAAGATACATAGTTTACCAATATACATGCAGTATCTAATTTCATGTGTTGAATCAAATCTCTCCATATCAAATCTAAATTTATACAATATTTTGTAATATTAAGTTTGTTGAGTTCATTGCGTATATATTGCTGAGATTTTTTTGCTACATACAAATTATAAGAGCTAGATCCAAGCTAAAATAGTTAGATCCAAGCACCTTGAGTTGAATTCAAGTTTTTTTAATTATATCTTTTTCTTCTTACTTCAAAGATTTGTTACAGAACAAAAATAATATTTTCACCTTCTGAATCCAGTTCTATGTTGAGCAGTTCATGGAGTAAATGGAGGGAGGTATACTAGTGTTCATGATGGTAACAAATTGAAGCCTCCGCATAACTTTTATCCTGTGTATTGGAAGAGGTGGAATTGCATGGCTGAAAACTTCTGGTTGGTGGATATAAAAATGTGGTGGGATGCTCCAGTTGTCAATAAGAGGTTAAGAATTAATTGAAGACTCATATGGAAGGAAGGATTGAGAATAGGAAGGAAAAGTTCAAAGAGACAAGGTATATATTGAATTCATATTTCAAAGATAATTTAATCGTGTTATGTAATTCCGATGATGATTTCCAATATCCATCCAATACTAAAACCGCAATAGAAAAAAGTGTACAGAAAATGACAATATGGAACTCTATTAATGAGCACAAGAGACAAAGACTCGTGCATTGTGGCGGTCTTGGACATGTTGTAGGAAGTCCAAATTTAATGCTTGAGCTGAAAGTGGCATAGCAACGAAAGTAGAGTACCTCGTTGTCTTATTTATTCCGACAACCTACTTTCCCACCTTGTGTCCTAACTAAATGCCTTAAACTCAATCAAAACCCAACCTTCAACTCCATCTCCCTATCATGTGCTAGCTTGAGGAGAGAAGAATCACAATCTCCATTGGGTGCTTAGTCAACACAGATGATAACTTCGATATCACCTAGAGAATTGATATTTCTAGACTTGGCAGACTTCAGCGGAACTGACGTGTAGCAAGTGAAATCCCTATGACATTATGCAAAACACATGGCCTTATAAGTGTGGCAATGAGAGTTGCGACCAAAGTCCTACATTCTCCCTACAAACACAACTAAGACTGCATCAAGGGAAGAGTGTTATATGCTTAAGCAACAAATGTCATGAAGAAAATAATCCTCCAAAAGTATTTACAGGACGAAAGTAAAACCGGAACAAGTTGAGTGCACTAGAGGCTAAGTTCCCACCAAGGAACTAACAAGTTACATTCATGTTTCTCAATTGACTCGATGTATAGAAGTGGTCAAGTGGATGAATCAATTACATATTTTTTCCTTCCATAAACTTGAACTTCTAGTGTTTACCTTCTAAAGCATGGCAGACATGTATCTTATTTGAATTAACTTTATTGTAATCATGGACCCTTTACTAGATTTCCACTCTCCAATATATCGATCTCGGAAAAATAGCAAGTCTGATCATTTACAAAGAGAGGACCTTCTGGCAAACCTTTTTCCCAAAAAAAAAATCGTTTAATGACTACGTACGTTTTAACATGAGTACCTTCAGGCAATTTATTCATTGTCGTTCGTCGGCCTTATACGAAAACCAACAAACAAGAAGTGAAAGCAAAAAATTGTCACACATCCAACTCACCTGCGATCTCGGCGCTCTCCTCGTAGAAGTCCTTGTTGAACGCGTCGTACTCGATGAAGGAGTGATCCAGCGGGGGGGATGGGCTCGATCTTCCTGCGGTCGACAACGACGGGGTTGTCGTCAGAGTCGTACTCGAGCATGCCCGCATCCACCGCGCGCGCAGCAGCGTAGACCTCCTCGTCGGAGTCGTAGCCGGCGTGCAGCGCCTCGGAGGCGAGGGCGAGGCCCGCGTCCTTCTTGGCTCTGAGGAAAACTCTCGACGGGGGTGTCCTCCTCGTCCTCGGCCCTGAACCGGTCCTCCTTCGTGGGGGGAGTGGCGGTGGAGCCCGCACCTGCTCGTGGATGGACTCCATAAAGGCGTCCAGGGGGTCGATCTCGTCGTCGTCGGGGTTGGGATCGGGATTGGGGGCGTCGGGGGCGTCGGCGTAGGCGATGTCGTCGAGGTCGTGGTCATCGTGGGAGTCGTGGCGGGGGGGCACGTAGAGGCGGTGGGGAGGGGTTGGGTTGGGGGCGCTCGAAGCTGTAGGTGGAGGGCCGATTGATGCCAAAGCCTTCGAAGCCAAACTTGCGCTTCGACATGCGGACGGTGGTGGGAGGGGAGAGGAGGGGGTTTGGGAAGGGGAAACCGAGAGATGGATTTGGGGGTGGAGAGGGAGACGGGGATGCGATGCGGGGCTGTTGGAAGATCCGACTAAGGCGACCAGGTAGTACCCGATTATCGGTTGGTAACGTTGATAGATATGATAATTGTGTGTACCGATATAATTGTGATTGCATTCATTATTATTGATATAATTTGCCTGAAATGAATATATTTCATATGTTATTTATGTGTAAATCAACTTAACACACGTATATTTTAATTAATTTATTAAATATTTCCGTTATTAATCGTATCTGATTCGTATTCGTTTTATATTTGAATACGTAATTAATAGATATGGTAGTACATTTTTTATATCTGTCAATATTCGTGTATGCATTTGTATTGATATTTTAAAATTTACAAGGGATATGATTGTACCTATATTTTTATCTATATCCGACCATTTTCATCCCTAGCAATAATGGAACTTCCTCTAACTGACACCACAAAAAAATATATTTTGTATATAGTAAGGACCTTAGACATGACATTATTTATGACCTTGTAGTAAAGTCATTTGCAATATTTATCTAATTTTATAATATATCTTGATTTAGC
Organism: Ottelia alismoides; assembly: GCA_037367405.1. Taxonomy (NCBI): domain Eukaryota; kingdom Viridiplantae; phylum Streptophyta; class Magnoliopsida; order Alismatales; family Hydrocharitaceae; genus Ottelia; species Ottelia alismoides. Next base: position 1,044,740 of record JAZKJV010000022.1, read on the forward strand.
AGCCAAGCGTATCGCCTTCTTCTCCCTCTTCCCATCATGTAGAGTTATCATTATTCCTTGTGCATCATTTCTTTTGGATATTTTGCTTTTTTGCACGAGACTTCTCCCCCTCTCTCCCTTGCAACACAGAGGCGAAGGTCTGGGCTATAGTAGTGCCTTTTGTTATATCTCTCCATTCGCCAACAAATTTCCCTCTCGGTAAACGTGAGAAGAAGTGGATGGGGGCGAATGAGGCGACACTCATCTCCCACCTATGCAAACCACTCATCCTCAGACGCGAGAAGAGAATGCAACCCCAAGCAGAATATTTCCATCAACATGCACAACATGTGCAGCAAGTTTCTCCTCAATGAGTACAACGTCCTCCCTTCCTTGTCCCCATCTTCCCCTCTCCTCCTCTACCTCTCGCTCCACCTCGAGCACAACTTCTTTGTCTGCCTCTAGTGACATCTACCTCTAAACACACCGATGATGAGGACATACCCAAGCTTAAAACTAGGTAGACGCTCACATAACGAATCTTTGAGATGTGCAAGTTGTTTCCTTTTAAGATGCTTCAATATTGCAGGTATTCCATCTTCGGATCACCACAAATTTTTTGCACAAAAATCCTAATTTTATGCTTGCAAAGATGTCCTCATTATGTCCGCATACACGTGCTAGTCGTATTTTTCTTTTCAATTGTAGATTCTCGCGAGCACAGATGCGCCAGAACATATCGCATCCTTCCTCCAGGTATTATATTCTTCCCATTAAGATATACTTATGAGTATTACTTTCCCCTTAGTTATTCTGTCTACGAGATCTTCGTTGTTCGATCATATCTACAACCACTTGGAATTTCCATGTTAACCGTATAGTGTAAATTTGCGACGATTTGAACTTGGGTTCAATTCTAACAGAAATGAACATAATCATACTTATATTCGTAAAGTCTTCATGTTAGCCAAAGGTGGAATGAATATAATAAAGTTTTAAAATATTATTATATCTATTTGATTCAAATCGCGTTATATACCTATGTAATTTCATTCAGAATTTTCCCCTTCCTCACACAATACTCATGGTCTTCTTCTTTTTGATTCTCAAATAATGGGTAATAAACATGTATCATAGAAGTTTACCCATCTTGATACTCATTTGATATACTTCTATCTCATCTTTGATGATGTGGGGGCATAATATGCAATAGAGTTTTTCCTTCTAAGATGGCTTCTATTATTCCTTATATTTCTATGTAATTTGATATGGTAAATGATGTGATTTTAGTTATGATTTTTGCTGGTCATTTGATATAATGAATGTTGATGTTAGATTGTTGGATGATTATTTGTAATGGAATGTGACATTTTTTCTAAATAAAAATATTTCATGTCATTGTAAATTGATTATTTTAGACAGAAAAAACTTATCAAAAAGTAAACACATTCCATAGGATTTGCATATAAAGATGTTTATATTCAGTCTATTATAATACAAATAATGATGCTCACTTGATGATATCTTATGTTGCTCTTATATTTTCGGTCTCACTTGGTATAGTAAATGGTGATATCATATAGTTGGATCCCATGAAGAAAATTTGTTCATGTTATTTCAATGCATGTAATTATACTAATAAATAGATCGAACGGAAAAATATAATAAATTCATTTGCAAGCAATAATATTTTTAATATAAAGATGAACATTGCATTAAAAAATGTCATCAACATGAAACCCATTTTTACTTGCATTAATAATAAAATTGTAGTTTTTTTATTGATGAAAATATAGCTACGAATTTTGCTTTTCCGAAATGTATTTTCCATGCATTGCACGGGGCAACCTACTAGTTGTTTTTATTTTCAAGGGAGTGTACTTTAATGAGTTGCGGGAAAAAATGTAAAAAATGGAAATTAAGCTTCTTGAAACTGGATAGTAAAAAAGAATGAATTAAAAAGTCAGATCGGATCGGCCGATCGGAGCAGTTGGATTGAGAATAGGCTTCAATCCGGTCGATTTGACCAACTCCAGGATAATTTTTATTGAAAATTAAAAAATAGAGTCGGTCTAATCTTGCTAAAACGTGTTGGTTTGACCCGAATCAAACCGATGTATAAGATCATTAAATTGGATCCTTTTTCAATTTCAATTTCCAAATCTCAAACTCTCATCCTTCCTTCCTCCCTCGAAGTCCACATATGGAACCCCATTCTCGCATGATGCCTCGTCACTTCCTGTTGAATATGCAATCCATCTTTTGTAAACCAAATTGTTGTCCTTAATTCCTAAAAAACACTACAAAATTCCGTAAAATGACAATGTAACAAAATAAACAATTACAATAAAATGAAAATTTTGAAATTAATAACTTATAAATAAGTCCAACAAATAAAATCACATAAAATGCCCAAAAATAAGGAGTATTAAATGGGACAATCATCTTCATTATTATGAAAATTTCTCTAAATCATGTTAAGTTCAAATGACAAGAAATCAACTTCATGTGTGCATTTACTCGCTTTAATAAATAAAAAATCATGAAAGTACTAACTAGTAAAAAAACATGGTTTAGAAAGTAAGATCAGTTGATCAGAGCAATTCGACCGAGAACAAGCCTTGATCTGGTCTATTTTTCCAATTTAACGAAAGTGCTAATAAAAAATTTAAAAAAAGTCGGGTTTGTTCGTCGATCTGATACGGTTGAACCAGACCGGTTCAACTCGTTGATTTATTTCCTGCCCTTGCACCCAAGAAAAATACAACAAGATCTCATAAATTGATAAAGTAATACAATCAATGCTTGTAATAAAAATAGAGTAATTCTAAATTATTAAGCAATAAATAAGTCCAAGATATGAAATCACATAAATCATCCAAAAAAATAAGGAGTTGAAAATGTGTATAATCAAATATATTGTTGTAAAAACTCATCTGATTTTTGATAAATTCATGTTAAGTCCAAACAACATGTTGTCTATACAATACTCACCTTAATAAATGAGAAATCATGGAAAATACTAATCAGTAAAATACAACATATGGACGTATATTTATCTCCAATCAAAGGAAGAGTGTCTGACTTGGAGACTATACAAGTCTTAGTTACTTGATCTTGTCAAGTTAACTTTTTAACTTGCATGTTCGACACATTTGAATCTATATTCCTATGCAAAGACTTGTACCAAGAGTGTCAGTGATGTTAGTCCTTAAGAAAATTGTCATCTCTTCTTAGATCATATCAAATTCTTCGGATCACTTTTAAGATGCTAGTGCGTCCTCAATCTAAATCCGTGACCAATCCAAGTCCTTGTCCTAGGGCCAAGGTCAAGATCCGGTTCTAGTGCTTAGATTGTGTGCAAGAGTTTAAAGGAGGAGGCAGGGCTCGAGGAACAGACGCAACTTTCCCCTTAAACACAGCTCAAAAATATCAAGCATTCGTTTTGTTGTTCCCCATTCTAAGGACAGATTTGGACGAATAGAATCATTCCTTGTCTACACAGAGACTCTTGGAATGCATTCCAGTCCGTCTTTTCTTTCAACAATACTTATTGTCTGTCAATAATGCTTATTGAATAAACATTAATAGCAAACTACCATCCGGTCCTTAAAAAAAAATACCACAGAAGGTGAGGGGTAACCATGATGAAAAACATGGAACTAAAACTCTGACGTGCATCTTTTATCCAAATAATGACTAAATAAAAGTAGCAAATTACAAAGTAAAATAGCATGATTAATGACCAATTTTGACATAGTAGTCACTTTTGTCATGAACCAAATTCCTAAGTAGTACCTTGGATTTACTTAAATCCCCGGGTATTATGAAAAGTTTTTTTATACGGAAGCTACAGTGGTGTCGCATGTTGAATATAGATACTTGAAATATTTTTTTACCTCGAAACTACTGAGGTAGCGCATCTTGAAGATGCGATATACGGTGATCTTCCTAGATTAGTTCCGGGATAGTTCCAGGAACTTTCTCACATAGCGCATGTTCAACATGCGCCATATGAGGATCTTCCTGGAACAATTCCAAGAAGTTTCTCATATAGCGCATGTTCAAAATGCGCCATATGAAGATCTTCCTGAAACATTTTCAGGAAGTTTCTCATATAGCGCATGTTCAACATGCACCATATGAGGTTCTTCCTGGAAAAAATCAAGTAAGTCTTGCCGATAACCCTGCTTAAAAACAATTTACCAATCTCCCTTTTACCCAGTATTTCCTTGAAGTTCTTTCCTACTTGCATTTTAACTTGCATAGGGTCGTTCTTCCTAAAGAATACACGTCTCGACAATTACATAAGTAGGTTATCGATGCACACACATTCACAAAGGTATATATTGATACACAGACACAATCACACAAATTACATATATTAAATTGTCCACAGAAATATATTTTCATATTTAGTTACATTAACAATTACAAAAAGTACAACTCAACGCCTTCTCCTACGTTGATATGTTCTCGTTGTATCATGAAGATGGAAGGGTAACAAACCGTTTGTCTCGTCTATCATGTTGATTTGCGAGGGTCCTGCACCGTCGTCGAAGGTAGGCATCGGTAGCAGCATGAGCGTGCAGTAAGTGGGCTGCCTTTTTCTAGCGTCCATGTCTTGCCTCAACGGTGCCTGCGGCGTTGGCATGTCGCCACGTGGTCGCTCGACAACCGCTGTGACGAATTCGCTCTCCAATTCTGTTGACGCAAGATCTTCATCTGCCCCAGCGGCTGCCTCATTGTCCACGGGTTTCGTACCGGTTCATGTGCTCTTCCCCAACCTCTTCCTCTTGCTCTTCCTCGCCTGGCCTCCGCCTAAGCCACATCAGCATGGTCCTCATGTATTGCGACTGCACCTGCAAATTGAAATGCTAACCATTGCTCCATTTCTGCTTTTGCTTGTATCACAATCTCGCAACGTTCCTCATATCCAATATCGTATATCCGGCCCCACTTGGCGAGCTGCATCCAAGGAAAAAAATACATATCGGTTATGAAAACTTCTTGAAGTAATTTACAACAAAGTTTGTCAGAGCACTTACGTTGCTTGCCAAAGTTGCACCTAGCTGTCCAAGAAATCTTCTTGTAATCATCCTATACCATTGGTCATAGGCAGACATCGCAAAGATCCCATTGGACTGGTCGAGAGCAACGACTTTATCTTTCCGATCATCCCATTGACTTATATGCCACCAATATTTCACCCTCCAATCCATGTGCACTTTCCTCTCAAGTCGATGGCGTGGAGGTCCTGAAAGGTAAAGCAAGGGCGTGGAATGTCCTGACGGCCGCCAAATTATCTCAGAAATCGGATCGGGAAGTAATACTCAACAATGTGGAAGTATATTAATGGTACACGCGTCCTCCAAATGCTTTCGCCTTCAAAACAGTTGGCAGGGAGACTTGTGTGGATGTCATCTGTATATGGCGTCCACAACACCTGCATGGAAAAATTGTATTTAGTTTAGTAAATTTTTTTGGTAGAAATTGAATTAATTTATGGATGCAAATTTACCTGCTCAGGTGATTGCATGTCGAATGTGTCGTGGTATGGTCTCACAACGAACCCCTAACGGGCGCCCGTGCCACTGTCTGTCTTCCCTCACAACAAGAGCAATGTGGGGGAAATGCTCTCACGCACAGAGTTGAAGTAGTATGACCGAGCCTCCAATCTCCTCGGTCGCCATATCCGCCGATAAACAAAGATGCCTATATAGATACGCAAGTACGACGGATCCCCAGCTCAACATCCCAGAGTACTCTAGATCGTACAGATGTGGTAGCGCAATAAGAGAAATCAATGATCCTTGTTTGTGAATAAAACACCACCAAGCAACTGCAAGGTGTAAGCACGAGCATGTCTTTGTAAGACCACCTCTTCTACATCTTTTAGCAATTCTGCAAAATGGGTGAATAACCAACTCGCTAACAGTCTGCTGCCAATGATCTCGGATGGAAGAGGCCTTACACCCAACAGCTCCTTGCACGTACCCGCCTATGTAGCTCCAGGTGTGGTCTCCCCGGTAACAACAGGTCCATCAATTCGTAACCCCATTATGAATGCGACGTCCTGCAATGTGATAGACATCTCCCCACTAGCCACGTGGAAAAGTATGTGTCTCGGGTCTCCAGCGTTCAACCAAAGCTGTTACCAAATGCCAATCAAGCATGATGAATTCTAGCTCAGATATGTATCTAAAGCCCGCTTGAGCTACATACGGCTGGGGTCGATCATCCAATGGAATGCGGCGTACATGTGTCTCCTGACGTCGACAACGCAACCATGAAGATTCCTACAAGATAATTGTTATAATCAAAATAAGTAAAGAAAAATATTTTAAATGCCTTACATCGCCAACCCAGACACGACGAGAATGATGTCGCTCCTGAAGAGTCAAAACATATGGGTCAAGTGGACTGGGATCCATCCGCAATTTAAAATTTCAATGTTAGAATATACATATGTGTTGTTATTAACCATCAAAAAAGAATATATGAAAAAATTAATTATGCTGCAAATTAAAAGAAAAAGAAGCAAACTTACTCAAAGCAGGATATTTGCGCTTGTTGTGACCTACACCACCACAATTACCACGTTTATTTTTCCCGTTGTCTGTGCATTAGAGGTGGATGCTTGAGAATCCCTTACGCTTTTATTTGGACATCCACGGTGTGTGTGACCCAGTATCCCACCAAACGAACAAGTATTTTGCCGAATCACATCTCTAACATCCATTTCATTATGAATTCTTGTTGAATGTGGTCGACCTTTGCCGCGCTTACACTTTGGGTTAGGACATAGTTATGGATAGTCCAAAGGGACCCACGTTTTCCAATCATCGATGGGAAAATTTTTTCCTCCATACACTTTCAGTTGGTGTTGCCACGTGTACCACTCTCCAACATAGGAATCCACTTCCGCTCGACGGTTAGAAATGACCGCAATGGTGTGGAAACATGAGATACGGAAAATTTGACACTTATTACATGTGCATTTACGTTGGAGCAAATTGACCGTGTATTGTTTGCGACCGCAAAGATCATACTGTGTCCGTCGAACACCACTAGAAACCTCAAACAGTATATATGGCTGCCTTTGTATTTGCGTTATTGTGTGCCAGTTCGCAGCTGCACTCTAACGGTTCAACTCTGTTGATACGTAATGCGTGAATTTGCTTCCTGCAGCAATGGTTGCGCTTTCCTCTTCTACATGTTAGTTAAAGTATAACACGCAATTATAGAAAGTTTTCTCGATCAATGCAGAAATTGGCAAGCAACGTGCATCTTTGATAACTGTATTGTAGCTTTCACTCAGATTTGTAGTCATCTGATCAAACCTATAACCACCATTATAAGCCAAGGTCCATTGCTCACGATAACAATCATGAGTCGAAAACCATCTACCTGCTTCTGTGTTCCACTCTTGTAATTTCCTCATGAAGTAAGCAAACTTTCTACTAATCGTTTGTAATGTTGCTGCTTGCACCAAGGCTTTCATGGAGTCGTTCTTGAAAACGCTATTGAAGTTGCCCGCGACATGCCTTGAACAGAACCGCCAATATGCAAAAGGTTCTAATAAGTCCACGGCAGCATCTTTCATAACGGATTTTATTCCAGAATTTTGATCGGAAATGATACATATTGGCCCAGCTCGCATGCCAATTAACCTGATACGTACCAACGATAGAAACCACTTCCATGAAGGACCAGATTCCTCGTCAACAATTCCGAACGCAAGGGGAACAATATGTTTATCCCCATTAATCCTGCATGCAATGAGTAATTTCTGTTTGTACTTTCCATACAAATGGATCCTATCAATACTAATCAAAGGGCGGTAATATTTGAATGCATCAATGGAAGGTCCAAATGCCCAAAAGCATCATTGAAATCTACGGCAATGCGGTTTCCGAGGATCAGGATTATCGTTGTATTCAATATCAATTTCAGCCCCAGAATGGTAGCCTTCATTGCATGCTATAGATAAGGTATTGCAGCATAAGACTTCTTCCAATCACCAGATACAATTCTGATTGTCTTCCTCCGAGCATCCCAAGCCCTTTTCTTGGTAACCCAGTAGTTGTACATCTCGTGGATGTGAGCTCTACAACTCAAAATACGAACATTAGGGTCATCCCTCATAAGAGCTAGCAACGATCTGGACATGAATTTCTAGTCCAACTGAGGGTAATCTTGATTAACTGTAGGGTTTATACAAGTATGTGCTCCAACAACCTTAAAGATCACCCAAAGACCATCAAATTGTCTAAACTGTCCTCGTAAATACCAAACACATCCATTCGATCTTTGTGTGCAAAAAACTGACCATATCAAGATGGTGGATTCCTTGACAATGAAGTCATAATGTGCCAGAATGCGATACTTCTTTATAGCATAAATCAAATCTTCCCTGCATTTGAAGGTTCTGCCTTTGCATATTTCGTCAACAACGCCATCAAGTCGAGACTTCTTCCGAATGTCGTCTTCATAGGTTGAACGAGTATTGGATCCTCTCACCCCAAAAAAGGTAAACATGGTACAATTTGCTTCGTACTTTGTTCATCGACTCGGATCTCCTCGTCTGCCACATTATCGTCGATATCTTCTTCACTACCTTCTTCCAGGTCATCATCGGTTCCCCAAGGGATGAAATCATCCAAATCATGATTAACCTCTCGCAAACGAGTCACTCATGCATCATTCATGATCCGTACATGGCTGCGTTATAGGTACATTAGTGTCAAAGGAGGGTTCCATGTTAGGGACAACTGTTGGTTATGTGCTCGGGACAACGGACGATCCCGTGTTAGTTACAACATTGGTGACTTTGCTCACAGATACATCTTCAACAGTAATGTCAGTAGGCATCGATTTCCCAATGGTCCGAACATACACAAAAACTCCCTGCATATCATCATCATCATCGACAATAGACGAAAATGATGGTTCTTCCCCTGGGCCTCGAGGGATGCGATGTAGTAATAGGTTTTTTTGATTATTGGCATCCAGGTTGAACTTACGGTAAACCAAGTTCAACATCTCATCGAAGTCATATTAGGCATTAATCCAAATCCCCGTACGTTGGTCGTCGAACCGCCAATAAGCGTACCCTTCAAATGAAACATACAATAAAGCGGCTCCATTCCGACCTAATACGTGACACAACGTACAAATAAAAAAATACACTGATGAAATGAAGATAAGTATGCATATTATATAATCAATAATCTCCAGAATTTTTTTTTACCAAATCTTAATGTATGCAACAACGGGTAAGCCCTATTGGGAGGCGGTGACGGCTAAGACGGTACCGAACAAGGAAGCTACGGAAAAGGAGCTTTTCGCGAGACTTGGAGTGTTCAAAATGCAGGTTTGTGGTAGAGGGGGAGGCCAAGGTCGGAAGCTGTAGCAGTGGGAGTCGGCGGGCGGCACAGGATGGTCGGGCGAATGAGCAACGCGTGGGGAGGGATTCCGATATGTGCGTGGTTTATTTAGTTCAAACATCACATATTCGATATGCGCTTTATATATCGCATCTTCAAGATACGCTACCTCTGTAGTTCCGAGGTAAAAAAAAATATTTCAAGTGTCGCATGTCCAACATGCGACACCATTGTAGCTTCGGTGTAAAAAAACTTTTCGTAGTACCTGGGGATTTAAGTAAATCCAAGGTACTACTTAGGAATTTAGTTCCTTTTGTCATATCCTTCAGGCTCAAAGACATCTTTGCTAAAGCATGTCCCCATCTGGTTAATCTCTTGCACAACAGGTTGCAGAAAGTCGGGGTTACGATAAGCTCGTATATTGCGCAATCTGTTGTTGAATCCTCTCTCATCAACACTTCTGACGGCGAGAAATCTGTGTATCTTCTCCTGAAATTGTAATGATGATAAATATGATCATAATAGAAATATCCAAAACAGTTAACATAAATAGGCTGACCAACAAAAGTTATTCAGACACAATGCCAATATCACAAACAACCAGAATTATCTACCTTAGTTTAGTAAACGATGGAAACTCAACTGTTATGAACAAAATGTTAGGCTGCTTCACTATGAAGTACACCCCATTTAATTCTACATAACAAAAGAAACCAACCACTAAAAGAACATTTAACATAGAGGAGCTCATGGTCCTTCACTGGCATGGTACAATTTCAGATATGGATTTCAACTGGGTAAGTTCAGCCAAAGCTGCATATCCAGTAACATGTTTATATATAGCAATAAATAGCATAGGTTTCCTTAAGTTTTTTTGGAGAGGAAAAATGTACGTGATGCTTTTTCAGTTTTCTATTGGGGTTGTTGTGTTATTCACACCAAGTTCTTGAGGCAATGACCAAATCAAAGACATTTGGAACAGCTCCAGCACCTTCAAAAATACAAGAAAACGATCAGTCGAGGCATAATAGTAGAGTTCCTTGGATGCATGCATAACCTCCAAGGAAAGCTCATTAATAATAACTGTGGAATCTGCAGAGACAGAATACATACCGTCTCTTGTTCTCCGGCGGTCATCTACGTGCCATGTGACATTGAAGTCCCTACCTACAACTCAAAGAAGCTGATAAAGTTAAGGCAGGAACAAGTCTCAACTCCTCCCATAACTCCTCATTGTATAGAGCCTCTTTTAGACCATAAACAGAAGTAATCGCCATCGGCATACCATCCGACAACTTATCAAGAATAATCGTAGTTGATCCACAACTTAACATCTCCTCAACCCTACTGAACATGTACCCTTCCACGGTTCCACCCAGAATGATACCCCCCAAAGCTCCCAATCACCCCAACAGCATGCACATGCACTCCAATCAACGATCTAGAAATCAGACTTCCATAATTTCTCATCACACCTCTTGTGGACAAACCAGATCCGCGTCCAACATCCTAGTAACAAATCTATCACTGATTCTTCTTAGGTTTTCCAAACCCTCTAACGTTCCAAGTAACCAACTTCATTAAGCAACCAATAGGATCACCCCAACAAGTACCGCCCACATACACAAATTGTCACCCTGCGATGAACCTCAACTTCCACCTCTAGAACTTTGACATCAGCCTCCAACATAAGACCTTCTTTTGCATCCTTTAGCAGGAAATCCTTAGACAAAACCATCAACACACAAGTGCCAAGCATAGCGCCTATGTTATCCTCTTCCAAGATATGCTCCTTTCAACCTGCCACAATCCAGCTCTCTGTACCGGAGTTCTCTTTTTGTTTGAGTCAATGTATCAGAGTTCTCTAACATACCATGGACATGGTATTGCCAACGCATCCCTACATCTATAAATAAAGGTCAAAGAACTAATGTATCATGGCTCCACGGACCCGAATATGTAACAACCCACGGATCCGGAGGCCAGAGGAAGCATTAAATAATATTGACACATCGCGTTCGGGGTGTTACTTGCGATTATCAATACCATAGTTCACAGCCACAACTAAGGTCATAAAAGATATATCTTCCATCTCATATATCAAAGTCACATATGATTACAATGTAATACATTAAACTGAACGAAAAACTACCACTGCTAATATTAATTCAAGCCTTGCGTTCTTCTATTTAATAAGTCTACAGCTCCTCACTCCTCAGACGTGTCTGCGACAGGGCAAACCACGGGAGCGGGACAAAAATGCTCGTAAGTAAAATAACTTAGTATGATATCAAAAGATAACGAACTTGATAATGCCTTGATACAATTCAGGAAAAGATTAGCAATGACAATATAACTTATAAAGAAAATTCCGTGTACTTCATATTTTTTTGAGCAGACAACTTCATAATATTGAAAATATAGCAATATAATCAACACAAGATTTCTTGCTCGATATTTCATGTATATATTCATATTTTTCCTGAACACTATCAATATTTCATATATGTCCTCGTACTTTTATTATTCAATCAATAGTATCCTCATATTCATATAGGGTGCATTTTACTAACCGCTGGCACGATGGTTAATCAATCACTACGATACATGATGACAACAGCTGTTGAGTCAATACTAGACTTTTCCCACAAGGTTCCATTGAACCCAACACCCCTCGAAGGTGTTTGCCCGTTAGGCCAGATATGTCCTTTAGGACCTGACAAAGAGACTTTAGAGGTGGCTCTCGCCTTAGCGTAGCATTTAACCCCATATATCATTATGGTGCCAATCCTTATTATACTTCATTTTAATTCCTTTCATTTTATCATGTCTTATCTTGACAATATTGCACTATAAATTTCACAACTCAACTGGCATTTATTCTCTATACTTATAAATAATATCGTAACATGTGTATCCTTCTTTAATTTGATATGGTACAATAATGCCCATCGACCTAATAAAAATCTTTATAGCATTTCTATATTTTATTTTTAATACAATATAATTAAGTATACTATATAATATATTTAAATATCATACTATATCATAATTTCTGACTCTACCTGGGTCGACATGATGACACCATGGAATAATTGCCCTTTTGAAGATCGATGTTTTAACAAGATCATAAATAATTGAAATTATGCAATTATCTAGACATAACTAGCATGACATAATAAAATATGCGGTATAATATCATAATTGCATGATAAAATAAAGCAGAGGAATTTGAAGCGAAGAGTGACCATACATATGACAATTTCTTCTTCAAATTTTTTTGCCGTATATCTCTCTCGATTTCTCTCTATTGACCACCCCCCCTCTCTCTCTCTTCTTCTCTCTCTCTCTTTCTCTCTCTCTCTCTCTCTCTTTCACTCATATATCACTACCTCTCCCTCTCATATTCTTGCCTTGATGCCTTTTACATTCTCCCATTTCACCCCTATATATAATAAGGGAGAAAGAGTGATGGTGAGGTACGTTGGTCCCATGCGTGTAAAGCATGCATGTGGCCATGAGTCTCTCTCTTTCTCTCTCATGTTCAAGGTCCACAATATTATCCCATTCCCTCATATTTTATGGGACTTTTATGAAAGTACCCTCTTTTTTGTATTGGCTATTATAATCTACCCTACTTAAAATAATCATCTCGAAATTTTCGAGTTAAAAACTTACCAAAAAGTTCATGATATTTAGTTCTCATGTCTTCCTCTATCTCTGAGGTGGATTCTTCATGGTTATGATGCTTCCACAGAACTTTGATCATAGAGATGGTATGCCTTCTTAGTTGATTCTCCTTTAAATTAATGATCCTGATTGGCTTCTCTTCATAAGACAAGTCTTCTTGTACTTTGGGAATATCATACTCGATCATATGTGGTGGATCGTGTATGTATTTCCTTAGCATTGAAACATAAAAGACATCATGTAAATTCTTGAATTGAGGAGGAAGATCAATCTGATAAGCAACTTCCCCAATCTTCTTGGTAATAGCGAAGGGACCTATATATCAAGGGTTTAACTTTCCCCTTTTCTCAAAATGAACTACTCCTCGCATAGGTGATTGATGAATCTCGTATTCATCATGCTAAAATTTGTCATTTAGGCTCTGTTCCCCATCATTCACATGTAATTAATCATTAAAAGAGCATTATTAATATTCATACATGTGTTAATAATATTTGCATTTCATCATGCATAAATTGCATTTTAAATCCCAAGTGTAAATTAGCCCAAAAAGCCGCTAACTTCTCATATTTTTAATTAATTCATCCTAACTCCGATTGACCCCAAACTACTCCATTGTGTAGATATTACTAACCTTATTAAATAAAAAATACAAAAAAATTACTAACCCTAATAAGTGTCAAATAATCCCAAAGTCAAATTTCACATCTGACAGACTAAAATAACCATATCTCCCACATACAGCGTCCGATTTTGGTCTACTTACTTTTAAAGTACTCCATTTTCAAATACCATCAAAATAAGACCAATTTCATAAAATTCGAAGCTCATATGTGAAAGTTAGGTTTTGGGCCTCTTTTGCGCAGTTTGACTTTTTGCTATTTTTGACCTGAGTTTTTATGTACTTAGTTAACCCTTTTAATTTTATTTCTTTTTCATTTGTGTTCTTTGATGAAAGTTTTATTAAGCGATGTAAAAATCCAGATCTAGATTAAAACTGAAATCAAAGAAACTGATCGAGTACAAGTGTCCGTTGTCGGTCTGTACAAAAGTTGTGTGATTCTAACTTCTATTTTATTTTCCTATTTTATTATTTATTAAAAATCCAAAAAAATTAGATTAGTGTGTAATTAATTTTATTTTATTTTATCATATTTTTTCTATAATTTTTATCCTCTCTAAAATCACCAAAAAATACAAAACCCCCAAAACTCGGTCTTCTTTACACATGGAAACCGCCAAAAATACCACTTCACACAGGTGACCTATTTTGCTCATGGGTCCTTCATGAAAGTTGTAGATCTCGTCGATACGAACAACTTTCGTAAAGGAAATTTTTCGATCCGAGGTCATCTTCTATCTCTTTTTCTCCTCCAAAAAATCTGAAATTTTTTGGTGCCACGTGGCAGCTCCAGGGCATGCCACGTGGCACCCCACCTCACACTCTCTCTCCAGGCCTTTCCCGGGTCACGTGCTGCGCACGTTACCCTCTTCCCCTACCTCCGACCGTTACCAGCACCCCCCTCCTCCATAACCCCCGCCGTTCCTCCTCTGCACCTCCGACCGTTACGAGGTCAACCGCCATCCCCTCCGCGTAACGCCTCTGATCTTCCTCTCCTATAAAACGAACCCATCGCCGGCCTTCCTCTTCATCCGCCATTTTTTGGAGACACTCCCTCGCTTCCTTGGTGAAGCAAGGCTTGAATAGGGCCATCTCCGGTGAGATCCAAGGGACTCCTGTCTCTTGCCGTTGTAGCTCCTTCATCGAGGAGCCGTGAGTTTCATCGGGGCTCCCTCCTCAAAGCGATCAGCCTTCCGAGGTACCCTCCCCCGGTGCTCCTTCCCCCCTCTTCTTCTCCGACATCAGCTCCAGCCTCGCACAGGCCTGAGCTCCTCCCTTCACCCCCCTTTTTTCCTCCTGTGTTTTGCTAACGTTGCAGGTCCACCTCCACTCCTCCGCGCATCTCCTTCGCGCAGCAACGGGCCACCGACTGTCACATCAACCACCGCGCTCCGCCTCTCGTGCTCCCAGAGCACAGACTTCCACGTGAGTACCCCCGGTCAGGCTTCGCCGCCTTTGGCCGTTCGCTCCATCGCCTCGCTTCGCGCCTCCGCCCGCGACTGCTCCGTCTCGCTTCGCGCCTCCGTCGCGCCTCGCCACTCGCGCGGCACCTCCGCTCGCCTCCGCTCGGCCACCGCCTTCGGGTCCCAGGGTTCCTGCAGTCGCCTTCCCACCGCGCCTTGTCCTTCGTCGACAGGCGCCCGCCCGAGCCCAGGCCCCTCCACCCGCTTCCTCCGCCTCCGATCCCCTCTGCCGGTCGTGTGTCGACCGGCGAAGGGCCAGCCATCCACCCCGCGGCACCGTCGCGCTTCGCCGCCCCCGCGGCACCTCCGCCTCGCGCGACGCCTGCGTCGTTCGCCCTCGTCCCCCGCTGGGCTCCCGAGCCTAAGCCTCAACTCCCGAGCCTCGCGCCTCCCCGCCCGAACCTCAGCTCCGGGCCCACCGACCCTCAGCCACCGCCCAAGGGCCGCACGTGGAAAAATTGCATCGGAGCCCCTGCAAGTTTCTGAAATTGCATCTATACCCATACCATGGGTAAATTACAGAAGAGCCCCTTAAGTTTTTATTAATTACAGATAAGTCCTACCAGGGACCTTTTTGCAAGGAAAATTTTATTTTATTTACATTTTAGTCCCTGCAATTTCAGTTGAGCATATCTTCCTCATACAAACTCCGATTTTAGCGTATAATATGTCATTTTGAAGCTACTTTCATGCTCTACAATTTAGCATAGTTTGTGAACATGTCTGAGATGGTTTATTGATAATTATTATTTGAGGACTTTTGTTGACACATGTAGGCTAATTTTGACATACTTTTGCCACGTATTGCTTGAGAAATTATAGATAAATCTTTTGCAGGAATTTGGATAGGGATCTTACTCTGATTAAACCATTGAAATCACTGTTGATTATTCTCACAGGAGGATAATGTACATTTATTCCTCTAAAACTTTTGCTGACTATTTGAGGAATTTAATCAAAGATAATTGGAGGCCTGATATCTCATTATTCTGAGCTTAAATTCATTACCCTGAGCATCAAGTTAAAGATCAATTTTGATTTGTGATTAATCTTGTGAAAATATTGATCATATTATTGGAGGAGTTAATACGTTTAGAATCACAGATCCTGAGAAACATAGTCTCTATTTATTTTCTTTGCATCGCATCTCCATTATTGCATTGTATATTTTTGCAACACACAAATTAATCGAGCATTAATTGATTATTTAAGTTGATTTAAAAACCATGCAACTGAAAATCTTTGTTCCCTGTGTTCGACCTTGGTAAACTTGCCAAGTAAAATATTCCACAACATTCAAAGATTGTGATTTTTGATTGACCGAAATTCACTTCCTATACTACAATTCATCATTATTAAAGAGGTGGATTTCATGTTCATCAAATGGCGTTGTTGTCGAGGATACTCGCGTGGAAGTCTATGCTCTAGGAGCACGAGAGGCGGAGCGCGGTGGTTGATGTGACAGTCGGTGGCCCGCTGCTGCACGAAGGAGATGCGCGGAGGAGCGGAGGTGGACCTGCAACGTTAGCAAAACACAGGAGGAAAAAGGGGGGGGGTGTGAAGGGAGGAGCTCAGGCCTGTGCGAGGCTGGAGCTGATGTCGGAGAAGAATAGGGGGGAAGGAGCACCGGGGGAGGGTACCTCGGAAGGCTGATCATTTATCACAGATTGAACATAACAAAATTCCGGAATCTGAATCCATCCGTGAAACCTTCCCAGACGAGTCAATCTCTGCTATTGACTCACTCCCTTGGTATGCAGACATGGTGAATTATCTCGTCACAAACGAGGTTCCTCAAGGTTGGCCCAGAAACAAAATCGATCGACTCATATATGAAGCGAGACACTATCATTGGGAGGATCCATTCCTTTTCTTTGAAGGACCGGATTGCATATGGAGAAGATGTATTCCTCAAGAGGAATACCAAAGTATCCTCAATCTATGCCACACCTTGGAGGCGGGAGGACATCACTCTGGGAAGAGGACCGCTGAAAAGATATTGCAATGTGGATTTTACAGGCCGACCTTGTTTAAGGATGCTTACAATTTTGTTAGGTTGTGCCCCGTCTGTCAGAGAATGGGAGGAACCATTGGTTCCAAAGATGCCATGCCTATGCAACCAGTGATCATCTGTGATGTATTCGATGCATGGGGCATTGACTTTATGGGCCCATTCCCTAATAGTCAAGGATTTGAATATATTCTTCTCGCGGTAGATTATTTATCTAGATGGGTGGAGGCTACCCCTACTCGAGCTGCAGATAGCAAAACTGTTTGCAAGTTTTTGAAAGATCATATTATTTCGAGGTTTGGAATTCCAAAAGTTTTAATATCTGATGGGGGAAGCCACTTTGTCAACTAGGAGGTGAAGAAGTTGACTAAGGAATACGGCATCGAGCATCGTGTCGCTACTCCTTACCATCCACAATCCAATGGCATGGCCGAGGTGTCAAACGGGGAGGTTAAAGGAATTTTACAGAAGCTCGTTCGCCCTGACAGGAAGAACTGGTCCCAACTCCTGGACCAAGTTCTATGGGCTTATCGGACGACTTATAAGACCCCATTGGGCACCTCCCCGTTTCGAATGGTATATGGAAAGCCATGCCATTTGCCCGTAGAACTCGTGCATAAATCAAGAATGGGCAATCAAAAAGATTAATTGGAACTGTCACCAAGGAAAGAAGAATCGAGAGATGAATTTGAATGAACTGTCTGAAATCCGAAATCATGCTTATGAAAACAGCACATTCTACAAGGACAAAGTAAAGAGATGGCATGACAAGAACATTCGAACAAAGATCTTTGTCCCAGGACAGAAAGTTTGGATATTTTATGCAAAATTGAAAATTTTCCAAGGGAAATTGAAATCGAAATGGACAGGACCCTTCATTGTAAGAGAGGTACACAATAATGGGAGTGTTGAAATCTCAGAGACCACAGATAGCACTCTAACATTTTACTTAACGGTCAGCTGCTTAAACATTTTGTCGAATCCAACGAGCAATTAGTACAAGTTGAACAAATCTCCTTCACTCAGGGCATAGATTTTGACGAAAAATTTGATCTGCCCAGATAACACACCTCTCTGAAACCGCCACTCTTCTGTATATCCATCTACCCACTTCATTGTTTATACAACACTTCTCTTCTTTTATTTTTGACCCTTCTATACTTCGTACGAGCTATGTCTACATTTCACTTTGTGCCATGAGGACATAGCACAAGCTAAGTATAGGGGGGTGTGTTTGTATATATTTTATCTACTTTATCCATAGTTCGTACTTTAATCATTTTTATCTAACATCGGGGATGGGTACAAGTAGTGTGTATAATACCTGTTTTACAAAAAAAACAAACAAAACAAAAACAAAACAAAACAAAAATTTTTGAATAAAAAAACATCACTCATGGTCTTGCATTTCATCAAGCATTTCCTGCATTCCTTGGTTGATATCTTCCTGACACATTCACCATCACTCAAGGCTTGAGGATTTTTGAGGACACTTGATTTCTGAGATCTTGATATTCTGAGTTAGCCTGCCTTAGTCATTAGGGTTTTTGAACTTAATAAATCCACACTTCCCTAGCTTGAAAGATTTGAGCGCTATATTGCACTCTTCATCTCTACCTTCAAAAAGAATATGATCAGCACAATCACTTTCACAACTGCATGATTGATGAGATGAGTTGAGTTATCACTTGAGGAACTGGGACTAGAGATTTGAGTTTAGACCCGATCTAATGATATTCGAGGATGGGATAAAGTTAATGAAGGCTTCAAAAAATCTGAGTGTCAGCAAAAACCTAGCCAGTATGTGAACAAGTTCATATGCTATCTTTTTGATATTGACCTAAGTGCCAGGGTGTATTGAAGCTTAATGAAAATTGTTGATCAGTGTGCGCCAACTTTTGGTAAAAGCAGTGGAGCTAGCCAACAAAAGAAAAGAAAAAGAAATATTAAAGAAAAGCTCTATCATACAAAGTCAAATTCCAAATGAGCTTCCACCAATGGCGAGCGCTCCCAAACATTTTCAAAGTGTCCACTTGGACCAAGCGCTAATTAGTACCAACGAGTCGGGCTGACACCATAAAAGGACCCTGCATCGTAAGCGATACAAGTCTGGGTGTCGAAGGTATCTTAGATACTCAAAAGAGACACACCCCGGTGTACTCCCAGAAAAACAAGTGCAGAGGACTCCAAATTCTCTTGACGGACACATTGATCAACAAAATAAAAATATATTTGTGTTGAGTAATAAGGCACTCGAGAGGCACCTTGTTCCAATGAAAGGGAGAGAAAATCAGACACAATCCTATGCCCTCTATCATCTGGCCGTCCATCTACACTTTCAAGTCTGACAAACTAATGAGACGGTTGACTGAAGCAAGAATAGACTTATTTCCTAGTGTTGAGGATTAGGTCTAGAGGAGGATCTTTGGGATTGGAACTTTTAGTGATACCCTGACTCGACTCTCATGAAATGCAGTACACTTAAACTCATATCCTTATATTATATGTACAAACAGAGAGTCTGAAAATTAGAGAAGTTGGATTCCTTTTGATTAAAGCTTGGTTGAGCCCAGAATTTTAGGATCACTCAAATTAAGAGTCTTCTATGAATTAAGCCTTGAAAATTCACATGCACAGTCAGGGATGTAATCAACTAAGTCATTCATTCATGCTCGGGGACGAGCATGGTCTAAGTATAGGGGTATGATGAATCTCGTATTCATCATGCTAAAATTGGTCATTTAGGCTCTGTTCCCCATCATTCACCTGTAATTAATCATTAAAAGAGCATTATTAACATTCATACATGTGTTAATAATATTTGCATTTCATCATGCATAAATTGCATTTTAAATCCCAAGTGTAAATTAGCCCAAAAAGCCGCTAATTTCTCATATTTTTAAATAATTCATCCTAACTCCGATTGACCCCAAACTACCTCCATTGTGTAGATATTACTAACCTTATTAAATAAAAAATACAAAAAAATTACTAACCCTAATAAGTGTCAAATAATCCCAAAGTCAAATTTCACATCTGACAGACTAAAATGAGCATATCTCCCACATACAGTGTCCGATTTTGGTCTACTCACTTTTAGAGTACTCCATTTTCAAATACCTTCAAAAAAAGACCAATTTCATAAAATTCGGAGCTCATATGTGAAAGTTGGGTTTTGGGCCTCTTTTGCGCAGTTTGACTTTTTGCTATTTTGACCTGAGTTTTTATGTACTTAGTTAACCCTTTTAATTTTATTTCTTTTTCATTTGTGTTCATTGATGAAAGTTTTATTAAGCGATGTAAAAATCCAGATCCAGATCAAAACTAAAATCAAAGAAACTGACCGAGTCCAAGTGTCCGTTGTCGGTCTGTACAAAAGTTGTGTGAATCTAACTTCTATTTTATTTTCCTATTTTCTTATTTATTAAAAATCCAAAAAATTAGATTAGTGTGTAATTAATTTTATTGTATTTTATAATATTTTTTCTATAATTTTTATCCTCTCTAAAACCACCAAAAAAATACAAAACCCCAAAAACTCGGTCTTCTATACACATGGAAACCACCAAAAATACCACTTCACACAGGTGACCTATTTTGTTCATGGGTTCCTTATGAAAGTTGTAGATCTCGTCGAGACGAACAACTTTCGTGAAGGAAATTTTCGATCCGAGATCATCTTCTATCTCCTTTTCCCCTCCAAAAAATCTGAAATTTTTTTGGTGCCACATGGCAGCTTCAGGGCGTGCCACGTGGCACCCTGCCTTACACTCTCTCTCCAGGCCTTTCCCGGGTCACGTGATGTGCACGTTACCATCTTCCCCTACCTCCGGCCGTTACCAGCACCCCCCTCCTCCATAACCCCCGCCGTTCCTCCTCCGCGCCTCCGGCCGTTACGAGGCCAGCCGCCATCCCTTCCGCGTAACGCCTCTGATCTTCCTCTCCTATAAAACGAACCCATCGCCAGCCTTCCTCTTCATCCGCCATTTTTTGGAGACACTCCCTCGCTTCCTTGGTGACAGCAAGGCTTGAGTAGGGCCATCTCCGGCGAGATCCAAGGGACTCCTGTCTCTTGCCGTTGCAGCTCCTTCATTGAGGAGCCATGAGTTTCATCGGGGCTCCCTCCTCAAAGCGATCAGCCTTTCGAGGTACCCTCCCCCGGTGATCCTTCCCCCCTCTTCTTCTCCGACATCAGCTCCAGCCTCGCACAGGCCTGAGCTCCTCCCTTCACACCCCCTTTTTTCTTCCTGTGTTTTGCTAACGTTGCAGGTCCACCTCCGCTCCTCCGCGCATCTCCTTCGCGCAGCAGCGGGCCGCCGACTGTCACATCAACCACTGCACTCCGCCTCTCGTGCTCCCAGAGCACAGACTTCTACGCGAGTACCCTCGGTCAGGCTTCGCCGCCTTCAGCCGTTCGCTCCACCGCCTCGCTTCGCGCCTCCGCCCGTGACTGCTCCGTCGCGCCTCGCCGCTCGCGCGGCGCCTCCGCGTCGCCTCCGCTCGGCCACCGCCTTCGGGTCCCAGGGTTCCCGCGGTCGCCTTCCCACCGCGCCTTGACCTTCGTTGACAGGCGCCCGCCCGAGCCCAGGCCCCTCCACCCGCTTCCTCCGCCTCTGATCCCCTCTGCCGGTCGTGTGTCGACCGGCGAAGGGCCAACCATCCACCCTGTGGCGCCGTTGCACTTCGCCGCCCCCGCGGCACCTCCGCCTTGCGCGGCGCCTGCGCCATTCACCCTCGTCCCCCGCCCGCCATCAACCGTCGGATCGGGCCCAAGCCCTTGATCCGACTCCTCTAACTGCCACGTGGAGGCCCCCCGAGCCTCAGCCCCAGCCTTGAGGCTCGGGGTCTCCCGAAGCAAACCAGGCCGCCTTGTAGGCTCGGGCTCCCGAGCCTGAGCCCCAACTCCCGAGCCTCGCGCCTCCCCGCCCGAACCTCAGCTCCGGTCCCACCGACCCTTAGCCACCGCCCAAGCCTCAGGGCGCACATGGAAAAATTGCATCTGAGCCCCTGCAAGTTTCTGAAATAGCATCTATACCCCTGCCGGGTAAATTACAGAAGAACCCCTTAAGTTTTTATTAATTACAGATAAGTCCTCCTAGGGGCCTTTTTGCAAGGAAAATTTTATTTTATTTACATTTCAGTCCCTATAATTTCAGTTGAGCATATCTTACTCATACGAACTCCGATTTTAGCGTATAATATGTCATTTTGAAGCTATTTTCATGCTCTACAATTTAGCATAGTTTGTGAACAGGTCTGAGATGGTTTATTGATAATTATTATTTGAGGACTTCTGTTGACACATGCAGGCTAATTTTGACATACCTATGCCACGTATTGCTTGGAGAAATTATAGATAAATCTTTTGCAGGAATTTAGATAAGGATCTTACTCTGATTAAACCATTGAAATCACTGTTGATTATTCTCACATGAGGATAATGTACATTTATTCCTCTAAAACTTTTGCTGACTATTTGAGGAATTTAATCAAAGATAATTGGATGCCTGATATCTCATTATTCTGAGCTTAAATTCATTACCCTGAGCATCAAGTTAAAGATCAATTTTGATTTGTGATTAATCTTGTGAAAATATTGATCATATTATTGGAGGAGTTAATACGTTTAGAATCACAGATCCTGAGCAGCATAGTCTCTGTTTATTTTCTTTGCATCGCATCTCCATTATTGCATTGTATATTTTTGCAACACACAAAATAATCGAGCATTAATTGATTATTTAAGTTGATTTAAAAACCACGCAACTAAAAATCTCTGTTCCCTGTGTTCGACCTTGGTAAACTTGCCAAGTAAAATATTCCACAACATTCAAAGATTGTGATTTTTGATCGACCGAAATTCACTTCCTATACTACAATTCATCATTATTAAAGAGGTGGATTTCGCGTTCATCAGTGATACTTTAAAGAAGACTTGATCTCCTATTTTACATTTAAGATCATGCCTCTGACGATCAGCATAACTCTTCTGTCTGCTTTGGGCAGCTAACAATCTCTTCTTGATAATCTCAATTTTTTATATTGTAGACTACAATCTCTGCTCCAAGAATTTGTCTTTCATCTACATCATTCCAACACAAGGGAGATCGACATGGTCTACTATATAATGCTTCATATGGTGCCATTCTGATACTGGCATGAAAACTATCATTATAGGCAAATTCAACTAATGGTAGATGGAAGTCCGAATTGGCAGCAAAATATAGTGCACAAGATCTGAGCTTGTCTTCAAGTGTTTGGATAGTTCTCTCCGATTGTCCATCTGTCTATGGATGAAAAGGTGTGCTAAACTTTAAATTTGTACCCAGAACATCATTCAAGCTTTTCCAGAATCTAGATGTGAAATGTGCATGCTGATCAGAAACAATAGAGACAGGTACGTCATGTAACTTTACAATCCCGTGTACATACATTTTAGCTAGACTCTCATTGGATTGACCAAATCGTATGGATAGGTGATGAGCATCGATATACCCTACCTAATTCAATTGGGTTAATGATCGAATTAAATGTTGTCGTTCGTTGTAGTTAGGTAAATCGAGACTTATAAAAAATCACTTCAATTAATATTGAACTAAATGCAAGTGAGAGATTTTTATTTTACTTGAGCAAGCCCAAGGTTGAACTCAGGGAGGCAGCTTTTTCCTTAGGTAAAATTTTAGTTAATTTCGAGGTCTGATTTTCAGAAGAATATTTTTTATTTTTTTTATGCAATTTGAAAGAAAGACGATGCAATTCAAGCTAAATTTTAAGGTTAAATTTGAAAGATGGTCAGATTGAGTCCAAAAATTATGAAACTTGGCCAGAATATGAAATGCAATGAAATTAAGCTAATATATTTTTTTTGGAATTTTCGACTCTAAATGATATGAATTAAAGATGAATGTAGGGTGATTTTTGCAAAATTAATTTTAATAAATCCCAACACACATTATTTCAAGATACAAAAATTATCTTAGATAGGCATAAGCAAGAGGAATCCAGGAAAATTAATAAATATAAGAATCTATGTGAATTGGACCTATTAAAAATTAATGAGGCAAATTATTGTTTGATTCATTCAGACCTTGGAATGCGTACAAATTCAATGATTTTTTGGCACAATGTAGAGTAACCTATCTTAGGTCTAATGTGATTTTATGGTGATTTTTAGAGCAACAAGGAATTTAATATTAAATAAGAGGTTCACAGTGGGCAAAATATAGCAAATTTCACCAAAATAATATTATTAAATTTCAAATGGCTCAGAAAAATAAGACACGTGTCACACAAGATAAAGTAAAAGTTAACTACAACATGTAATTTTTGGAATTTAAAAATGATGAAATATGGACACCTAAATATGTGTGCAAAGGCAGGGGCCAAAATGCAAATACAAGAAATAAAATTTCTTAATACAAAACTTGCTGACAGGGACTTAAGTGCAATTACCTATAATGCAGGGGGGATGCAATTTGTCCACGAGAACACGTGCTCCTCACGTGACACGTCTGGTAGGGACTGATTTGCAATAGGGACATCTGTGAAATTCACCCAGCCTGCACGTGAGGAACACGTGAGGTACTAGGTTTGGGAGACTTCGGAGGCTCGAACAGAGGCTCGGACACTCTGGAGGCTCGGGCGTTGCTTCGGCACTGCTTTGGGTGCTCTGAACCTAGGCTCGGGGAAAAGGCTCAAAAGGCGTGATGTGGCGTGTCCAGATCGTCAGATCAAGATAGATCTAACGGTGGCTTATGGCTCCTGGGGTGAGGTGACGTGGCTGTCGGAGAACCGTCAGATCATGGTAGATCTAATGGTGGCTGATAAGGTTGATGTGGCATGATGCAGATCGTCAGATCCTCACGACATCGTACGGTTGCTGGAGCTCGAAGGAGATGGCGACGTGATAGAGTAATGGACATTGGATCCCTCTGATCCAATGGTGGCGGGAAGCGGGTGACGTGGCTCGATCAAGACCGTCCGATCAAGGGATTGAACGGTAGTTGTGCTTCTTGTTCCTCCGATCCGCCGCCTCCTGCAGCGGACTTGGCGGGGCTCCGGTGAAGAGGGTCTTGCTCCGCCGCCCTCCTCCGTGGCCGGTGAACATCACTTGCAACTCTTAAGTAGCTGGAAGCGATCGTGGGAGCGTCGGGGAGTCGTCGGTGTGTCTGAGGGAGATGGAGGTGGTTCATAGGTCGAAGAAAGTGAAGCTCGAAGGAGCTTGGGTGATGCGTTCGACGAGTGACGAGGAGTGTGCCTGCAGGGTTAGATCGCGCCAAAAGAACAAATACTCGTGCTCGTGGAAGTGCAAGGTGTGCAATGAGAGGCCTGGGAGCGAAGTGATGGGTGGTTGATGGTCCTCCTCCGTCGTGGCAGCAGAGCTTTGGTCAGAAGGAGGTGCGATGTGTAGTCAGAGTGAATGGAGTAGCGCACGAAGGTGGGAGCTCCTAGGTGGAGCTCGGTGGATGGTCAGAGAAGCGTGAAGATACGAGGAGAAGCGGAATAAATTCCGAGAAAATTGAAGGGGGAGAAGATGGAGATAAGAGAGGGCAATGGAGGATGCTACCTGGGGGTAGAAGCTCGGAGAGGAGCTCCTGATCTTCGCTCAAGAGTCGGCAGCTGGCCCAAGCTCGTGCAACTCGTTGGAGGAGCTGTGGCACGGCAGGGATACTGTGGATCTCGTCGGAGAAGATAGGGTCGTCGTCGCTCAATTTCTCGCGTAATTGTTGTCACCAAAAGGAGGATAGGAGCTCGGGGTATCTCTCTGTAGGGGCGGATAGGGTGGCAGGTAGCTGGAGGCTGGTTATTTATAGGGAAGAGATGGAGGTGAAGATAATGGGGAGGATGATGTGCGTGGAGTTTGCAGAGCGCAGGAGAAGGCATCATGGGGATCATGGGTGCTGGCGAGGATAGTGGAGGTATGGGTTGAGACGGTGGTTGTAGTGGTGGCAAAAATGAAAAGGGTGAGAAGGCGAGGCAAGGTGGGCGACGTGCGCGAGGAAGGCGGCTGGAGGAAGACGACGACGCCTCGACCGTTGGATCTAGCGATCCAACGGCTCTGAGAGAGGCACCAGGGAAGGGTCTAGATCAGATCCAAGATATGTAATCGAAGAGCCTAAGATGTGCCACGTGGCGCAAGGAGTACACGACGCTGGCGGGCGGTCCAGATTAGATCTGGAGGGAGATCAAATGGTGAGAATTAGAAGTGGTAGAGAATGGCTGAGATGAGACCGTGTGGAAAGGATCAGATGGTGATGGAGTGGACACGTGGAGAGCTGGGGAAGAGGCGCGGGCAGACGGCCTTGATGGAATCTGGAGTTTGATCGGATGGTGGAGATCAGTTGTGGTAAGGTGCAGTGGAGATCAAAGCTCAAGAATGTGATCGGACGGCGGGCAGCAGAGGGCACGTGGCATGCAAAGGAGCAGGCCGCACGACGCAACCAGAGGGTGCCATGTGGCCCAATCTGATTGGCTGAAAAAGAATGAGAGAAAAGGGGGTGAAGATGGCCGAATTTGGAAAAACTCAAAACATGACAGATCTCGATGAGATCTACAAGTTTTATGTTGACTAAAAACGAAAATGAGGTCAGATAAAGTGAGAAAATACAATGGTACAAATATACATACATATAGTGTACAATGGGGACCCAAAACGCAAGTTTTGCATACGAGCTCCAATTTAAATAAAATTGGTCTCATTTTGAAGGTCTCTGAATGTGTATTAATTTAAAAATGAGTAGACTTAGATCAGACACTGTATGAGAGGGATATGTGCATTCTATGGTCCAAGGTCTC
This sequence comes from Ottelia alismoides, assembly GCA_037367405.1. NCBI lineage: Eukaryota > Viridiplantae > Streptophyta > Magnoliopsida > Alismatales > Hydrocharitaceae > Ottelia > Ottelia alismoides. The sequence continues at coordinate 1,071,689 of JAZKJV010000022.1, forward strand.
CAACTGGGTTTGGGGGTTTTATTGGGCAATTATTCAAGTTAGCAATTTTTGATATTTCTCTTGTATTATTAGTTAGTAATATATATAGTATAGAGCGAATTTATGGGATTTATGGTTAGTGTAAAATTTATACATATAGGGTGAATTTTACAAGTGATGTGGGCTTCTCATTTAATGCAGATGCAAATGCTAAGATGCAAATGTTATCAATGCATGCATGAATGCTAATTATACGATTTTTGTGGAAATATGCTCCTAATTGCTTGGGAACAAGGCTCTATTTTCAACTTTAAGAGTGGTGAATCACAGATTCATCAGCAGGGAGTGTGCTGATTTAGTTACGCGGTCTACTATCACTGAAATGGAGTCGTATTTAGTACCTTTCGTGAGAGGCAAACCCACTACAAGGTCCATAGTGATATGCTCCCATTTTCATTCTGGAATATCCAATAGTTGTAACTTCCCAGCTGGCTTCTGATGCTCTATCTTCACTCATTGGCATACGAGACACCTAGAGACAAAGTCTGAAATCTCCCTCTTCATATTTTTCCACCAAAAATTCCTTTGCAAGTCTTTATACATTTTTGTACTCCAAGGATGAATGGAGTACATAGAACTTTGTGTCTCTTCTAGAGTTTCTTTCTTAACTTCTACATTATTAGGTACCTAGCATCAGTTCCTAAACCCCAGTCCTCCATCAACTACGACCGATAACTCACTATTAGGTTTCTTTGACAATTATATTAGTTGTGGTAGTTCATAATCATCCTTTTGTAATAAAACTTTCTCCATTAATGTTGAGTGAATTTGCAATCCTGCCACGATTATATCATAATTCCCATCAATAAAAGGCTTTCATCGAATAAAATCTTCAGCAATCTTCCATTGTAATCTCAAACTAGCAAGCTTGATCTCCCATTTCCTATTGAGCGCATCAGCTACCGCATTAATTTTTCCTGGTTGATACTTGATGAATCTGTGATTCATCACTCTTAAAGTTGAAAACAGAGCTTTGTCCCCGGGTATTTAGCAACATATTTCCCTTTATCTTGCATAAATAGCATTCATGCATCAATCCACAATTATGTGCATTTTAGCATTCATATTTGCATTAAATAAGAAGCCCAATTCACTTGTTAAAATAACATGTATATTCACCATTATTCACCTATATGTATATATTTTATACTATATACAAATCCAATAAAATCAACTCTATAGTGTATATATGACTAACACTAATTAAAGAGAAAATAACAAAAAATATTAACTTGTAAAAGTGACCAATAAAACCCCAATCCAAGTTTAAAGTTAGGAGCCTTAAAATGCAAATATCTCTCTCACACAGTGTTCAATTTACGTCTACTCATTTTGAAAGTAATATACATTCAGAGACCTTCAAAACAAGACCAATTTCATTAAAATCGGAGCTCGTATGCAAAACTTGGGTTTTGGGCCCCTTTTGTATATTGTACATATTGACCAAAATGCCCTTGCATTTTCTTAATTATTAAAAATCCAAAAAATTATATTAAATTGTAAATATTCTTTTCACATTTTCTCTATTTTATTTTAATTTTTCTCTTATTGAAAAATGACAAAAAAATTGCAAAAGGAAAAATGTGGTATTTTATACCTATAAGGTACCACCTAAAAATACATTTATATACAGATGATTTCATTTGATTTTCGATCCTTCACAAAAGTTGTAGATCTCGTCAAGACGAGCAACTGTCGTGTTGACCACTTTTTGATTTAATCCTTTTGTTATTTATTTTTTATTTTTCTTTACATTTAATTTTTGAATTTTCTAGGAGTAACATGTGGCAGCTCCTGGAGCCGTCACATGTCACCCCATTTTCTTATTATTTTCGGATTTATTATTATTATTTTACTATTATTATATTAATTATTTTTAGTAGTCTACTATATTATTTTATTAATTATATATTTTATCTTCCCTTTTACTTCTTCTCCTCTACTTGCCATCTACTCCAAGCCACATCTTCTCCACTTCCTCCACCATTTTCTCCACTTTCTCCATCTCTTTTCCAACTCCCTCCTCCTCTTTATATTCACATCATCCTCCACTATTTTTCTTCATTCGCCATAATCGAGAGAGAAAGGGAACCACCAGCTCAGCCTGCTCGACGGTGACAGCGATCGAGTAAGTCTTCGACGCGACGACAGTTTCCATCGTATTTGGCGAGACCCGAGGTATATAGATCGACCTCGTCGTAGCCGCATCCAAGCTGCATAGCTTCTATGATTCTTTTTGCCAAGTCGGATCGAGGCCAAGATGATGACAGGAGCCGCACATCGTAGCTCCAAAATCTGGCGAAACCACAGGTAAGTATCCCTCAACTTTTCCTTATCATTTTTTATCCAATATTAATTATTTATATTGTTCATTACACCAACAAAAAAACCACATCAAATACACCACCATCATCATCACCATCACCAATCACCACATTTCCAGCTTTTTATTTTTCATTACTATTTCCAGTTAAAAAAAAGATACAACAAAAATTTGCAAAAACAAAAAAGTTGCAGTGCCATGCAGCGGGTTTTTTTTTAAATAATTATTAAAAAATTCGTAATTAATTAAATAAGCATCAAGGGAAAAAAATTAAAAAAATAGGTACCTATCGGCACCTGAGGTGCCGATTTGGGGCGCCCCCTCCAAATCGGCACCTCAGGTGCCGATTTGGGCGATACCCGTTGGCCGCCTCTCCAAATCGGCACCTCAGGTGCCGATTTGGGAGGCGGGCCAACGGCTGGGAGAGGGCCGTTGGAAATTTGCCAACGGTCCCCTCCTCCCCATTTCTTATATATAGCGCCCCCCCTCATTCCATCCTCCTCACAATTTCCCCCTCTCCTTCTCCTTCTTCATCATCTCCCCATTCATTCTCTCTGGTTCACTCATTCTGTATTCTGAAGTGCGATTGCTGCTCTCGATCGAGTAATCTTATTCAAGTAAGAATAAGATATTTTTGTTTGTAGATTTTGTTCTGCGTTTTTTGCAGGGTTTTATTAGTGAGGACGCTATATCAGTGAGGACGCTATATTATTAACTTTTGGATAACATTTCTTGTAGAAGACACGCATCTTTCAGGTAATTTTATTCAATATTTTTTATTAAATTTACAAGTAATTAGTTGTGTAAAATTGATGCTTAGTTAAAACATATTTTAAAATTGATGCTTAGTTAAAATATATTTCAAAATTGATGCTTAGTTAAATTTAACAAGTAATATGATTTTTTTAATGTCACTCACATTAGACATTTTATGAAGAGATTTTTGTAATAGTTATTTAAATCGAAATTAATTAAGTAGGGGACAGTAGACATTTTATTTGGAGATTTTTGTAATAATAATTAAAAAATTAAAATTAATTAAGGACAGTAGACATTTTATTATGAGATTTTTTGTAATAATTATTAAAAAATTTGAAATTAATTAAATAGGGGACATTACACATTACATTGGCATTTCATTTATTTAGATTTAAAAGTGCACATATTCATGTTAAAATTACTGTCATTTGCATCCTATCTGCAGAAGTGGACAACCTGTATGGATGAGTCGTGTTCCTCTTATTTGTTACGATCTTGTAGTGATGCACCTACCTGATCGTGTGATGCGACAATTTGGGATGCGTCAGCACCTTCCTGTTTCTGTGGAGAGGATAAATGCTATATCTAGACGTAACAAAACCCGAAGTGGGGACATCCTAAATTGGGCTACTATACATCGACAGTACGTGGATCGTTGGGCTGATAGGGAAGCCGCAGTTGTTCATGAGCACCCGGATTCCGATACCGATCTTTATATGCAATGGTATTGGAATATAACAAGAAGATGGATCCAAACACAGATTCCTCCTCCTGTAGTAGCTTACCGACCACACGGACCAATGGAAAGACGTCTGGTATGTAAAAAAACTCTACTTATTCTACTGAGATTCAATTAAATTATTCTTAATATATTTGAAAATGGACTAGGTGGATACGATTATACAAGGAAGAAACAGTATGGAACAACTTCGACGATCAACAGACTTACCTACCGACATGAGGACGACAGTCGAAAATACAATTAGCATGTTCGATGAAACACTCAACATGTTCTCCTTGATGTATCCCTTCCATCAATATGAGCATCAACAATTCATGCCATCACAGGAGCATCATACTTCGGGAGCATCAGGTTTTGTATTTTTTTTCTTACAAATGTAAACTAATTTTGTATCTTAAAATCGTGAATTTAAAAATTTCTATGTTGTAAATTGTACAGGAAGGGAGTACACGGAATATGGTGGGGAGGGGACGCAACCACCACCGATGTTTGCTAGTTCAGGTTTTAGTTATTTGTTTATGTATAGTTAACTCTTATCCATATATCGATTTTTAGACATATAAATACAGCTCCTCATAAAATATAGCAGGACTCGGTGAGCTGGCATTTTCCCAGGGTCAGACAATGGAGGAGTCAATATTTGGCACCTCAGGAATGACGTCTGCAGGATATGGCGGGCAAGGGTACTCATCAGGTCATCAAGGACTCGCATCTCAATATGACCAAACTGGATTTGGAGCTTCAGGTAATAAAATGAGTAAATTAAATAACTAATTTTTATCTTATGTATTATTTTCTAAAAGATGAATATCTGATTCTTGCAGGATATGGAGAAGCTTTTAGTCAATCCCAATTTGCAGGATCATCATTTACTGGTCCTTCGAGTCAGGGATACAACGGACAGGAAGTTCCACCAATTCAACCAGGATTCGTATCTACAAGTAAAATTGAACTTAATTTATTACATTGCATTTTCCTCTTATTAGGTAATTTATGTGACATATAATGTAATTAACATATTTCAGGTATGAGCTATATCGAGTATGGCTTTAGAGGGTCTCAAATCGGTGAAGCCGGATTTAGAGGTTCAGGTATAAATATATTATACAATATACGAACTCATTTCAATACGTTATGTTTAAATTATGTGATACTTATAACAATGAAAATGTCTCAATCTTGTAGGACCATCGCTTGTTGGACCTTCGAGTCAATTTGACTCCGGACCCTCTCAGCTCATACCGTCTACTCAATACAGTTCAGGAGATTTGCAGTCGCAGATATTTGATAGTGTTCGGCAAATGGAGGTAACTGATTTTGATAGACAGTTGTTTGGTATATCCATGATACCACAACAACGTCCGGAGCTGCCTCGAAGACCTTCTCCTGGAGTAAGGATCACTGAGCCTCCTCCATCAGAGCCGCCTCGCCATTCAACAAGTGTACGAACGTCAAGGAATCAGGAATCACAAACAATCGAACCGCCACGGAAGTTGTCAGCTAGACCGCATCCTCCAGGGCACGTTCCAACGCATTCAGAACAAATGTCCAAACAGAAGAAGAAGAAGACAACACATGAGGCGACTCACAAAAAATTGGGAGATGGAGGGCAAGGAAACGACAAGGGAGGTGGTGCAGGAGGTGGAGGAGGAGGTCTGAAGGGATTTCTGAAGATATGGAAAATTTAAGTTATTGTAAATTTTTTTCTTATTATTTGTAAACTCATATTTCTTCTCTTATGAATTTAATAAAATACTTGTAATTTTTTTAAATTAATTCATGTGAAGTTGTACCTTGTTGAGTTCACATATATCAATGGTAAATGATGTTGTTCACACTCTCAATTTCTTTATATTTGCTACAATATTGTTGACATGTCAATTATAAATATTCTAAGTATGTATCAATAATGAAGAATATACTAAAAAAATAAAGATATACTTAACATTTTACAATAACGTTATCGGGAAGAAGATGAGAGCACGAAGCTCTACTGAGAGATCAAAAATAGTGTGATGAAGGAAAATATTGATAGCTTATTAAATTTATTTTATTTTTTAAATTTATTTATGTAATCCCTCAAATGTACTCAAATGAACATAAATGTAATTGTAGAATAATATTTTGTAAAATTATTTACATAATTCCTATAAATATTTTCCAATTATTCATATCTAAGGAACATAAAAATAATTTGTAATCTCCGGCAGTACTGAAATTGAATAACAATATTGAAGGGATTTGTTTTGTAAAATTCCCATCCCACCTCAGGTGCCGATTTGGCGCCTCTGCCCAAATCGGCACCTGAGGTGCCGATTTGGAGGGGGCGCCCCAAATCGGCACCTCAGGTGCCGATAGGTACCTATTTTTTTAATTTTTTCCCTTGATGGTTATTTAATTAATTACGAATTTTTTAATAATTATTAAAAAAAAATCCCCCGTGCAGCCCCTCCCTCCAGCCACCGGCGCTCCTCCTCGCCGTCCACGCGCGGCGAAGCCCGCGTGCCCATCCCACCCGCAGACCAATCGCACGTCCCTGCTCCACCTCCATGCGCCTCGCACGTGGCCGCCGTGCGGCTGCCACCGCCTCCAGGCGCACCAACCTGCCAGCCGCAGGCAGCCCAACACCGTCCTTCGCACGCGCGCACCATCGATGTCGCGCTGCTCCAGCCATCAACGCCGCCAGCAGCTACCAGTGGCGGTGCCTCTCCCCTGCGCGACGCTTCACCGCCCGCGCGCCGCGTCCTGGTCGCACGCCTCCACGCGATGCTGCCCAGTCGCTCCTTCCGGAAACGCCTTCAACGCATCGCCCGTCCTCAGGCCGCGCGTGACCGCGCACCCTCCCGCCGTTGGTCGCGCCCCACTTTCAGGTGCAGTCGCACCACCCACCTCCGCCCTCGCGCCGCGTTCCTCCACCACCGCGCCCTTGCGCGCCGGTCGCTGACCTCCTATCCGCCCGTCGCTGCGAGCTGCCCCACGCATCGACGCCCGTCCGCCCAATGGCAACAGCCGCCGCAAGCGTTACGGAAATCGCATCTCCGTCGCGGAGGCACGTGCCCACGCACGATCCTCACACCGCCCCCTCGGACGTGGCCGCCACCCTCGACAGAAGCCATATGACCTGCCCCGCAACCACCGCCTAGTCGACGTCACCTCCAGGCCATGGCCACCAGCCACGGTCGTGCACCTCGTGCCGCGCCTCGCAGCGCCCCCTTGCCACCTCCCGCGTCGTCCACCGCGCGCTGCTGTGCGCGCCTCCCCCGACCGCCTACGCCGCCCGCGGTGCTCCTCGACGCCCACGAGCAGCTCCGCCCCTTGCGCGCCTCCGCTGTCCGCCCTCCAGGCCACATTACAGCGGCGGTACCGCCACCTCGCCCCGTGCCTCGCCGCCCTCCAACGCCATCTCCTCTGCGCAGCCTGCCCGCTCCACCACCATGCGCTGCGAGCAGCACCCCGTGCTCCCCTCGTCACCGCTCACCGCCAAAGCTCTCCGCTGCCGTCCCCGCGCTGCGACGTACCGCCCCCAGCCGCTACTGCTCCCACTCGCCCCCTTCTGTGTGCCCTAATTTGGGTTCCAAGTTAGGAACCCAAAAAAGATCCATTTTTCTTTTTAATTTATTTATGAAATTTACAATTTTGTTCCTGCATGTTTTGTTAATTCCAAAAGTGCCTTTGGGCATAGTAAAGTTTATTCATTTCAATTTCTGTACTGCGAAGATAACCCTGACTTTATGCATTAGTTTGGACAGTATTTTTGCATCATTTTATTCAATCAAAAATAACATTTTGTAGAGCAATTAAATCTTTACTTTTTGGCTATTTATTTTCATTTTTGTGATGATCAGAGTATTTATTAAAAATCAGAGATTGAAAATTAGTGATATTTTACCCATTTAAGCTCTGAATTTCGCATCTAATTATTTATTAATCCAAAAATTACAAAAACATTGTAGATGATGCCTCTAAGTGTGTTTTAATTACAATCCAAATTTCATCCATTTAGGAGTTGTCTTGTGCACATAATAAATTCTAGAACGATTTCTGTAATAGATTTTTAATTAAATCCATGAATAAGATTTTTGAGAAATTTCAATTCTCCTGGATTCCTTATTGAAATATCTATTTGAGATAAATAGCTCTCTGGATAATTTTGTTTAATGGATTTATTAGGAATTAAATACCCGTAGCTGCTCTATTTTCAGTAAACAATTCATAAAAAATCATAAAGTGTCAGAAATATCCACTTGTAAAATATCCACCAATAACTTACCTATTGTTTGTATTTTATATCCCCTCCAAAATAAAATCACACCTTCCTTATAATGTGTACATTATTAGTTAATAATATAAGGAAGAAGGCCAAAATCCCTATCTTGTAAAATACCCAATCAAGCCCCAATCCCCCTGGACCTTAGAATGCCAATATCCCTCTCTTACAAACTCCGAATTAGGTCTACTTATCTTCAGATTAATACACATCCAGAGACCTTCAAAATGAGACTAATTTCATTCAATTCGGAGCTCGTATGCAAAACTTGGGTTTTTGGGCCCCTTGTATACTACATATATGTATATTTGTACTCGTGTATTTTTGTATCATATTTGACTTCATCTCCGTTTTTGGTCAAATGAAACTTGTAGATCTCATCGAGATCTACAACTTTCATGTTTTGAGTTTTTCCAAAATCGGTCTCCTTCTCTCTCTAAATTTGCTTTCTTTCTCAGCCACTCAGAGCTGGCCACGTGGCACCCTCTGATTGAGCCACGTGGCCCGCCCCCTTTGACCTGTCCACCAACACCCCTGACCGTTGGATCTCAGTCTAGATCCAACGGTCCAATGATTTCCACGAACGCCCTTGGTTCCCCACCGTCTGATCATACCCAGCTCACATCTTCACTGCCGCTATAATACCCACCGCCCGATCGCAGTCCTAATCTAATCACGCCCGTCCAATAGCGCTGCTTCCACCACACACCACGTGGCGCCATGTACGCCATCCGATCATCCAGCCCTAGATGAGATCACAGTCGTTGTTGAGTGCCTTGATCCTCGTCGTCAACCTTGGGTTCACAAGATCCAACGGCTACGAACTCGTCTTCGTTGGTTCACAAGATCCAACGGCTACGAACTCGTCGTCAACCTCGGGTTGCCTCTCTCTCCCACGATCTCCACCTCGTGCGCTCGCCTTCCCCTTTCTATTTTCGGTGCCACGCCGACCATTACCTCCGCTCCTGGCACCACCACTACACAACCCACTCTTCCCTCATCCTCGCCAACCCCCTCGATCTCCATGAACACTCTCCACTTCGCTCCACAAAACCCACCAACTCCACCTCTTCGCCATCTACGCCGTCACCTTCATCCTATAAATAAGTCGTCTTCAGCCACCTTCACCCCAATCCGCCATCAGGGGAGTACCTCCGAGATCCCACCTTCAAGTTGGTGACAACAATTTGACGTGAGGACGAGCGACGACCGAGATCCACCTCCGGCGAGATCCACGGCCCAACCCCGCCGTGCCGCAGCTTCCCTCGTGAGCTGCACGAGCTCAGGTCTCCTACCTACCTTCGAGCGACGACCAGGAGCTCAGATCTGAGCTCCATTCACCAAGTAGACACCTCTACCTTCTCTCCGATCTTCTTCTTAATTTTTCTTATTTTCTCCGATTTTTTCCGCCGTCATCTCTTCACTCCCCGCTCTGTCAACCCTCCTCCGAGCTCCGCAAGGGAGATTTGATCTTTGCGCTACCCTCCATCTTCTCAGACGACGTACTTCACTTCTCACCGATGCCAGCTCTGCCACCTTAGCGGAGCTCAATCACCGGACCACCTCTCCTCTTCTCAGGCCTCGCACCGCATGCTAGATCACCCCATGAACACATAGCATGCTTCGGCTATCAATTAACCCCCTGCAGATATTTCTCCTTCATTGACCAGGACTTCATGGGAGCTGCTTCTGAGCTTCTCCGCCACCGCACCCCAGAGCGTCTCCTCCACTTCCGAGACCACCGGAGAATCCCCGAAGCATCTACAAATCTTCCCAGCTACTTGGGAGCCTCCGTCGAGCTTCACCAACGACCAGAGAAGGAGGCGGAGCTCAAGACCTTTCGCCGGAGCCCAGCCTTCTCCGTCGCAGGAGGCGGCGGGCCGGTCGAAGAAGAAGAACAACTGTCGTTCGATCTCCTTGATCAAACGGTCCGTAACGAGCCACGTCGCCCACATCCCGCAGCCGTAGGATCAGGAGGATCCTACGTTCCAGGTCGAGCCACATCATCACTTCCTTCGAGCTCCAGATGCCGCTGAATCATTCCTGATCCAGTGGCTATCAATCGTCCACGTGGCCTTCTCCAGAAAGCTTCAAGGACCGTTTGGTCGATCTTGATCTAACGGATTCAGATACACCATGTGCCAGCAGCTAGTCACCGTTGGATCGTCACTTGATCCACGGTCCAGATCAAGCCACGTCGCCTGATCCGAGCCTCTTCCCCGATTACTAGGCTTGTATCCTCGAAGCTACTCTGAGCCAGACCCGAGCCTTGATCCCATCCTGGGTAAATTGCAGCGAGGTCCCTAGAGATTTCCATAATTGCAATTCAGTCCCTGCTAGGAACCCCCATATGAGGAGTACGTATTATGTGGAAAATTTGCATCCTCCCCCTCCATATTATAGGTAATTGTATATTAGTCTCTGTCAGCATGTTTTATTTTTATCAATTTTATTTCTTGTAATTGCATTTATACCTTGTCTTTGCACATATATTTAGGCACTCATTTTAAATCATTTTTCAAGTTTAGAAATTGCATTGTGTAGCTTACTTTGTCCTCTTTCATATGTAAAACTTGTCAAATTTTTGTAATATCAGTGGATTTTTCTATTAATTAATTGATTGAATTTTGTTATATTTTGCCCATTTATGCCTTTTAATTCATAGTAATCTCTCTGTGACTTCAAAAATTCACATTAGACTGAGGATACTGACATTTACATTGTGCCCAAAAATCATCTCATTTGCACGCATCTCGAGGCCTGAATAAATCATTTAGTGATTTACTCAATTTATTTTTAATAGGTGCATTTCACATAGAAATTTAGGTTGCTTAATTTTCCTAGATTTTTGACACTTAGATCTATCTAGGATAATTTTGATATCTGAAAATATTGTGATTTGATATTTATTAAAATTAATTTAGTCAAAATCACTTTGCATCCATTTTAAATTCATAGTAAATTCATCCAGTATCAGGAAACTCTAAAAAATAATGTAGCTTAATTTCACCATATTTCACCATCTGGCCAAGTTCATAATTTTTGGAATCAATTTGACCACATTTTTGAATTAACTTGTAAACTGGCCTGATTTTGCATGTTTCTTGCATAAAATATACTAAAAAGACCAAAAATATCATCCCCTGGAAATCAAACTTCGGAACTTGCTTAAAATCTACCTAAGGAGATAGCTGCCTCCCTGAGTTCGACCTTGAGCTTGCCCAAGTAAAATAAATTTGCCACTAGTGATTAACTCGATATCAATTAAAAGTGGTTTTTGATATGCTCTTATTATCTGACTGTAACGAACAACAACAAATTAATTTGACCATTAATTTGATCGAATTAACAAGGGTAGTAAACGACTTGTCAAAATGGCGCCGTTGCCGGGGAGGCACGGCTTAGGTTAATTTGCAGTAAAATTCTGAGTGTTAGATTTTCTATCCTCGGGTAGTCTGACCCCCGGTTTTCTTGTGAATATCTTTGTCTTTTAATTCTTGTATTTTTGTGTCGTTCTCTATCTGACCTCAACTTGTTTTTGTGCGAGGAACGTGAGGAGTCGAAGACGCTTCGAGGAACTTACATTTTAATTTGTTTGAGTGACTTGAGAGGACTTGTATTTTTTTCATTTTTTCATTATTTCCAGCAACTCCCGTTTGGGTTCTCACGAGTGTAAACATAGTGGAACCGTGTCCCCGTCTACTGTGTGGTTTGAATTTTTAGAATAAGCTTACACTAGCAGCTCCTCGAGCCACTCTAGGGTTTGTTTGTGCTCGTAATTTTTAGGACCACACAGCCACTTAAAAGACGCACTTAGACCACAGATCTAGTCAAATCAACCTGTACTTCACTCACTAATAGAACTGCCTGTCTAGGAGCGGATTTTGTCGTCTGCATCTTCATGTAGTGTAGAAAGATTTCAATTCTGTTTTGCATCTTGCATGAAAGCGAAGGGATTACTGTAAGTATTCTTCACTTAGCATAATCATCATTGTTTTTTGTACATCGGCTTTTCTCGATTTCTCTCTCTTGGTTTTCCAACTTAAGTTAAAGGAAATTGGGACTGAACGATAGGCGTGCTGTGTGGATTGGACTAAACCAGTGAAAACTTAACTTAGAACCGGGACTACTAACATTATTGACCAAAAAATTCAATAAAATTGGAAATTCTGCTTGCGGGAGATTAACCCCGACCTTGTTTTCAGGCTGAGTGAGGGTACTTGAGTGTGTGGGAACACCTTAAGTAGAGCCCAGACCCCCGCCTTCCATATCACGTACCAACTGATCCTAGCAAATATTGCGAGTTGAATATTTTTCAGGTTCATCGACTAGTACCAAGTAGCCTCCGCCTATTTACATGTAGTCAGGGGTGAACCAACGGTACTCCGTGACAAGCTGCTAGTAACCTTTCGAGGCGAAGTTCCAGCCTTGTTAGCTTCCGCCTGCTTGCTGGTAGATAGGGGTGTGGTCTTTGAATCCATCAACTTGGGATAGGAGTGAAGAAAGGAAGGGCACATGTATCTTAGGCGACATGATAAACATGGAAGACGCATCCGTCTTTGAGCCGACTTCCCTCTAGGACATGTAACCTTTGTTATTTGCTTGAAAATCACACTTAAAATCAACCAGATTAATTAGACTCGGATTCGGGTCCTTCACCTTGTTGAGTGTGAAAATACAGGGTTTGGATTGAATTGCTTGCTTCAGGTAGGAGTAAAATCCTATCTTTACTTAGATCTCCCGATTCTTCTCGCCATATCAAGATGACTGACTGGGGGAATATTGACATATTATTCTCCAATCCCTGATTGAGTCCCCCACAAAACTCATCTTCACCGACCCAAGCGCAACTTGGACCACCCAGAGCTCATGACCCTCTTGAGTTCTGGATCCCTCACACCCAGGGTGGTTACTCTCAAACCAACCCTTTCATCTCCTCTGAACTTACCGAGGAAGACCATCACCTCGGTAAGAACCCCTTCCTTGATTTGTCCTCTAACCCAAACCATGTTTTATACCCAGGACTGGAGGACAAGATGCCTCCTAAGTGACCCCCAGATGAGGAAGAACACCGAGATGACCCACTCCAGCAAGTCTTGGCTCGCCTCGCCACAGCTGAACAACAGAATGCGGATCTTACAGCAAGAATGGGACAAATCATTGCGGCAGGAGGAATCGACCGACCAATGGTTGATCCTATAACCCAGCAGAGAACGAGATGCACAGTTGGTTGGCACCAGTGGTTCCCCCGAAGCATTCGAGCTCAAGCCCCACATCCTTAGCCTGCTACCGAAGTTTAGTGGACATGTAAATGAAGAACCGCATGCCTTCCTTAGAGACTTCGAGCTGGTTTGCAACAACTTAGTCATCCTAGGGTTGGGCAGGATTACATTCGACTGAAGGCTACCCCATTTGCCTTAGGAGATAAGGCAGCACATTGGTTGAAAAATCTTGGGGTGATATGTACAACCTGGATGCAGTTCAAGGACCTTTTTTTGAAGAAGTTGTACCCCCTCAGTAGAACTAATCAAATGAGAACGAAGATCGCTAGTTTCTCCCAGGGACCCGGTGAACCATTCCATGAGGCCTGGGATAGGTTTAATGACCTAATTCAGAAATGTTCCTACCATGGCATTTCTAAGGCGATCTTAGTCGAGACCTTGTTCTATGGTTTGTCCCCGGAGATGCAGGGGTTACTAAGTGCTGCCTGTGGAGGAAGCTATCTGAACAAGAATGAGAATGCTGTATGGAAGATACCAGAGCAGATGGCGGAAATCGGTAGGTCGCAGGCCACTAGGGCCTATCAGTTGTCTCCCTCAATCCTATCCAACGAGACAGCTAGAAGGACTGTAGCGGATCTGACAGAGGATCTCATCCCCATCATGGGGATGATTGCTGACAAGTTAACCATGGTCGAGCAGATCCACAAGAGGGTCACTGACCTTGAGTCTCTCTCACGTTTGCCAAAGCAAGTGGAGGAACTTACTGAAAGGGTAGCTAAGATAAAGCTACATGCCCCTGATAACTGGCATTTTGCGAGGGTCAAAATTATGTTGTCGCTGAGGCGACCCCTCACAGAACATCGGTTAGTCAGCAATTAACCCACAATAAAAGAATAAATAGATTAAGTCCCAAAAATGTGAATTAGTATTTATTTCTCTACCACAAAATGCATAGTGAACAAGCATGTAGAGGTCGAACCACAGAGAGCAATACAAAAGTGCAGTAGCCTAAAATGTGCATGTACTACAGAGTCATCCTTGTGTCAAGCCTATTTTTGTGGGTTTTTATCTTTTTATTATTTTTTTATTTTTATTTTATTTTATTTATTTTTTTATTTTTATTGTAATAATAAAGTTATGTAATATATATATATCTATATAATTTGTAGAATATGAATATATAGATATATACCCATAAAGGGTATGTATAAAGCATATAATACATACATATGTATATATGTATCTATATAATATATATATTCGTAATTTAATTCTCAGATTGTTATACATTAATAAATACATATATATATATGTATATATAATATTTTTTTCAATAAGGGAATATATATATATATAATGTAGAGAGAGGGGTGATACAATATTTATAAAAATATAAAAAAAATAGTCAAAAATTCAGAAATAAAGTCTTTTTGGTATTTTCATGATTTTTTACTGTTTTTTTTGTGATTTTTCGGTATTTTTCGAAATATTTTTGGTATTTTTAAATAGCAAAATAAGGTAAAACATGGAGTTAGCTACTGGCTGAGAGCAAAATGGACATTAAAAATATAAATCAGCCACAAAATTTTTCCCAACTATTTTTAAAAGAAAGAGGATAAAATATAGAAGCTACAGGAGTTTGCAATTTTTAGGGTTTTCTAGAATTTTTTATATTTTTTAGAAGTTTTTGAGTATTTTTTGAATTTTTAAGGTTTTTCTTTTGAGATTTTTAATGATTTTTGGTTTGACACTTAATTATGATAAAATAGACCATAGGTAATTTTTTTGGAATTTTTTGAGGTGGTTCAATATTTTTTTGGTATTTTCTAAGCTAGACAGTAAATAAAATGCATGTTTTTGATTTTTCTTAAATGCAAAAATGCAACAAAAATGAAAACTAAAATTATGGCATGCAAGAGCAAGCTAACAGGAGCTTATATCCATTTTTGCAAAATTTTTCAAATTAATGAGGCATGAAATAAATGGACAAAACATACAAAAATATCAGGCCTGGCAGGGGCATTTTTGCAAATAAAAATAAACTCAGGGACTTCGGTGCAGAAATACCAAAAATATTACACGTGAACTGCAATTTTAAGGGCTAACATGAAATACAAAATCTGCTAGGGGTTTGACTGTAACTTTCACGCGCCTCACGTGGGACTACACGTGAGGCGTGGAAGGACCTAATTGCAATTCGGGAAAATATAGGGGTCCTACTGCAAAATGTACAACTTATTTACAACGTGCGAATTTATTTACAATATTAAACATTAAATACAAAAAGTTCAAGGGGCTCAGTGTAATTTACCCCCGAAGGTGCGCAAATGGACGACGATGGGCGCGCCACTTATCCACGTGTCGGGCTCTCGAAGCCTGATACCCCTTCGACGATCTTCGGTCGAGATTACTTCTGATGTCTGATCGAACGGCCGAGGCAACTGCTACATGGACGGCCCTGATTAGATCTGGGGCCGTCTCCTTCATCCGACGGTGGCTGCTGATGACGAAGAACAGGGAAGAACAACTGGCTTCCCTGGCTTCGATCTTTGATTCCTCCGCCTCCAGATGCTCCTGGTTGATGGCGATGGGTTCCATACATCTCGCGAGGTGGCGCGCACCGTCCGAGGTACTCCAGAAGGTCCAGGACCCCCTAGATCGGTTCAACGAGCTCGGAGAAGAAAGGAGGTTCCTGGAACCTCGCAAGGGATCGAATCGAGCCCCAGGGGGCTCCGTTCAGCTTCTAACCTGCACCAAAAGCATGAGGGGCTCGAGGGGGTCTTCCTCGACCAGGGGTTAAGGCTAAAAAGATAGGGGATGGCGAGGGGTGGCGAGGTCCGGCGAAGCGGAGGAGTTGGACCTCGATTTGCAGAGCTGGAGAAGCTTTGGTTGATCTGATGCGTTGGTTAAGCGTGGAACGCATAGGGAAATGAAGTGAGGTGAAGCGAGGGGTCGGATCGTGCGTAGATCAGGGTAGAGAGGTTCGCCGGAGCTGAACTCTGGCGAACTTCGATCTGGGTCTAATCGAGCACCTACGGTCCTACTGATTATTCTAAAATCTGGATTAAAGATTAAAAACTAAAACTAAGCTACAAAACGAGATAAATCAGCTCTTATACCTGGTGGTCGAGCAGGGAGCAGGACCTCCGGTGAGCGGTGGTCGTGGGCACTTCCTTCGACTCCTCCGACCGACTGAGACTGCCAGGAGTACTCCCTGTCACGAGGATCCACCAAGGGCTGGAATTGAGGGTGGAAAGCGACCGAAGGGAGACCAAATTGGGGGATGAGATCGAAGCTATTATTTATAGACATGGACACACACCCTTATTGACCGGGGCGCCACGAAGAATCGGTAAGTTAGATGGTCGATCTAGGTTGTTGGCGGTGATGTACAATGATCGGTGATCATTTTGTCAGAAGACGTCGATGGCCAATGATGGACGAGTCGAGCGGGAAAAAAGGGAAAAGACATGCGGAAAAGACCAGCCACGCCGTTTCAGCCGCCTGGGGGTCGAGTTGACCAGGTGGTCAACAAAATGTTGGAAGCTGATTGGCCCAGGTCAGCCCGGGTTTGACTTATTATTTTATCCTAACAAATGAATTTATTTAATTTTACTTATAAAATAAAAAATGTTTATTAAATAATTTAGTATTTATTTATGATTTTTATTTAATTTTTCGATGTATTTTATTATGGTTTTAATTTAATAATGTATTTATGCATGTATTTACATGTATTTTATGTATTTTTTATTTTGTTTATTTCATTTAGTTATTTTATTGTCTTATTTTGTAAATTTATAATTTATTTTTGTGAGTGTGAGGGTATTTTTATTTAATTTTTATAAGTTTATTTTCATTTTTAAATAAATAGGTATATGTATATGTAGGTGTACTTTATAGGTATTTTACCTATATATTCTATGTACTTAATTTATTAAACATGTTTTCTTGATTTTTATTTTGAATTTGTATTTTTAATAAGTTATATGTAATATTTACAATATTATTATAAAAAAATATGAAAGGATTAAAGAATGTTTCTCTTCTTTATTTAGATATATACTTGACATAGGTATTATGCCTATTGTCTTGCATATACTGATTTTATTTTATAAGCCCTTTTTAGTTTTATTCTAATCTCAATATGTACATGTATTACATGCATTATTTACAAAATTCTGAAAATATAATCTGATAAAAATAATGGATAATGAATAAATTGAATATTTTAATCAGGCTAACTGCACAATGAAGGCCAAAAACCTAACTTTTGCAGATGGACTCCAAAAATTATGGAACTAATTTTATTAAATAGTTCTTGGAAAGCTATATACAATTAAAGGTGAGTTTGGATGATTTGGAGTTTTTACTTGCAAGATATGGGTCTGTGAATTTGAGATCTTGCCTTTTTATTTTGGGTATAAAATGTACACTGAGTATTATTTTTACACAAACTCAATTTTGTATTTTTATTTACATTTTTATCTACAACTTTCATGTACATAGTTTCTTTATTTGATGAATGAATAAGTATATACAACATAGGTGTCAAAAATGCATAAATAAATGCATGAATAAATGAGGTATTTATTGTACACTGGCCCTTATCTCCCCCTACTTTATTCCTTGTCGACCAATTCCATGCTGGCCTTGGTCTCGTGGTTAGGGTCATAAAATTTTTACGATACTTTATTCCTTTTTCTTTTCTCCCCTTTATTCTATAATTTTGGCATTAAAAACCTTATTTTATATACAATGAATACAATAAATAATAGATGCTATTATGTACAAATTGATGTTATTTACATGCATTTACTGGGGTTTTAAAGGCCAAAATGATAGAATAAAGGTGATGAAATGGAGGTTCATCAGCCCCTTCTGCACCACCTATGCCTGTACACCGAGTCCATCTTGTACAGGAATAGACACCGGGGCCTCAGAGTGGCTGGGTAGAGGAGCAGACTTATACCCAGCAGGACCAGCATGCACCCCCACAAGTAGAAGCTGGATACGAGGAGCCTCCGCAGGTGTTCGAGATCAACGGGCTGTGGTACAGCCATGACCCCGTCGGCAGACAGTCGGGGATGGAGAACGGTCAGCCTTACCGACCTTCCCCAACTTATCAGGAAACCAGCTCCGTCCCCGCACCGCGCTTTGTTCAGTCCATGCCCGAACGAGGGTACCAGCCTCAGCAGCACCAGCAGCAGCGCACGTTCTTCTCAGGCCAGCAGGGCCCGTCAACGTCCCATTTGCAGCAGAAGTATCGGCATGGCCAGTAGGGCCAATATAGGACCTCATCTCCAGGACATCATCAAGCTGCCCAACCCACCGAATTGTAGTCCCTCACTTTGGCGATCCATACCCTATCTGATAGGGTCCAACAGATCCAGAATGACTATCTGGATATGAGATCCGTTATGAATCGTGTTTCTCGCATCCAAGATCAACAAATGGCACCAAAGACCCCAATTCCTGCACAGGTTCAGGCCAACCCAAACAGCCTAACTCAAGGCTATAACCGACCTCGTGATCAGGTATATTGTTCAGATAATTCTTTATCTGAACATGAGATCCTTTCGTATGATAATGTAAACCATATGTCCCTCAAGAGCGGAAGGATCATGATCGTACCTGATCGAGCATGGGCACTGGAGGAAGAAGCCGCCAAGTCTCCACCTGAGGAGAACTTGGAGGCAAAAGAGGAGCAGCACCACCACTGGCAGAAGAAGAGGACTTCTGGGTCCTCAAAAAAGCAATGAAGCCGCACCAACAGAGAGTCCACCGAAACCGATGAAGAGCCCGCACCTCCATCTGAGGAGGACCATCTAGAAGTCGTGGAAGACGCATCACCGGTTTCGCAGCAGCATTTTCCTTTTAGTCAGAGTCAGAGTCCGAGTTTGTTTCAGAGTCTGAGTCTTGTACAAAACTCAGTTCCCACTTTGAACGAAAACATTTCAGTTTCAGAATCTGAGTTGGAGTCAATAATCCCTTTCCCCCGAGCTCTTAAGTGCGGAAAGAAGAAAACTAAAAAATCCAAAAAGATGACCCTAAGATGGCAGAGTTTTGTAACAAACATATCAAGGTCACAATCCCCTTTGATAAGTACGTGGAAATGACTCATGCGTTTCAGAAATACCTTAAGGTCAGATGCACACCTACTAGGGTTAGCAGGAAGACCAAAAGCTGTGTTGATAAACACGTTCTGTCAGTAGCCACGACTTGCCCAATAAAGAACTCGTTTCCAAGGAAACGAAGAGACATGGGTGCACATTATGTAGTGAGTCATGTTGATGACATTGCATTTGCACACACTCTCCTAGACAACAGCTCCTCAATTAACTTACTGCCTACAACCCTCTATGAGCGGCTTAATCTCGGACCTCTTAGGAAATCTAGAGCCCTCCTGCAGTTCACTGATAAATCAACCAAGAGATCCCAAGGAGAATTGAGGAATGTTGTCATCAAAGTCGAGGGTCAAAAATACATGGTGGACTTCACTGTCCTAGATATGGAAACCCCTCGTAATTGGAGAGATTCCCAGATCATCCTAGGTAGGCCCTTCCTCAGGAAGGCGGGGGCCTTGTTTGATTACAAGATCAGGAAAATCCAGTTCCAAACTCCAGGCGGAGATGAGGAACTTGAGATGAAGCAAACCAGATGGCAGAAACTAGATTCTAAATCCAGCACCGACTACTCTTCAATCGAAGCAGACTGCGACCGTGTAGACACAGTTGGACCATGGAGACAGAACCCAGCCAGCATCGATGAGACCCTCCCCTCCGGAGACGATCTTATGCATGAGTCAGTTTGCGAGCTCCTCAGGAATGGGTACAGCTCAAAGCCTACATCCCCCTACATCTTCGATGACTTAGAGGCCCAGCTGGGCCTGTCAGTCCTTCCCTCTTTAGGACAATCAGAAGATGAGGATGACGAGTCAGATGTGGCTTTTGCTGATTACATGGAGACCTTTGACAATCCGACTCCAGAGCCGAATAACTTGGTGGCAGCAATTACAGAGACAAATCCAGCCATTTTCAACACTTAACCAGATTCGGTTGAGCCAGATTTCCTAGACGATAACACATTACTTGAGCTCAAGCCTTTACCTACAACTCTAAAATATGCCTTCCTTATAGGTCAGGATAAGAAATTTCCGGTTATTAACAGTTCGCGATTGACCGAGGAGCAGGAATCTCGCTTGCTAGAGATCTTGGAGAAAAACCGCAAAGCGATAGGCTGGAGCATTTCCGATCTCCACGGGATAAACCCCGCTCTGTGTTCGCACCATATCTACTTGGAGAATGAAGACAAACCCTCTCGTGAATTACAACGTCGTTTAAATACAAAATTACGAGAGGTAATGAAGAAGAAGATAGAGAAATGGTACAATGTGGGTTTCATTTACCCCATCTCCGACTCTAAATAGGTGACCCTGATTCATGTTGTCCCGAAAAAAGTCAGGAATTCAGACGACCACCAACGAGGACGGAGAGGAGATCGGACACGAGTGCCCACGTCGTGGCGCGTCTGTGTGGATTACAGATGCCTGAATGCTGCGACGAAGAAGGATTATTTCCCCCTACCGTTCATTGATCAGATCCTAGAGAGACTAGCGGGGAAAGAATTCTTCTGCTTCTTGGATGGATTCTCGGGCTACAACCAAGTAGCCATAACTCCAGAGGACCAGGAAAGACCATGTTCACATGCCCCTTTGGTACCTATGCTTCAGGCGCATGCCTTTGGTTATGCAATGCTCCAGGTACTTTTCAAAGTGCATGATTGCTGTATTCGCCGAAATGGTTGGCGAATTCCTGGAAGTCTTCATGGACGACTTCTCGGTCCATGACGATTCCTTCAATTCATGTCTTAGTAATCTGGACCGAGTCCTCAAATGCTGTTGTGAGGTTAATCTGATGCTCTCTTGGGAGAAAAGTCACTTCATGGTGACGGGAGGGCATTGTGTTGGGGCATGTCATCTCCAAGAGAGGAATGGAGGTTGACCCTGCCAAGGTGGATGTGATCAGACGACTCCAGCCACCAACCTACGTTAAGCAGTTGCGGTCATTCCTCGGGCATGTCGGATTTTATCGGAGATTTATCAAGGATTTTTCCAAGATTTCCCGACCGCTAACTGAGCTTTTAGGCAAGGACATGGAGTTTATTGTTGATCACAAATGTCTTGAGGCCTTTAAGCTATTGCAAGGAATGATCATGGACGCCCCTATCCTACAAGCCCAGATTGGTCTCTAACTTTTGAGATCATGACGGACGCATCAGATTTTGCTGTTGAGGTTGTGTTAGGACAGAGGAGGGATGGTGTCCCGTTTGCAATCCACTACGCAAGCAAAGTACTTGACACCGCTCAGCGTAACTATACAGTTATGGGAAAGAAATGCTTGCGGTAGTGTTTGCCTTGGACAAGTTCAGATCTCACTTAATCGGATCCAAGGTAATTGGGTTCACTGACCATACGGCACTACGATACTTAATGGAAAGGAAGGACGCGAAGGCACATCTTCTGAGGTGGATTTTGCTTATCCAGGGAGTTTGATTTGGATATTCGTGATAAACCTGGAAAGAAGAACATCGTAGCTGATCATCTCTCCCGTCTTGAAGATCTTAATACTTCCGAGGATTCACCAATTCGAGACTCCTTCCTCGACGAGTCGATTTTTATTGTCGACTCACTCCCATGGTATGCCAATATCGTGAACTATCTTGTCTCCAAGAAGGTTCTCGAGGATTGGCCTAAGAGCCACATTGACCGACTGAAGTTGGATGCTAGACACTACCATTAGGAGGACCCGATCCTTTTCTTTGAAGGGATCGGATTGTGTCTGGAGACGGTGTATTCCTCAGGAGGAATATCAGAGTGTCCTTTCTTTATGCCACAGCTTGTAGGTAGGAGGACACCACTCTGGGAAGAGGGACCGCATGGAAGGTACTTCAGTGTGGCTTTTACTGGCCGACTCTGTTTCGCGATGCCATCACCTTTGCGAAGTCGTGCCCAGTATGTCAGAAAATGGGAGGAACCATTGGTTCCAAGGACGAGATGCCTATTCAGCCTGTCATCATTTGTGATGTCTTTGATGCCTGGGGCATCCGATTTCATGGGCCCATTCCCTGTCAGCCACGGATTCGAGTACATCCTTCTTGCGGTAGACTACCTATCCAGATGGTGGAGGCTATCCCGACCCGAGCCGCAGACAACAGAACTGTCTGCAAATTCATCAGAGAGCATATTATCTCTAGGTTCGGGATCCCCAAAGTGTTAATATTAGATGGGGGTAGCCACATTGTAAATCGAGAGGTGAAAAAACTCTTGAAAGACTACGGCAACGAACACCATGTCTGCTAACCCTTACCACCCACAGACTAATGGTATGGCTGAGGTGACAAATCGGGAGGTGAAAACTATATTGCAGAAGCTTGTCCGCCCAGACAGAAAGGACTGGTCCCAGATCCTGAATCAAGTCCTATGACCTTATAGGACATCTTACAAGACACCATTAGGGACCTTCCCCATTCCGTAGGGACCTCCCCATTCCGAATGGTATTCGGAAAGCCATGCCATTTGCCCGCAGAGTAGGTCATAAATCAGAATGGGAAATCAAGAAGGTCAATTGGAACACACACCTTGGGCAAAAGCAGAGAGAAATGGATCTGAATGAGCTTGTGGAAGTCAAAAACCACGCATACGACAACAATTTGGGGTACAAGACAAGGTTAAGTGTTGGGACGATAGATATATCAGAAAAAAGACCTTTGTTCCTGTACAGAAGGTATGGTTGTTTAATGCTAGGCTGAAGATCTTCCAAGGCAAGTTGAAGTCCAAGTGGACGGGCCCCTTCGTCGTCCGTACGTTACACGGTAGTGGATGTGTCGAGATCTCAGATCCTCATAGATAATGCATCGACATTCCTAGTGAATGGACAACTGTTGAAGCACTTCGTCGAATCCAATGAGCAGTTAGTCCATGTCGAGGAGATTGTATTCATGCACGAGACAGATTCAGAAGATACACATCGAGCCACGCATGAGACCTTGCAGCAGTGAGCTATAGCCATCAGCAGCATCTTGAAAGATTTAGACCGACACCCTTGTATATACCCATCATTCTTGTACATTCTTCTCTCTTCCCACGACTCTAATGACCCATCCCAGCTTCATCTATATCCATTTATGACTATACTTAGGATGACCAGATCCTAAGCATAGGGGGTATGAGCCACCTGAGTCTATTCTCTATACATTCTCCAGATCACATTGGTCCTCATACTCACTCCAATCCTACACTTAGGCTGATCTGAGCCTAAGTAGAGGGGGGACCGATACCACCTTGTATATATTCATTCCTTTCTCATCCTGGCCTCGTCTGCCCCATATTTTGTTGACCCTCTTCTACACTTAGGCTGCCAAAGCCTAAGTATAGGGGGGCGGAGCGACTTCTATACTTTTTGTAATTTTAGCTCTCCTACGATTAGCATGAGCTATGTCTTTTTCCTCGCTTTTCGTGCTCAGAGGACATAGCACACACTAAGTATAGGGGGCGTGTATATATTACATATATACTTTACCCATAACTCGTACTTTCACGTATTTTCGCGTATTTTTGTATATATTATGCAATAATTACGGAGTAGGTAAAATTGGAAAAAATTTAATACATGTATACTTGTATAATATGTTAAAACAAAAAAATAATACTTTTGTAAAATTTGTTTTAAAAATAGGATGTATACCAAAAAAACTTGTATACTATGTATATTATTACAAACTAAAAATTGTTGTATACCAGAAATAAAACAAATTGTTGAAAATAAAATCTTCTTATTTACTCTTGCATATCATCCTTGCATTTCAAAAAAAAGTCTTGCATTTCATTCATCTCTGTAGCATGCCATCTGCATCTGATCTGCATATGCAAGATGAAAAGCTAGTGGGTTCTGAACCAAGTTATGAATAGATGTTGAGGATGAACTTCATTTTACCTTAATCCACCTAATTTCAGAGGAACCTCATAGGAGCTGGAGTTAAGATTTCTCGGGTCAAGTGACTTAATTCTTTGAGTCTGCAAGTCTATGTTCACATGGCATCTTGATTAGTCCAAGTAGAATATCTCGTGCACACGCATGATTCTTTTAGACAGTGACCTAACTTGGACAAGCACAATGCACATAGCTCTTCATTGATGAGGTAATGAGAGGTAGAATCCTTTAGCTTGGAGTAGCACATGGGTGGAAACATCCGTCCTCCTCTAGGGAGGGTAGTGCATCTCAACCTAGTCTGGTGGTGTTGACGTCTGAGGACAGGACGTTGTGGGTTGCAATAATGCTTCAAAGGGATAGTCTACCGGCTTAATAGGAAAAACTCCTGATGTACGTGTTGCACCTTGTATATAGTTCAGAAAAAAAGAAAAAAGAAAAAAGAAAAAATGCAAGAACTCCAAAAAATAGACTGGCCAAAGTGAAAGTAAAATACCTGTCGGAGTATGTATATTAGCAAGAAGTCTGCAGCTGGATGACTTGGCTACACTGGTCAGGCATCCCGGGATAGGTAGCTACACTGGCTACCGTCCATTCTTTTCTCCACCCCCCTCCTCTTGAGCTGGTCGCACTTGAACTTAGAAGGGAATACCCCGCTCCTCGAGGAAAGAGTAACCGGACCAGGTAATTAGAGTTACCTTGTTAAAGGAGGCTGGTTCTGAGCCATTTCTGATGTGGAGAGTTACATTTCACTTATACAATACAAGTAAGAATCATAGTCATCCGAAATTTACGTTTGAGGATTTGTTCTGACCTGACTGTTGAGGCGTCTTGAATAGAAGACTTGTGGAACTTGAAGTCTGTTAGGTCTTAAGTTCAGATCCCAATAAGGTTCTGCCACACAATTCATCCAAAAGGTTGAGCCAAGCTCCATTTTCAACTTTTGTCCATGACCTTGGCATGGAACCCAATCTCATTTCACTCTTGCATTTCATTTTAGTTGCTCAGGGACGAGCAAGGTTTAAGTATAGGGGGTTGATGAATCTGTGCTTCATCACTGTTAAAGTTGAAAATAGAGCTTTGTCCCCAGGTATTTAGCAGCATGGTACCCTTTATCTTGCATAAATATCATTCATGCATCAATCCACAATATATGCATTTTAGCATTCATATTTGCATTAAATAAGAAGCCAATTCATTTGTAAAATCCACTTGTAAAATATCCACAAATAACTTACCTATTATTTGTATTTTATATCCCCTCCAAAATGAAATCACACCTTCCTTATAATGTGTACATTATTAGTTAATAATATAAGGAAGAATGCCAAAATCCATATCTTGTAAAATACCCAATCAAACCCCCCTAACCCCCTGGACCTTAGAATGCCAATATCCCTCTCTTACAAACTTCGAATTAGGTCTACTCACCTTCATATTAATACACATCCGGAGACCTTCAAAATGAGACTAATTCCATTCAATTCGGAGCTCATATGCAAAACTTGGGTTTTTGAGGCCCCTTGTAGACTACATATATGTATATTTGTACTCATGTATTTTTGTATCATATTTGACCTCATCTCCGTTTTTGATCAACATGAAACTTGTAGTCTCATCGAGATCTACAACTTTCATGTTTTGAGTTTTTACAAATCGGCCTTTTTCTCTCTCTAAATTCGCTTTCTTTCTCAGCCCCTCAGAGCTGGCCACATGGCTACCTCTGATTGAGCCACGTGGCCCTCCCCCTTTGACCTGTCCGCCAGCACCCTGACCAATGGATCTCAATCTAGATCCAACGGTCCAATGATTTCCATGTACGCCCTTGGTTCCCCACCGTCTGATCATACCCAGCTCACATCTTCACCGTCCACTGCCGCTATAATACCAACCGCCCGCTCACATTCCTAATCGAATCACGCCCGTCCAATAGCGTTGCTTCCGCCACACCCCACGTGGTTCCATGTACGCCATCCGATCATCCAGCCCTAGATCAGATCACAGTCGTCGTTGAGCGCCTTGATCTCGACCGTTGGATCACAAGATCCAACGACGACGAACTTGTCGTCAACCTCGGGTCGCCTCTCTCTCCCACGATCTCCACCTCGTGCGCTCGCCTTCCCCTTTCTATTTTCGACGCCACGCCGACCATCACCTCCGCCTCCTGGCACCACCACTACATAGACCACTCTTCCCACATCCTCGCCAGCCCCTCGATCTCCATGAACACTCTCCATTTCGCTCCACAAAACCCACCAACTCCACCTCTTCGTCATCTACGCCGTCACCTTCATCTATAAATAAGTCATCTTCAGCCACCTTCACCCCTATCCGCCATCACGGGGAGTACCTCCGAGCTCCCACCTTCGAGTTGGTGACAACAATTTGACGCAAGGACGAGCGACGACTGAGATCCACCTCCGGTGAGATCCATGGCCCAACCCCACCATGCCGCAGCTTCCCTCGTGAGTTACACGAGCTCATGTCTCCTACCGGCCTCTGAGCGACGACCAGGAGCCCGGTCTGAGCTCCATTTCCCCAGGTAGACACCTCCACCTTCTCTCATCTTCTTTAAATTTCTTCTTTTCTCCGATTTTTCCGCCCGCCCTCTCTTCACTCCCCGCTCCGTCAACCCTCCTCCGAGCTCCGCCAGGGAGCTCTGATCTTCGCGCTACCCTCCATATTCTTAGACGACGCACTTCACTTCTCGCCGATGCCAGCTCTGCCACCTTGCGGAGCTCAATCACCGGACCACCTCTCCTCTTCTCATGCCTCAGCACTGCACGCCAGATCACCCCACGAACACATAGCATGCTTCGGATATCAATTAACCCCCTGCAGGTACTTCTCTTTCATTGGCCGGGACTTCATCGAGTTGCTTTCGAGCTTCTCCGCCACCGCACCCCAGAGCGTCTCCGCCACTTCTGAGACCATCGGAGAATCCCCAAAGCTTTACAATCTTCCCAGCTACTTGGGAGCCCTCCGTCGAGCTTCACCGATGACCAGAGGAGGAGGCGGAGCTCAAGACCTTTGCCGGAGCCAGCCTTCTCTGCCGCGGAGGCAGCGGGCCGGTTGAAGAAGAAGAACAACTGCCGTTCAATCTCCTTGATCAAACGATCCCTAACGAGCCACGTCGCCCACATCCCGCAGCCGTAGGATCAGGCGGATCCTATCACTTCCTTCGAGCTCCAGATGTCGTTGGATCATTCCTGATCCAGCGGCTATTAATCATCCACGTGGCCTTCTCCAACAAGCTTCACGGACTGTTGGATCGATCTTGATCTAACAGATTCAGATACACCACACACCAGCAGCTAGTCACCGTTGGATTGTCACATGATCCACGGTCCAGATCAAGCCACGTCGCCCGATCCGAGCCTCTTCCCCGACCACTAGCTCAGATCCCCGAAGCTACTCCGAGCCAGACCCGAGCCTCGATCCGAGCCTCCGAAGACCACTGAGCCTGGGACCCCCACGTGATTTTGCATGCGCGTCTTGGGTAAATTGCAGCGAGGCCCCTAGAGATTTCCATAATTGCAATTCAGTCCCTACTAGGAACCCCCACGTAAGGAGTACGTATTATGTGGAAAATTTGCATCCAACCCCTCCATATTATAGGTAATTGCATATTAGTCCATGTCAGCATGTTTTATTTTTATCAATTTTATTTCTTGTAATTGCATTTATACCCTGTCTTTACACGCATATTTAGGCACTCATTTTAAATCATTTTTAAGTTTAAAAATTGCATTGCATAGCTTACTTTATCCTCTTTCATATGTAACACTTGGCAATTTTTTGTAATATCAGTGGATTTTTCTATAATTAATTGGTTGAATTTTGCTATATTTTGCCCATTTATGCCTTTTAATTCATAGTAATCTCTCCGTGACTCCAAAAATCACCAAAAATTCACATTAGACTGAGGGATACTGAGGTTTACATTGTGCCCAAAAATCATCTCATTTGCACGCATCTCGAGGCTTGAATAAATCTTTTAGTGATTTGCTCAATTGATTTTTAGTAGGTGCATTTCACATAGAAATTTCGGTTGATTAATTTCTTGGATTTTCACACTTAGATCTATCTAGGATAATTTTGATATCTGAAAATATTGTGATTTGATATTTAGTAAATTAATTTAGTTAACATCACTTTGCATCCATTTTAAATTCATAGTAAATTCATCCAGTGTCAGAAAATTCTAAAAAATTAGTGTAGCTTTATTTCATCATATTTATCTTCCATTAATTTTTTCATAATTTTTGCATATCATTTGCACGAAAAATTGCAAAAAACCCAAAAAATTTTGCATTTTTCATTTGTGCATCTTAAATCCAACAATTCTAAAAAAAATACATTTGCATTCATCATTGGATTAGGTTTATAGAAAAAATATAACTTGGTCAATTTGATCTAATTTCATATTTAAATTAATTTTGGCTAAGTTGTTGATTTTCTTAATAACCTAGGACATTCGCATCAGTGCATCTGCATTTTTATTGCATTAAAAAATACCAAAAAATCCCACTTGAAAAACCACGATCTAATCCATCTAATCTGATCCCGAGTTGTTCCTTTGCCTCCTTGAGTCGACCCAGGGGATTGCTTAGGCTAAACAAACATAAAACCGCATATTAATTTCATTCGACGATTCATCGATTTGTGCGGTTATTTTTAATCGATCCGGATTTATCCGACTGCAACAAAATCGTCAATGAGACAACTTCAAAAGGGTAGATCCGCGGTTCATCAATACTCTAAGGAGAAATCATAGTCTTCTAATAATTCTAAACACTATAATTGTCTCATATTTAGATCTTTCTGATAGAACAAATATTTGAGACTCTTGTGGTCAGTAAATACTTGGAAATTTTCTCCATAAAAGTAATGTCTCCATAGTTTCAAATTTAAAACTACTGCGACGAGTTCTAAATCATGAGTAGGGTAATTACACTCATGAATCTTCTATTGTCTAGATGCATAAGCTACAACATTATCATGTTGCATCAACACTGCACCAAGACCCGATCCTGATGCATCTGTGTGTGTTGTAAAACCCCCAATACCTAATGCAACCTTTAGTTTTCAGAAACTCTCCTCACATTGTAGAGTCTATGTAAACTTTATTTCCTTCCTCATTAATCTAGTTAATGGTAGAGCTATATTTAAAAAGTCCCGAATAAAATGTCTATAATAACCGACCAATCCTGAGAAACTACACACCTCTGTAACTATCTTTGAATGCTTTCATTTTTGAACAGCTCCTATCTTTGATGGATCGACCGTTGTGCCATCCTTAGATATAACATGTCCAAGGAATATCACCTTTTCGAGACAAAATTCGCATTTTGAGAATTTAGCATAAAGTTGGTGATGTCTTAGTGTCTCTAATACCAACCTCAAGTGTTCCTCATGTTTCTTTTTGTCTTCAGAATAAATAAGAATAGCATCAACAAAAATAATGACAAACTAATCAAGGAAATCTCGGAACACCCTATTCATGAGTTTCATGAATGCTGCAGGAGCATTGGTCAATCCGAATGGCATTACTCGAAACGAGTAATGTCCATATCTTGATCGAAAATGCAGTCTTTAGTGTATCTTTGATCTTTGTTCTTAGCAGATGGTAGCCTAACCTTAATTCAATTTTTTGAGAAAATAGCAGCCCTCTATAATTTACCGAATATGTCATCTATTCGAGGTAAAGGATACTTGTTCTTGATGGTAATTTAGTTCAAAGCTCGATAATAAATACATAATCTAAGAGTCGCATCCTTATTCTTGATAAAGAGTACTGGAGCGTCCCATGGAGAAACACTAGGCTGAATAAGATCTTTTCAAGAAGTTCATCTAGTTGATTCTTAAGTTATGCTAATTCTGCTAGAGCCATACGATATGGTGGTTTAGAGATAGGAATTGAACCCGGAATGACTTCAATACTGAAGTCAAATTCTCTAAAAGGAGGTAAACCAAGAAGGTCTTCTGGAAATACATCAGTATATAACCAAACTAAGGGCAGATCATCTACAAAAATATGTGAAGAATATGTCTTTACCATACTGGCTAGAAAACCCATGCAACCTTTTGATATTATCCGGTGAGCCTTTATTGAGGAGATAATAATTTGTTTAACGGGCTTCCTCAAACCTTTGATTAGAATCTCAGGTTCGGTTGGTTTACCAAGTATGACCTTCTTATCTCTACAGAGAACATGTGCATAGTTCTCATAAAGCCAATCCATTCCCAAAATGACATCATAATCAGTTATTTCAAGAAGTACTAAATGTGCAACCGATGGCTTATCTTCAATTTCAATGGGTACCTCATGCATGAAGGACCCAATCATACCGATTTTACCCGTTGGTCAAGAGATAGTTAATATGAATGTCATTTTTGTAGGTTGTAAATAAAGCAGTCTAACAAATTTACTAGATACAAATGAATGTGAAGCGTCTGGATCGTAAAGAGCTCTGCCTATAAATCCTAAGATAGAAAGTGACCTTATATAACTTGGTTAGGGTCTTATGATTGGGTTGTGATTGAGTATACACGTCCCATTTTCTTTTTGGGCTCGATTTCCTTCATTTTATCATTGGAGTCTTTTAGCTGTGCATAATCACAGATAAAGTGACCCTTCTGTCCGCATTTTAGGCATGCCCCAATGAGCATGTAACATTTACCAAAATGTTTTTTTGAACAATGAGGACACACAGGAAAGAGATGGTCTATCAATAGGTTTGACTTGATTCATAAATTCTTTCCAGGGAATAATTTATCCATCCAGGTGATGAGCTCGGAAATCCGCCTCTTTAATAGTCAAAAATTGTAGTATAGGAGGTAAAAATCGGTCGACCAAAAACCACAATCTTTGAATGTTGTGGAGTAATTTAACTTGGTAAGTGTACAAAGGTCGAACATAGGGACACGAGCTACTTTATTTTATCTATCAAATTTTGTTCAATTAAGAGCATGTGTGAATAATTCTCAATTCTAAGGTCTTCATGCATATTACAATGCAGTTAAATGATGCATACATTTTTTAGTTGTTTTTTAATGCAAATGTAGGAATGTGAATGAAAATAATGCAAGGTTAATGCAAGGGTAATGTATGCAATTGTCTATTCAAATATGCCCTACATATATCACTTAAATTGAGCAACCGATTAAATATGAATTCAGAGTCGAATTGAGCACAAAAATATGAGCAGTCAACTATTCAGGGTAAAGACATGTAGAGAAAAGAACTCATCTAACAAAAAAATTCACTTCATTTAAAATAGTGTCATATAAGAATATTAAACATGTCATGAAGTAGATGATGAAACAAGGATCAAAACGACACTAAAATCATTCAAATTGGACCTACGATGCTCAAGTTATGAATAAAATAGTGTAAGGGCAAATGTACATAAAATGCAGGAAATAAAATGATAAATAATTACAAATAGGTCCCTAGAGGGACCGATTTGCAATTTGCAAAAATCATATAGGGTCCTCTATAAATTTCTTATTGTTTACGGGACCAATATTAATTTTGTAAACCTACAAGGACATCCATGCAAATTACCCAGGCACGCATGTGCCTGGGGACCAAAGTGAAAATTCTATAACGTTTAGGGCCTACCTTGTAAATTACCCAGCCCCCTTGTGAGGTGCACGTGAGGGGGCCAGACTTGGGGCGCTCGTAGGCACGGGCTAACGTGGCTTTAGGCTGTAGCTTCGGTGGATGGCTCGGGGGATGGCTCGGTTGACCCGAGCCTCATGCTTCGTACTGCAACGTGGGGCTCTCAAGGTCATTGGATGGCCACCGCAAGGGTGCCATCCAGTGACACCTGTGCTTCGACCTCACCGGAGGAGGAGCGACGTACTTGGAGCTCCGGTGAGCATGCAAGAGCTCCGTCGGCCTCCTTCACATCCAAGGAAGACCCTTGGAGGTCCGTGATCGTCTGGCGTTGTCGGGGGAATGAAGAGAAGTCATGAGGGTAGCTGTGGAAGGGCGTCGACGTTGCCTCACTGGAGAAAAAGCTTGAGGTTGGTGCGGTGGTGGAAACTCCAGCCATTGTCGATTCTCGGACCTGCATGGGTTAGAGTATAGCTGAAGCAAAGTGCGCGTGAATGCGAGTGATCTGTGAGTGAGTGGAGGGACGTGGGGTGATGGGAGTGGTGCCCTGGAGCTTCTTCTCCGGTGAAGTGGCGAAGGAGATGGGTCGAAGCGGGGGAGATTGTGGAGAAGGGAAGGATGGGTGTGAAGGGGTCGACGAAGGTGAAGGTGGTCGGGCGAAGGTCTTAGGATGACAGTGAACGGTGCCGCATGGTATATGCGTTAGGATAATTAGGAGAAAAATAATGGAAATATAGTGGGAAGCACCTGGCCGGAGCGAGGAAGAAGAATTTGGTGGAAGAGGCGATCTGGATTGATCTCCCAGGAGCTCGGGGTCGTTGCACAACGAGGGCCATCGTGCCTCTATGCTTGTGCATCTTCTAGAGGGCGGAGCTTTCATGGCAGATGCCATGGATCTCACCAGGGGCTGGGGTCATCGACGCCTCGACATCGGGCTTCTCTGTTGTCACCGGAGGGCAAGAGGCTGGGCCGAAGCCCCTTGGAGTGGTGGATGGATTGGAAGTGCGGTGGGGGAGGGGCTTTTATAGGCGGAGGTGGTGGTTTCACGTGATGAAGGAGGCGATTGCAACGGTTGCCGTGAAGGCATGGAGCAATGATGGGAGTCATTGATGGGCTGGCAAGGGTAACAGAAGTCAAGGGTATGTGGAGGGAGCGTTAGAAAGTGGAGAGGTGATGGAGATCGGTGGCTAGAAATGGAAGGGAGCGGAGGAGTTACAAGGGGAAACAGTCGGACTGGAGGAGGATGATGATCGGGAACTTTTGGATCTAGAGATCCAACGGCTTGGATGAAGATGCGGTTGAAGGGTTGGGATCAGATTGAAGATCAGATCTAACGTTTGAGGGTTCGACGCTAATGAGCTGCTATGATGGAGAGACGGGGGAGTCCAACGGCCTGGAGAGAAGGGGTGACGTGGCGAGATGAGAGGTGTAGGATGAGAAGAGATCGAGCGGTATGGGGAAGGCACTAGGGAGCGATGAGGATCTGATCTGAGATTAGATCAGACGGTTGGGATTGGGCGAATGATAAATGGAGGAGATGGAGGCGGGAATGAGAAGATCTAACGGCCCTAGGAGGGCACCGGGTGGCAAGAGACGAGGCATGCCACATGGGCGGCCCAGAAGGCGCCACGTGGCCCAATAGGAAAATCAGATATTAGAAAAACAATGAAAAATATGAAAGAATTAGTTATAAGAAAAATTAGGAAAAGTCAAAACATAAAAGTTGTATATCTCAATGAGATCTGCAAGTTTCATGTTAGACAAAAAGCCAAAAGAGATCATTTGTACAAAAAGTAATCTTGGAGTATTTTTAAGAGTTTAAAAACACCGATTTTTTTTGGGTTTTGAGTTGTTTTTTGTTGTTTTTAATCTTTTTAAGGGTTAGAAAATTATGGAAAATTAATCAACCTAATTTTTAGGTTTTTTTGATAAAATAATTACAAAGTAATTAAGTACTGTAATTACAGGTTAAATATATACAATATAATACAAAATAAAACGAATAAATTATTAGCGAATTTTATTGGATTAATTAAAGCTAGGGGATTAAAAATGGACTTTTAGCATGATGACTACGAGATTCATCATACCCCTATACTTAAGCCATGCTCGTCCTCGAGCATCTAAAGAATTAAGGAGTCGGATTAACTCCTGACAGTGTACGTGAAGATTTCAAGACTCAATCTTTTGAAGACCCTCAATTTAAGTAATCCTAAAATTCTGGGATTATCCGTGGTCTAGTCAAGGAATCCAACTTCTCTAATTATTAGACTCTCATATATAATATATAAGGATATGAAATTTAGTGTAATGCATTTCATGAGAGTCGAGTCGAGGCATCACTCGAAGTTCAAGTCCAGGAGACTCTCCTCTAGACCTCATCCTCAACACTAGGGAGTAAGTCTATTCTTGCTTCAGTCAACCGTCTCACTAGTTCATCAGACTTGAAATGTAGATGGATGGCCAGATGATGGAGGGTATAGGATTGTGTATGTTTTTCTCTCCCTCACATTGGAACAAGGGGCCTCTCGAGTGCCTTTTTACTCAACACATGTAGATTTTTAGCTTCTTGGTGAATGTGTCTGTCAAGAGAGTTGGAGTCGTTTGCACTTGTTTTTCTGGGAGTACATCGGGGTGTGTCTTTTTTGAGTATCTGAGATACGTTCAACACCCAAACTTGTAGCATTTACGATGCAGAGCCCTTTTTTGGGTGTCAGCTCGACTCCTTGGTCCTAATTAGTGTTTGGTCCAAGTGGACACTTTGAAAATATTTGGGAGCGCTCGTCATTGGTGGAAGCTCATTTATAATTTGTCTTTGGAGGATAGAGCTTTTCTTTGACATTTCTTTCATTTCTTTTGTTTGGCTAGCTCCATTGCTTTACCAAAAATTGGCACACACTGATCAATAATTTAATTATGTTTCATCACACCCTAGTATATTAGTAAATATCAAAAGATAACACGTGAACTTGTTCACATAATGGTTAAACTTTTGTTGACACTCAGATTTCTTGAAACCTTCATTAACTTTATCCCATCCTCGAGCATCATTAGATCAGGTCTAAACTCAAATCTCTAGTCCTAGTTCCTCAAGTGATACTTCAACTCATCTCATCAATCATGCCATTGTAAAAGTGAAGTGCTGACCATATTATTTTTGAAGGTAGAGATAAAGAGTGCAATAAAGCGCTCAAATATTTCAAACTAGGGAAGTGTGGATAATTAAGCTTAAAAACCCTAATGACTAAGGCATGTTAGCTCAGACTCTTTAGATCACAGAAACCAAGTGTCCTCAAAATCCTCAAGCCTTGAGTGGATATGAGTGTGTCAGGAATACACCAACTCCTTAGTTACTGATTTTTGTGTGATTTTTGGCTTTTTGCATATTTTTATGAATTTTAATTTTTCATTTTTTAAAACTTTTTTGAGAGATGATGACTACCCCAGACTCATATGAATATAAATATCTACTCTCAGCCAGTATGGGTGTGAGTACGAGCCGTCAGACGAGCCCGTATTTCTTAAGGATGGTGCCATACACAGTGTCCTCTAAACCACCCACTCTGTAATGTAGACCGGAGTTTCCTCATTGAAAGTAGCTACTAAGCCTAGAAATGGTTTATTTACACAAAGTTAATTCAATTTTTAAGAAAACAATATTTACAGAACTCAATTCCCATGTTTACTTAAACCCAGCCAAGAAAAGAATTTCCAAAAAATTTAAAATATGAGCTATGGCTAAAGTAAATAGATAGTAATATATGGTACACCCCCCTATACTTAACTTTTGTTATGTCCTCATAACACAGTGATATGAAGCCATGGCTCGGTCAAATATAGGGTGATATTGCGGAACTGAGGAGAGTCCTCTTATACTTTAGGTTAAAATTGACCTAAGTATAAGAAGATAGTGCGAGGGATGGATGAAGGCGGGTTCCCCCCAATAATTAGGCTACAAATAGCCTAGGTAGAGGGTTTGAGTTAAGGCAGTATGTGTTTGGAGGAGTAATTACCCTAGGATACAAAGGGGGCGAGGGGGAGGGGTGTATTTTCACAAATGGATAGGAGGCAGATGGGGGGGATGCGAAATATACAGAGAGAGAAGGGGGGAAAGGGAGAGTGTAAATGTGCAAGTGGGGGAGGGGGGTTAGATCATCTAGTGATCTGCTTTTTCTTTTTTCTCTCTTTTTTTTACAACATGCATGCCCTCTAATGAGTACTGCTAAAATAATGCACATGCAACAATTTTTCTACAGTATGCACATGCAAGCAAACTGATAAACATTCCTAAAATTTCTCCACCAAATCTTTTATGGCCTCTTCAGCGGGAGCTCCCAACTCCACGCCTCCATGAAGATCAAGCATCCTCGATCTTCATAGGCCCTATCGCAAAAGAGAAATGTTAGAAAAATAGAGAGGAAATTAATAAGTAGAAATGATGCAAAAATAATGCATGAAAGGAAGACCTATGAATCTTGAAATTATACAACACAGAAATATATCAAATTCAACAAATAATAAAGGTGAGTCGTGTCCCCAGCAATGATGCCATTTGATGAGCTCGAAAATCCACCTCTTTAATAGTCGAAAATTATTGTATAGGATGCAAAAACCAGTCGATTAAAAACCATAATCTTTGAATGTTGTGGAGTATTTTTAACTTGGTAAGTGTACTAAGGTCAAACAT
Organism: Ottelia alismoides; assembly: GCA_037367405.1. Classification (NCBI taxonomy): domain Eukaryota; kingdom Viridiplantae; phylum Streptophyta; class Magnoliopsida; order Alismatales; family Hydrocharitaceae; genus Ottelia; species Ottelia alismoides. The sequence goes on from JAZKJV010000022.1 coordinate 1,108,340, forward strand.
AGGAAAACGAGCTAATTTATTTTGGTCAATTAAGAGCATGTGTGAATAATTCTCAATTCTAAGGTCTTCATGCAGATTACAATGCAGTTAAATGATGCATCCAATTTTTAGTTATTTTTCAATGAAAATGTAGGAATATGCATGAAAATAATGCAAGGTTAATGCAAGGGTGATGTATGAAATTGTCTATTCAAATATGCACTACAGATATCACTTAAATTGAGCAACTGATTAAAATATGAATTCAGATGAATTGAGCACAAAATATGACCAGTCAACTATTCAGGACAAAGACATGTAGAGAAGAGAACTCATCTAATATAAAAATTCACTTCATTTAAAATGGTGTCAGATAAGAAAATTAAACATGCCACGAAGTAGATGATGAAACAAGGATCAAAACGACACTAAAATCATTCAAATTGGACCTACAATGCTCAAGTTATGAATAAAATAGTGCAAGGGCATAAATGTAAATAAAATGCAGGAATTAAATTTATAAATAATTACAAATAGGTCCCTAGAGGGACCTATTTGCAATTTGCAAAAATTGTCTAGGTCCTCTATAAATTTCTCATTGCTCGTAGGGACCAATATGTAATTTTGTAAACCTACGAGGACATCCATACAAATTACACAGGCGCACGTGAGGCATGCGCCTGGGGACCAAAGTGCAATTTATTTAACGTCTACGGTCTGCCTTGTAAATTACCTAGCCCCCACGTGAGCGGGCCAGGCTCGGGGCGCTCGTAGACTTTGGCTGACGTGGCTTCAGGCCGTAGCTTCAGTAGATGGCTCGGGGGATGCTTGGGTGACCGAGCCTCTTGCTTCAGTATTGCAACGTGGGGCTCTCCAGGCTGTTGGATGGCCACTACAAGGGTGCCATACAACGACACATGTGCTTAGTCCTCACCAGAGGAGGAGCGACGTACTTGGAGCTCCAGCGAGCATGCCAGAGCTCCGTCGACCACCTTTGCTGTCCAAGAAAGACCCTTGGAGGTCCGTGATCGCCTGGCGATGTTGGCGGGAGCGAAGATAAGTCACGAGGGTAGCTGTAAAAGGGCGTCGACATTGCCTCATCGAAGAAAAAGCTCGAGGTCGGTGCGGTGGTGGAAATTCCAACCATTGTCGATTCTCAGACTTGCATGGGTTAAAGTATAGCTGAAGCGAAGTACGCATGAATGCGAGTTATTTGTGAGTGAGTGGAGGGCCGTATGGCGATGGGAGTGGTGGCCCTGGAGCTTCTTCTCCAGTGAAGTGGAGGAGGAGATGGGTCGAAGCGGGAGAGACCGTGGAGAAGGGAAGGGTGGGTGTGAAGGGGTCGGTGAAGGTGGAGGTGGTCGGGCGGAGGTCTTAGAATGATCGGTAAAAGGTGATGGGTGGTATATGCGTTAGGATAATTAGGAGAAAAATAATGAAAATATAGGAGGAAGCATCTGGATAGAATGAGGAAGAAGAATTGGGTGGAGGAGGCGATCTAGGCCGAGCTCCGAAAAGCACAGGGTTGTTGCACGACGAGGGCGATCATGCCTCAATGCTCGTGCATCCGCTGGAGGTCAGAGCTTTCATGGTGGATGCCATGGATCTCATCGGAGGCTGGGGTCATCGACGCCTCGACATCAGGCCTCTCTGTTGTCACCGGAGGGCAAGAGGCTGGGCCGAAGTCCCTTGGAGTGGTAGATGGATTGGAAGTGCGGCAGGGGAGGGGCTTTTATAAGCCGAGGTGGCGGTTTCACGTGATGAAGGAGGAGATTGCAATGGCTGTCTTGAAGGCATGGAGTGATGATGGGAGTCATTGATGGGCTGGCGATGGTAACGGAAGTCAGGGTACGTGGAGGAAGCGTTAGGAAGCCGAGAGGTGATGGGGATCAGTGGCTAGAAATGGAAGGGGGCGGAGGAGTTACAAGAGGAAACGATCGGGCTGGAGGATGACGATGATTGAGCACCGTTGGATCTAGTGATCTAACAGCTTGGATGAAGACGCGGTTGAAGGGTTATGATCAGATCAAAGATCATATCTAACGTTTGAGGGTTCGGCGCTAACGAGTGGTTATGATGAAGAGATGGGGGAGATCCAACAACCTGGAGAGAAGGGGTGGCATGGTGACATGAGAGGCATAGGATGATAAGAGATCGAGCGGCTGTGGGGAAGGCTCTAGGGAGCGGTGAGGATCTGATCTGAGATCAAATCAGACGATTGGGATTGGGCGAATAACAAACAATAGAGATGTAAGCGGGAATGAGAATATCCAACGGCCCAGTAGGGCGCCAGGTGGTGAGAGAAGAGGCGGGCCACGTGGGCGGCCCAGAGGGTGCCACGTGGCCCAAGAGGAAAATTAGAAATTGGAAAAATAAAGAAAAATATAAAAGAATTGGTTAGAAGTAAAATTAGGAAAAGTCAAAACATGAAAGTTGTAGATCTCGATGAGATCTACAAGTTTCATGTTGGATAAAAAGGCAAGGGATTTTTATCGGACAGACCCTATAAACTTGTTTAATGACCTCTATGACCTTTGAAACATCGTAATCCCCCCCCCCGACCCCGTAAACTTGCTAACTCTTACCATATAGACCCTGCGGTTAGCTACCATCCATTTGGCTGTTAAAATTAACCGGATTCCAAGAATTTCTTTTCCATAATACCCATTTTATTTCTCAAAATTACAAAAATACCATCCTTTCTCCTCTTCCCCTCCCCCTCCCCCATTTCGTCCTCCATTGCAATCTCCTCTCCGCCTCGTAGGACCTTGTTGTAGGCGGAGGTGCCTCCATTCTTATTTCCAGGAGAGCACGACGTTCGTGGACGTCAAGGTGCAGTGGCTGCACAAACTGCGGGCTCGACCATGCCATGGAGAGGGAGAAGCACCTCCTCCCCCTCGACTCCGTCAAGGACTTCCTCCTCTCCCACGACGCCTCCTCCTGCGATGTCCCCCTCTCCTCCATCTCCGGGCACCTCCACCTCCTCTCCCTCCCCTTTCGCCCCATCTCCTTCGTCCGTTGCTACCCCTTCACCTTCACCGAGGACCCCTTCCCCTCCGCCATTCCCATCATCCGCCCCACACCTTTCCTCGTCCGCCTCCACCACGAGGATCTCTCCTTCCATGACTCCTCCCACGACGACGACGCCCAATGCCTCCACAACATCCCTATTTGTGTCCTCAACCGCCTCTATTGGGACCTCGACCTACTGCTTCGGTCAACATCCTCAGCCAGAAGTCCATATCATCATCATCATCTTGGAGGTCAGGGGCATCTTGGAACCAAGGCACTTGGAATTCCTCATACCACGTGCTCTCTTCCAAATCCAGCATTAAAAAAATCAGGTGTAGCCTGATCTGTGACGAAGAAACACTCCGTGCTCGATTACGATGAGAGATTCGTGGAGAAGGAAAGTTCTCTGCTTAGTAAGGGTTCTACATCCCTTGTCACGGTTATAGATGGTGACACATTGCTCGATTCTGGTGAGGAAGCTCTACTGTTGGATGAGAAAAGCTTCTTCAGGTGGGTGTGCCATACGTTCTTGATCCCGGTGATGAAACTTTACTGCCCCCAAACTCCAGTTCCTCAACCTCTCCTTCAACCACCTCCGCGGCACCGTTCCGATTTCCATTGGTCACCTTTAGAAGCTCCAACACCTATGGATAGACTGGAATCATCTCCAAGGGACTCTCCCGGCTGTCCTCGCGGCGATCATCGTGCTTCCGACGCTCCAACAGCTTCGTGTGCTTGGAGAAGAAAGTGGAGAGGAAGACCTTTGGAAAGAACATGGAGGTGGAATATCCACCGTTGGATTTTTATTGGTTACATTAACTCAAGACTGACCCAAGCAATTGACTCAAATAGAGTTAAAACTGATGGCAGGGTCTGTGAGGTAAAACAGAGCAAATTTATGGGGTTGAGGGGGGAATTAGGTAGTTTCAAAGGTCGTGGAGGTAATTGACAATGTTTATAGGGTCTGTTGGGTAAAAATCCCAAAAGACAAATGAGGTCATTTGTACAAAAAGTAATTTTGAGGGTATTTTTAAGAGTTTAAAAACACCGTTTTTTTGGGTTTTGAGTTTTTTTGTAGTTTTTAATCTTTTTAAGGGTTAGGAAATTATGGACAATTAATCAACCTAATTTTAGGGGTTTTTAATAAAATAATTACAAAATAATTAAGTACAGTAATTACAGGTTAAATATATACAATATAATAAAGATAAAATGAATGAATTATTAGCGAATTTTATTGGATTAGTTAAGCTAGGGGATTAAAATTGGACTTTTAACATGATGAATACGAGATTCATCACCAGGAAAGAAATGTCCTTGCAAGTATCCCACCAAACTTTGGCTTTGTCTCGTAGCATGAACATGGCAAATATCACCTTCTTCTCCTCAGGAAAATCTAGATCACTGGGAGCCAATTCAATTTCCTTAAGACAATGTTCTGCTTTCTCCGGTTCTAGTTCACCATTTGCAAGAATTTCCTCAAGGTGACTCCTTTTCCCTTTGACTGATCATATAGCTTACGTGACATCTCTCTTTCTTCACGTGCTAATTCACGTTCAATCTCGACACGTTGTCTTTCCTCCCGAAGCCATTATCCCATATCAGTCATAAATTGCATTTGATGAGACTGGATATTCTCAAGATCTTCTCTAGTAAGCAAGATTTCATGTCCATATTCCATCCAAAAATCATGAGAAAAACCTAGGTCAATTCATTAACTAAGTCAGGGAATCCTAAGTGTTCCTATGTGAACTTCATCTTTGGTACCACCTATCAAAGTCACGTATGATTACAATGTAGTACATTTAGCTAGTAAAAAGATAAATTACCACTGCTAATACGAATTCAAGCCTTGTGTTCTTCTACTTAATCCATCTGCAGCTCCTCACTCAGATGTGTGTGCAGAAGGGAAAACCACGGCAGCGGAACAAAAATGCTCGTAAGCAAAATAACTTAGTATAGTATCCAAATACAGCGAACTTGATAGTGCCTTGATACAATTCAGTAAAAGATTGACAATGATAATATAACTTATAAAGAAAATTTTATGTACCTCGAAATGCATATTTTTTGAGTAGCCAACTTGCTAATATTGAAAATATAGCAATATAATCAACATATGATTTCTTGCTCAATATTTCATGTATCTTCATATTTTTCCTGAACACTATCATTATTTCATACATGTCCTCGTACTTTTATTATTCGATTAATAGTACCCTCATATTCATATAGGGTGCATTTTACTTACCACTAACATGGTGGTCAATCAATCACTATGATACATGATGACAACAGTTGTTGAGTCAATACTAGACTTTTTCCACAAGGTTCCATTAAGCCCGACACCCCTGGAAGGTGCTGCCCGTTAGGCCAGATATGCCCTTTAGGACCTGAAAAATGGACTCTAGAGGTGGTTCCCGCCTTAGCATAACACTTAGCTCTATATGCCGTTATGGTGCCAATGCTTATTATAATTTATTTTAATTTCTTTCATTGTATCATGTCTTATCTTGACAATATAGTGCTATAAATTTCGTAACTCAACTAGCATTTATCCTTTATACTTATAAATAAATAAATAATGTCGTAACATGTGTACCCTTCTTTAATTTAATATGGTACATGAATACCCATTGGCCTAATAACAATCTTCATAGCATCTTTATATTTTATTTTTAATATATTATAATTAAGTATACCATATAATATATGTAAATATCATACTATATCAAAATTTCTAACTCTCAACGGGTTGACATGATGACAACATGGAATAATTACCCTTTCAATATCGATATTTTAACAAGATCATACATAATTGAAATTATGCAATTATCTAAGCATAATTATCATGCCATAGTAAAATATCTGATATAATACCATAATTGCATGATAAAATAAACAGAGTAATTTGAAGTGAAGAGTGACCATACAGATGATAATTTCTTCTTCTAATTTTTTTACATTTTTACAGTATGTCTCTCTCTATTTCTCTCTCTATTGACCTCTCTCTTCTCCCCCCCTTTTCTCTCTCTCTCTCTCTACCTCTCTCTCTCTCTCTTTCACTCGCATCTCTCTACCTCTCCCTATCGTATTCTTGCCTTGATGCCTCTTACGTTCCCCCATTTCACCCTTATATATAGTAATGGAGAAAGAGTGATGGTGAGGCACACCGGCCCCATGCGTGCAAAGCATGCATGTGGCCATGAGTCTCTTTTTTTTTGCATTCTTAACGTCCACAATGTTTGCCCATTCCCCCATATTTTATGGGACTTTTATGAAAGTGCCCTCTTTTTTTGTATCGGCTATTATAGAATATGACTACTCTACCCCTCACGTAGTCGATTCGAGCTCCATAAAAACCCATTTCCAACTTTTTTTCGTACACGAATCCTCAAGGCTCCACTGTCCAACTAAAACTTAATAGATTGTCCTCCCCTAAATCTCAGTCTGCTCCAAGTACTACAACCTTAGCTTCCATGACTTTCACCATGCAACCCGCATCGACAACTCCCCCTCCATCATCAATCCTCCATCCTGATAGTGCACCATCTGCACCATTGTACACCTAAGCATCACCGAAGTTGGCCACCATCGTCACACCATGCATATACAATAAGCAACCAACCTGCATCACCAAATACGAGTGGAAGAACTTTAAAGGTTTTCATCCATAAATCCAACACCCCCTCCCGCTCCCGTCCGCAACCCATCATAATTGATCATTGTGACTTCCCCATTGGTGGAAGGGCAATCGAACAACAGAGGATCCTATTCCAATTGAACATCCTCGAGGCCACGACACCTCAAGGGCATGCCAGACAAGATCCAAAATTTCCCTCCCTCCGCCACTCCATCTTGAAAATGACACTTATGCCACTTGACCACTAGAGAGAAGCCATCATAGTCACCTACCAGAAAGGCCCTTTACATCATATTGGAAAAGGCCCTCGGTACAAAGCAAGAAACTCCCAACCACTTCACAATCCCCAGAGGACTACTTTCCCTGTTGCATTAAACAACATTACCACTAAATGGAGGTCCTTCAATAGCCATTCCGTTAATAGGAAACCTTTCATAAAGCAGGTTCATTCCATGGTTTGCACCTTTGAAACTCCTGACGATAGGTGGTATTGCTCGCCATAGATGAAACCTCCCAACAATGACAAACCCCTCACACCAAACATGACATATTGCGACACCCATACGCGTTTTAATGGAAACTATGGAAAAATAGAATGCGAAAGCAATAATCAGATCAAGAATAATAATGAAGGTTATTCATTATTTTACGTAGAATCCTCCTCTCTATGGAGCATGATGAAACCATGAGAGAACATCTTAAAAGGTGAGTTCTTTTATTTAATTCTCTCAACGAGTACAAGGATATTGGCTCTTTATATGACTACATTGGCACACTATGGTCTCACTAATAAATGATGTAGGACTAAACAGAAGGACCCATCTAGGTCATACTTCAACACTCCCCCTCAAGCGGGAGCATGCAAGGCTTAACTTGAAAAAACAGAAAGAAAGACTCATACACTGAAGACATGACAATACATATAATATCAGTTCAATGCATACCATGCCGGTTGCTGATGAGGAGGATGCTTCTCATGTCATGTTGATGGGGAGGAACTTGAGGGATGGAATGCGAATGATGATCCATAGAGATCTAAATTAAGCTAGTAGGTGTGAAAGAGGCACTTTGTGTTAGGGATACGAACTATCGATGCCGTCTTTGCTCGGGTACCGGATGAACCCTTGTATACATATGCGTAATCGACCACCACTACAAAAATATGTGAAAGAAAGAACTACCAGATATAATGGTGGTCGGTTACCTCTCGCGACCACCAGAGTAGAAAGATCACTATAAGAGGAATGCATACAACTCTCTCCATTACCTCGCTCTCGCACCTCTCTCTATCCTCATTTCTTTCCCTTGTGGTATTCCCTCTTACTGTGGTGTAGAGGCAATGCCTCCACCCCCTCTGTATATAGCACATTTACAACCCCATAATCCTATCCCAACATGACTATAAATAGAATACAACTCAACTACTATTAGGATTTCAATCCTATTAAGATCCTAATCATAATTTAACTCTAATCCTAACACATTGATACATGTTAACTAAGCCCCGAGGGGCTTCTGAATAATAGATGATAATTACCCAAATCATATCATATTGTGTCTAATCATGGTCTACTGAAGAATGTAGAAATTTATTTTATGTTTTTATACCTCTTTATCTATTTCTCTTTAACTTGTCTACCGTTGTAATTTTCCCATAGGCCTCTCCCTATATAAGAGAGTCTAGGGCTCAAGGAATAAACATAACTCTTATTTTTTCCAACATAGTATCAGAGCGGCGGTCCTAGATTAGAGATCTCGTACCGAATCCTGAACCTAGCCCTCCACCTTCAAGCCACGCACGTGCGCTGCTCCTCGATCCTGAGCCGCTCTTCACGTGCCTCCCATCGACCGCGTCGCCTCTCCATGCACCGTCCCTTGTTGATGAATCTGCGATTCGTCATCTTTATTCATTTATTTTAGCTTAAAATCCCTTATAAAACACCTGCATATAACACTAACTCCATATTCTTACTAACTTGCATATGTAAATATTGTACACTTCTTACTAATTTGAACCTAAAATAAATAAAGAAAGAAATAAAGGAAAAATAAAGAAAAGAAAATAATAAAAAAGAGAAAGACTGTATACAGGCTGACTCGAACCCCGAGAGAAGGTCAAGACTTGACCTGATTGACCAGGAATAAAGTAGGGGGAGATAAGGGTCCTTAAGCAGAAAATCAAGAAAATGTGTGTGTTGTTGTAAATACTTCTCACTTATTTTGTGTATATATATATATGTATAAAACTAACACTAATTTATTTATACCTTAATTGACCTCAAATCAAATAACTTTCAAAACCAAAGTTGTAAATAAAAATATGTCCTAATTAATAAAAATAATTGCACAATTAAATCATGTAAAGAATAAAAGTAGCCACACTTGGAAAAAGCCACTAAGCACTAATTGAAAAATCAATTCCGGATGCATATGACCTCAAATTAAACCAATCTTATTTCCATTGGTTCTAAATTTAATTATCTTTAAAATGGATGTGATTTCATAATTTTTGGAGTTACGAGTAAAAAGTTGGTTTTCTGGGGTGGTTTGTGCAATTTTCCCATGTATTTTGTAAATATTGTATTTGCATATATTTGTAAATTATTTGTATTAATTATTTTTAAAAAAATAAAAATTAAAAAATTAAAACACAAAAAAACTAATTTCCTCATTTACCCTTGTATATAATGTCATATATGTATATAGTATATGAATATAGTTGCTATTTTTAAGTAACTACCATAAAAAAATAATAAAAATAACATTTTTTAATTCAAATAAATAAAATGACGAAAATTCAAAAAAAATTGTCAAATAATGTTATCTCTCTTTTCTTTTATCTCATTTCTCATTTTATCTCTCTTATCTCTTCCACCAAAAAAAATAAAAATCCATTTCTACTTTCATCTCTCTTATCTTTTTATCCAAAAAATTCAAAAAAAATCAAATTTCATTCACTCTTTTCTATTTATATGGCTCCTTCTCCCTCATTCCAACTAGATCAATCTTTAGAGAGAGGAGCCCGATCTCCGAGAGAAAATTCGTCGAGAATGTTGCCTATTTCCAAGCCGTCCGGTGACAGCGAGTCGGCCTTGTCGAGGCGATCACGGTCCCTTTTCCGCTCCTAAGGTGAAATCCACATTTTTTCTTCGTACTTTTATCTTAGTTTAATCGTAGTTTAGTTCATCGTATTTTTTATCGTCATTTTTATTTCTCTAGATCACTAAAAAAATTTTCATCATAATTTTGATCCGCTCCGACTCGATTTTTCATCTCATCTTCTCGATCTCTCCGCGACTTCGGCCGCGTACGATGGCCGGAGATCAGATTCGAATCTCTCATGTCCGTTGGATCCTCGTTCATTTTTTCCGATTTGTAAATAAATGAAAAATTGTTTCCTTTTGCTCTCTAACGTTTGTTTTGCAAGATCATGTAAAAATAAAAAAAATAAAAAAAATAAAAAAAATAAAAAAATAATTTCAATATCCCTTTCTTTTCTTATTTTTTCCAGATTTAAAAAAAATAAAAAAGTTTTTTTTATTTATTTTTGTTTCCTCTTTACATAACAAAAGGAATTACAGAAAAAAATAAAATAAATAAAATAAAAAAACACCTCAGTTAGCGGGGTCGCCACCCCCTGCCGCCCACCAAGTCGCTGCCGAGCAGACCCGCCAAGGGCGGCAACGCCGCCTACAGCCGCGAGTCTACGCCCTTGCGCTGACTATGGCTCCGCGTCCTCCTGTCCGCACCAACTGGCCACCATCGACTAACCTACCCACAACCGCTCCAGCAGCTCGGCCCACGCCGCGCGCCTGCTTCATACGCTCCTGCGTCGGTGCTTCTCCCCACCGCCCGCCGTATCCAGCACCGCCCGACGCCATCCGCTTGAGCCCGCCCCCCCTTGCATGGAGAATAAGCAGGGGCGGTGCCGCTGCTGCCTCCCCATCTATTGTGGAAAAGAATGAGCCCTAGGGAGGGGGCTTTTCTATTAAAAAAAGATTTGGGAAAATTGCAATCCGTCCCCTGAAGATTTTCAGAATTACAAACACACCCCCTGCCAGAATAAGCACATGCTTTGCACGTTTTTTATTGGGTAATTTGCACTTACTGCCTTCTATTTATTTCTATTATTCATTTTATGCAAAAATAAGAACCATTGACATTTTTGTCCCTGAAGTTCCAGACTTTAAATTTGCACGATATTTCATTAGAATAAATAGTTTTTATTACTCAAAAATTCTGAAAAAAATTATGCTATGTTCCTGATGTGCATATCCATCTAGCATAAAACTTTCAATACATTTTGTCTTCATTTATTATTATTAAAAAATCAAAAACAATGTCATTTTGTCTTCTTGAAATTCCAAAATTCATAAAAATTCAAACATTGCTCCAAAAATTCCAAAAAATTAGAGTAGTTGTATCTCATTGTCTTTTAATTTCTGACCAATTTTCACGCATTAATTATTTATAAAACCCAAAAAAATTGAAAAACATCAAAAATCTTATAAAAATCACAGAAAATTCTACAAAAATCTAAAAAATTGATTTCAGTTCCTGTTTGTAGATATTGGCATCTAGTTTGTCTTAAAAATAATTTTCGGGAGTTTTGGCACTTAGAATATTTTTAAGTTGCAAATTACTCCAGGCTGTGCACATTTTCGTATTTTCTCACTGTTTGATTTTAGAAAAATATAAAAACATCTCAAAATTCCACAAAAATTCTTAAAAACATTTCAAAACTTTTAAAACCCAAAAATATTTTCTCTGGATTTTTCTGAGTATTTTTGATAAACTAAAAAATTACAAAAAAGAGTTGGTGTGCGTATTTTTGATCTTGTGAATATTGATTCGTGTCATTTTTGAAAATTTAAAAAAAATAAAAAATAAAAAAATCACAAAAACTAAGGATAGTTGTCCTTTGAGAATCTTGTTTTCTTTTAATTAGTTTCTGATTAATTTAATAACCCTCGGGAATTGTAGCCTTTCTGAGTTCGACCCTGTCCGCTATGCAGGTAAATAAGTAGCAAAAATAAAAAAAAAATATATTTTTTGTTGTCACGGGATTTTGGGGAACGATAACGACGACATAATTTATTCATCAATTTTTCTACCCACAAAAATCTGAGCCAACAAAATGACGCCGTTGCCAGGGAGGCACGACGAGGGTAGTTAGGTTTATCTTTTGACCTGCTATTCTTGGTTGTAAATATCTGTTTATAATTTGCCACATTATTCCATTGTTCATATCCACTGCATTCATTTTTTCTCATATTTGATAATTGTGTTTCTTACACATTCTTTTTTCTTTTTCTTGCGAGGGCCCGCGGAGCGAAGGAGGTGATCCTAGGAGAGCCGAAGCACCCAAGCGACGTGGAGGCGGCTTGATTCTTCACCAAGCCGTAGGATAGCGTGAGAAGAGGAGAAGAATAAGTGAAGGAGACGAAAAGAGAGAGAGAGATTTTTTCTAGCATTTGAACTTTGTAAAACGGACATTCATTTATTACGGGGTTTGTTTCGCCAAGTGCCAGTGCACTTGGGGGACCTCACCGGTTTTGTTTTCATCGCCTTTATTTTTCTTTGTTTTCCACAGATTTCAAGAGCCACCTATTGATTGATTTAATTAATTTGCTTGAGCCAGATAACTAATTAGGTCTAAACACCCTAAACAAGAATATCAGTGCCTATAGAGTAGAGCGTAATTTGGACTTAGTCCAATTAACTTGTTCTTGCCCGTTAATAAAAGTTATCATCTAGGACAGTTCACTTGCATCATATAGGTTACTTTATTTTCCTGTATTTAAATTCTGCGCGGATCACTTGCATGTAGAGTGCTGATGACAAGGTATGCATCTCTAACCCCTGCATGCATCATAGTTTTTAATCGTACATTGGCATTTCTGTTCTCCTTCCTTATTTTCACCACATAAGTTAAAAAGGAAATTGGACACTCGGTAGGTAATTCTTTGAAAATATTTTAACCAAGTGACAACTACCTAAAATTTGGGCCTGCTAAAGAAAACTCGACCCTAAAATAAACATAAAGAAAAATCATTGTTTTGGGGAGAGTAACCCCCTCATTGTATTCATTTTAACTTGCTCGCGTACGCACTAAGGTTAGTGCCCAGATCCCATAATTGAACCTAAGTGTTTATACAACTTTGTGATTATCAACTAACTCTAAAACAGACAAGATTAAGAGACCAAACCTTCACGGTCTTCACATTGCGTTGAGTTGGTGAATTGGGGGTTTGTATTGTGTTTGATTTCTTGTGCGCATACTAGATCCTGTTGTGCATTTGCGCCTTTTTCTCCATATCTTTTGATTTGACCCTCGTGATCTCTCATCTTTTGTTTCAAAGATGGCCGACTGGAGTTATTTTAATCCGATCTTCGCAGATACCTCGTACTCTCCAGACGATCCACCTTCCCTTTTCCAGGAGGATCTTCCTCCTGATGTTTGTGCATATCCGCCTAACCCATTATTTCAGGAGTCGGAGGACTTTGATTCTCACCCACCCTCATTCAACCCATCCGATCCTGGGATTTTGGAGTCACCTTTCATGGTTTCCACACTTGAGAAATTGAACCTGATAATGGAGCATATGAATTCGAGGATTTCCAATCTATTTAACATGAATGAGAGCCAGAACACTGCTCCACTATTTAAGGATATTGATTCACTTGAGGACAATCATGAGAGCTTGAAATCATCCAAAATACAAAAAAAATGAGAAAATTTTGAAAATACAAAAAGATTATGAGAGACATATTATTGATTCATTTTGTGAGGAGAAGACCCAAATGCCGATCAATTACCCACACAACTATGTCCCAACTTTGACCCCGAGGATGCCACTGTACAGATTGCTCTTGGCAACCCTAGTGTAAATGTTGATTCCGACCTCCTCCCTTGTATGGATGAGGTCCAAAAATTCAAAAAATGTTGACTAAACCCGAAGTGCTGGCAACCCTTCATGATATTATTAAAGCCCGACTTCAACAAGCCATGACAGATTTATCTACTTCTCAACACAAGTAAAGAAAGTGAAGGAGAAGATCTGAGCGTCACATCTTGACCATGGCCACTGCCTACGCCATCTCTCACCGTCCGTATTTTAAGAAAGGGAACACGGCCACACCTCTTGTGAGTTTCTCCATATCTGATTATTCTTGTGATAACACTCTCCTTGACGACGGTTCGTCAATCAATATAATACCCTTCTCTATGGTACAATCTCTTTATCTCGGGCCTCTAAAGAAAACCAGGATGATAGTTCAATTTGCTGATGGATCTATCAAGAGGCCGAAGGGTATTCTAGAAAACACTGTCATTCTTATTCAGGGCATGAGATTCACTTCGGATTTTGTTGTAATGCTCATGGAGACCTCCATCCCTATGGAGCACCCTCCAATCATCTTGGGACGGCCTTTCCTCGCCTCTGCGGGAGCCGTTATTGATTATGGTTCAGGAGAGATTTGCTTCCGTTCTGATGAAGGAAGCGATGTGTTAATCACTACACCCACTACCGTCCAGAGACCCGCATCCCATGAGAGCCCGCCCGTGTTGGCCAACTCCAAGGACTTTGACCATGATGATACTACCAGAGTTTTTTGCTATATGATGGATGATACTGAGACCCCGAGAATTCCTCTTCAAGGAGGAGGACTCGGAAAGTATAGAACTTGAAGTTCCCTCTTCTGGTACGTGGCGATGCATTGATGACATCCGTGGGATTTACACGATAGACACCCTAGAGCGGAAGGCAGACTCTGAGACTAGACAGGACATACATGATTCAACTACTTTCACTAATGAGTCCGTTCCTATTCACTTTGATTCAGATGAGACCGATCAGGCCAAATTTGATTTGATTGCTTTTAAAAAGGAATTTGGGCCTTTTGATAAAGATGATAATCCGGTAGAGGATCGCTAGGATGAAATTGATCCTACTTTTTCTGATAATGATTTCAAGCCATTTTACTTTGATGTTTATGAGACCTCCCAGGCATAACATGACTACACTACTTCCAATAACCGGTTTAGGCCTGCACAATTTGAAACCGCTGAGGATACATTCTTGGTCGATCCTACTCAGTTCATATCTAATGATAACCCCAATATTGACCTACACCTTGTCAAATCCATACCTCAGCAGTCCCGCAAGAAGGTTCGCTTTCGACCTTCTTAACCTTTGTACGTCCACTCCTCTTGTATATCCTTTAGTTTCACTCTTTCTTCTCTCGTTTTATCATTCACCCCTTTTCCGTGTGTGTGTGTATATGCTATACTTAGGATGTGCTTTATCCTAAGTATGAGGGTGGGGGTGAATGATTTGTGTTGTTCATATTTGTCATGTTTATCACCCTTGTTGTTGTTGCCTATACCTAGGGATACTCTACCCTAAGTATAGGGGATGATGTTGTTCATATCGTGTCTTTGTGAGTCTGTGCATTCTCTTCCTCGGTTTTCCCCTTTGTACATTCTATTATACTTAGGATTACGTGATCCTAAGTATAGGGGGGATCACCAAATTCTTGTCTTTTTATCTTTTCTTTGAGTCATTGTAGCATAGGAGTCTTTTCACCTTTCTATACTTAGCACGAGTTATGTCTTCCTTTGTCGCTCTCTGATCACTATGAGGACATAGTTCCAGCTAAGTATAGGGTGGTGTCATATATATTGTATATATACTTTAGACATAACTCGTACTTTTAAATACGTTTATTTGGGGGGTTATGTATATAATTTTGTAAAATCCACGTATGTAAAAAAACAAAAAAACAAAAATATAAAAATATAAAAAAACAAAAACAAAACAAAAACAAAAATAACAAAAAAAGGTCTTGTATATACTTGTATATATTTTACTAACCCTTTTTCCTTAAAAAAACTACAAAACCAAAAGTCTATAAAAATTTGCAAAAAAAAACTTTCTTTCACATCTGCATTTTTCCTCCAAAAATCCATAAAAAGTGAGAAATTAGAAAATTGCTTTAAAAAATGTTCTTTTCACATGTGCATCATTCCTCTTAAAAAAACTCTCTGTATTGTTCATATGTTGCATTTGCATGTGCATTTTTCAGGATAGTATTGATATTTAAACTATGTATGGAATAAAATTGCAGAATGGAGCTTAGTTAGACCTTAATCCACCTAATTCTCAGAGGAACTTCACCGAGAAATGGGATTTTAGAAGCTTCAGGTCTTTGAATTAATTCTTTGAGTTCCACTTGACAATGTGCAGCGTTTGACTCTTAGTGTCTAACATGGTCTCTTCATTCTGGGTACAACTATGGAATAGGGAATTAATTTGTACTCCTGCACTATGCACTTAGCTCAACTCAGACAGGATGTTGAAAGATTGTGTGAGTTTCTTTTCTGGTGGCGTGGAAATCTAAAGACCGGAGTACAGGTTGAAATAAAGCTTCGGAAAAGGGATGGACGGCTGGGCACAATTTTTTCGAAGACCCCAAAACATGTACGGAAAAAAAGATTCTATATCCATAGGGACACAACAAGATCCAACCAGAACCACCAAAAATCCAAATACAAAGAAGCCACTACCAAATAAATATCTAACCAAAAAGGTCCAAGCTTCAAGAAAACATGCAGATCTTGGTGGAGACTCAGCTACACTGGCCAGCTTCACAAGGAGAGGTGACTCTACTGGTCACCCTCCAGTTCGTTTCTCCTTCTTCTAACTTCTCCCCCATTTCGATTGTGAACACAGCACAACAGACCTTAGAAGGAAATACCTGACTCCCCGAGGACGAGTTACTGGAGAGGAGATTTGCATGGTAGTCTGGCATTCTGGATGGGAAGAGCTAAAACCTTTCACACACATGAATCGATTGATCGATGTTCATAGGGTATACTTTAGGAAGAGGATTGATCTAAGATGACTTCTGATCCGAAACTGTGACAATGATGTGTAGAACTTGAAGACTGTCGATTTTAAAATTCTAAGTCTCACAGAAGTTTCGACACACTAATAATCCAAAGGTCCGATAGATCTCCAAACTACGATTTTATGAAGATAAGTTTAGTACTCAACATTATCCTACCTCCTTTATTTTCCCTTTCCTTTTCTTTTTCTTCACTTATTCTTTCAAATAAGTGTTTGCTAAGGGACTAGCAAAGTTAAAGCATAGGGGATGATGAATCCACAATTCGTCATCTTTATCCATTTATTTTAGCTTAAAATCCCTTATAAAACACCTGCATATAACACTAACTCCATATTCTGACTAACTTGCATCTGTAAATCTTGTACACTTCTTACTAATTTTAACCTAAAATAAATAAAGAAAGAAAGAAAGGAAAAATAAAAAAAAGAAAATAATAAAAAAAGAGGAAGACTGTATACAGGATGACCCGAACACCGAGAGAATTTCAAGACTTGACCTGATCGACTAGGAATAAAGTAGGGGGAGATAAGGGTCCTTAAGCAGAAAATAAAAAAATGTGTGTGTTGTTGTTGTAAATACTTCTCACTTATTTTGTGTATATCTGCATAAAACTAACACTAATTTATTTGTACCTTAATTAGCCTCAAATCAAATAACTTTCAAAACCAAAGTTTTAAATAAAAATGTAACCTAATTAATAAAAATAACTGCACAATTAAATCATGTATAGAATAAAAGTAGCCACACTTGGAAAAAGCCACTAAGCACTAATTGAAAAATCAATTCCGGCTTCATATGACCTCAAATTAAACCAATCTCACTTCCATTGGATTCTAAATTAAATTATCTTTAAAATGACTGTTATTTCATAATTTTTGGAGTTACGAGTAAAAAGTTGGTTTTCCGGGGTGGTTTGTGCAATTTTCCCATGTATTTTGTAAATATTATATTTGTATATATTTGTAAATTATTCGTACTAATTATATTAAATAAAATAAAATTTAAAAAAATTAAAACACAAAAAACTAATTTCCCCATTTACCCTTGTATATAATGTCATATATGTATATAGTATATGAATATAGTTGCTATTTTTAAGTAACTACCATAAAAAATAATAAAAAATAACATTTTTTTAATTCAAATAAATAAAGTGACGAAAATTCAAAAAATTAGTCAAATAAGTTTATCTCTCTTTTCTTTTATCTTATTTCTCATTTTCTCTCTCTTATCTCTCCCACAAAAAAAATTCAAAAATCCATTTCAACTTTCATCTCTCTTATCTTTTTATCCAAAAAATTCAAAAAAATTCAAATTTCATTCCCTCTTTTTTATTTATATGGCTCCTTCTCCCTCAGTCCAACTAGATCAATCTTTAGAGAGAGGAGCCCGATCTCCGAGAGAAAATTCGTCGAGAAAGTTGCCTAGTCTCCAAGCCGTCCGGTGACAGTGAGTCGGCCTTGTCGAGGCGATCACGGTCCCTTTTCCGCTCCTAAGGTGAGATCCACATTTTTTCTTTGTACTTTTATCTTAGTTTAATCGTAGTTTAGTTCATCCATTTTTTTATCGTCATTTTTAATTCTCTAGATCACTAAAAAAAATTCATCATGATTTTGATCTGCTCCGACTCGATTTTTCATCTCATCTTCTCGATCTCTCCGCCTTCTATTTCTATCGTCCACGATCTCTCAACTCCGGCCGCGTACGGTGGCCGGAGATCGGATTTGAATCTCTCATGTCCGCCGGATCCTTATTCATTTTTTCTGATTTGTAAATAAATAAAAAAAAATTTGTTTCTTTTTGTTCTCTAAAGTTTGTTTTGCATGATCATATAAAAATAAAAAATACAAAAAAATAAAAAATTCTATATCACTTTCTTTTCTTACTTTTCCGAATTTTAAAAAAAAGTTTTTATTTATTTTTGTTTCCTTTTACATAAAAAAATAAAATTACAAAAAAAATAAAAAAAATACCTCAGGCAGCGGGGTCGCCACCCCCTGCCGCCCACCAAGTTGCCGCCGAGCAGATCGGCCAAGGGTTGCTGCGCTGCCCAAAGCCACGAATTTGCGCCGTTGCACCGACTACAGCTCCACGTCCTCTTGTCCGCACCAACTAGCCGCCATCGGCCGACCTCCACACAACCGCTCCAGCAGCTCGGCCCATGCCGCGCGCCTGCTCCATCCGCTCCCGCGTCGGCGCTTCTCCCCACCACCCGTCGTATCCAGCGCCGCCCGACGCCATCCGCATGAGCCCGCCGCCCCCCTTGCATGGAGAATAAGAAGGGGCGGCGCCCCTGTTGCCTCCCCATCTATTGTGGAAAAGAACGAGCCCTAGGGAGGGGGCTTTTCTATTAAAAAAATATTTGGGAAAATTGCAATCCGTCCCCTGAAGATTTTCAGAATTACAAACGCACCCCTGCCAGAACAAGCACATGCTTTGCACGTTTTTTCTTGGGTAATTTGCACTTACTGCCTTCCATTTATTTCTGTTATTCATTTTGTGCAAAATCAAGAACCATTGACATTTTTGTCCATGAAGTTCCAAACTATAAATTTGCACGATATTTCGTTAGAATAAATAGTTTTATTGCTCAAAAACTTTGAAAAAAATTATGCTATGTTCCTGATGTGCATATCCATCTAGCATAAAACTTTCATTCATTTTGCCGTCATTTATTATTATTAAAAAATAAAAAACAGTGTCATTGTCTTCTTGAAATTCCAAAATTCATAAAAACTCAAATATTGTTTCAAAAATTCCAAAATATTAGAGTAGTTGTATCTCATTGTCTTTTAATTTCTGACCAATTTTCACTCATTAATTATTTATAAAACCCAAAAAATTGAAAACATAAAAAATCTTATAAAAATCACAGAAAATTCTACAAAAATCTAAAAAATTTGATTTCAGTTCCTATTTGTAGATATTGACATCTAGTTTGTCTTAAAAATAATTTCCAAGAGTTTTGGGCACTTAGAATATTTTTAAGTTACAAATTACTCCAAGCTGTATACATTTTCGTATTTTCTCACTGTTTGATTTTTAGAAAAATAAAAAAACATCTGAAAATACCACAAAAATTCTCAAAAACATTTCAAAACTTTTAAAACCAAAAATATTTTCTCTGGATTTTTCTGAGTATTTTTGATAAATTGAAAAATTACAAAAAAGAGTTGGTGTGCGTATTTTTGATCTTGTGAATATTGATTCGTGTCATTTTTGAAAATTTTAAAAAAATAAAAAATAAAAAATCACAAAAATCAAGGATAGTTGTCCTTTGAGATTCATGTTTTCTTTTAATTAGTTTCTGATTAATTGAATAGCCCTCGGGAATTATAGCCTCCTTGAGTTCGACCCTGTCCACTATACAGGTTAATAAGTAGCAAAAATAAAAAAATATATTTTTTGTTGTCACGAGATTTTGGGGAACGATAACGACGACATAATTTATTCATCAATTTTCCACCCACAAAAATCCGAGCCAACACTTGTCCACGTGTCCTTTAGCTGCACCTCCTCGCGCCGCCACTTGGCCCCGCGCTCCTCGGCTACTCATCCCCCATCCACGCGTCCCCCCCTTCGGCTGAACCCTTTGGCCCTAGAGTTCGACCACTCCAAGCACCACCCTAGGTGTCCATGTTATTGCCGCCGTCTCTAGGGTTCCATCGCTCCTAGGGTTCGGTCGTCGTCTACCTAAGAAGCCCCTCGCTCCCGCTTCCAGGTTGATGGGTTTGGTTGTGTAAAGTCTACACATGCAACCAAACCCCGTCATGTTAGTATAGACCAAAGTTTATCTTGTCTACAACCCTGGTTGTCTCCAGTCACAATGTCAGAAAGCAAGGTAGAGATCCTCACTATAGGCACCTTCAGAGGTCCTGCGCCTATTGTGAAGATGGATGGATCCAACTACGAGCTATGAGCCATGCAGTTCATGAGCCTAATGAAGTTGATGGGTGATGAATCTCGGATTCATCACTCTATATCTCATTTATTAAGCTTAAGTCCCTAAAAATCAACAGCATGTTTGCATTTATTCTGCATAATTAGCATTCATGCATGTTTTCATAAAAATGGCATTTTATCCATAATTTCTGCACCAAATAAGAAGCCAAAAATCCAAGCCACCTTTGACCTGTAAATATCCTAACTTCCCCAAATTTTTAACCCCTTCATGCTAACTCTGAATAACCCAAGCCATTCTATTGTGTACATATCACTAACAAGAATAAATGAAAAATACAAAAAATCACTAACCCAAATAAGTGAACCAAAAACCCAAACCAGAGTTTCAGGATTTTTGGACTAAAAGCCACATATCTTCCCCATCCAGTGTCCGATTTGATCCTACTCACTTTTGAACTAATGCACAATCAATTACCTTCAAAACAAGACCAAGTTCAAGTGAATCGGAGCTCGTATGTGAAAGTTGGGTTTTGGGCCTCTTTTGTACATTATATATTTTCACGGTTTTCTGACCTATATTTTATGTATATATTTTCTTTATCAAAAAAAATCCAAAAAAAAATTAAAATTAAGTGTCTTTTATTTATCTTTGAATTTTTCATATTTTTCCGGATTTTTATCATATTTAAAAATAACAAAAAATTAGAAAACCCAAAAAAATCTAGGTATTCTGTGTACATGGGATACCCCAAAAATTCACTTTTTACATTTGACCGAATTTGGCTTTGATGTCTTCATGAAAGTTATAGATCTCTTCGAGACAAGCATTTTTCGTGAAGGAACTTTTTCGATCCGAAGTCATTTGCTATTTCTTTTTGATTTTACAAAAGGTTTTATGTTCGAATTTTCTGATGCTGACACGTGGCAGCACCTGGTGCCGCCACGTATCAGCGGTTTTTGTGGTTTTTATTACCCGGTTTTATAAAAAAATATATAAATAAAAAACCACGCACGTGTAGCGTACCTGCCACCCCCGCACGCGCACTGCACGTGCGCCCCGCGCCCTTTCTCTTCATCCCGCCACATGTCGACATCTGGGCCGTCCGATCTCGGCCGATCGGACGGCCCTTGACCATCTTCCCCAGTCGTGTCTTCCCCGAATCCTCCGCCTTCTTCCGCAACCGCCGCATCGCCCTTATCCTCGCAACCTCCCTCAACGGCCAACACCCCCCCCCCTCGAGTCCTCCTCCGTTATCCTCGCCGATCTCGCCAACTACCACTGATCGCCGACCCCTCTCGTGGCCTATTTAAGAGCCTCGCCGACTCCGACCCCCATTATCCGCCGATTGACCACAGATCGCCCCGAGGCGGTGACATCGCTGACGAGAAAGCTCCTGTGCGGCGAGATCCAAGGCGGCGACGCCTTGCCGTGCACCGCCCTCGCGCGAGTTGCCTCTGCTCCGGTCACCGTTAAGCCCCATCCTTTCAGGTATAATCTCTCTCTCCCTTTCTCTCTCTTTCTCTCTATTTCTCTCTCTATCCCTGCCGATGCTCCGATCATCTTCCATCTCCTACAACGCTTCATCTATGATCTTCTCCTTCGACCTCCAACTCGCCATCGCCTCCGACCTCCGCAAGCTTCGTCATCATCACCGCGAGTTTCATCAACCACGCCGATCTTCTCCGCCTTCGACGCTGCCGCAAGCTACGTCTCCGACAATGCAACGCCGTCGGCCATTGCCTTCTCCGACCTTCGTCTTCAACCAGAGCTTCCCCGACTTCGCCGTTCTCCGCCCAAGCGTCAACACCAATGCCCGCCGCGCACCATCTTCCACGGCCGTCAACTACCACCTCCGGCTTCGTCTACAACCATCGAGCTTCACCGACAACCCACGCCTCTGCTCCGAGCTTCGTCAGCAACGCACAACGCACACCGCCTGAAGCTCCTCCACCCGTGAACGCTCGCCACAAGCCTGGGCAAGAGCTCCGCGCTGCCCAACGGCCGCCCTCTACTGCTCCACCGCACGCCGGGGCTCAGTCCCGAGACCCCTCGCGTACGTGCGAGGCACGTGCGTCCGAGGGGGACGTCAACACACATCATCCCAGGGGGTCACGTACGTAGCACGTGCCTCTGGGTAAATTTCAAGTAACCCCCCGGAGGTCCTCCATATTGCAGCCGAGTCCAAGAGCCACAAGACACGTGCGCCGCACATGCATTGTGTGAATTTTGCAGACCTACCCCCCGAAGCTTTGGTAATTGCACTTAGACCCCCACTGCATTCTTCTTTATTTTTATTTATTATATTTGCAATCATACCCCTGTGTTCCTCCTTTATCTTGAACCTCTTCTTTACATTATTTCATTAATCCAAAAATTGCATGATGTTCTACATTCAATTCTCTTTAGTTTGACACATTGTGGATATTTTTGTGATAAGTGGTTAATTAATTATTAATTATTTTGTGGAAAACTGCATATTTTGCCCACTTTGTGTTTGATGAACGTCAAATTTGCCTCTAAAATAATGATAAATAAGTCGTAGTACAGGAGGCAAATTTTGTTCAGCAAAAACCACAGACTTTGGATGCTGTGAAATATTTATACTTGGTAAGTGTACCAAGGTCGAACACAGGGATACGGCAACCTAATCCAAATATTGAATTTTGATTCATGAAGGCATAATGTCAATTAATCTTAATTTCAGGTCCATATGCAGTTTATGATGCACTATGATATTTACAAGGCGATGCCATGATGCATGCATTTTTATTTTGTTTTTATGCAAGTTAGAATGAAGCATGGGCAAATAATGCAAAGGAATATACATGAAGAATAAAATGCCAGAATTATACCCTAAAATGTGAGCAACGCAATATAGAACAAAGTTAGAGTCATTTTGAACACATCATTAAAAATCCATCAGCAAATCAAGCAAGACAAATAGAGCATGGTCCCATTTTTAACATAAAAAGTCACTTAATTTAAACACTGTCAAATGAGACAAATAAGTATGCTAGATTGTAGAGGACAAAACAAGGATCAAAACGACACTAAAATCATGCAATTTAGACCTATGATGCTCAAGTTATGCTAAAAACAGTGCAAGGGCATAATTGTAATAAAAATGCAATAAAATAAAGGGATAAATATTGCATTTAGGTCCCTCGAGGGACCTAAATGCAAATATGAAAAACCGCCTGGGCCATTTTGTAAATTCTCCATTTGCACGTAGGGGCCTTTTTGCAAATCTTCAAAACCTAGAGGGTCTCCCTGAAATTTACCCAGGTACGCACATTAGGCACGTGCCTGGGGACCAAGGTGTAAATATCAATTCTGTCAGGGTCTTCTCTGTAAATTACCCAGGCCCCACGTGTAGTACACGTGAGGACCTAGGCTCGGGAGGCGACTCGGGCTCGGGGCCACGTGGCTGTGATCTGTGGCTCAGCTTGAGGCTCGGATGACCCGAGCCTGGAGGTTTGGTAGTAGGCTAGGGTCATCCCACGTGGTTGCATCAGAGCCGTCCGATCCTGATGGATCGGACGGTACCTGTAACTTCATGTCCTCCGTGCATCGCCGGAGGAGGCGGGGCTCGGCGAGGTAGTCAGAGCTCCTCCACACGCCAGTCGCCCGCCTGATGATCGGCGAGGGTCACTGGGGTGCAGGCGAAGGCGGTGGAACTCCGGCGAAGCTCCAGGCATGGTCAGAACTTGAAGTCGATGAGGCTTCGCCGGAGGCCATGAGCTCGAAGATGCTCCGATGAGAGATCCGGCGATTGAAGATGTGAGACCTGCAGATGTTAATATAGCCAAAGCTCGGGGTGTGTGCGTGCGAGTGAGGTGAGTGGATGGTCGTGAGGGTGATCGGAGGTGGAGGCCAAAGCTCCTCCTCCGGCGAGGTGGAGGAGGAGGTGGGTCGGAGCAGCTGGGGGTCTGGAGAAGGGAATGGGTGGTCGGCGAAGGTCGGGGTGGTTGGGCGAAGCTGGTGAGTTGATCGGATGAAGGTGAGGGCGACGATTGGCGGAGAGATAAATTAAAGAAAACGAGTTAAAAATAGGGCACCTCGCCGGAGCGAGGTGTGGCGGAGGAGGAGGCCTGGGCTGAGCACCTTAGGTGCTCGGGGTCTTCGCCCAGCGTGCGCGGCTGGCGCACGGAGCTCGGTGGTGGTCGGAACCACCTGGACACGGTGGAGCGCCACCGTGGGTCGACACCAGGCGACACCCATCGTCGCCTCAACATTCTACCCCTCCGCTGTCACCGGAGGGGTGGAGGAGGCTAGGGTGACGCCCAAAAATGGTGGACCCCTTTCTCAGGTGGACGGAGGGTGGGTTAAATAGGAGGAGGTATCCGGCGGTTACGGTGGTGACGACGAGGTTTTCAACGGCTGAAATGATGAAGAGGAATGATGGAGATGGCGTTTCGATGGGGTTCGCGAGGATGGCGGAAGTATGGGCTACGTGGAGGGGCGTTTAGGAGCGGAAGGAGGTGACGGGTGCGGTGGTTAAAAAAGGAAGGGGGCGGTCGATCGGAGAGGCGTAACGTCTGGGGAGGAGAGGCTTCGGAGGTAGGAGATGAAGCTCGAGCCGTTGGATCGAGGGATCCAACGGCTGGGATAGGCGCGCGTATGGAGGGATGCGATCAGATCACTAGATCTGATCGTACGGTTGATACAGGAGCGCGAGGGAACGACTGTGATTGAGGCGGTGAGGAAAATCCGATGGTCTGGGTTTAGTGGATGATGTGGATTGTGGGGGAGTGTTGGATGGAGAGGGAATCGGAGGGCTGAGATGAGTGGAAGACGTGGCGGGTGGAGGAGCGTTAGATGAGAGGTTGATCGGAGGGCTGTGGTTTAGGCGCCAGTTTGCGGTGGAGATCTGATCTGAAGATCAGATCCAATGGTTGTGAACGAGGCGGGGTTGGACGACGGGGATGGAGGCGATGCGGAGTCGATCCAACGGTCCAGGAAGGGCGTCAGGTGGCGCGAAGAGGAGCGGGCCACGTGGGCGGCCCAGAGGGCGCCACGTGGCCCAATGAGAAAATTCAGAGGAAAATTACAAAGAAAAATACAAAAGAAATAGTTAGAGGCCGAATTTGGAAAAAGTCAAAACATGAAAGTTGTTCGTCTCGATGAGTTCTACAACTTTCATGTTGGTCAAAAAGCCAAAAGAGGTCATTTATACAAAACGTATTTTTGGGGGTATTTTTAAGGGAATAAAAACACCAAGTTTGCGGATTTGAGATCTTTTTGTATTTTTTATCTTTTTAAGAGTTAGAGATTTATAGACAAGTTATCTACGTAATTTTTAGGGGTTTTTGAGTGATAAAATATTTACAGAAAAATAAGGGCAATTAGATACAATAAATTAATGGTAATTTATACATAATATAGTACAAGATAAAATCAAAGAATTAAAGGTGATTTTATTGGTTTATTTAAGACAGTGGTTTTAATAGAGAGTTTTTAGCATGATGAATACGAGATTCATCATACCCCTATACTTAACCCATGCTCGTCCCCGAGCATATAAAGAACGAAAGAGTCGGATTAATTCCTGACAGTGCGCGTGAAAAATTCAAGGCTTGATATTTCGAAGACCCTTGACCTAAGTGATCCTAAAATTCCAGGTTTATCCGAGCCTTAGTCAGAAGGAATCCAACTTCTCTGATTATCAGACTCTCTTTTTATACATATAATATAAGGATATGACATTTAGTGTACTGCATTTCATGAGAGCAGAGTCGATGCATCACCCAAAGTTCCTGTCCCAAAGATTCTCCTCTATCCCTAATCCTCAATACTAGGGAATAAGTCTATTCTTGCTTCAGTCCACCGTCTCATTAGTTTGTCAGACTTTGAAATGTTGATGGACGGCCAGATGATGGAGGTACTGGGATTGTGTCTAATTTTCTCACCCTCACATTGGAACAAGGGGCCTCTCGAGTGCCTTTCACTCAACACATGTATATTATTATTTTGTTGATCAATGTGTCCGTCAAGAGAGTTGGAGTCGTCTGCACTTGTTTTTCTGGGAATACACCGGGGTGTGTCTCTTTTGAGTATCTAAGATACCTTCGACACCCGGACTTGTAGCATTTACGATGCAGAGCCCTTTTTCGGTGTCAGCCCGACTCCTGGTCCTAATTAGCGCTTGGTCCAAGTGGACACTTTAAAAATGTTTGGGAGCGCTCGCCATTGGTGGAAGCTCATTTATAATTTGACCTTGATGATTGAGCTTTTTATTTGACATTTCATTTCTTTTGTTGGCTATCTCCACTGCTTTTACCAAGAGATTGGCGCACACTGATCAACAAATTCTTTTAAGTTTCATCACACCCTGGCACTTTTAGGTAAATATCAAAGAGATAGCATATGAGTCTTGTTCACATACTGGCTAGTGTTTTGCTGACACTCAGGTTTTCTGAAGCCTTCATTAACTTTATCCCATCCTCGAATATCATTAGATCGGGTCTAAACTTAAATCTATGGTCCTAGTTCCTCAAGTGATATCTCATCTCAGCTCATCAATCATGCAGTTGTGGAAGTGGCTGTGCTGATCATATTTTCTTGAAGGTAGAGATGAAGAGTGCAATATAGCACTCAAATCTTTCAAACCAGAAGGGTATGGATATTTAAGTCATGAAAACCCTAATGACTAAGGCATGTTAACTCAGACTCTCAAGATCTCAGAGATCCAGTGTCCTCAAAATCCTCAAGCCTTGCGTGAGTGTGAATGTGTCAGGAATACACCAACTCCATGGGTTAGTGAATTTTTGTGTGATTTTTAGATTTTGCAATTTTTTTTAATTTTTCAATTTTTTTGTTTTTTTGTAATACAGGAATATTTACAAAAATTAAACCCTCAATTTTAAATTTTTACAGGTTTTTACTCAGTTCACTAGTTTACCAAAACCCAGCCCGAAATATATAAATTTTAAAAAGTTTAAAAACGCGAGCTAGGGCTAAAGTAATATACAATAATATACGGTATACCCCCCTATACTTAAAATTTGCTATGTCCTCATAGCACAAGTGCCATACAACCAAGGCTCGGTTCAAGTACCGGGTGATATAGCGGAACTGAGGAGGAGGGTCCCCCTATACTTAGGCCGAAATTGGCCTAAATACAAGAAGACGAGACGAGGGAGGGAAGAGCAGGCAGGTCCCCCCTATACTTAGGCTACAAATAGCCTAAGTAAGGTCTGCGTTAGGGGGGTTCTATGATACAAGGGTGAGGGGGAGGGGGTTCGTGAAGAATAGATATACACGGAGAGAGAGAGATAGAGAGAGAGAGAAATATACAGGGGGCGGGTGGGGATGAGTATGTAAGTGTGTGTGTGTGTGTGAGGGGGGGGATTTTTTTGTGTGTGTACAATATGCAATACTGGAAATAAATATGCAGATGCAAGCTATTTTTTTTACAAAATGCAATGCAATTTAACTGCTACAATCTCAAATCCTTCACAGAATCTCTTGCGGCCTCTTCAGCGAAAGTTCTTGACTTCACGCCTCCATGAGGATCAAGCGTCCTCGATCACCATGGGCCCTGCCATAAAAGATAAACGTTAGAAAACCTGGAGACAATTAAATCAGAAATTGATATGCAAAGAATTGATGCATGAAATGAAGACCTGAAAATTTTGAAATAAAAAAAAAATCAAATCCAAAAAATTAAGCAGAGCCGTATCCCCGGCAACGGCGCCATTTGATGAACGTCAAATTCACCTCTAAAATAATGATAAATAAGTCGTAGTACAGGAGGCGAATTTTGTTCAGCAAAAACCACAGACTTTGGATGCTGTGGAATATTTATACTTGGTAAGTGTACCAAGGTCGAACACAGGGATACGGCAACCTAATCCGAATATTGAATTTTGATTCATGAAGGCATAATGTCAATTAATCTTAATTTCAGGTCCATATGCAATTTATGATGCACTATGATATTTACAAGGCGATGCCATGATGCATGCATTTTTATTTTGTTTTTATGCAAGTTAGAATGATGCATGGGAAAATAATGCAAAGGAATATGCATGAAGAATAAAATGCCAGAATTATACCCTAAAATGTGAGCAACGCAATATAGAATGAAGTTAGAGTCATTTTGAACACATCATTAAAAATCGGTCAGCAAATCAAGCAAGACAAATAGAGCATGGTCCCATTTTTAACATAAAAAGTCACTTAATTTAAAACATTGTCAAATGAGACAAATAAGTATGCTAGATTGTAGAGGACAAAACAAGGATCAAAACGACACTAAAATCATGCAATTTGGACCTATGATGCTCAAGTTATGCTAAAAACAGTGTAAGGGCATAACTATAATAAAAATGCAATAAAATAAAGGCATAAATATTGCATTTAGGTCCCTGGAGGGACCTAAATGCAAATATGAAAAACCGCCTGGGCCATTTTGTAAATTCTCCATTTGCGCGCAGGGGCCTTTTTGCAAATCTTCAAAACCTAGAGGGTCTCCCTGAAATTTACCCAGGCACGCACGTGGGGCACGTGCCTGGGGACCAAGGTGTAAATATCAATTCTGTCAGGGTCTTCTCTGTAAATTACCCAGGCCCCACGTGTAGTGCACGTAAGGACCTAGGCTCGGGAGGCGACTCGGGCTCGGGGCCATGTGGATGTGATCTGTGGCTCAGCTTGAGGCTCGGATGACCCGAGCCTGGAGGTTTGGCAGTAGGCTAGGGTCATCCCACGTGGCTGCATCAGAGCCGTCCGATTCTGATGGATCGGACGGTACCTATAACTTCATCTCCTCCGAGCATCGCCGGAGGAGGCGGGGCTTCGGCGAGGTAGTCAGAGCTCCTCCACACGCCAGTCGCCCGCCTGATGATCGGCGAGGGTCACTGGGGTGCGGGCGAAGGCGGTGGAACTCCGGCGAAGCTCCAGGCATGGTCAGAACTTGAAGTCGATGAGGCTTCGCCGGAGGCCATGAGCTCGAAGATGCTCCGATGAGAGATACGACGATTGAAGATGTGAGACCTGCAGATGTTAATATAGCCGAATCTCGGGGTGTGTGCGTGCGAGTGAGGTGAGTGGATGGCCGTGAGGGTGATCAGAGGTGGAGGCCAAAGCTCCTCCTCCAGCGAGGTGGAGGAGGAGGTGGGTCGGAGCGGCTGGGGGTCTGGAGAAGGGAATGGGTGGTCGGCGAAGGTCGGGGTGGTTGGGTGAAGCTGGTGAGTTGATCGGATGAAGGTGAGGGCGACGATTGGCGGAGAAATAGATTAAAGAAAACGAGTTAAAAACAGGGCACCTCGCCGGATCGAGGTGTGGCGGAGGAGGAGGCCTGGGCTGAGCACCTTAGGTGCTCGGGGTCTTCGCTCAGCGTGCGCGGTCGGCGCACAGAGCTCGGTGGTGGTCGGAACCACCTGGACACGGCGGAGCGCCGCCGTGGGTCGACACCAGGCGACACCCATCGTCGCCTCAACATTCTACCCCTCCGCTGTCACCGGAGGGGTGGAGGAGGCTAGGGTGACGCCCAAAAATGGTGGACCCCTTTCTCAGGTGGACGGAGGGTGGGTTAAATAGGAGGAGGTATCCGGCGGTTACGGTGGTGACGACGAGGTTTTCAACGGTTGAAATGATGAAGAGGAATGATGGATATGGCGTTTCGATGGGGTTCGCGAGGATGACGGAAGTATGGGCTACGTGGAGGGGCGTTTAGGAGCGGAAGGAGGTGACGGGTGCGGTGGTTAAAAAAGGAAGGGGGCGGCCGATCGGAGAGGCGCAACGTCTGGGGAGGAGAGGCTTCGGAAGTAGGAGACGAAGCTCGAGCCGTTGGATCGAGGGATCCAACGGCTGGGATAGGCGCGCGTATGGAGGGATGCGATCAGATCACTAGATCTGATCGTACGGTTAATACAGGAGCGCGAGGGAACGACTGTGATTGAGGCGGTGAGGAAAATCCGATGGTCTGGGTTTAGTGGATGACGTGGATTGTGGGGGAGTGTTGGATGGAGAGGGAATCAGAGGGCTGAGATGAGTGGAAGACGTGGCGGGTGGAGGAGCGTTAGATGAGAGGTTGATCGGAGGGCTGTGGTTTAGGCGCCAGTTTGCGGTGGAGATCTGATCTGAAGATCAGATCCAATGGCTGTGAACGAGGCGGGGTTGGACGGCGGGGATGGAGGCGATGCGGAGTCGATCCAATGGTCCAGGAAGGGCGCCAGGTGGCGTGAAGAGGAGCGGGCCACGTGGGCGGCCCAGAGGGCGCCACGTGGCCCAATGAGAAAATTCAGAGGAAAATTACAAAGAAAAATACAAAATAAATAGTTAGAGGCCGAATTTGGAAAAAGTTAAAACATGAAAGTTGTTCGTCTCGATGAGATCTACAACTTTCATGTTGGCAAAAAGCCAAAAGAGGTCATTTATACAAAACGTATTTTTGGGGGTATTTTTAAAGGAATAAAAATACCAAGTTTGCGGATTTGAGATCTTTTTGTATTTTTTATCTTTTTAAGAGTTAGTGATTTATAGACAAGTTATCTACCTAATTTTTAGGGGTTTTTGAGTGATAAAATATTTACAGAAAAATAAGGGCAATTAGATACAATAAATTAATGGTAATTTATACACAATATAGTACAAGATAAAATCAAAGAATTAAAGATGATTTTATTGGTTTATTTAAGACAGGGGTTTTAATAGAGAGTTTTTAGCGTGATGAATACGAGATTCATCAGTGTTCTTAAAATTACCGTTGATTAACTGTTCATCTAAAAATCCCCGAAAAATCACATATCGTAGAGATTATTTTGCTTAACATTGTGCCCAAAAAGATTTGAATTTACATGCATCATTTGCCCTGTAAAAATCATTTTGCATATTTCACTATTTAATTTTTAACAGATATTAGATCCCACATTTTTTAGGTTTCGGATTTTTCTAAGATTAATCACCTAGTGATAGATCTTAGATAATTTTGGTCCTCGAAAATAAGTAGGTTTGATATTTATTATAATTAAATTTTGAAAATCATTCTGTTTGCATTTAAAAATCCATAAAAAATTCATATTGCATCCAAAAACTCCAAAAAAAATTACAGTGCATCCACTTCATCATAATCTACATGATGGCCAAGTTTCATATTTTTCGGACACTGTTTAATTGAAATTTGCATTTTAGTCCCTAAAATAGGCCAAAACCGTATCTTGCATCCTTTATTTGCATTGAAAATTCCAAAAAAAAGACCGCCTTGAAAACCGAACACGAAATTGGATAGTCACAACTCTAGGTTGTTCCTTTGCCTCCTTGTGATCGACCTTGGAACTTGCTCAAGTAAAATAAACATAAAAACCACTTGCTTGAAATTGATTAAAAATTTGTGGTTATTTCTTGACCGTTTCCGATCGCTGCCTACAACGAACGATATTTTATTTTCACGCACGAAGATTAAAAACAACTTCTTAATGCGGCATTTTGGAATTCGTCAGATGACGCCGTTGCTGGGGAGGCAAACGACTTAGTTTTGTGTTTTGAAAATTGTTGTTCGGTTTTCCGCATTCGGGTAGTCTGATCCCCGAATTTTTCATTGTGAATATCATTTTATTTCCAACATTTATTTCTCAGCATTTATTCGCTTGTTCTATTTTCTAAGTCACTCTCTTACACATATCTCTCTTATTTTTTCTTACGAGGTACCCGGCGTACGTGGAACGGTTTTCAAGAAACCGACGCATCTTCACCGACATCCGAGAAAGCCACAATTAATCTAAGATCGAGTCGAGTTGTGAGAGAGCGTAGAGTCTAGGTTTTCGATTTCTGCAATTTTATTTACTTGCTCATTTACAGTGGTGTCCGTTTGGACTCTCGCGCATGTAAAAAAGACCTTGAACCTTTCTGTGGTGTGTCGTGGCCTGTTTCACTCTCCGGTGAGGGTGGGGCCCGACTTGAGTGGCGACTAGGATAGACCTGCACACATGGCTCTCAGAGCATTTTTATTTCTGATTGTGCTCGTAGGATCTTAAGCCATACTGCACTTTAATCAAGACGCACATAGATCGTTCAACTTAGCCAAATTTAACTCAATTCTTCCCGCTAATAGAACTTTCTGTTTAGGTGCGGTTTTTATCGGCTTGCATGCATATAGAATAATTTTTAAAATTCTGTCTAGCATCCCACATGGAGATTGCGAGGAGGCACTGTAAGTCTTCTAACTGAGCATTCATCATAGTTTTCTGCGTGCATCGACTCTTCCCGACTTTCTCCCCCTTGTTTTATCACATAAATCTAAAGAAAATTGGGACTGGACGGTAGACGTGTATTTGTGCTCATCTAAATTCTTCAGTGATCACCTAATTAAAATTGGGACTGCTAAATATAGCCGACCTTAAGAACCCATAAAATCAAGAATTTTTGCGGGGAGAAACCCCGTCATTGTTTGGTTTGCTTGAGCGAGAGAGCAACCCGTACACTAGGATAGAGCCACACCTTAACTCTTTTCAGACTACTATCTTGGGATAGGCCAGTCTCCTGAGAGTATTGGGTTCCTAAACAGCTCGTTTTAAACGCTCTGATACATTGCATTATCACCGAACTCTAAAATTGACAAGATAATTGACCGAACCCTCACGGTCTTCACTTTGAGTTGAGTTGTTGAAACAACCCTTGTATTGTGTTTGGTTTGTGCGTAGAAAATAAGCCATCAGCGAATACTGCACATTTGTGCCTCCATCATAAACCACAAACCTCTTGTTGACCTCGAGAATGGAAGATTGTGGTAATTCTTGTTCAAACTCCGCGAACCCTTCTTTCTCTACCACAAACTCTCCAATCTCAAAAGCCCAGAGAAACTCTTACTCTGGATCTGCTTGGCCTCCGGGAAACCCTTCCCAAGAACCCTATTCCTACGATTCCTTCTTCTTCCTAGAAGGAGGACAGACTCAAACTGTCTCTCTATCACCAAAAATCGAGGACAACTATTACATCAATTCTTTCCAATCTATTAACTCGAACCCTTTATATTCTGAAGGTGAAGAAGAAGAGATGCCCCCCCAAGATGGCTTCTAAGAAAGACCCGGAAGATGAAACCAATGATGACGCCATTCAAATGATTCTAGCAAGGTTGGCTGCATCTGAGCAGCAACAACAGTTACGGAGGCAACATCTTGAGCAATTGAATGCTGGGGAAGAAGTGCCAATGGAAGCCGCCTACAACCCTGGACAGTATCAAGTGTGGAATTATTTACAGCCACCACAACCAGCAATCCACTATGAACTGAAGCCACATTTTGTCAGTCAATTACCTCAATTCCATGGTAATACGACTGAGGAACCCTATGAATTCTTGCGGGACCTGGAGCTGATCTGTTCTAATCTGAGGCACCCACAAGTCAGCCAAGACTACATTCGTCTCACTGCCCTACCTTTCGCCTTGAAAGGGAAAGCAGACTACCGGGTGAAGAACTTGGGGGTGACTGTGACGACTTATGAGAGTTTTAAAAACTTATTCTTGAAGAAATTTTACCCCTTAAGCCGGACCAATCAAATGAGGACCCGCATCACCAGTTTCTCTCAGATGCCCAATGAACCACTCTTTGAGGTGTGGGATCGGTTTAAAGACCTTCTACAGAAATGCCCCTGCCATGATCGGGACAACAACATCCTAGTCCAGTCCCTCTACTCTGGCCTCAATCACGAGACTCAAGGGTTAGTTAGCGCTGCCTGCGGAGGGAATTATGCATCACGTGGAGCTGAGACCGTCTGGAAAATACTGGAGCAGATGGCAGAAACAAGCTGCTCTCAACTTGCCAGTAGAGCCTACACTGATTCCCTCAACACCCTTCAAGCCAAAGGCGGAAAGCAGATGGTTGCTGGAATAGCGGAGGACTTGATTCGAAACATGCATTTCATAGCTGATAAAATAACAATAGTGGACAAGAGAGTGAGCGACATCGACAACCGGATCTCCCAGTTCCCAAAGCAGATGGAGGAGCTCACTACTAAGATGTCCAAGATGGGGGTACCTACTGCACCAACGGTCCCGGTCTACCATGTGCACCATGTCCAGGAGCAGCTAGGATCAGAACAGCAACAGTCATGGGTACATGACCAATCCTATGCCCAAGCTTCTCAGCAACCACCCCCACCGACCGAGACAATCCAAGAAGCCCCGCCCCTGACCTTCGAAATAAACGAAATTTGGTACACAGGACACTACCTGACAGGGTAGTATGGGGGAACGCCAGCCTTATCAACGCACCCCCACTTTCTATAATGTCGCATTCCCTCAGCCTCCTCAGTACCCTCAAAGCATTTCAACTTCCCAGCATCCGAAACAGCAGCAGCCCTACAGTCGTCCGAACCAATCTCAACAATACCGTCATGCTCCCAGACCATCAGCTCAATCATCCAATCCTCCGGAAGAACCTGTTGATATCCAGAGACAGATGCTGGAAGAACTTCGCAGCTTTTGAAATGAGCTGTATGATCTGCGGGTGGATGTTAATCGTCTATCCCGATGGAAGGATGAGCAGACTGTTCCCACCACAACCATTCCCTCCCAAGTTCAAGCTAACCCCAATAGCTTGAACAAAGCTCAATCATCTCAACACAATGGCCATGTATACTATTCAGATTTTTCCACATCTGAACATGAGAACATTTCGTTTGACAATATCCATGCCATGTCACTCAGGAGCGGAAGGACCGTGGTCGTACCTGACCAGACCCGGGAATCGGTTCATGAAGACTCGGAGGATCAGCCGGAGGATGCTTCCGAGGAGGATGAAGAAGGACGCCTGAAGATCCCAGCACCAGAGAAGGGGAAAGCATCTATGGAGTCTGCAGAGGACCTTGAGCCTCTAGTTGCTGCAAAAATACCTTTGTCATCTTTTCAGCAACCTGATTTTGATTATTGTCAAAAATCTGATGATTGTAATAAAAACTCCAAATCTAATAAAGATGCTCGTATTTATGATTCTGATCTTCTATCCCCTGTCTCAAATGCTTCCATTCCTTTCCTACATGCCCTCAAGAAAGGAAAAGAAAAGAAAAACATTCAGGATGATCCAGTAATGGAAAAATTCTGCCAGCAAAACATCACCGTCAAAGTACCCTTTGACCAGTACGTGGCCAGTAATCCTGCCTTTCAGAAATATTTGAAGGCAAAATGCACTCCCACCAGGACTCGAACAAAGAGAACAAGTCAATTTGTGGAGACTCACATCTTGACAGTTGCCACCACCAAATGTGTCAAAAATCAACATCTGCCAAGAAAGAAAAGGGATCTAGGCGCTCATTATGTGGAGAGTCGCATTGGCGGCATTGTGTTCACACACACACACTCCTTGGCAATGGTTCTTCCATAAATCTTCTACCCTTAGCTTTATACTATAGATTGGAGTTAGGCCCTCTCAAGAAATCATCATCTCTACTCCAATTTGCTGATAAATCCACCAAAAGACCTAAGGGAGAAGTAAAGAATGTCATCATCATTATCGAGGGTACAAAATACAAAGTGGACTTCACTGTCCTTGATATGGAAACCCCGAACCATTGGAAAGAATCACAAATCATTCTCGGAAGACCATTTTTAAGAACCGCTAAGGCTGTATTTGATTACGATTCTGGCATGATGAAATTTCGATCTCCAGGAGGGAAGTAGACTTAGAGATGAAGCAGACAAAGTGGCAAAGGCTAGACTCTGAATCCACCACTGAAGAGGCAGAAACATCTGAATGCAATCTCCTCCGAACCACTGGGCCGTGGGACCAACTGCCAGACATGCAGACTGAAAGCAATCCCTCGGAAGAAGAAATGATGCACAATGCATTTTGCGAGATATTTCCAAACATATCAAAACACCCAGATTACTTCACCATTGATGACACAGAAAGCCTTTCGGATATGTCAAGAAAGATCGATGACGAGTCGGATGTGGCTATGGCCGAATTACCATTCTACACTAGCGACCCGACTCATCTGTCTTCGAAATTGGTAGCCAACATCTCATACAGTGACTCACCACCAATCGACACTGAGCCAGACACGAGGATAATTCAGCCAGACTTGATTGATGATTCAGAATTACCAGAGCTGAAACCACTACCTCCCACACTGAAGTATGCATTTCTCAATGGATCCAAAGAAAAATTTCCTGTGGTCATTAGCTCATCCTTGACACTAGATCAGGAGTCTAGACTACTCAAAGTCCTCGAGCGAAATCGAAAAGCCATCGGTTGGACTGTGTCGGATCTCGTTGGAATAAACCCCGCTCTCTGCTCGCACCAAATTTATGTTGAGGATAATGCAAAGCCTTTTCGTGAATTTCAGAGAAGATTAAACCACAATCTTCGAGAAGTAGTGAAGAAAGAAATAGAAAAATGGTGCAAAGCAGGGTTCATTTACCCCCATTTATTACTCCAAGTGGGTGGCCCCCCTTCATGTCGTCCCGAAGAAGTCGGGAATCTAGATGGTCACCAACGAGGAGGGGGTAGAGATCGCGACCCGAGTACCCACGTCGTGGCGTGTCTGTGTTGATTACAGGCGCCTGAATGCTGCGACCAAGAAAGATTACTTTCCACTGCCATTTATTGATCAAATTTTGGAGAGACTTGCAGAGAAAGCATTCTTCTGTTTTCTTGATAGGTACTCAGGCTACAATCAAGTAGCTATCGCTCCCGAGGATCAGGAAAAGACCACTTTCACATGTCCCTTCGGAACTTACGCATTCAAGCGCATGCCATTCGGGCTATGCAATGCCCCAGGCACATTTCAGCGGTGCATGATTGCCATATTTGCCGAAATGGTTGGTGATTTCCTGGAGGTCTTCATGGATGACTTCTCGGTTCGTGGTGATTCTTTTGACACATGTTTATCACACTTGGACCGAGTCCTTCAGAGATGCAGGGAGGTTAATCTGGTGCTCTCCTGGGAGAAAAGTCACTTTATGGTGACTGAGGGTATTGTGTTGGGGCATGTCATCTCCAAAAAGGGAATGGAGGTCGACCCTGCCAAGGTGGATGTGATCAAGAAACTGGAGCCACCAACCAACGTCAAGTCAGTGAGGTCTTTCTTAGGGCATGTTGGATTCTATCGAAGATTCATACCTGATTTCTCAAAGATCGCCCGCCCACTAACTGAGCTCTTAGGCAAAGACACCGAGTTTATTGTAAATCACAGGTGTCTAGAGGCCTTCGAGCTTCTGAAAAAGAAAATTTGTGAATCGCCGATATTACAAGCGCCCGACTGGTATCTTCTCTTCGAGATCATGACTGATGCATCAGATTTCGCTGTCGGAGCGGTACTTGGACAAAGAAGAGATGGAATTCCTTATGCGATTCACTACGCGAGTAAAGTGTTGGATCCTGCACAGAGAAATTACACAATGACTGAAAAAGAGATGCTCGCGGTTGTTTGGGCCCTTGAAAAATTCAGATCATACATATTGGGCTCCAAGGTGACTATTTTCACAGATCATACGGCCATCAGATATCTCATGGACAAGAAAGATGCCAAGGCACGACTCTTAAGATGGATCTTGCTAATCCAGGAATTTAATTTGGAGATAAAGGATAAACCTGAAATAAAGAATGTTCTTGCTGATCACCTTTCCCGAATAGAGCAAAACGATAATCTTGATACTGGACCAATCAAGGAAACTTTTCCAGATGAATCAGTTTGCGTCATCAATTCAACCCCATGGTATTCCGACATAGTGAACTATCTTGTCTCCAAGAAAGTTCCCTTTGGTTGGACCAAGAGAATGATTGATCGATTAAAGACAGATTCAAGAAAATACCATTGGGACGATCCTTTCCTTTTCTATGAAGGACCGGATTGTGTCTGGCGAAGATGTATTCCTCAAGAGGAATATCAGAGTGTCCTCACACATTGTCATTCTCTCGAGGTTGGAGGACACCATTCGGGGAAGAGAACCGCACACAAGGTACTCCAATGTGGATTTTACTGGCGGACCTTATTTCAGGATGCGAATGAATTTGT
This sequence comes from Ottelia alismoides, assembly GCA_037367405.1. Taxonomy (NCBI): domain Eukaryota; kingdom Viridiplantae; phylum Streptophyta; class Magnoliopsida; order Alismatales; family Hydrocharitaceae; genus Ottelia; species Ottelia alismoides. Next base: position 1,146,745 of record JAZKJV010000022.1, read on the forward strand.
ACGGTCATGCCCAATTTGTCAAAGAATGGGAGGGACTGTCGGTCATAGAGATGAAATGCCCATGCAACCAATGATTTTCTGTGATGTGTTTGATGCATGGGGGATTGATTTTATGGGTCCCTTTCCCAATAGCAATGGATTTGAGTACATCTTGTTAGCGGTTGATTATTTGTCAAGATGGGTAGAGGCTATTCCAACCCGAACAACAGATAGCAAAACCGTCTGTAAATTCATCAAGGATAATATCATTGCAAGATTTGGGATACCAAAAGTCTTGATTTCTGATGGAGGTAGCTACTTTGTGAACAAGGAGATGCGATCTTTGGCTAAGGAGTACAAATTTGAGCATAGAATAGCCAATCCATATCATCCACAATCTAATGGCATGGCCGAGGTTTCTAATAGAGAGGTGAATGGTATTCTTCAGAAGTTGGTCCGTCCAGATAGGAAGAATTGGTCTAAGTTGTTGGACCAAGTTCTATGGGCCTATAGGACAGCCTATAAAACCCCACTCGGTACTTCACCTTTTAGGATGATCTATGGCAAGCCATGCCATCTACCTGCAGAATTGATCCACAAATCTGAATGGGCCATCAAAAAGTTGAATTGGAGTTGTCACCTTGGGAAATTGTGTCGAGACCTAAATCTGAATGAGCTAATTGAAATCCGAAATCGGGCATATGACAACAGTGTGATTTATAAGGACAAGGTCAAGAGATGGCATGATAGACACATTCGAGACAAGACCTTTGTCCCTGGGCAGAAAGTTTGGTTGTTTAATGCTCGGTTAAAGATTTTTCATGGGAAACTAAAATCAAAATGCTCGGGCCCTTACATTGTCATCGATGTGCATACCAATGGAAGCGTAGATATTGCCGAACTCAAGGAGGATGCACAACCTTTCTCAGTAAATGGTCAGTTGCTAAAGCTATATATTGAATCACCCAGAGAGCAGACCGTTCAAAATGAGGCCATCTATTTCACGCAGAACGAGGATATTGGAGACATATCAGATCGAACCCGCCCACCCTCCCAACCACATCGGCCCCCTTGTACAACGTCTTTCTCTACTTAGGCCAAGGCTTAGTATAGGGGAGGACGGATGCCATTTGTATATACCATTTCTCTCATCACACCCCTCCTTCTCCCGATCACTCCATTTCCACCCTTCTTCCATACTTAGGCTGTCCAAAGCCTAAGTATAGGGGGAACCGACACCCACCTGTATATACTCTCCTCATTTACATTTCCTGACACCTCTTTTTCCACTCTTCCTCTTCTATACTCAGACTATAAATAAATTTTCCACTCTCTTACGCTTAGCCTGAGCTATGTCTTCATTACGCTTCTTGTGCTCTGAGGACACATCACTCGCTAAGTATAGGGGGGGCTGTATATATACTGTGTATATATTTTACCCATATCTCGTACTTTCACGTAAGTCTATATGTATTTACGGGGTGGGTACTAACTTGACAAAAAAAGGAGAGTTTTCTACTGACACTGACTTGCCCAAAAATTTTTGAAAAAAATGGCTTTCTATAAAAAAAATCTGCATTTCACACACTTGCACTTCATCCAACATCACATGCATTTGCATTTGTGAAAATTCATTGGGTTCTGAACCCAGTTATGAGCCGAAACCGAGAGTGGTCTGGACTTAACCTTAATCCACCTAATTTTCATAGGAACTTCATCGAGAAATAGGATTTTAAGAGCTTCAGGTCTTTTTTGACTTAATTCCTTAAGTTCCACATGACAATTTACAACATTTGACTCTTAGTGTCTAACCTGGTCTCTTCATTCTGGGTACAACTCTGGAATAGGGAATTAATTCTCACTCTCACACTATGCACTTAGCTCAACCCAGACGGGATGTTGGTAGACTGTGTAAGTTTCTTTTCTGGTAGCGTGGAAATCTAAAGACCGGAGTACGGGTTGAAATAAAGCTTCGGAAGAGGGATGGACGACTGGGCACAATTTTTCTAAGACCCCAAAAAAGGTACGGAATAAAAAGATTCTATATCCGTAGGGGCACAACAAGATCGAAGCAGAACCACCAAAAATTCCAAAATACAAAGAAGCATTCTACCAAATAAAAATCCGACCAAAAAGGTCCAAGCTTCAAGAAACCTGCAGATCTTGATGGAGACTTGGCTACACTGGCCATCTTCACAAGGAGACGTGACTACACTGGCCACCCCCTCCAGTTCTTTTCTCTTTCTTCTAGCTTCTCCCCCCATTTCGATTGTGAACACAACACGACAAACCTTAGAAGGAAATACCTGACTTCCCGAGGACGAGTTATTGGAGAGGAGAGGAGCATGGTAGTCCGGCATTCTAGATGGGAAGAGCTAAAACCCTTCACACACACAAGTCGGTTATTCAATGTTCATAGGGTATACTTTGGGAAGATGATTGATCTAAGATGACTTCTGAGCCGAAACTGTGACAATGATGTGTAGAACTTGAGGGCTGTTGATTTTAAAATTCTAAGTCTCACAGAAGTTCCGCCACACTACTAATCCAAAGGTCGAGTTTAGTTTCATTTTCACCTTCAGCTCATGGTCTTGGTATGGAACCCAGTCTCATTTCACTTCATGGCATGTCTTTTTTATGCTCAGGGACGAGCATGGTTTAAGTATAGGGGGATGATGAATCTCAGATTCATCACTCTAAATCTCATTTATTAAGCTTAAGTCCCTAAAAATCAACAGCATGTTTGCATTTATTCTGCATAATTAGCATTCATGCATGTTTTCATAAAAATGGCATTTTATCCATAATTTCTGCACCAAATAAGAAGCCAAAAATCCAAGCCACCTTTGACCTGTAAATATCCTAACTTCCCCAAATTTTTAACCCCTTCATGCTAACTCCAAATAACCCAAAACCACTTCCATTGTGTACATATCACTAACAAGAATAAATGAAAAATACAAAAAATCACTAACCCAAATAAGTGAACCAAAAACCCAAACCAGAGTTTCAGGATTTTTGGACTAAAAGCCACATATCTTCTCCATCCAGTGTCCGATTTGATCCTACTCACTTTTGAACTAATGCACAATCAATTACCTTCAAAACAAGACCAAGTTCAAGTGAATCGGAGCTCGTATGTGAAAGTTGGGTTTTGGGCCTCTTTTGTACATTATATATTTTCGCGGTTTTCTGACCTATATTTTATGTATATATTTTCTTTATCAATAAAAAATCCAAAAAAATTAGAATTACGTGTATTTTATTTATCTTTGAATTTTTCATATTTTTTCGGATTTTTATCATATTTAAAAATAACAAAAAAATTAGAAAACCCAAAAAAAATCTAGGTATTCTATGTACATGGGATACCCCAAAAATTCACTTTTTACATTTGACCGAATTTGGCTTTGATGTCTTCATGAAAGTTGTAGATCTCTTCGAGACGAGCATTTTTTGTGAAGGAACGTTTTCGATCCGAAGTCATTTGCTATTTCTTTTTGATTTTACAAAAGGTTTTACGTTCGAATTTTCTGGTGCTGACACGTGGCAGCACCTGGTGCCGCCACGTGTCAGCGATTTTTGGGGTTTTTATTACCCGATTTTATAAATATATATATATAAATAGAAAACCACGCACGTGCAGCGCACGTGCCACCCCCGTACGCGCACTGCACGTGCGCCCCGCGCCCTTTCTCTTCATCCCGCCACGTGTCGACATCTGGGCCGTCCGATCTCGGCCGATCGGACGGCCCTTGACCATCTTCCCCAGTCGCGTCTTCCCCGAATCCTCCGCCTTCTTCCGCAACCGCCGCGCCACCCTTATCCTCGCAACCTCCCTCAACGGCCAACACCCCCCCCCCCCCGAGTCCTCCTCCGTTATCCTCGCCGATCTCGCCAACTACTACCGGTCGCCGACCCCTCTCGTGGCCTATTTAAGAGCCTCGCCGACCTCGACCCCCATTATCCGCCGATTGATCGCAGATCGCCCCGAGGCGGTGACAGCGCCGACGAGAAAGCTCCTGTGCAGCGATATCCAAGGCGGCGATGCCTTGCCGTGCACCGCCCTCGCGCGAGTTGCCTCTGCTCCGGTCACCGTTGAGCCCCATCCTTTCAGGTATAATCTCTCACTCCCTTTCTCTCTCTCTCTCTCTATTTCTCTCTCTCTCTATCCCCGCCGACGCTCCGATCATCTTCGATCTCCTACAACGCTTCATCTACGATCTTCTCCTTCGACCTCCAATTCGCCATCGCCTCCGACCTCCGCAAGCTTCGTCATCATCACCGCGAGTTTCATCAACCACGCCGATCTTCTCCGCCTTCAACGTTGCCGCAAGCTACGTCTCCGACAACGCAACGCCGTCGGCCATCGCCTTCTCCGACCTTCGTCTTCAACCAGAGCTTCCCCGACTTCGTCGTTCTCCGCCCAAGCGTAAACGCCAACACCCGCCGCGCACCATCTTCCACGGCTGCCAACCACCACCTCCAGCTTCGTCTACAACCATCGAGCTTCACCGACAACCCACGCCTCTGCTCCGAGCTTCGTCAGCAATGCACAACGCACACCGCCTGAAGCTCCTCCGCCCGTGAACGCTCGCCACCAGCATGGGCAAGACCTTCGCGCTGCCCAACGGCCGCCCTCCGCTGCTCCACCGCACGCCGGGCCTCAGTCCCGAGACCCCTCGTGCACGTGCGAGGCACGTGCGTCCGAGGGGGACGTCAGCACACATCATCCCAAGGGGTCACGTGCGTAGCACGTGCCTCTGAGTAAATTTCAAGTAACCCCCCGGAGGTCCTCCATATTGCAGCCGAGTCCAAGAGCCAAAGGACACGTGCGCCACACGTGCATTGTGTGAATTTTGCAGACCTACCCCCCGAAGTTTTGGTAATTGCACTTAGGCCCCCCACTACATTCTTCTTTATTTTTATTTATTATATTTGCAATCATACCCCTGTGTTCCTCCTTTATCTTGAACCTCTTCTTTACATTATTCGTTAATCCAAAAATTGCATGATGTTCTACATTCAATTCTCTACAGTTTGACACATTGTGGATATTTTTGTGGTAAGTGGTTAATTAATTATTAATTATTTTGTGGAAAACTGCATATTTTGCCCACTTTGTGTTCTTAAAATTGCCGTTGATTAACTGCTGATCTAAAAATCCCCGAAAAATCACATATCGTAGAGATTATTTTGCTTAACATTGTGCCAAAAAAGATTTGCATTTTCATGCATCATTTGCCCTGTAAAAATCATTTTGTGTATTCCACTATTTAATTTTTAATAGATATTAGATCCCACATTTTTTTAGGTTTAGGATTTTTCTGAGATTAATCACCTAGTGATAGATCTTAGATAATTTTGGTCCTCGAAAATAAGTAGGTTTGATATTTATTATAATTAAATTTTTAAAATCATTCTGTTTGCATTTAAAAATCCATAAAAAATTCATATTGCATCAAAAACTCCAAAAAAAATTACAGTGCATCCATTTCATCATAATCTACATGATGGCCAACTTTCATATTTTTCGGACACTGTTTAATTGAAATTTGCATTTTAGTCCCTAAAATAGGCCAAAACCGTATCTTGCATCCTTTATTTGCATTGAAATTCCAAAAAAAAGACTGCCTTGAAAACCGAACACGAAATTGGATAGTCACAACTCTAGATTGTTCCTTTGCCTCCTTGTGATCGACCTTGGGACTTGCCCAAGTAAAATAAACATAAAAACCACTTGCTTGAAATTGATTAAAAATTTGTGGTTATTTCTTGACCGTTTCCGATCGCCGCCTACAACGAACGATATTTTATTTTCATGCACGAAGATTAAAAACAACTTCTTAACTTGGCATTTTTGAATTTGTCAATGGGTAAGAAACATATTCTACCGAGGACGAGCCAACGGAGAAGACATGGTTGTATGCCTCATGGGAGGCTGATGACGCTTATGCTCAGGTCCGGTTATATGGTACTCTGATTCCAGACATTGCTAATGATGTATTTCACCAATCCACTGCCAAAGCCATATGGAATATCCGGGCTGTCACGTATTCTCAAGACAAGAAGCATGACATCTTCACTATAAAGCAAAATGGTCGATCCCTGCATGCTCACTACACCGCATTGCGGGGAATGTTTGAGAGGCGTCATATCTTCATGTCTCTCACAACTCCTCAAGAGCAGTTGAAGACATGTCGGAATGCCACGATGGTATGCATTTTTCTAGCCTCTCTTGACTCAGTATGAGGCTGCTTCATCTCAGATTCTAGCGGACGCTACCATTCCTCCCATGGAGGAGGCTTTTAAGAGATTGAGCCGAATCAATATCTCGAACCCTGCTACTGTGTCGTTTGCTATGGCGGTGTCTTGCAGAAGAGGCAATCCATCTCAGTTTCGTGTACGAGGACCATGTGGTAGGGGTGGTCATGGTCATGGATCAAAGTGTACTTACTGTCATCGGACTAGTCATATAGAAAATACATGCTACTCCAAGCATGGTTTCCCAGCATCTGCTCGTGCAGCAGAGTAGATTCAGTATTAGGGTACTACACATGCAGTAGATCCACGATATGATGATCTTTTGTCTTGATTGCGAGATATCATGCCTCCAACCAGTACTCCTTCACCAGTTTCAGAGAGAAGCTTAGACATTGTGGCTATTTTAGAAGCTAGTACCTTAGGTGGTGCTCATACTTTTACTTTCTACCAGGGTTCAGGTACATCAGAATGGATTGTGGATTCAGATGCCACACATCATTTGTGTGGAGATAGACACCAACTCACATCCTACAAGCAAATTTCCCCAAGAAGGACAGTTGTCATAGTAGACGGGAATCATTCTCACATCATAGGACAAGGATAGATTGCCTTAACACCTCCTATGTAGTTGCAGAATGTGCTTCATGCTCCTAATTTCTTAATGAATTTACTGTCAATAAAGGCTATAAAAGGTAACTTGTATTTTTATTCCTCGAAAAAATAAATAAAAATATTAATAAAATAATTTATAAAATAATAAACATTTTCCGTTTTATAACCAAAAATTAATTAAATCATTTATTATTTTTAACGGAATTAACAAACCTTTTTACTAGGGATTTTTCTGGTTGGTCCACGTGGACCAGCCAGAACCATCCGCTGGTTGACCTCGGTCAACTCTCTGACCGAGGTATGTACAGTGTCAGATTTGCATTTTTTTGGTCGATTTTGCGATTTTGTCGAGGGAAAACCTTTCACCATCTCGTGTTGACATCTTCATGACTTTTCTTCCTCATGGATCGGGCATACATGCCCATGGTTTGTCTCGTTCTTTAGATCATCGACTCGTCTACTTCACCTTGTTCTTCACGCCACATCGGTCACCCTTTCAAAAGACCCCCCCGTCACCTCCTTCCTCTTTGAACCCTCTTCTAACCTAGTTTGACCTTGCCTTCGAGCTCCGGATCGACTCCCGTGACAGGGGAGCCTTCAGCTCCCTCGCGCGAGGCCAGGCGAAGGCCGGAGCGGCGCTCCACCCTCATCTCCGACTCCGGTCATCGAGGTCCTTATCTCAGGCATTTGTGCCTTTGAGGTTCATTTTTATTCTGTTTTTCTTGCATGTTTTTATTCCCTGCACTAGTAGGACTCATTGAGACAAACAAGATTGGGTGTCGACCATCTACTAATCCTATGGACTCCAACATAAACTTATATGATGATGATATAGATGAGGTCGATAGAAGGAGATATAGAGAGATGGAGGGAAAGCTCCTCTATATTACTATTATTAAACTCGATACTCCTTTGTAGTGAGTCAGGTGAGTCAGTTCATGGAGCAACCCTGATAGGTTCATATACACGATTTTTGAGATATTCAAATTCCTCTCCAGGTGCAGGATTACTACTCAGAAAAGGAGCAACTCTGATAGTGTCTATATGCGCTGATGTCGATTATGCATGATGTCCTAAGGATAAGAAGTCTACTTCATGCTTCATTGTGTTTCATATTACTAAGGATTTACAATGTTGAGCGATATCTGACCCATCATCTCTTGTATTTCAGGACATTCTCATGGGCAACGTGATTGGACATGGCCATGAGCAAGGCAGGTTGTATCAACTAGTTAATACACCTTATGTTGGAGTATCATCTCATTCCACTGGACCGGTCTCACTTTATCTATGGCATATGCGCTTCGGTCACCTTCCATTCCAGAAACTGCGTCAAGTCCTTCCTTAAATTTCACCTCGCTCATCATTCAATTGTGAAGCTTGCCAGTTAGGGAAGCATCATCGGTCGGTATTTGATGAGCCGAAAATCCCACAAGACCTGAGTAGGGATAAAATAAATCAGGGGTCGTTGCGACCCGGATCTCGCAGATCAGACTCAACAAGAAAATAAGACCACCAAATCAAAGATAAATCAATAAAACACGGATAGCGGTCTTCGTTATTTATTTAACCTGGTATAGCGACCAGGGTCGAACTCGAGGAGTATGGATTGGCTCAAAGGAGACTAAGAAGTAATCTAAAGATAAAATAAAAATACAAAATATTTTTGGTGGATTTTATGTTTTTTAATTTTTTTGTATTTTTAATTCTAAAGAAAATATAATAACAAGCTAAAAAGGCCACCTACAACAATTTATTAAACACTCCAAAAATGCTCAGAAAATTCAAATAAAATTATTTTTGTGTTTTTTATATTTTTAAGTGTTTTTGAAAATTTTCTCAAGGTTTTCTGATTTTTAATTGATTTTATAAAAATCAAGAAAGGGAAAAACAATGAATCAATGTGCAGCCAAACTTGAAAGGCTAATCAAAAATATCTAATTAGCCTCTAAAAATCTGAAGACAATTTTTATGAAAACTAGATATCAAACTAAGATATAAAAAAAGAGTTTGCATTTTTTAAATTTTATAGAATTTTTAAGAATTTTTGTAAACTTTTTAGGGTTTTCTGGTTTTTAGGAGTTTTATAAATCCAAATGGAAAAAACATTGGAAAGAAAGTCAACAACAACAAAACAAACAAATCTTAATTTTTTTAGAATTTTTAGAAAATTTTTTATATTTTTAATTGATTTTCTTTTCCAAACAGTAACAAAAATTAAGTTTTTTGATTTTCTAAAAATAATAAAAAGCGATAAAAATGTCCCAAAAAATTAGCGAAATTTTTACACAATGGTAGGAGCCACATGTCCAAATTTCACTCGATTTGGATTTTATTTGATATTTTATTCGACAAATGCAAAAGCCACATCACACAAGGACCTAAGTGCAAAGAAACTTAGTTCTGAGGCCAAATAGATAACTTCTATAAAAACCACAGGGCCAATAATGCAAAAAATCCACAACACACGAGTTCAACACGTGACTCAGGCACAAAGGGGTATTTTTGTAATTCTTATTTATAAAATACCAAACAGTAACACCCCACAAGTACAGGATGAAATATGCAGAAGTCCCACAAACTCACGTGTCGAGGCACGTGTTCCACACACATAGGGACTAAATAGCAAATAAAGTAAGCATAGGATCCAATGTGCAAATGTTCCAACTTAAAAACAATGACTAAAAATATTTACAAGACTAAACTGAAATATAAAAACTGATGAGAGCCTAAGTGCAAATTACCCTCGTTATTAATGATCAACGGCTGAAGGCGAAGCCACGTGGAAGATCGGATGGCTGAGAGCTGATGATGTCCCTTCGGCTTGATCAACGCTCCAGATGCAACCCTCAGATGGATCTAACGGTGGAGGACTCTCGCGAACGGATGGCCAAGATCAAAACTGGACCTGGAGCTCGATCGGACGGTGGCTGGAGATCCTCCAAGAACAGGTCGCCGACGAGTTTCGCCGACCCAATACGCGCAGTGGAGGGCTCCTCAGATGCTGCTAGATTGGGCAAAATGCTCCTAACGACATTCCGCAGCAACTGGGTAGCTCAGATGGGGCCAGAGACGTCGGAGACGCTCCGACAACGATGAAGGCTTGGAGCTCCTGTGCCTGAACCAGTTGGACACCCAGATGGGGTCCTTTGACCTGCAAACCTGCACAAAACAAATCCTGGGTCGAGGGCAAAGTGCCTCGACCCGGTTATGGGTGAAGTGTGTGGTCTGGTGAGGCAGAGCGGGGGTCTCCGGCGAGGCGACGCCGGAGGAGACCTATTTCTTGGTTCTGGGGTGAACCAAGGTGATCTGAGGGGTGTAGAAGATGGGTGAAGTCTCATGAAGGTGATACGAGGGTCGGATGGGCAGAACGCTGATCGGAGCGGAGCGAAATGGCCGGCGAAGTCCGGATGCGCAAAATCGCAAAATGGAAATGGAGGCTAACCTAGATGATTTCGAGGCTACCTGATGATCGCGGACGTCTGTGCTGGAGGTGGGTGTCCTCCTGGGGTCCTTGCCTCGATGAAGCGACGCCTCCAGAGGCTCGTGCTCGCCGGTAGCAGAGCTCGGCGGTGAAGACCGTCGGACATGGGGCTAGGGTGCTTCAATCCTCGCTGCAACACCTCCTATAATTTGCTGTCATTCAATGCAAGAAGGTGGAGATCACAGGTGTTTGAAACGGTGGCTGAAGGTGGAGAGAAATGTGCAGCGGAGCTGAGCTAAATAGTGACAAGGGTCCGACAAAGATGGGGTCGGGCAGCAAATCTTGGAGCTTGGATCCCTAGGAAAGATGCCGGGCGTGAATCTCAGATGTATGCTGGTCAATCGGAGCCCGGGGTTCAAGGTAGGGTTGAGCATGGGCCGGGTTCGGTCCGGGTTTGCCTTGGCCCGGCCCAAACCCATTATGATATATGGGCTAACGGGCCGGGCCAAGGCCCGTTTGTTTTTAAAAATATAGGCCAACCCGAACCCGACCCGAAGATTATTGGGTCGGGCTCGGGTCGGGCCAGCCCATTTAGATGCCCCAACATTTATCTCAAATGCATTTAAAAATAGATGCATATTTTGCATTTGAAATAGCAATATATGTATTTGATACGAGTTTGTAAAACCTACGTTAATGAAGCACAACACCCAGTTTCATAGCGAATGCATATTAGAATAGTTCCCGGATTGTTTGGAAATAACATTAAGACGACGGATGTTCTTCTTGATTAGAACCTTGTGGCAAAGATAAGCAACAATAACCTTCTAGTCTTAGCATATGATATCAATACAATGGTAACAAATAAATGCAATATGAAACATGTATATTTCATAATTTTAAATGGTATATAATTTATCTTTGTTAGTGTTGCATGTTACCAATCTTACCATATATATAGGGTTCGGGCTATCGGGATTTACGGGTTTGGGCCCTACAGAGCCCGAGCCCGGCCCGAAATTGCAATTGGGCCTAAAAAAGGCCCGAGCCCGGGCCATTTCAAGTTCGGGCTCGGGTTTGGGTCGGGCTAAGCGGGCCGGATTTCAGGTCGGGTCGAGTTGGCCCGGCCCAGTGCTCAACCCTAGTTTGAGGTAATGGGTGGCGGACCGATCCGAGAAAAGTCGGCGAAATCGGGTCAATGACCGGGTCCGCGAAGAAGAGGTCCGCGGGGGAGAGTTGATCGGGGGTCAACAATCCCCCATGGACCAATGGAAAAATTCCATTGGGAAATTATTTGGAAATTCATAATAAAACAGAAAAAGATTTTATTTCAAAATATTTTTAACATGAAATATGTTTATTATTTTTCAAAGTATTTTTTCGTGATTTTTTATTTATTTTTTTGAAAAATAAATTACATATTTACAATATATTATTATTATTATATACAGGTATGTATACCTAGGTATTTTTAAATTTTTATTTTTATTATTTTATTTATGTATATATATTCCAATTTTATATTTTATTTATTTACGCCATAAAATATGGAATATAAAAATATTTTTATTTGATTTTTATTAAGTATTTACAAGGTTGAAATAAATACATCTTTTATTTATATATACATGGTATATGTACACTGAGGAGAGAAATTATTTATTTTTATTTTTCTTTTATTTTCCCATTTTTATTTTATTTTTGGAAATTTATACAAAATAAAGGGACCACATAAATATTTTTGTTTTTAGAAAATAAGATATTTACACCAAGAGGGGTATTTACACCATGTTGAGTCACTTTATCTCTCTCTACTTATTTTATTTTGCGGTCAGGCCCATGCTGAGCCCTCCCTTGGGTTTAGGTCACTCAATATTTATTCTAAATATTTCCCTCTTTTTCTTTATTTCTTTATTCCTTTATTTTTTGCAAAAACATGCTAATTACGGTTAATTACATGATGCATGCATTTTGATAATTTATTTTATTTACAACTAATTACATGGTATTTTGCCAAGGTTTCTAGTTAAAATAAAGGAATAAAGAGTGATGAATGGGGATTCATCAGTATTCCTCAGTAGTCAAAGTCGGAGCAGTAACTCTCCATTTGAGTTGTTTCATATTGATATTTGGGGTCCAAGTCGTGTTCCCGATCTTCAGGGACACAAGTTCTACTTAGTTGTTGTGGATGATTTCAGTCGTTTGTCTTGGATCTTCTTGTTAAAGAATAAATCTGAAGCATGCAACACTATTATGAATTTTATTAAAGAAATGCAGAATTTTTTTCGGTGTCTGTCAAAATTGTGCGAACTGATAATGCCCTTCAATTCTGTACTCAAACATTATCTCGATTTCTTTCGTTCCATGGCATTATCCATCAAACGTCTTGTGCTTACACGTCCCACAGAATGGTATCGCAGAGAGAAAACACCGCTACCATCTTGATGTCACTCGCACACTTCTTATCGAGAGTTGTGCTCCGCAATCGTTCTGGGGCAATGCGGTTCTCACTGCTTGTTACCTCATCAACCGCATGCCCTCATCTGTGGTGGGGGAGAAGATACCTTTCTCCCTTGTCTTTCCTGACAAGGAGTTGTTTTCCCTTACTCCTCGTGTCTTTGGGTCCATTGCTTTCGTTCACCAATTGTCTCTGGGGATTGACAACCTCTCTCCTAGAGCTATCAAATGTGTTTTTGTCGGGTATTCCAGGACTCAAAAAGGGTATAGTTGCTAAGATCCGTTACGTCGAAGATATTATGTCAGTGTAGATATCACGTTCTTTGAGTCAGTCATGTTTCTCTCCTACAGGTGATATGTTGGTGCCATCAATCACATGTGGTGAGATCTATATTCCTCCTCCACCATCACCACCACCACCACCTCCACCACCATCGCCACCTCCACCACCGCCACCACCTTCCATGTCTTTGGTTCCTCCTCTACCATACCACTACAGTCGACGACCAGCCCTACTCATGATCATGGTCAATCCTCAAGCATGCTCCAGGTTTGTTCTGATAACATTAGCTCTAATGATGGGACTGATGGAATTTTTCAGCAGGAGCAGGTGGGGGATGACATGGATGGAGGTACAACTAGTGCAGAACTTGATTTGGCCTATTGCGCTACGGAAGCAGAAGAGGTTATTTGCTTCATATCTGGTTGCCTCTCATGTTACCTTTGACTGTCTGACAGGAGACTTCAGGAGGTTTGTAGTGGCTCTAACCTCTACTACCATTCCACGGAATCATCAGGAGGCGTTAGCTAATAGTAGATGGCGTCTGGCTATGGAGGAGAGATGGTTGCCCTTCAGTCGAGAGGTACTTGGAGCCTTGTACCAGCTCCTACTAGGGCATCTATTGTGAGTTGCAAGTGAGTTTTTACAGTAAAGCAAAATGTAAATGGTGTTATTGATAGATACAAGGCTCGATTAGTTACTCATGGTTTTACTCAAACGTATGGGTAGATTACCTTGACATATTTTCTCATGTTGCTCGTCATTCCACCTTACGGATTCTTTTATCTATTGTCGTGATTCAAGATAGGCCCTTGTTTCAATTGGATGTCAAAAATTCCTTTTTATATGGTGATCTTCAGGAAGAAGTTTACACGCAGAAATCACCTGGGTTTACTGTTGAGGGGAAGTGTGTACAGGTATGCTGGCTTCATAAGGCAATCTATGGCCTAAAGCAGAGCTCGAGAGCTTGGTTTCTAGAAGCTCTCAGATTTGTTTGAGAAGCAAGGGTTCAAAAGGTCGAATGCAGATCATTCTCTCTAAAGGACATGGCGAGATCCTTAAGTGCATCACGAAAGTGTGAGGATCACATCGTATGTGATCGGGAGCGACTAGTCGTACTAGTTGCTCGAAGCAACAAAAATTTAAAAAAACATGCGATAAAACCACATGATCCAAGAACAATTCTCGGATCGTTTCATCTAAACCACAAATAAGTATTCGGGTTTCCTCTTGAAGCGTGGTTGCGATCGAGCCTCAAAATGAAGAGACCTCCTAAAGTCCGATCCGACGGAGGAGACGCTTGTGAGCGCGTTGATGAAACACATGCTCCTCGCAATCCATTTTTGATGATCCAAGAGACGAATCTCTTGATCTTGTCAAACGAGATCTGATGTCTTCTTCATGAGCGAGACACACCGAAGGAGACGGAGATCCACAAGCAAACAGTCCGGCAACATAACGACAATGTTGCAGCGAGAGAGACTCTCTCTAGGGCTCCATGGTGGACGGCCACAAGAGAGAGGAAGAGAGATGGCGTGTAGAGAATGGGAGAGAGAGAGAGTTGTTGTAAACTTGTAAAAACTTAAGAAGAGCAAGAGTTGCCTCTTCTTATATAGGGTTTTGGTATCCATGGATCTTAATCCATGGACAACACAAATCCAATGGCTCACATTGATTTGTGTTTTTTTAATGATCAAAATTTTGTTAAATAACAATTAATTAGATTTAGATTAAATATATTTGATAAATCAAAATAATTTAATCCTAAATTAAATCAAGTATATGTGGAGATTTTACGATGGAGATCACACCCTCCATATAAGAGTGGATGGTCACCTTTTCCATATAGGAATTGGTGACCATCCACCCTTCCAATATGGAAGGGTGGATTCTCATGCAATCTCATGCAATCTTGTGAGATTGCATTATTCCTTGGAAATCTCCATGATTTTACAACAACACTTGTTGTAAATTATTATACAAAAATAATTCTTAATTACTTTGAGAATATTGCAATCTTGCCATTGGAAATTTGTGAATCACATTGACAGCCAGAAAAAACGTAAATTACATTTTCAATTTAAGGTCCAATGTGAATCCAATTCACATTAACCTTTAATTTAATAAATGCAAATTACAAATAGCTCTCTCTAATAATATTATAAATCACATTTGTAATATATATGATTAATATGGATAGTCCTATCCACATTATTCATATCATGATAATTAAGTCACATTTTAATAATATTGGATCTCTATTCTCGTGTGTCCAAATAATATGAATCATATTCACATTATTCTCATCTTTGATAATTAAATCACATTTAATTATATATGACAACACTCTTTATAATATGAATCAAATTCATATTATTTATGATAATTAAATCACATTCAATTATCAATTTTCTCAATGCTCAGATATATAATTATCATAATGAAATTATCATGAACTCTTTCAGCGATAATGCGCTTTCTTCGCGAATACTTGGAGATAAGGATAGGGCGATTGTATTGTTCTACGTATAGTGACTTGGATATTGAGATCACATCTCAAATCCATATTTCGAGCCTCCCATAGATGCTTTGAATCAAATCAAGACCGCAAATCTAATCTTCTCATTGCTTGAATTACATTCAGATCAATGTCCAATATTTGGACTAAGATTAGATCACTTCTCTAGTGAGAGGAGTCACTAAAATCCAAACCCATTTCATCACTCTGTAGGAATGGAAGCGTCATGGTTATACAATCGTTTATGATCACTTCACCCTCAGGTATTCCCAATACCTGTACATCCTGCATACTGGAAGACTAAGAATAAACCCGAAGTATTAGATCAATTTTACACTATCTACTTCATGGTTTTATTTTAAGTTTCTCATTTGATCATTGGGAGTCAGTATCGATCATATACTTTCCAAAAGCATATATCATACCTAGGTCTTGATCATATACTTTCCAAAAGTATATATCAAACCTACAAATCCAGTCAAGCTTCCAAAACGAGACGACCGTGCATGGAATTTGGTTCTTCTCAATATCTCATGAGGGATCTCATGTCTTCCAGTTCAATAAATGAACATGTATGATCCATTTGAGAGATCGTGTTACTCATATGCCCTTGCATGCACACCAATGCGCCGGTGTATAGACCTTGATTAGGTCATAAACCTATTGGTTTGCCAAATGTATATACTTAGACATATAGTAACACATCTTTCTCTGTCAGAGGATACATGACTATATCGTGACAACATACGACATAGGACTTTGGTTATCTCGATCTTACTAAGTCAACTCTTTGACCTAACTAATATAACATCTCTGAATCTCTACCTATGCAGAGGACATGCATCAAGAGGTCGGTCAGATATCAGCCTTTACAAAAAAGATTTCCATCTCTTTTCAGGCCGGAGATCCTCTCTTAATAATCATTTGACAGTGCTTGATGAGTCCTCAATCTGATATTCATCCAAGCACCAACCTCTATGATTTAATAATTGAATCAACAGTTGTATAATCATTAAGATGGCCATGGTATATAACCCTAATAGTAGTACTAAGGGATCTATTATGCAAAATAATTATTCTTCATTTCAGATCAGGGAATGATATTTGCAATAACATTTATTGCATAATGGCTCGTTGTGGGCTCGCATGTCCAACACTATCTTTGTACAGAGGACATCCAGAGGTACGACTGTCATTATGGTGTATGTTGACGACATACTTATTACAGGAGATGATATGCAGGGAATAAAAAGAGCAAAAGAATTCTTGGGCCAAGAATTTGTTACCAAGAATCTGGGAGTACTTAGATACTTCTTGGGATTGGAGTTTGCTAGAAATCAACAAGGACTTGTGATGGTTCAGAGAAAAATGCCACTGACTTGCTAAGTGACACATGTATACTTGGATGTCGATCGGTGTCTACACCCATGGATCCAAGCATGAAGATGCACGATGACGATACTGAGGAGGTTGACAAGAGGAGATACAGGGAACTGGTAGGGAGGCTTCTTTATGTTACTATTACCAGACCAGATAATTCATTTGCAATAAATAAAGTGAGCCAGTTCTTAGAGCAACCCCGTCAGTTACATATGAATGCTATACATATGATACTAAGCTATCTTAAGTCATCTCCATGTGTAGGATTGTTATTTAGTAGGAGGACATTATTAATATCTCAGCATGTGCATATGCAGATTATGCAGGCTGCCCACATGATAGGAAGTCTACATCAGGCTTTGCTATATTTGTTGGGGAGTCACTTGTCTCATGGAAGAGTAAAAAGCAAACAGTTGATGTGAGATCCAGTGTTGAATCGGAGTATAGAGCTATGGCCTAAGCATGTGCAGAAGTGATGTGGGTCCACGCAGTTCTGACAGATCTACATATAGATGTTACTCTTCCCATGTCGCTGAAATGCGACAATCAGGCTGCATTATTTATTGCAAATAACATTGCATTTCACGAGAGGATAAAGCATATCGAGGGTGATTGCCATTATATTTGTGATATGATCCATAAAGGTTTCATTTCTACAACCCACGTCAGCTCAGGAGACCAAATGGTAGACATTCTTACCAAAGCTTTGCTTCGGAGTCCATTTCATAAGTGCTTATCCAAGATGAGCATGATAGATATCTATGCTCCATCTTGAGGGGGAGTGTAGAAGTTTATTTTATGTTTTTGTACCTCTTTATTCATTTTTCTTTTACTTGTCTACCGTATGTAATTTGCCCATAGGTCCTCCTATATAAGAGAGTCTATGGCTCAAGGAATAAACATAAATCTTATTTTTTCCTACAAAGAATAATCACCCGTAGGGTTCAGATACGGAAAGCACATTCGTGAGACCATAGGGGCCTGATAAAGAATGTTGTGGGAATATATAGATAGATATCTGAACACGAATCACTCTCATGGGTACCTCAAAAGGATCTTGTACTGGAGTTCACGATCACTAGAAGATGGAGCATGCACTGACTACAATGAATCTCTCTTTGGAAATGGATGATGCCAGTGGAAGCGTGGAGAATAATCATTTGAAACTTGTTGGGGTTATGGTAGAGCCCATGGGGGCTAGTAGATAATAAATATGCCCTACTCTCTCACTTCCCCCTTCTCTCATACTTGTCAAAAACATAAGGACACTTGACTAAGTTGGGAAAACAAACGAAGAGGGGATAAGCGAAAATCTCCACCTATCATTATTATTTTCGAGGCAAGAAAATGTACGAATAATGAAGGATAAAAATCATAATGCCTCTGTATATGAATAAAGGTGACATTCAAAAATGTTCAAATTACAGAAATATCAAACTGACAAGTCATACTACAAAAATTTGGGATCACATGATTGAAAGAAGATTGAGGCAAGTTTTTAAAATAATAGGAAACTAATTCAGATTCATGTTAAGTTGCTCAAGAGAAATGAAAATATGAATTTTGGGGAACCCCCCCCCCCCCCAAAAAAAATGGGGGTTAACCCCCTACGTGAATAACCTCTAAGATACTTAAGATCTATTTTGCAACATTATGGGGAAATCAATGAAGATGTTACTCATAAAATTAATACATGTTGGCTAAAGCGGAGAGGAGCCTCTATTGTTTTATGTGATAAGAAAATTCCTTTAAAAATCAAATAAAGTATTACAAAGCATCCATGAGACCTGATATACTTTATAGATATGAGTGTTATCATGTGAACCATAGAGATATGCAGAGGCTACTCTGGAGCCCGTGAACCAAGCACATCCCCTTTAACAATCACTCATATATCTTCTAATTTTACCCCAGAACTTTTAGATTTTAAACTACTAGGAGCATAAATATGATCTGACTGAAAACTCCATGGATGGGCCCAATGATGGGTGGTTTGTGTAACTACACTTACAGTTATAGTGAATGACGATCTGTAAAATTGCCCAATGTTAATTTGTCGATTTTATGATGTAGTGGAAATCAGGATCAATCAAAAATAAACCACATGAATAAATTATCAATCAATCAAGCAAGTATCGTTTTGTGTATTTTTAGCCAAGGCAAGCACCATGGTCGACTCAAGGAGGCAAAGGAAAAACTTAAGGTTCAAATTATCCAACTTAATGCAATGCACGATTTTTAAAGAGAATTTTTTAATTTTTTACGTGATATGAATGCAAATGCAAAAATGCGAATGAATTGAGTTTTTAGGCAAAACAAGCAACTTTACATGATTAATTTTTAATTTCAAAATCAGATCAAATTAGGCAAGTATCATTTTCCCTATAAACATAATTCTATGATGCACACAAAATGATTTTTTTTTGGAAATTTGAAGGTTAAAATGCAACAATGAAAAATAAATGATTTTTGTGGATTTTATGCAATTTTTCGTGCAAACAATAGGTAAATATAATGAAATTTAGATAGAAACTCAAACATGAATCTACAATATTTTTTTGGAGTTTTTTTTGAAAATATATGCTTTTTTGTGAATTTTATAATGAAACAAAGTGAATCTTACTAAATAATTCTTAATAAATCCACAATTCAAAATCATGTCAAACCAAAATTATCTGAAATAGGTATATCAATTAGAAACCCAAGAAATTTATGTTTGTGGAAAAATATTATTTGTGATCCTAATTAAAAATCAATTACGAAATTTACTCAACTAATTATTTTAGAAACAAATTACCTCCAATTTCATTGAAATTTGGATACTAGTTAAAGCAAAAGTAAGCACAGTATCCTTGAATTTTTTATATTTGTTGGAGCAATTAATGACTCGATATGAATTTCATAGCACATATAGGTAAAAATATCAATTCATATAAATCTCTAAATATTAATAAATCAAGTATAATTACAAAATTACAAACCAAAGCTCATTAGATAGAAAATGATGTTCGTCATCATGCTATTTTTGGTTCAATAAAAGGATCTCATATATAGGTCCAAACAATAACTCGAACAAGAGGGTTTGTTTGCAATACTGACATAAAAACTCAGGTAAATAAATTTGCACCTAAGGGTACTTCATTAATTTCTTATACCTTTAGGGCTGATTGTGTAATTTGCCCCCAAAGAGGTTCTTCCTCCTCATGTAGACGTGTAGACATGGATTCCAAGATGCAACCCACGACTGAGATTTTTCCCAAATTGGGCATGCATCCCCACAAAATGCCCGATAAGGGCATGGCAGGGATGAAATTCCCAGTCAGGGCATTGATCGACAAACGGTTTGCCGATCGACGAACCGTTCGCCGATTAACGCACTACACAACAACGTTCAACGCCTCCTCTCCTGAGGTCGCTCCCTCTCGAGGCCATGCTTCCTCTCGAGGCTCGCGCGTACCCGGGATTTCTGGGTCGCGTGTGCTCGGGATTCCCGGATGCGCGTGCCCGGATTCTCGGAAGCGTGTGTGGCCCAGTCAACGAACGGTTTGCCCGATCGATGAACCGTTTACAGACCAGGTCACCTATAAATATTGGGATCCACCTCCTCATTCCCCCATACCTCCATCAAGAAACCCTCTCCTCCCTCACTTTCATACTTCCTCCATCAAGCCTCCATCAAGCCTCCTTCATCCCAACAAGGTATGTTGTAATTTTTATCATTTTTTAGTTGTGTAATTTAAATAAAATTAGTTCATTAATTTCTTAGAAAAAAATTCCTTTCCCCACATGTTAGCTTTGATAAGAGAAATTTCCTTTCCCTACATGTTAGATATGATTGCAAAACTTTTCTTTCATTTGTTAGAATTATTCACCTTACCAAATAATCATACAACTCTTTAATTATATGTCTGTATTAATTATTATTATTTATTATTAATGTGAGTTCTAAGAGCAAGACCTCCCCGCTCATTGATGTCTACGACGAGGAGGAGGAGCTGTACGCAGACTTAGCATATTTACATTATACAATTGCACTTAAGTACACGTGTCTAAGCGTACTTCGAGGACAACGAGTACGTCCGAGGACATGATTACTAGTGTTTACATATTGTACTTTTTTAAAGATGTCTTTTTCGAATGTAATGATATATGTAATCTTCCCACTTCACATTTGTAACAATAAATCTTAAATTGTAATGTGAAGTGAGATATTGAATGTAATGTTTCTATCAGCTATTTGGAACTTGTTATTTTGCCCTCTTTCCTTCTCATCTTTGATTTTTAAAATGTTCTCAAGTGAATGGTACAATGTACCCTTATATTTTATATCCTTTATGTATTCATTATTATACAATAGTACAATCAATATTAACTAAATTACCCATCATTCTTATATAATATTTCTACATTATTATTTTGAAATAAAATGTTGTGAATTATTAATATTAGAAGGTTGAGCATGCAAATTAGGTGAGTTGTTAATATTAGAGGGAGGTTATTGCAAATTGGGAGACTGGCGGAGGCGGCTGTGGTGTTGATCGGTGAACGGTTCGCCGATCGGCAAACCATTTGTCGATCAATGCCCTGACAGGGAATTTCATCCCTACCATGCCCTGACCGGGCATTTTGTGGGCATGCATGCCCAATTAGGGAAAAATCTCCTTACGACTTGGGCAGGGGCGACGGCCATGAGCGCGACAGTGGGTGCCAAGGAAAAGCGACCACATGTGGGCATGAGTGGTGCTGGAGAAGGTGGAAGCGCGGCCCTCAGTTGTCAGCGAGGCACGGGGTAACGTGCAATGGCATGGGTTACGGCACGACAATGACCGCAAGTGGCGTGAAGGAGTGATTCCCGTGGGCAGCGGGTGTCTAGAGATGGTGGTTGTCCTGCTGCTGTAGGGGTGCGAGTGTGCGTGATGCAGTATGGAAGAGGAGGTGAGGGTCGTTGTACCGCAGGTTGTTTGCGGGTGAAGCAGCCATGACGGATAGCGAACACACACGGAGGAGCGCACGAAGTTGCAGACGGTCACAACTGTGAGCTGATGCTGCGATTCTCTTCGTAACTGCAAGATAGAGGGGATTCTCTGATATGGGTTGAGGATTTTGATCTTCAAATGACCAACAACTGTTGGTCTCTTGATCCCCAAATAGGATCAACTCCTGGAATACGAGATGACTCGACCCTAAGCTCAGCTATGGCGTGAAGTGCAAGGAAAGGTAGAGTGGATTGCTCCGTGTGTGGTGAGGGAGAGGAGCGTGGAGACAATGTAGGTTGCAGGAGATAGAGGGAAGATGGAGAGATTGAGAGATGGAGGTGCATGATTTGGTGCTTTGATTTGGAGGTGATGAAATTGGGAGAGGAAAAACAGAGGATCTAATCGTGGCAAAGACAGAAAAAATAAGCTATCGCCTCTAGCGGATCGGTAAGGCTCCCACAAAGCTTTACTGGTTTTTACTGAAAAACAACAACCCAAGGATTGAAGTCGTCACGGATCTCATCCAGACTCGTGTTCAACATCAAAGGATAAACTGTCACATCGAAGCCTTAATACAGTTGGAGCGCTTCTCAGGAAATAGCATACAAAGGAAAAATGGAGGAGGATTAATGAGTTAAGAAGGAGAAGGAAAAAGAATGGAAGTTACAAAATAGATAGGTGGAAGTTGGAAAAGAATTGGGAAAGGTGTAGATAATGGAAGTTGGTGGAAAGAAAAGAGAGAAAAAATTGAAAATAAAAATTAAGTAGGCTACTAAAAATAATAAAAAGAGAAAAAAATAAAAATAGAAAACTACAACAAAGTCAACACAATATGTACAAAACAAACAATATGTATAAAACACAATATAGATTTTTTATGCAATTTTAATTTAAAAATAAAATAATATAATATAAATTAAAACACAAATATAGTTTTTGGGGATTTTTGATAAATAAGAAAAAACAGAATAAAGAGGATAAAAGAACAATATTTACACTATATACAGAGTCACGTTGCCTTATTTTCAACAGTAAAATAATTATTTTATTTTTATAATTATGTACTTTACTAAAATATATAATAAATTAATTAATATAAATAGAAAAAGAAATAAATAAAAACGGGTTAAAATTGTACATAAAATGTTAGTGTCAAGTTAGTACATATATACAATATACAACTAGGTCCCAAAACTGACATTTTGTGAACAAGGTACGATGTAATGAAAACACTTTCATTGGATAGATAATTTTATAACTTGAACTTTAAAAGTAGTTTGGTGAATTTGGAGTTCATGTATAGTGGAAATTTAGCCGAGAAGGTGGACTTTACTGTTTTTTTATTTATGATCTAAAAGTTTTTTATTCAATGTGAAAATTATTTTATATTTTTGTAAGTTTACATATATTTTTATAGAGTATGAATTTATTAAAAATCAAGAAAGTTTGGATATTTATATGGGATTATTTACAAACGATTTTCAACACTTATTTTTTATTTATTTTTATATATTGTTTTTTATTTTGAATTATTGGATTTATTTACATGATAAATATATATATTATTAGTTCATTTTTATTAAGAGTTGTATTTTATTAATTTATTGAATTTAAGGACATTTATTTGATGTTTTGTTCATGGATTCCAACTAGAATAATATAATAAGATGATGGATCACAGATGGATCACCCCATGTATTTAAACTCTTCTAGTCCTTGAGCAAATAGAGAATGAATAAGTTGGATCAATCCGTGGTTGTGCATGTGAAAGTACAAGACTTGATCCATTAAGAACTTACGATTTTAGTGATCCTAAAACTCTAACTTGAACCAAGCTTTGGTCAAAAGGTGTCCCACTTCCCTAATCATCAAACTCTATGTATATTCATGTAGCATAAGGATACGACATTAAGTATGGACTGTAATTATAAGAGTATAGCCAAAGCTTCACCCAAAGTTCTAGTCTAAGAGACTCTCCTAAGAACCCAATCCTCAACACTAGGGAATAAGTCATTTCTTGCATCTTCACCATCTCTTTAGTTGTCATTCTTAAAAGTGAATATGGAAGGTCATTCGATAGAGGGCATATGATGGTGCCTTTTCTTCACTCCCTCTCATTGGAACAAGGATCCTCTCGAGTGCCTTATTAACTCAACACGTATATTTTTGATGTTGATTAGTGTGTCCGTCAAGAGATCGCTGAGTCGTCTGCACTTGTTTTCCTGAAAATGCATCAGGGTATGTTTCTTTTGAGTATCTAATATACCTTTGATGCTCAGACTTGTATCACTATACGATGTAGAGCCCTTTCTGGGTACTAGCACGAGTCACAATAGCCTAAAATGTTGGTCCAATTGGACACTTGAAAGGTTGTAAGTGCTCGTCTTTGATGGAGGTTTTTTTAATTTGACTTTGTAGTGTAAGAGTTTTTAAATATTAGCTTTCTTTTCTTATTTTTTTTCCTTTTTTAGCTAGCTCCACTGCTTTTACCAAGTTGACACACACTCATTAAATTTTTTTAAGTTTCATCACACCATGGCATTTAGGTGAATATCAAGAGATAGCACGAGAACCATGTTCTCATGCTGGCTAAAGTTGTTGACTCTCAGGTTTCATGAAGCGTTCATCGATTTTATCCCATCCTCGAGTATCATAAAATCAAGATCAGACTCAAATCTCTAATCTCAGTTCCTCAAGTGAATCATCAACTCATCTCAACATAAATGCAGTTGTGCAAGTGAGGTGTTGATCATATTCGTTAAAGTAGAGACTAAGTCTGTAATATATCACAGATATCTTTAAAACTAGGAAAATGTGAATAACTAAGTCATAGACTCTAATGACTAAAATTGGTTAACTTGGAATTGTAGGATCTCATAAACTAAGTGTTCTTGAACTTCATAAGTCTTATGTGAACATGGATATCTCCAACTCATTAGTTAGTTTTTTTAACTTTTTTCATTAAGAAAAGAGAGTTGTTTTTTTTTGAAAATGTTCTTAATTTTGGAAAGGAAAGAACGTAAAAAATTGTTTTGAAAATATTTTTTATGTTACTTTTTTCGAAAAGTTTTTAAAAAGGTTTTGGTTTTTTCAAAAAAAATCACATTTTTAATTAATTTTTCTTAATTTTTACCCATCTCATAATTATTGAATATTATATATAAAATACGCGAACGTATAAGCTATGGGTAAAGTACATATGTAATATATACAAACCCCTCTATACTTAGCATGTTTTATGTCCTCATGGCACAAAGTGAAACGAAGACATAGCTCGTAGTAAGCATAAGTGGGAAAAAAGAATATAAAATGAGAGAGAAGAGGAAGAAATGGGTGGGGAGAATACACGACAGGCATTGGGGCTCCGGTAAGCCTAACTATGGAGTAGTAGTCAAGATTGGGGGACCGATGTGAGTGGGACAGAATATACAAAAGAAAATAAAGAAAGAGAAAGAGCAACTCAGGTCACTCACCCCCTATACTTAGGATCTAGTCATCCTAAGTTTAGCCACAAAATGAAAACGATCTGGAACTGGGGCGAGTGATCCGAATATCGAGAGAGGGAGGGGTCAAAAAAAAAGAAAATCCTATACAACATGGACTAAGAATGTACAAGGATCAAGAAAGTTTGCGAAGGACCTTCTTGCATAAACGAGCAGATAGAGAATATGCATGTTTGTCGTTGTCAGAATAATCATCAGATGAATAGTAATGAGGTGAAGGGATCATCCAATGACGTTCAACACACGACTGCTTGCTCAGAAATGGTTTAAGGACAGATGAACTGAGCTCACTCATATAAATCACCTCATCCAGACCCGATAAGGAATCTTCAAAAAAATCTCTTCTCCGATATGTTGAAGGAATCCTTCGTAGTCGGTTTACCAAAACTTGGAGCATTGAGAGGGAGAGGTGAGTGACACTGTTTGAGGGGTTTAGGGGAACACCTCGAGGAATCAATTCTCGACTTCTTCTTACTAGATAATAGATTAGAGGTTGGAGCAACCATGTTTTTGGGAAGGGTCAATTTGGTCCTAGTTATATCCTTTGTTGAAGGTCCTAGTACTCGCTAGGCGCAATCCAATATCGCCCCAAGAATACGAGGATCTGACATTAGGGTCACTACGCATACGGCCTTACTCTTTCAAGAAGCAAAGAGCCTGATCCAGATGCGCTTGCATACAGGAGCTGTCACTTCGGACAGGCATCTCCTACATACAATCCTTGGCGACAGAACCCGCCGCCTTGACGGGAGACCATGGATGTCACTTATGTGATCCTCCATATAACGTTCAAATTCTAATTGATCATTATGAATCATATTCATTACGATTAATTCTTCCAAGGGAATTGACACATCTATTTATAATAGAGTGTCTTAATTTTAATTGGATTCCAATAAATCTAATCATATTAAATTGATGATCCAATTAATATCCAACAAACATTCTTAATTGTTACTTGAATTATGGTATTATCTCAAATACGTATTATTTCGAATTTTAATAATAAGAAATACATCATGATTTCTTAAGCATTATACTAACCCTACCCGTTGTCATGGCCAGTATCGATGGGAGTGGGACAGACCACACACGGTGAAACCTGCTACCCCAACGCTCCCCGACTAGACACCATATTCACCTCGGGAAAGGATAATGCAAAATAGATCACTTCGTACTTGAGATGATCATCAGTTCTTCAACCGAAATTATACCATATAATAATAATCAAAAAAATTTTGATTAACATTATAATGAGATTTTCTAAACAAATCCCAAGTCATATTCAAGCAACATGTTTGTTGGAATGTAGATCATGTAACCAATCAGTGATCTAGATCACATGTAATCAAATTATTGGTTAAGGATATATCATTTAAGGAAATAATTATCATCAATATTTCACAAATATTTATGTACAATTATTCCAGGAAATTAAACAATTTAATTTCACTAATTGATTAAATGACAATCACTAGGTTCTTGATTAGGAAAGTATTTCCAGCAGTGACCCTCACTTACTAAAAATACCATATCTCAATCAATTTAAATCCAAATTAAGCAATATAAGTTCCTAAAATTTGCTAATTTGATTTACAATAGAAAATAAGTAATTTTCACACATTTTAAGGCATCTCAAATCCGCAATTAACATCTTAATTATGTCATGATCCGCAGTCCCCGAAACAGTGGATACATGTTCACTAAATTGATCATAACTTGAGCATATGGAATTCAAATTACGTAAACTCTGATCCTAAGGTTTTCTTATTTAATGGAGAACATAATAAAGTTATTATTTTAGTGTTTTAAACAATTTAAACAGGGTCGAAAATAATCTCAAAATAGAGATGCGAAAATGAAATGCAAGAAAACTTTCGCAAACCCTAATGAACCCAAGTCATCCTCGGATCATGGATCGCATCCAAAACCATCGACCTAAGGCTCTGATACCACTTTAAGCATATGAGATATATCTTCAAGCGTATCATGGAAGCGTGAGCATCGTATCGAATACCATGAAGAACGACTAGTCGTACTAGTTGTTCTATGCAGCGTAAATTAAAATTCTTTTTCATGCGACAAAACCACATGATCCAAAAACACTTCTCGGATCATTTCATCTAAACCACAAACAAGAAATAGTATTACCCCTTGAAGCGTGGTTGCGATCGAGTCTCTAAACGAAGAGACCTCATGTCTCAAGTCCGATCCGACGGAGGAGATGCTTGCGAGCGTGTTTATGAAACACGTGCTTCTCGCAATCCATGTTGATGATCCAAGCGGAGGATCTCCTGATCTCAACACATGAGATCTGATGTCTTCTTCACGAGCGAGGCACACCGAAGGAGATGGATATCCACGACCAAACGATCGGGCAGCATAACATCGATGTTGCGGCGATGGAGACTCCCTCTAGGGCATCCATGGAGGACGGCCATGAGAGAGGAAGAGAGAGAGGGCTGACGTCTAGAGAGAAAGAGAGAGAGAGACTTATGTTCTCTTGTGTGCAAAGAATAGCAAAGGGGTGCCTCTCCTTTTATAATATTTTGGGATCCATGGATCTCAATCCATGGACAACACAGATCAAATGGCTCTCATTGATTATGTTTCTTTTAGTGGCTAAGATTTGTGTTGGTAAAAACCAACAACAATTAATTTAATTTAGATTAAATATATATTGATAAATCAATATAATTCAATCACCAAATTAAATCAAGATCTCTTGGAGATCATAGGAGAGAGAGTGCCTCTTTCTATGTTGGAAGGAGGGGACGACCACACATTCCTAATAGGAGTGGTGGTCATCCACTCCATATATATGGAAGGTGGCTCTCATCTCTATATTGTAATCTCCAAGATTATGCAACAACTTTTGTTGCAAATTATTCTACAAAAATAATTCACAATTATTTGTAGACATTGCAATCTTGCCATTGAAAATTTTGTTAGTCATATTCACAACCCAAAATAAAATATAAGTTACATTTTCAATTCAATGTCCAATGTGAATCCAATTCACATTAACATATAATTAACAAATGTAAATTACAAATAGCTCTCTCTTATATATTATAAATCACATTTATAATATATATGACTAACATGGATACTGCTATCCACATTATTCATATCCATGATAATTAAATCACATTTAATCATCTTGGATCCCTATTCTCTTGTTCTCAAATAATATGAATCACATCCATATTATTCACATCTTTTATAATTAAATTACATTTAATTATCTTAGATGACTCTCTTTATAATATGAATCAAATTCATATTACTCATGATAATTAAATCACATTTAATTATCAATTTTCTCAATGCTCGGATACATAATATCTACAATGAAATTATCTTGAACCCATTCAAGGATAATGTGCTTTCTCCGCAGATACTTGGAGATAAGGACATGGCGATTGTATTGTTCCATGTATAGTGACTTGGATATTGAGATCATATCTCAAATCTAGATCGTGGGCCTCCCATAGATGCTTGATTAAATCAAGACCGCAAATCTAATTTTCTCATTGCATCTGAATCACATTCAGATCAATGTCCAACATTTGGACCAAGATCAGATCACTTCTCTACTGAGAGGAGTCACTAAAATCCAGACCCGTTTCATCACTCCCTAGGAATGGAAGCGTCATGGTTATACAATCGTTTATGATCACATCACCCTCAGATATTCTCAATACCTGTACATCCTGCATACTGCAAGACTCAGAATAAACCCGAAGTATTAGATCAACTTTATACAGTCTACTTCATGGTTTTATCAGTAAGTTTCTCATTCGATCATTGGGAGTTGGTATCGATCATTACTTTCCAAAATCATATATCATACCCGGGTCTTGATCATATACTTTCCAAAAGTATATATCAAACCTACAAATTCAGTCAAGCTTCCAAAGCGGGATGACCGTGCACGAAATTTGATTCTTCCCAATATCTCATGAGTGAGCTAATGTCTTCCGATTCAGTAGTGAACATGTATGATCCCTTTGAGAGATAGTATTACTCATATGTCCTTACATGCACACCAGCGCGCCGGTGTATAGACCTTGATTAGGTCATCAACCTATTGGTCTTCTAAATGTACATACTCAGACATATAGTAACACATATGTCTCCGGTCAGAGGATGTATGCATGTATCATGACATCATATGATATAGGACTTTGGTTATATCAATCTCGTTAAGTCAACTCTTTGACCTAACTAATCTGACACCTCTAAATCTCTATTCCTATGCAGAGGACCTGCATCAAGAGGTTGGTAAGATATCAACCTAATTGAGAAAAGATTGCCACCTCCTACTCAAGCTGGAGATCATCTCTTAACAATCATTTGACGATGCTTGATGAGTCCTCAATCTAACTCTTTAGATATCCATCCAAGTACCAACCACTATGATTCAATTATTGAATCAATAGCTGTATGATCACTAAGATGGCCATGGTACATAACCCTAATTGTACTAAGGAACCTATTATGAAAATTATTTATTCTTCATTTTCAGATCAGGGAATGATATGTGCAATAACATTTATTGCATAATGGCTCGCCGTGGGCTTGCATGTCCAACAAACTCTTCTCGATGCTCAATGTCATCATAAAGTCTACTTGGAGTAGAGCATCTCAGAAAGTAATGATGGCTGAAATGGTTCCTCTCGATTGTTTTATAGATCGATCGACCAGCTGAATGATATCTCTTGACTTCTTAATTGGCCCAAGCTTAAGCTTGTCAAACATAGAGGTTGGGAGGATATTTATCAATGAGTCATCATGGATTCTATCTTGGGTGAATGTGGTGTCTTTGATTCACATTCAAACATAGGCAACCGCTTCACTCTGCCACTCTCGGTCTTTCTCCCCATCACCAAGGAGATGGCCATAGACACTAGATGTCTTTCTATCCTTGTTCTCTTATTGCATGACTTCTTAGGCATCAATTTACTTCTCACAAATCGTTTGAGGTTATGGAAGTGATCTATGACCTTTATTAAGGGAATCTCTGGAATTATTTCTTTAGTAATCGCTTCCCTGAGGGTAGGGTCTGATTTTTTAAGTCTTTTTAATTTTTAATTTTTATTACTTTTTCTGATTTTTTTATTTTTTTTATCTTTTTGGATTTTTCAATTTTTTGTTATTTTTGTTAGGTGAAGGAAGAGCAGGAGGATGTACATACTCTAGATTGGAAGGTAAGTGGTTAATAGAAGAGGGAGGTAGAATGGACTCTAGCTTTACAGAGTGTGTGTGTTTATTTGTGTCCTCTAGATTTTCAACATTGAATCCTCTCATTTCATTCTCCACTTCCATGCCTGAGCTGGCATAAAATGAAATTAGTCAGTCGATGTCATTTCTAAATTTATCCTCAATCAATTCATATCTTTTATAATTCTAGAAGAGCCATCCTCCAAAAATTCCTCATGACAAATTATGGTAGTATGTTCAATTGGAGGATATTGCTAAGAACTTAAGGTCTTATACTCAACATACCTAGACTTGCATGTAATGTTGGGTCGACTATAGACCATTCGTGTGACAAAAATTGGTCGGAGCCTCATGCAATGGAGTCAAAATACATGAGGTTTGTAGATAAAGCTAATGAGTCCAATCGCTTGTATGTGAAGGCTCTCCGAATAGGTGGTATGAAGGTCGGTCAATATGAGCATGATCACTAAGGTTAATCAAGTATGGAAGATCATAAGGGGCATGCCTCTCCATTCGGTTGTTTGTTCAACCAAATTACAACCTACAGTCAAGTCAGGATGTGGATGTGTAAATTGTTGACCTATCCCGACAATCATATGAGAAATAAATGAGGTATGTGGGGGTAGGTAATTCTGCCAATCATTTGTCTCTGCAGTAGCTTGCTCGTCAAATGGTTCCTTGATTCTAGCAAGCACCCATGAATATACAAGTCAGCCCAGGACGGAAGTGGATCAGGACTGTGAGAATATGGGGTAGATGAGAGGTGCGAAGAAGTGTAGAAGTTAGTGGGAGTTTTGACTTCGTATGCGGACTGGGGTGGAGGGTATATGGAGGTATGAGATGGAGGAGATGATCAGTAAATGGTTGAGGAGAAGTGTCCCGAGGGGTCAGGGTATGATGACCAATATCCCAACATTTTTGAAGAGAAATGATGAAACGAAAGCAGATCACGGTAGAAAATGTGCAAGTGCACAGAATAATAAACATACAGACAAACAGAAGAGTAAACCTTTATTTCACCGACTCAAGACAATGGTAGTCGTAAAGGTTCGATCGTTATCTTTTCAATTTTAGTTAGGTGATCAATCAATCTTTGTTACACAAGCATACAACGTGAGTCGCCTAATGCCCAACGTATGTTTTCACTATATCCTAATCAAAGGGACGATCTTCCTGGTATGTCGGGTTGTATCACGCTCATAAGGAGTATAGTGAGAAGATGTACACCAAAACTTCTCTCTAAGATTACAGGCAAGCGCTTGCAACTCCCAATCCCGCAAGAGTCCGACCTGGAGATTTAGGGCGTAAGTCCAAGGATTTGGGTTCTAACCTTAAAGTGTGCATCCTCACCCACTATATTTGGAGGTATGTATCTGCATACAAGGACGAGGTTGATATCCCAAAAATAATTGTTAATTTTAGTTTTTTTAGTTAAAATTGTATTAGCAGTCCTGCTTTTAATTTAGAGTATCATTGAGTTACATCCACCATATAGGACATGCCTAACGAGCAGTCCCTGTTTTCTTTTGTCCTACATTGTAAACCCAAGGGGACGTGAGTCAAGAAAAGCTGATGTAATGATAAAATCAACGATGCATACCCAGTTCAGAAGACATATATTGATTCTCACACTCTACATGCAGGGTGTAATACCATATTGATTTTTTTTTTATACTAAACGTATGCGGATGATGAAATCGCACCTAGCAGGAACTTCTATTAGTTGGGAAGAATGTGAATTTTATTTGACTAAATAGAACATTCTATGGTGTGCATTATTATATGTGGAAGTGTGCTCTTAAGTTACACGAACACAAGCAAATTATATTTGACCTATAGAAAGCTTTCAGAAAATTCCTCAAGCTCGGACCTTTCTGAGGCGCCAGAGGTTCATTTCAAGCTTTTCTGCTATGCCTAGTCCCTCTAAAGTCTAAGTATAGGGGGGCAAGTCGATTTTTTCCTTTTTCGCTCAACTATACTTAGAACGAGCTATGTCTACATTTCACTTTGTGCCATGAGGACATAGCACATGCTAAGTATAGGGGGGACATGTTTGTATGCATTCTACATACTTTATCCATAGCTCGTAATATAATTGTTTTCATCTAAAATTGGATATTGGTACAAGTTGTGTATATTATGTACATTATACTAAAATTTTTGTTAATAATACGTGAAAAAAACAAAACAAAAAACCTTTGTGTTTTGCAACTAGCACTGCATGTGTAAAAGTTTTGAAAAAAATGGCTTCTTATTCATTATTGCATTAAAAAAAGAAAATTCACTCATGGTCTTGCATTTCATTAAGCATCTCATGCATCCATGCATTCTTTAGTTGGTGTATTCCTAACACATTCACTATCACTCAAGGCTTAAGAATTTGAAGACACTTGATTTCTAAGATCTTTAGAGTCTGAGTTAACCAGCTTAGTCATTAGGATTTTTGAACTTAATTATCCACACTTCCCTAATTTGAGGATTTGAGCGCTATATTTCACTCTTTATCTCTACCTTAGAAAGAATATGACCAACACATCACTTTCACAACTACATGATTGATGAGATGAGTTGAGTTATCACTTGAGGAACTAGGACTGGAGATTTGAGTTTAGACTCGATTTAATGATGCTCGAGGATGGAATAAAGATAACGAAGGCTTCAAGAGACCTGATTGTCAGCAAAACCCTAGCCAATATGTGAATAAGTCCGCATGCTTTCGTTTGATACCTACCTATGTTCCAGGGTATGATGAAACCTAAATAAATTGTTGATCAGTGTGCGCCAACATTTGGTAAAAACAATGGAGCTAGCCAAACAATAAATAAATTTTGAGGGAAGTTCTCTCGTACAAAGAAAAGCTCTATCATTACAAATACAAATTCATAAGAGATTCCACCAAAGGTGAGTGCTCCAAACCATTTCAAAGTGTCCACTTGGACCAAATGTTATTAGTATCAAGGAGTCGGGCTAGCACCCAAAAAGGTTTCTACATCATTTAGTGATACAAGTCTGGGTGTCGAAGGTGTCTTAGATACTCAAAAGAGACACACCCCGGTGTACTCCCGGGAAAATAAGTGCAGACAATTCCAAATTCTATTGACGGATACATTAATCAACAAAACAAAAATATACGTGTGTTGAGTAATAAAGCACTTGAGAGGACCTTTGTTCCAATGTGAGGGAGAGAAGAATTTACACAATCCTATGCCCTCCATTATCTGGACGTCCATCTACATTTTCAGGTCTGATAAACTAATGACATGGTAGATTGAATGCAAGAACCGACTTATTCCCTAGTGTTGAGGATTAGGTCCAGAGGAGAGTCTCCTGGACTGGAACCTTAGGTGAGATCTCAACTCGACTCTCATGAATGTAATACATAAAAAGTCACATCCTTATGTTTTATGTACAAACAGAGAGTCTGATAAATAGAAAAGTTGGATTCCTTTTGATTTGGATTCATTTTGATTAAAGTATGGTTGAGCCTAGAGTTCTAGGATCATTCAAATTAAGGGTTTTTTATGAATTGAGCCTTGAAAGTTCACATGCACAGTCAGGGATTTATCCAACTAAGTCATTCATTCTTTGGTGCTCAGGGACAAGCATGGTTTAAGTATAGGGGTATGATGAATCTCTGATTCAACATGCTAAAATTGGTCAATTAGGCTATGTTCCCCAAAAGCCGTATACATTTAATCATCAATATAGCATCGGTAGCATTATTATCATGTGTAAATAATATTCATAATTGCATAAAATAAGGAGCCAAAAAATTCAAGTGTAAATTGACCTTAAAAGCTGCTAACTTTCTCGATTTTTAGTTAATTCATCTAACTCTAATTGACACCAAACCACTTCCATTCTGTAGATATTACTAACAAGAATAAAGAAAAAATACAAAAAAATGCTAACTTAAATAAGTGGTAAATAAACCCAAAACCTAATTTCACATCAGATGGATTAAAACGTGTATATCTTCCTTATACGGGATATTCGGGATAGACGGACTAAAACCTCATGAAATGTTATCTTGGTATAAGCAAATGATATTCGAGAGATGAGAAGAACACTTTGGATGCATCACTAGCAGTTTTTCCAGTTCAGTTTCAATTCCATTTCATGCATGTTAGTCGACTCCTATTCCAAATCTGAGTCCAAGTCAGAGTCATGTATTGTTGAATTTTTCTAATAAAAACTCAGATGATGATGATTCTATTTCACATCATGAGCCTCTCATTCCTTTCCCTCAGGCTTTATCTAAGGAAAAGAAGAAAAATTCTCAAAAAAAATGATCTTAACATTTTAGAGAAGGAAAGGATGTGCAATGAGAATGTTAAAATTGGAATACCTTTCCTTCAATTAGTGGATATGGTTCCTACATTCAAGAAGTATCTAAAGGCGAGATGCACACATGTTAGGACAAGAAGGAAAAAGAACACTCGAACATTGAAACATGTGTTGTCCATAGCCACTACCTGTGCGATCCGTAATGAGATTATAAGGAAGAAGAGAGATCTAGGAGCACATTTCATCACCAGCCAGATTGTTAACATATCATTTGCTCGTACTCTACTCGATAACAAGTCCTCGATCAATTTACTACCACATTTTCTCCTAGATCGTCTTGATTTAGTACCTCTAAATAAATCAAGAGCACTTTTACTATTCATAGATCGATCTATTATGATGCCTAAGGGAATGTTAAAGGACGTTATCCTTAACATTGAGGGGAAGCAATACAAGGTGGATTTCATGGTCTTAGACATGGAATATCCCCGAAGATGGCAAGATTCCTAGATCATACTTGGTTTCCCTTTTTTGAGGACGACCGGAGTTATCTTTGATTATACTCTAGGGAAGATATGTTGTCATGTGCATGATGAAAAAATAGAATTAGAGATGCAACAAACTAAATGGCAAAGATATTATTTGGAGATCAATATAGAGTATCTCTCGTCAGAAGTCGAGAGTTATAGAGTTGACTTAGTTCATCATTGGCAGCAACAGACAGCTTGGGTTGACAGGTCCCTCTCACCAGGAGAGGACGATGTAGATGTGGTCGTTAGACGGTTCCTGCAGAATCAAACATTATCCACGGGAGAAGTTTCTCATGCATCTCCCTATGCCCTCGATGGCTCAGAAGCTAACTTGGTCTTGTCAGACATGTTCCCTTCAGGTCAATCAGAGGATGAGGATGGTGAGTCAGATGTAGCCTTTACGGACTTCTTAGACACTTTTGAAAGTCCAACTCCAGAGCTGGCTCAGTTGGTGGCCAATACTTCAAAGACAGACCCAACCATTATCAGCACAGAGTCGGAGTTGATTGAGCATGATGTTCTTGATGACCACACTTTACCTGAGCTAAAACCATTACCCGCCACACTCAAATATGCCTTCCTTGCGGTCCCACCTCGGAAGTTTCTGATCATTATCAGCTCTAGCTTGATTGGAGAACAAGAATCTCGCTTGCTAGAGATTCTTGAAAAGAACTGCAAGGCCATAGGTTAGAGCAAGTCCGATCTTTGAGAGATTAACCCTACTTGTGCTCACACCATATTTACCTTGAGGAAGGTGCTAAACCCTCTCATGATTCCAGCGCAGACAGAATCCAAACTTACAAGATGTGGTCAAGAAGGAAATTGAAAAATGGTGTGATGTGGGGTTTATATATCCCATCTATGATTCAAAATGGGTGACACCACTTCATTTAGTCCCTAAGAAGGTGGGACTTCAGACAGTCACCAACTCAGACGGAGAGGTGATTGGGATGCGAGTACCCATATCGTGGTATGCATGTGTGGATTATAGACGCATGAATGGCACGACAAAGAAGGATCATTTCCCTTACCATTCATAGACTAGATCCTAGAGAGACTTGTGGGGAAAGATGCCTTCTGCTTTCTAGATGGGTACTTGGGCTATAACCAAGTATCTATTGCTCCAGAGAAACAGGAAAAGACCACCTTTACATGTCCATTCGGTATGTATGCATTCAGACGCATGCC
The DNA here is from genome assembly GCA_037367405.1 of Ottelia alismoides. NCBI lineage: Eukaryota > Viridiplantae > Streptophyta > Magnoliopsida > Alismatales > Hydrocharitaceae > Ottelia > Ottelia alismoides. Next base: position 1,183,369 of record JAZKJV010000022.1, read on the forward strand.
CTTTGGGTTATGTAATGCACCAGGGACTTTCCAGCGATGCATGATTGCAATATTTACTGAGATAGATAGCGATTTCCTGGAGATCTTCATGGATGACTTCTCGGTCCACGGTGACTTATTCGATACGTGTCTATCTTGTTTGTATCGAGTCCTCAAAAAGTGTAGTGAAGTAAATTCGGTGCTCTCTTGGGAAAAGAGCCATTTTATGATTTGATAAGGCATTGTATTGGGGCATGTCATATCCAAAAGGGGAATAGAGGTTGACCCTGCCAAGGTAGATGTGATCAAGAAACTTCAACCACCAACCAACAATAAACAAGTGTGGTCATTACTTGGGCATGTTGTTTTTTTATTGCAGATTCATGAAGGACTTCTCAAAGATTGTCCGACCGCTAACAGAGCTCTTAGGAAAAGACATGGAGTTCATCATAGATCACAGGTGTCTTGAGGCCTTCGAGCTCCTAAGGAGTAAAATAATAGATGCTCCTATCCTACAAGCCCTAGACTTGTCTTTGACTTTTGAGATCATGACAGATGCTTCGGATTTTGCCCTTGGGGTCGTGTTAGGACAAAGGAGAGAAGGGATCCATTATATTGTCCACTACACAAGATACCATTATGGAGAAGGAAATGCTTGTTGTATTATTCTCCTTAGACAAATTTAGGTCACATCTTTTAGGGTATAAGGTCATCGTGTTCATTGATCACACATCCATCAAGTACCTCATAGAAAATAAGGACGTGAAGGTGCATCTTCTTAGGTGGATCCTATTACTCCAAGAGTTTTATTTGCATATCAAGGATAAGCCAGGAGTGAAGAATGTAGTGGCTGGTCACCTCTCCCGCATATAGTCACCTAGTTCCTCTGAGACAAACCCCATCAAGGACACCTTCCCTGATGAGTTGATCTGTTCTGTCGACTCTCTTCCATGGTACGCCAATATGGTGAATTTCTTAGTGTTCAGAACCATTCCCCATGATTGGCCCAAGAGCAGCATTGACCGACTTAAGTCAGAATAAAAGCAATATCATTGGGAGGATCCGTTCCTTTTTTTTGAAGGTCCGGATTGTGTCTGGAAGAGGTGTATACCTCAAGAGGAATACATGAGTGTCCTCACCTACTACCATTCCTTGGAAGCAGGAGGACATCACTTCGGGAAGAGGGCCGCCTAGAAAGTGCTTCAATGTTGCTTATACTGGCCAACATTATTTCAAGATGCATATGCATTTGTTAGGTCATGCCCAATATGTTAGAGAATGGGAGGGATTGTCGGTCTCAAAGATGAAATGCCCATGAAACTGGTCATTATGGTTGATGTTTTTGATGCACTGGGTATAGATTTTATGGTCCCATTCCCTGATAGCAGTGGCTATGAGAACATTCTCTTAGCAATTGATTATCTCTCTAGATGGGTGGAAGTTATCCCTATCCGAGCCACAGATAGAAAAATTGTCTGTAAGTTCGTGAAAGATCACATCATTTCACGGTTCGGGGTTCCCAAAGTCATTATCTCTGACGGGGGTAGCCACTTTGTTAATAGGTAAATGAGAAATTTAACAAAGGACTATGACATTGAACACCGTGTCGTTAGTCCATACCACCCACTATCAAATGGCATGGCTAAGGTGTCAAATAGGGAGGTGAAGAGCATATTACAGAAGCTCGTCCATCCAATCAGGAAGAACTGGTCCCAGCTCTTGGACCAAGTTCTATGGGTATACCGGATGGCTTACAAGACCCCGCTTGGAACCTTCCCCTTCAGGATGGTTTATGGGAAGTCATGCCATATGCCCACTAAGCTGATAGACAAATCCGAATGGGCGTTAAAGAAAATGAGCTAAAACACTCATGAGGATAGAAAAGAAGAAAGATGGATCTAAACGAGCTTTTGGAAATCAGAAACAAGACATATGATAACAATGTAATTTACAAGGACGGAATCAAGCGTTTGCACGATCAGCACATCAGGCGAAAGAATTTTGTCCTAGGATGGAAAGTGTGGTTATTCAATGCCAGGTTGAAGATTTTTCAGGGCAAGTTGAAATCTAAATGGACGGGACCCTTCAGTGTCAAAGAAGAGAATAGAATGATAGTGTGTGGATTTCAGAGCTTACAGATGGAGCACAACCATTCATTGTGAATGGGCAACTGCTGAAGCATTTTAAAGGATCAGATGAGTAGCTAGCCCAAGTTGAGGAGATCTCATTCATGCGTAGTCCAGAATCCCACGATCTAATCTTAGGGAACTCATGAATTCGCATCACTTTCATATACGTACTTTACCTACCCTCATTCGATTTGTATATTCTCCAGATCTCATTGGTTCTCATACTCACTCATGTCCTATACTTAAGCTGACCAAAACCTAAGTATAGTGGGGACCGATGTCCACCCTGCATATATTCATCCATTTCACCTATTGACCTCGATCGCTCCACTTCTTGACCTTCTTCTATACTTAGGTTGTCCATAGCCTAAGTATAGCGGGCGGTCGACTTTTAAACTCCTTTTTATTTTTCACTCGCCTATGCTTAGCACGAGCTATGTCTTTTTTGTCGCTTCTTGTGCTCTGAGGACATAACACACGCTAAGTATAGGGGGATTGTATAGCACAACAAAAACAAAGCCTTATCCTACAATTAAGTAGGGTCGGCTACATGGATTCTTCACCTCCATTCAGATCTATCTTGGATCAATCCCGTGATTTTATCCACAAAACTAAGATACCTTCGTATAGTCTCTTTCCAACACTTCTTGGGTCGTCATCGCCCTTTCTTAGCCATCTCAACATCCCAACACTCTCATCTACTAACCGATGCATCTGCTGATCTTCTTTCTAAATGACCAAATTATCTTAAGTGGTTTTCTCGCATTTTATCCTTGATTGGAGCTACGCCAACTTTATTTTTGATTTCATCATTCTGAATCTGATCTTTACGTATGTGTCCACACATCCACCTTATCATTTTCATTTTTGCTACAACCATTCTCGCACATGTCCATGGTTCATAGGCCAACATTCATATTCATAGAGTATAGCAGGTCTCACGACAGCTTTGTAAAACTTTCCTTTAATTTTTAAAGGAATTTTCTTATCACAGAGAACATCAGAGGCCCTTCTCCACTTTAGTCAACCTGCATTTATTCTATTAGTGACATCTCCATCAATTTCCCCATCATGTTTCAAAATAGATCCCAGATATCTAAAAGAATCTCTCTTCTGAATGTTATCATCACTGATCTTCACCTCAATTCCTTCACCATTGCTTCCATCAAAGATGCACTCCATATATTCTGTCTTAGCCCTACTTATACGAAATCCTTTACTCTCCAACTCATGTCTCCAGACCTCAAGCTTCTCATTTATTCCATATCTAGTCTCGTTAATCAATACAATAGCATCAGCAAATAACATACACCAAGGTAACTCATCCTGAATGTGACTTGTCAACTCATCCATAATCAAAGTAAAAAGAAATGGACTCAAAGATGAACCTTGATGTAAACCATTGTTGATGTCAAAATAGTCAGTCTTCCCAGACATGGTACTTACACAAGATAAAGCCCTATCATACATGTCTTTTATGAGGTTAATGTGTAGGATATGTACTTGTTTCTTCTTTAAAACTCTACACAATATCTTTCGTGGTACAGAAGCATAAGCCTTCTCCAAATCAATAAAGATCATATGGACGTTCTTCCTTTTATCTCTATAAATCTCCATTGCTCTCCTCAACAAATGGATGGCTTCAATAGTTGAGCGACCTGACATGAATCCAAATTGGTTTACTTTTACGTTGGAAACTTGCCTCAACCTTCCTTCGATTACACATTCCTAAGTTTTCATAGTGTGACTCATCATCTTGATACCTCTGTAATTTGAACAATTTTGAATGTCTCCTTTATTCTTATAAAGAGGCACCACGATACCCCTCCTCCAATCTTTAGGCATTTTCTTGCTTCGCCAAATAACATTGAAAAGATTCATAATCCAAGTCAAACCGCACTCACCTAAAACTTTCCATACTTCTGCAGGGATGTCATCCGGTCCTACACCTTTCCCAGGTCTCATAACCTTCAAAGCCTCATCTACTTCCTTTCTTTGTATCCGTCTATAGCTTGCACGATTCAAGTAACTTTCACTACTAGATAGATCACCCAAAGTTATCTCTCTATTTCCTTTCCCTATGAAAAGTTTATGGAAGTACTGATCCCATCTAGTCTCTATATCCTTATGAGTAACAAGCATGTGACCTTTCTCGTCCTTAATGCATCTCACTTGAGAAAGATCTTTAGTCTTTCTCTCTCTTATTTTGTCCAACCTGAATATATCCTTCTGACCTTCCTTAGAGTCGAGATTTTTATACAAAACTTCATAAGCTATTGACTTAGCATCGCTTACGGCCTTCTTTGCTTTCTTCTTCTCTATTTTGTAGTTTGTGATAGTTTTCTCTATTCTATCCTTTGACATAGCTTTAAAGCATGCTCTTTTAGCTTCTCTTGCACCCCTTCACTCCACCACCAAACCTCCTTTTGACATGGAGCTCCTCCCTTTGACTCGCCTAGCATCTCTTTGGATACCTTTTGGATACAATATGCTACCGCCTCCTACATCTTGTTTGCACTTCTGCTACAATCCCAAGATGAGTCTTCTAAAACCTTCTTCCTGAAGCTCGATTGCTTCAGTGGAACATTCCACCATCTAGTTCTAGTGATCTTAGGAACCCTCCTTTTCTTTACCATCTCTTTTATTTGTACATCAAAGACTAACAAGCGATGCTGGGTTGTCAAACTCTCTCCTGAGAATACTTTGCAATCTTTACAACAGAAGTGATATCTTCTCCTCGATGCAAAGTAATCTTTTATCTGTGTTCTAGTTGGCCCTCTCTTATAAGTAATTAAATGCTCTCTCTCTTCTTGAAGAGAGTGTTTGCTACGAAAAGATCATATACCGTTACAAAATCCAGAATGACTTTTCCCTCTTCATTTCTATCCCCAAAACCGTGTCCTCCATGAACACTAGCATACCTTGAAGCATCTTTTTCCACATGTCCATTAAGATATCCACCTATGCAAATCATCTCTCTTTGTGGGATTCCTTATAAAATCTTATTCATATCTTCCCAAAAATCTTGTTTAGTTCTTTCATCTAAACCAATTTACGGTGCATAAACTGAGATGATATTCATAATTTCTTCTTCAAGCACCAATTTTATCAAAATAATCTGATCCCCAAATCTTTGCACCCCAACCACACAATCCTTCAAATTCTTATGAACAACCACTCCAATATCGTTTCTGCCCTTATCTTTACCTGAATACCAAAGTTTAAATGTTGTCTCCTCCACCTCTCTTTCTTTCTCTCCAACCCATTTAGTCTCTTAAAGACAAAGTATATGGATCTTCCTTCTTTCTGGTGTATCCACCATCTCCAATAATTTTCCACTTAAAGTGCCAATATTCCAACTACCAATCTGCAACTTTCATTGCAATCTCTTTTGGACTAACTTCTTTACATACATGCATCCATTCTGCAAGAACCCTTGCAAATTTTGGACTGCAATCAGGTGGTGATGCAGCGGAACTAGATTAATTACTTGCATGCGTTCCTCGTGCAAGAACCCTTGCAAATTTTGAACTACATCTAGGTTGTGATGTAGCGGCTCTTGCCAATTTTTCACTGCATTCGGGAGATGCAACGCGTCGCAAGTACTGAACGCCCCAACGAAATTTGTATATATTACATATATATTACATATATACTTTACTCCTAGCTCGTACTTTCATGTATTTTCGTACATATATGCAATAACTACGAGATGGGAAAAAGTCAAAAAAAGAGAGAAAAGGGGAAAACAAAAAACCAAACAAAATGAAAAAATGTCTTCCATATCATCATTGCATTCATACAAAAAATCATCATCTTGCATCTCATATGTATCTCATTTGCATATCTAGCATATACAAAGTGAAAAGTTATTGGGATCTGAACTGAGTTATGAGTAGATGTGGAGAGTGGTCTTGACTTGGCCTTAATCTACCTAATTTCTAGAGGAACTGCTCCGAGAAAGAGAATTTCATAAGCTTCAGGTCTTTTGACTTAATTCTTTGAGTTTCACATGACAATGTGCCACTTTTGACTCTTAGTGTCTAACATGGTCGCCTAATTCTGGGTATACCTTTTGAGTTAGGAATTAATCTGTTCTCTCACACTATGCACTTAGCTCAACTCAGACGGGGTGTTGGAAGATTGTGTGGGTGTCTTTTATGATAGCGTGGACATCTAAAGACCGGAGTATGGGTTGAAATAAAGCTTCGAAAAAGGGATGGACGGTTGGGCACATTTTTTTCTAAGACCCCAAAACATGCACAGAAAAAAAGATTCCATATCCATAGGGGCACAAAAGATCCATGTAGAGTTACCAAAAATCCATACCAAAAAGAAGCTGAACTACCAAATAAATACTTAACCAAAAAGATCCCAGCTTCAAGAAAACCTGCAGATCTTGGTGGAGACTTGGCTAAACTAGCCAGCTTCACAAGGAAAGATGACTACATTGGTCACCCTACAGTTCTTTTCCACTTCTTCTCATTTCTCCCCCATTCAATTGTGAACACAACACGACAGACCTTAGAAGGAAATACCCGAATCCCCGAAGACGAGTTATTGGGGAGGGGAGGTTTGCATGGTAGTCCAGCATTCTTGATGGGAAGAGAAAACTTTTCACACACATGAGACAGTTGTTCAATGTCCATGGGATATGCTATAGGAGAAGAATTGATCTAAGATGACTTCTGAGTCGAATCTGTTACAATGATATGTATAACTCGAGGGTTGTTCTTTTTAAAACCCTAATTCTCATAGAAGTTCCGCCACACTATTAATCCAAAGGTCGGGTCTAACTCCATTTTAACCTTTTATTCATGACTTTGGTATGGAACCCAAAATCATTTCACTTTTACATTTCAATTTAGTTGCTCGGGGACGAGCAAGGTTTAAGAATAGGGGGTTGATGAATATGTGATTCATCATACTAAAAGATTAAAATGGAGCTTCGTTCCCGAGAAATTAGCTGCATTTCATCATTTATTCTGCATTTTATCATTCATGCATTTTAATTTTTTATCTTTGATTTTATCATATTTTTCTTGACTATTCTCTTTATTAAAAATCACAAAAAATTACAAAACCCAAAATCATGGTATCCTATGTACCCCAAAAATACCATTTTGCACATATGACCTCTTTTCTCTTTGTTCCTTGATGAAAGTTGTAGACTCATCGAGTCGATAAATTGTTGTGAAGAAATTTTTTTGATCCGAGGTCATTTGTTAATTCTTTCCTATTTATATTTAGATTTAATTTTTGAATTTTTTGGAGCTGACTAGTGACCACTCCTAGAGCCACCATGTATCACTCATTTTTAAACTTTTTATTTCTTTTATTTTCATTTTTATAAAAAAAAAATCAGCACGTGTTGCGTACGTGCCCAACACGTGCTCTTTTCACCCTTCTCCTAGTCAACGTCCCACGAAACCGTTCTCCCTTTCCTGTAACCCCCACCTGCGTATAGTCGTGTCCAGCCAACCACATCCCCTTTTCTCTCCACCAGCCTACCAGCCATTGCCTATCCTTATCCCCTCTCACCCTCACTATTTAAACTCGCCAGCTCCTCTCTCTCCGACCATCCAGCGTTCAACCAGCAACGGCCTTCGTCCTAGTGGCGACAGTACTGGCCACTCCCCCTACTTGGAGTGATACGAGGTGTGTTGCGCCTCATCGCAGCTCCCCTCTAGTGAGGTTGCTCCGCTCTGGACTTTGCTCGGGCGAGCACCAGGTACCCCCTTTTATCTTCATCCCCACTTTTGTCATTCCTTAACTGCCATCAAATCCAACTTCCTCCATCACGTACTCCATTTCCATCTCCGATCCAACACTCCGCCTCTGTATTCACCATATCCTTTGATCAACCTCCATCGTCCTCCGTGTAAGACTTGTTCTGCATTACCTCCGCATACACTCACCATGTCCCCTGAGGACTTCACCGTCCTCAGCTCCAACAAGCTCCATTACCTCGCGCCTCTGCTCGTATCTCCATCCCATCGACATCAATGCCTCCTGGTCGGAACTAGGAGTCTTCTACTCTGACTACTCCATGGGGCAGGACCACTCTTCCAAGCTAGAGCCTCTTCGCCTTCGACTTTGACCTCCGGTCTAGGAGCCACCAGCAGTTAGAAGCCGATGCACCGCCCCCGCTTCCCTGAGGTCCGTGAAAAATTCTAGATTACCCTTCTTAATTCTACCAAATTAACTATTAAATTTTAATGTGTTCGTTATAGTCGGGTAAAATCGGACTTATCAAAACCACTTTAATTAATAGTCAATCAAACACAAGCGACATTTTTTTAATTTACTTGGGCAAGCCCAAGGTCGAACTCAGGGAGGAAACTTTTTACTTAGATTAATTCAAAGTCAATTCCGATGTTAGGTTTTCAGGAGAATATTTTTATGGTATTTTTTATGCAATAAAGAAAATGCGATGCAATCAAGACCAAATTTGAAGGTTAAATGTAAAGTATAGTCAAATTAAGTTAAAAAATTTTGAAACTTGGCCAGAATGTTAAATGCGATGAAATTAAGCTACAATTTTTGGAATTTTTTGACACTATATGAATTAACTACCAATTAAATATGAACGTAAGGTGGTCTTCGCAAAATTAATTTTAGTACATATCAAATTAAACCATTTCCACAGTTAAAAATTAACCTAAATACTTCTATATGAGACGAATCCAGGAAAATTACTAGACCTCAAAAATGAATAATTTTGGACCTATTAAAAATCAATTAAGCAAAATACCAATTAATTTATTAAGGCCTCGTTATGCGTGTAAATGATGTGATTTTCGGGCACAACGTAGAACTACTTAAATTAGACCTATTATGATTTTTTGGTGTTTTTTGGAGCAACAATCAATTTAATAATCAATTAAAGGCATATAGTGGGCAAAATGTGTAATTTTCCACGAAAAGAACTATATTTAATTCTTTGAAGCTCACAAAAATATAAAAAATCTTCACAATGATAAAATCTAAAATGTTCTACAATTTGCAATTTTCGAAATTAAGAAATAATACTAAATGTATGTTAAAATAAACATGCAAACACAAGGGTATGGATGCAAAACAGAAAACAAATTGATTAAAACAAAAACATGCTTACAGGACTGAAGTGTAATAACCTATATTGATGAGGACTTCGATGTAAAAGACCCACTAGACCACGTGCACCTCACATGATGCTTACTAGCAGAGACGTGAACGGAATTTCTAAAAGTTGCAGGGGCACGCCTGCTAATAACCCAACATCCGCACGTGCAGGTCACCTGATATGTGAGGCTCGGATGTTGCTTCGGGCCTGACCTCCATGTGGCAACCTCTAGAGCTTCGGTTAACCCTGAAGCTGAGGTCAGGATGGTGGCTCAGCCTCGAAGGAGGGTCGGATGCTACAAGCCTGTCAGTTGGGTGCTACGATTCGGAGTAGCTGACGTGGCTGATTGTGAACCATCCGATCAAGGAGATCGGATGGCTACTGTAGCATGTAGCGGAGGCAACACAGATGAATGATAGTCATTAGATGATCGTCGGGGGGAGGTTGTCAATGGAGCTGAGTGACCAGGCGAACTGCGTCATGTTCTGGAGGAGGTCGTCAATGCCTGGTCGTCGGATGCGATGGATAAGATGTCTTCGCTGGCGACGCTCCGACCATTGAGAGGGTGTTTTAGCGTGCAGACTTAGTCCCAAGTAGATGAAGCAACAATAGACGAGTTGTGGTGAAAGAAGCGAAAGCCTAACTGAGCGAAGAGGATGGAGGCTTGGTCCTCTTCTACGGCGAGCTCGGAGAAGAGTCGAGTCAAAATGGTAGAGGTCACGGAGGGAAGAAAAGGCGATCTAAAGGTCGCGCGAAAACGGGGGTGGAGAGATGAAACTCAGGCGATGATCAATGGATGATGATAATTACCGGGAAGACCTAATTAATTACAAGAAAATCGAAGAAAAATGCAAGGAGAATGGAGGAAGCTTACCTGAGAAGGTGGCAGAGTTGAGGCCTGGGTTGGAGGGCTGAAGCGCCTCCGACGGTTGCTTAACAAGTCGGCCGCATTGGAGATAAACGAGCTTAAGGAATATCGCAATGGTAGAGGGTGTGCTCTAGCCAGATATTGCCTTGAGGTCTTCACCGTCGTCACTTAAAGTCTCCCTCTTCGAGCTGTCACCAAGAAGTGCGTCGTCAACCCTGTTGGTGGCTTCACCTCTCGTGAATGGCGGATGCCGGTGAAATGGGGCGGAGGTGATGTATTTATAAAGAGAGCCTGGGGGCTCCAGTCATGGGGGGTAAGGTTTGCGTGGAGATTATGGAGCGGAGAAGAGGGAATCATGGAGGAGGTGGATGCTCGTGAGGAAGAGAAACGACCAGTCTAAGTCGTGGTGTGTTTCGCGAGTGGAGAAGATAGCGAGAGACGCAGGGGAAATGGGAAGGGGGTGTTGGGAGTGCGTGTTTGGCGACGTGGGCGAGGAGGTCTCCGGATGTTGATGGTGAAATCTCGACCATTGGATCTTGCGATTCAACGGCTCTGAGTGGGGCGCTAGTGAGCGGTTAGGATTAGATCGGGGAGGCGAGATCGAAAGGCTCAGGAAGCGCCACGTGGCGTGATGGGATGAAGGTGCTAACATACGGTGGAGATAGAATCAAGGAAAATGTTCGAAGGGTGGATACCAAAGGCGAGACGTGACGGCTGAGAAGGGAGCGCTCAGAGAAGATTGGGCGGCTTCGGGATGCGACACGTGGCGAGCTAAGCGAACGACGAGGAGAAACAACTGAGATGCAGGTTTCGAGTGGATCGGATGGTAGCGATCAAGGCACTGTTAAATGGTGAAGATATGAGGCGTGTAGATTGATCGAGCGGGAGAGAAAGAGAAATGTGGCGGAAGGAGATGTGAGCGGGGTATGGATGGCTATGATGCGGGCTGGAGTTAGATCAAAGGTTGGAAATTAAAGCACAAATGGACGGCACAGATCTGGAAAGAAAGAAGATGATCGAATGACCGGAAATAGAGGGTACATGGCACGTAGGAGACCGGGCCGCGTGGCGCAACCAGAAGGTGTCACGTGGCCCAATCAGGTTATTTCAGAGAAGAATGTGAAATAAGAAGGAGAAGGAGGCCGATTTTGGAAAAACTCAAACATGAAAGTTGTAGATCCTGATGAGATCTACATGTTTCATGTTGAGCAAAAATGGAGACAAAGTCAAATCAAGGGAGAAAATACGAGGGTAAAAATACAAATAAGTACAATATACAATAGGGGCCAAAACTCAAGTTTCACATATGATATCCGATTTTAATGAATTTGGTCTTGTTTTGAAGGTCTTTGAATATATTACTTTAAAAGTGAGTAGACCTAAATCGGACACTGTATGAGAGAGATATGCAAATTTTAAGGCTCTTAGTTTCAAACTTGGACTCAGGCTTTATTGGTCAATTTTACTAGTTAGTATTTTTGTGATATTTTTCCTTTATTAGTGTTAGTAATATATACACTATGGAGTTGATTTTATCGTATTTGGAGTTAGTATAAAATACATATAAATTTGTGATTTTGGCTAATATATACAAGTGATTTCTGGCTCCTTATTTCATGCAAATATGAATGCTAAAATGCAGATATATTTATACATGCATGAATGATAATTATGTAATATAAGTGGAGATGTGCATTTAATTACTCGAGAACAAAGCTCTATTTTCAATTTATTGAGTGATGAATTACATATTCATCAACCCCCTATACTTAAACCTTGCTCGTCCCCGAGCAACTAAAATGTAATGCAAAAGTGAAATGATTTGGGGTTTCATACCAAGGTTATGAGAAAATTTTGAAAATGGAGCTTGACTCAGCCTTTGGATTAATTGTGTGGCGGAACTTTATTGAGATCTGAATTTAAAACCTAACAGACTTTAAGTTCCACAAGTCTTCTATTCAAGATGCCTCAACAGTCAGGTCAGAACAAATCCTCATACACAAATTTCTGATGACTATGAATCTTACTTGTAATGTGTAAGTGAAATATAGCTCTCCACATCAGAAATTGTAAAGAACAAGTCTCCTATAACAAGGTAACTCTAATTCCCCAATCCAGTAACTCTTTCCTCGAGGAGCGGGGTTTTCCCTTCTAAGTTCAAGTGCAACCGGCTCAAGAAGAGGGGGTGGAGAGATAAACGGACGGTATCCAGTGTAGCTACCTATCCTAGGATGCTTGACCAGTGTAGCCAAGTCATCCAACTGCAGGCTTCTATGGTTTGAGGCTTTGAAGCATATGCCTTGCAAATATACAAACCCTGACAAGCATTTTATTTTCAATTAGGCCTTGTCCATTTTTTTTTGAGTTCTCGCTTTCTTTTTTTTTGAACTAATATACAAGGTGCAGCATGTACATAAGGAGTTTTTCTTTTTGAGCCAGTAGACTATCCCTCTTTTGAAGCTTTATTGCAACCCACAGCATCCCGTCCTTAGACATCAACACCACCAGACTAGGTTGAGATGCACTTCCCTCCCTAGAGGAGAACGAATATTTCCACTCATGTGCTACTCCAAGTTAAAGGATTATACCTCCTCACCACCTCATCAAAGAAGAGATACGTGCATGGTGCTTGTCCAAGTTAGGTTACTGTCTAAAAGAATCATGCGTGTGTACGAAATATTCTACTTAGACCAATTCAGATGACATGTGAACATAGACTTGCGGACTCAAATAATTAAGTCACTTGACATGAGAAATCTTAACTCCAGTTCCTATAAGGTTCCTCTAAAATTAGGTAGATTAAGGTCAAATCAATTCCATCCTCAACATCTATTCATAACTTGGTTCAGAACCCACTAGCTTTCCACTTTGCATATGCTAGATATGCAGATGAGATGCTAATGACATGCTACAGAGATGAATGAAATGCAAGACTCTTTTTTTTTGGAAATGCAAGGATGATATGTAAGAGTAAATAAGAAGCCTTTATTTTTTATGTATTTTACAACAATTTTAGAAGAGTATTTTACAATAATTTTTATTTTACACAATATACATATTTTACAACTTGTACATAATATACATATTATACAATTTTTTTGGTATATATCCTATTTTACAACAAATTTTACAAAAGTATTATTAACAAGAATTTTACAAAATTTTACAAGTGTTATATAGTATACATATTATACATGTAGTTTACAAAAAAAATTTCAATTTTTACCCTTCTTGTAATTATTGCATAATATATATAAAAATACACGAAAGTACGAGCTATGGGTAAAGAAAAGTAAATATGTAATATATACACGCTCCCTATACTTAGCGCGTGTTATGTCCTAAGAGCACGAAAAACGAGAAAAAAGACATAGCTTGTGCTAAGCGTAGGACAACTAAAATAGCAAAAGTATGGAAGTTGCTCCACCCACCTATACTTAGGCTCTGGCAGCCTAAGTGTAGAAGATCAAAAAATGGGGCAGGCGAGGTTAAGAGGGAAAATGGATGAGTATACACAGGGTGAAATCGGTCCCCCTATACTTAGGCTCTTGTCAGCCTCATTATAGGACATGAGAGGATATGAGAACCGATGAGATCTAGAGGATGTACAGTGAATGATGAATAGATTCGGGTCACTCTTCCCCCATACTTAGGATCTGGTTGTCCTAAGTATAGCCATAAATGAAAGGATGTGGAGTTGGCGCGAGTGATTCGAATCAATGAGGAGGGAAAGAAAATATATATACAAGAAGGGTGAGTATATACAAGGATCAAGATCTGAATCTTTTTGATGCTGCTGATGGCGAGAGCTCACTGTTGCAAGGCCTCATACGCGGTTTTATATGTGTCGTCTGGGTCTGCCTCATGCATGAAAACAAACTCCTCAACTCGGACTAACTGTTCATTAGGTTTGACAAAGTATTTCAACAGTTGTCCATTAACTAGGTATGTCTGTGCTTCATCTGTCAGATCTGAGATCTTTACACATCCACTATCATGCACAACATGGACTATGAACGGAACCGTCCACGTGGATTTAAGCTTCCCTTGGAAAACCTTCAGCCTCGCATTGAACAACCATACCTTCTGTCCAGGAACAAAGGTCTTTCATCTGATAAATCTATCGTGCCAACGCTTTACCTTATCCTTGTACACCAAACTATTTTCATGTGCTCGATTTCTGATCTCCACAAGTTTGTTCAGATCCATCTCTCTCTGTTTCTTCCCAAGGTGTGTGTTCGAATTGACCTTCTTGATTTCCCTTTCGAATTTATGCACTAACTCTGTGTGCAGATGGCACGACTTCCCAAACACCATTCTGAATGGGGAGTTCCTAATGGTGTCTCATAAGCTATCCTATAAGCCCAAAGGACCTGATCCAAAATCTGAGACCAGTCCTTCCTGTCTGGGAAGACAAGCTTCTGCAATATTATCTTAACCTCCATATTCGACACCTCTGCCATGTCATTGGTCTATGGGTGGTAAGGACTAGCGACACGTTCGATGCCATAATGCGTTACGAGTTTCTTCATGTCTATATTCACAAAATGGCTACCCCATCGTATATTAACACTTTGGGGATACCTTTGGAGATAATGATCTATAAGGGTCTTAACAGTAGATACCTTTGGAGATAAAGATCTCCAGGAACAAAGGTATTCTAATAAGGACTATGAAAATACTGGTTATAACAATTATTAATCTATAGTGTCAAGGACACTATAATAGCTTTAACAAGATTGAGTATTGGTTGCATAAGATGCAACATTCGCATTGGATGCGAGCACTGTTACTAGATATGCAAGTGCCGTAAAAGGACTTGGCGAAGTCTCTTGGGAACAGAGTGACTGATCAGCTTACCTAGCTATTTTTTAAATATCCTATGATTGTCACATGAGAACGCGTTTCAATGATTAGCCCATTAATGGCTCTTTGGGATAGTGGGAGATTGTTGGACATGCGAGCCCACGGCGAGCCATTATGCAATAAATGTTATTGCGAATATCATTCCCTAATCTGGAATGAAGAATAAATAATTTGCATAATAGGTCCCTTAGTACAATTAGGGTTATGTACCATGGTCATCTTAATGATCATACAACTGTTGATTAAATAATTGAATTATAGAGGCTGGCGCTTGGATGAATATCTGAAGAGTTAGATTGAGGACTCATCAAGCACCGTCAAATGATTGTTAAGAGATGATCTCCAGCCTGAGTAGGAGATGGCAATCCTTTCTCATTTAGGCTTATATCTAACCAGTCTCTTGATGCAGGTCCTCTACATAGGAATAGAGATTCGGAGGAGTTAGATAAGTTAGGTCAAAGAGTTGACGTAACGAGATCAAGATAACCAAAGTCCTATATCATATGATGTCATGATACAGGCACGCATCCTCTGATCGGAGACAGATGTGTTACTATATGTCTGAATATGTACATTTGGCAGACCAATAGGTTGATGACCTAATCAAGGTCTATACACCGGTGCGCTGGTGTGCATGTAAGGGCATATGAGTAATACTATCTCTCAAAGGGATCATACAGGCTCAGTTATTGAACCGGAGGACATGAGCTCACTCATGAGATATTGGGAAGAATCAAATTCCGTGCACGGTCGTCTCGCTTTGAAAGCTTGACTGAAATTGTAGGTTTGATATATACTTTTGGAAAGTATATGATCAAGACCTAGGTATGATATATGCTTTTGGAAAGTATATGATCGATACCAACTCCCAATTCTGAGTCTTCCAGTATGCAGGATGTATAGGGATTGGGAATACCTGAGGGTGATGTGATCATAAACGATTGTATAACCATGACGCTTCCATTCCGAGGGAGTGATGAAACGGGTCTGGATTTTAGTGACTTCTCTTAGTAGAGAAGTAATCTGATCTTGGTCCAAATTTTGGACATTGATCTGAATGTGATTCAGATGCAATGAGAAGATTAGATTTGCAGTCTTGATTTAATCAAGCATCTGTGGGAGGCCCGCGATCTGGATTTGAGATATGACCTCAATATCCAAGTCACTATACGTGGAACAATACAATTGCCATGTCCTTATCTCCAAGTATCTACAGAGAATGCGCATTATTCTTGAATGGGTTCAGGATAATTTCATTGTTGATATTATGTATCCGAGCATTGAGAAAATTGATAATTAAATGTGATTTAATTATCATGAGTAATATGAATTTGATTCATATTATAAGGAGAGTTATATAAGATAATTAAATGCGATTTAATTATCAAAGACATGAATAATTTGAATGTGATTCATATTATTTGAGAACAAGATAATAGAGATCCAAGATGATAAATTGTGAATTAATTATCATGGATATGAATAATGTTGATAGAAATATCCATATCAGTCATATATATTATAAATGTGATTTATAATATATAACATAGAGCTATTTGTAATTTACATTTGATAATTAAATATTGATGTGAATTGGATTCACATTAGACAATAAATTGAAAATATAATTTACATTTTGTTTTGGGTTGTGAATATGATTCACAAATTTCCAATAGTAAGATTGCAATATTCTCAAAATTAATTATGAATTATTTTTTAGAATATTTTTTCAACAATTGTTGTTGTAGTTGGAGATACATATAATTATGTAATCTTGGATTACATAGAAAAATCTCCCGTGGGGACGGCTACCTATTCCAACAAGGAAAGGGTAGCCGTCCATGATCCCCATATGGAATTGGAGATTTCCATCTCCATTATCTCCAATTCTTGATGATTTGATTTTTGAATTATATTTTATTTACCAAATATATATAATATAAAGTAAATTATTGGTTGTTGGTTTATTACCAACAACAATATTAACCATTGGATTAGACACAAATCAATCTCATCCATTGATTTGGTGTGTCCCATGGATTGTGATCCATGGATTCCAAAACCCTATAAATAGAGAGGCATACCTTGCTCTCTAGGGTTACAACAAGGGAGACAACAACTCTCTCTCTCTCTCTCTCTCTCTCTCTCTCTCTCTCTTTCTCTCTACATGCCTACTCTCTCTATCTCTCTCATGTGGTTGTCCATCGTGGATGCCCTAGAGAGATTCTCCATCGTCGCAACGTCGTCGTTATGATGCCTGATGGTTTGCTTGTGGATCTCCGTCTACTTCGACATGCCTTGCTCGTGAATAAGACTTTGTATCTCGTTTGTCGAGATAAGGAGATTCGTGGCTTGGATCTTCAACATGGATTGCGAGAAGCACGTGTTTCATCAACACGCTCGCAAGCGTCTCCTCCGTCGGATCGGACTTGAGACAGGAGGTCTCTTCGTTTAGAGACTCGATTACAACCACGCTTCAAGAGGTAATCATATTACTTGTTTGTGGTTTAGACGAAACGATTCGAGAAGTGTTCTTGGATCATGTGGTTTCGTCACATGAAAATTATAATTTCTGCTGCATCGATCTACTAGTGTGACTACTCGCTCCCTATCGCATACGATGTGATTCTCACACTTCTGTGATGTGCTTAAGGATCTCACCATATCCATCATATCTCTAATGTCCAACTCAAACTCCTGGATGAGTAAAATCTACCTAAGAAGGCGCACCTTCGCGTCCTTCTTTTCCATTACGTATGGTAGTGTTGTATGGTCTGTGAACACAATCACCTTAGATCCAATGAGATGGGATCCAAACTTATCCAAGGCAAACACTACTGCAAGCATCTTCTTTTCGGGAACTGTATAGTTACATTGAGCAGGGACAAATATTTTGCTTACGTAGTGTATAATGAACAGGATACCATCCTGTCTCTGTCCTAATATAGCCGCATCTCAAAATAAAGAGACCAATCTGGGGCTTATAGGATCAGGGCGTCCATGATCATCCCTTGAAGTTGATTGAAGGCCTCAAGACATTTATGCTCAACAATAAACTCCATGTCTTTGCCTAGAATCTCAGTTAGCGGTTGGGAAATCTTCGAAAAATCTTTGATAAATCTTCTATAAAATCCAACATGCTCGAGGAATGATCGCAACTGCTTTATGTTGGTTGGTGGATGGAGTCGTCTGCTCACGTCCACCTTGGTAGGGTCAACCTCCATTCCTCTCTTGGAGATGACATGCCCCAACACAATGCCCTCCTTCACCATTGAAGAACAAGAAATTTGCCTCTTTAAGAATGAATAATAATCGATAATTGTCGTAGTACAGGAGGCAAATTCGGTTCAGCAGAAACCACAGTCTTTTGAATGATGTGGATTATTTATGCTTGGCAAGTCTACCAAGGTCGAACGCAAGGACACAGGTACCTAATTCATTTATCGAATTTTGATTCATGAGATTCAAGCGTAAATATTTCTCAATTTCAGGTTCATATGATGAACTATGCTATTTACAAAGCAATGCCATGATGTATGCATTTTTTAATTGGTTTTTATGCAACTATAAAATGATGAATCAGCAAATATGCATGGTTAAGTGTAGGCTAAATAAAAGATCACAAAGATACCCTAAAAGTATGAGCATCATATCGGAACTAAAAATCAGAGTCGATTGAATCACAACATGAAGAACAGTCATCAAATCAAAGCCAGAACAAGGAGAGCAGGGTCTCATTTTTCATATAAAAATCACTTCATTTAAAGCAGTGGCAAATGAGAAAATTAAAAATGCTAAGATGTAGAGGACAAAACAAGGATTAAAATGACACTAAAATCATGCAATTTGGACCTACGATGCTCAAGTTATGAAGAAAACATTGCAGGGGCATAATTGTAATAAAATGCAAGAAGAAAAAACGATATATATTGCATTTAGGTCCCTAGAGGGACCAAAATGCAAATATAGAAAACTGTCTGGGCCCTGATGTAATTTCTCCAATGTGTGGGGGCCTTTGTGCAAATATAGAAACTCAGCAGGGACTCCCTATAAATAACCCAGGCGCACACGTGAGGCACGCGCCTGGGGACCAAAGTGTAATTCTTGGAAGATCCAGGGTCCTTCATGCAAATTTCCCAGACCCTCACGTGCGGGGCACGTGAGGCGCCTAGGCTTGGGACGCGTGGTTGTTTCGGGCTACGTGGCAGCAACTGGGGGCTCGGGTCGAGGCTCGGTGGGACCCGAGCCTGTAGCTTCGATTGGAGGTTAGGCTGCCACGCGTCTTCATCTCGACCATCCAATCCGGATGATCGGACGACAACTGTAGTTTCATCCTCCTCCGCAGGTCACCGGAGAAGGCGGGGCTCCAGCGACCTGCCTTCGGCTCCGCCTCACCTCCGAGGCCTTCTGATGGTCGTGGAAGCTTTCTGGAGGTCCAGCGGAGGTCTTGGAGCAGCGATGAGGCTCCACAGAATATCAGAGGTAACGCTCGATGAAGCCTTGCCGGAGGAGAGGAGCTCGAAGGTGCTCCGACGCGAACTCCGGTGAATCAAGGTTCCTGCAGTGGTTAGTTATAGCCGAAGCGCGTGCGCTGGTAGTGCGAGTGAGAGGTGGGTGAGCGAGGGCCGTGGAGACGACGGGAGGCGGTGGCCGATGGCTTCTTCTCCAGCGGAGTAGGAGAAGATGGGAGTCTGAGCAGGGGAGGGTCTGGAGAAGGGAAAGGGGGTCGGTGAGGATGCTGGTGGTCGGGCGGAGCTTGTGAGATGGTCAGATGATGGTAACGACGAGTGATAAGTTTGGGAAAAATCAAAGAAAAGAAAGGGGAAGGAGACCTCGTCGGAGAGGGGAACCCTGGCGGAGGAGGCTGATGAGCCTCGGGGTCGTCGCCCAGCTGGTCAGCAAGGCCAGCGAGCTCGACAACCGTCAGAGGCGCTGCTACACTGCGGAGGAGTCGAGGGTCGACACCGGGCAAAAACCCATCGTCACCTCGACGTTCAGCCCCTCCGTTGTCACCGGAGGGGCGGAGGAAGCTAAGGTTAAGCCTGAGAATGGTGGACGAAGGTTTGACGGTGGCAGGGGTCGGCTTAAATAGGTGACGAAGGTTGGGCTGTTACAGCCATGGCGAGGCATTTTTGCATGGAGATAATGGAGGCTGGGATTAATGGAGACGTTTCCTAAGGGTTGAGCGAAGATGGCGGAGGTTTAGGCTACGTGGCAGGGCGTTTTGATGGGCAAGGGAAGGCTTTTGGTGCTTTCCATAATTGGAAGGGGGCGATGCGTCGGAGAGGATAACGGCTGAGTTCGGAGGTAGACGATGGGCAGTGACCGTTGGATCTAGCGATCCAACGGCTGGAATTAGGGCGCCAGTGGAGGGTTCTGATTCAATCTTTGGATATGATCCAACGGTGGAGATCATGGCGCAGATGAATGTATTTGATGCGATCAAGGGAAGATCCAATGGTGGCAGAAAAAGGCATGGCGTGGCATGCGGATAGGCGTTGGATGGTATGGCGATCGGACGGCTACGGAGAAGGGGAGACGTGGAGCGAGGAGAACTGCTAGATTAAGAGTGAGATCTACGGATGTGGAAGAGGCGCTAGGTAACGGCAGGGATTAGATCTGGAGTTAGGATCCAAGGGCTGGGAGCAAGGCGAGAATGGAGAGTGGAGATTAAGGCGGAGTAGAGTTGATCCGACGGCCCAGGAGGGCGCCGGGTGTCGAGAGGAGGCTCAGGCCACGTGGGCGTCCCAAAGGGCGCCACGTGGCCCAATCAGAAAAATCCAGAGAATAAATACAAAGATAAATACAAAAGAAATAGTTAGAGGTGAAATTAGGAAAAAGTCAAAACATAAAAGTTGCTCGTCTCGACAAGATCTACAGTTTCATGTTGGCCAAAAAGCCAAAATAGGTCATTTGTACAAAAAGTATTTTTGGGGGTATTTTTAAGGGGGATAAAAATACCAGTTTTGTGGTTTTGAGATGTTTTCTTATTTTTTAGTACGTTTAATGGACAGTGAATTATAGACAATTACTCAGCCTAATTTTTAGGGATTTTTTATGATAAAATAACTACAAGAAAAATAAGTACAATTAATTGAGGTTAATTATACACAATATATTACAAGATAAAAATAAAGAATTGATGATGAATATTATTGGATTGATTAAGCTAGGGGTTTAATTTGTGATTTTTAGCATGATGAATACGAGATTCATCATACCCCTATACTTAAACCATGCTCGTCCTTGAGCATCTAAAGAATGAAGGAGTTGGATTAATTCCTGACAGTGTAAGTGAAGATTTCAAGGCTCGATCTTCTGAAGACCCTTAATTTAAGAGATCCTAAAATTCTGAGTTTATCCAAGCCTTAGAAGGAAATTCTCTGATTATCAGAATCTCTTTTTGTACATATAATATAGGGATATGAACTTAAGTGTACTGCATTTCATGAGAGTCGAGTCGGGGCATCACTCAAAGTTCCAGTCCCAAAGACTCTCCTCTAGACCTAATCCTCAATACTAGGGAATAAGTCTATTCTTGCTTCAGTCAACCTTCTCATTAGTTTGTCAGATTTAAAATGTTGATGGATGGCCAGATGATGGAGGTAATGGGATTGTGTCTATTTTTCTCACCCTCACATTGGAACAAGGGGCCTCTCGAGTGCCATTTTACTCAACACATGTAAATTTTTATATTGTTGATCAATGTGTCTGTCAAGAGAGTTGGAGTCGTCTGCACTTGTTTTTCTGGGAGTACACCGGGGTGTGTCTCTTTTGAGTATCCAAGATACCTTCGACACCCAGACTTGTAGCATTTACGATGTAGAGCCCTTTTTCGGTGTCAGCCCGACTCCTGGTCCTAATTAGCGGTTTGGTCCAAGTGGACACTTTGCAAATGTATGGGAGCACTCGCCATTGGTGGAAGCTCATTATAATTTGACTTGGATGATAGTTTGACATTTCATTGCTTGTGTTGTCCAGCTCCACTGCTTTTACCAAAAGTTGGCACACACTGATCAACAATAATCAGTAAGTTTCATCACACCCTGGCACATAGGTAAATATCAAGGAGATAGCATATGAATTTTGCTCATATACTGGCTAGGGTTTTGCTGACACTCAGGTCTTCTGAAGCCTTCATTAACTTTATCCCATCCTCGAATATCATTAGATCGGGTCTAACTCAAATCTCTAGTCCTAGTTCCTCAAGTGATATCTCAACTCATCTCATCAATCATGCAGTTGTGGAAGTGAATGTGCTGATCATATTCTTTTGAAAGTAGAGATGAAGAGTGCAATATAGCGCTCAAATCTATCAAACTAGGGAAGTGCGGACAATTAAGTTTAAAAACCCTAGTGACTAAGGCATGTTAACTCAGACTTCCAAGATCGCAGAAATCCAGTGTCCTCAAAATCCTCAAGCCTTGAGTGAGTGTGAATGTGTCAGGAATACATCAACTCCTTGGTTAGTGATTTTTTGTGTGATTTTTGACTTTTGCAGATTTTTATGGATTTTAATTTTCAATTTTTTTAGAAGATACAATGATTGGCCCAGGCTCAAATGAATAAAAGTATCTACTCTCAGCCAGTATGGGTGTAAGTACGAGCCGGTAAACGGACCCGTGAACCTTAAGGACGGAGCCAAATGCGATGTCCTTTAAACCACACACTTTGCTAAGGGAGATCGAAGTTCCCTCACTGAAAGTGTCTACTAACCTAGTAGTCAGAGTCTAATTCCAAGAAGGGTTTTTTAATTATTTTTTTTGAAAAGGAGTATTTACAAAAATAATCCCTCATTTTTTAAGAAAATAATTTACACAATTTTTACAAAACTCAGTTCACAGGCTTACCAAAACCCAGCCCGAAAACAAAATTTAAAAAGTTTTAAAAACATGAGCTAAGGCAAAAGTCGATATACAATAATATAAGATATACCCCCTTATATTTAAATTTTTCTATGTCCCCATAGCACAAGTGCCATGAAGCCAAGGCTCGATCAAATATAAGGTGATATAGCGGAACTGAGGAGGAGGATCCTCCTATACTCAGGTCGAATTCGACCTAAGTACAAGAAGACAATACGAGGGAGCGATGAGCAAGCAGGTTCCCCCTATACTTGGGGGGTTCGTTCAATATACAGAGAGAAAGCGAGAGATTGTGAAAATTACAGAGAACAGGGAGATGGGGTGAGGTGTGTGTGTATGTGCAAGTGTGTGTGTGGGGGGTAGATCATCAAGTGATCTATTTTTTTCTTTTTTCCTTTTTTCTTTTTTTACAACATGCAATAATTGGAAATAATAATGCAAATGCAAGCTTTTTTTACATTATGCAATGCAGGCTGACTAAATAAAATCCCAGAATTTCTTCACAGATTCTTTTGCGGCCTCTTCAGCGGAAGCTCCCGACTTCATGCCTCCATGAAGATCAAGCGTCCTCGATGATCATGGGTCCTCCCACAAAAGAGAAAAGTTAGAACACTTAGAGAAATTAAACCAACAGATATGATATAAAAAATGATGCATGAAATGAGGACCTAAAAATATTGAAAATATTCAAAAATTAAAATCAAAATTCAATAATTAAGTTAAGCCATGTCCCCGGCAACGGCGCCATTTGAAGAACGAGAAATTTGCCCCTTTAAGAATGAATAATAATCGATAATTGTCGTAGTATAGGAGGCAAATTCGATTCAGCAAAAACCACAGTCTTTTGAATGTTGTGGATTATTTATACTTGGCAAGTCTACCAAGGTCGAACGCAAGGACATAGCTACCTAATTCATTTATCGAATTTTGATTCATGAGACTCAAGTGTGAAATATTTCTCAATTTCAGGTTCATATGATGAACTAAGCTATTTACAAAGCAATGCCATGATGTATGCATTTTTTATATGGTTTTTATGCAACTATAAAATGATGAATGAGCAAATATGCAAGGTTAAATGTAGGCTAAATAAAAGATCACAAAGATACCCTAAAAGTATGAGCATCATATCGAAACTAGAAATCAGAGTCGATTGAATCACAACATGAAGAACAGTCATCAAATCAAAGCAAGAACAAGGAGAGCAGGGTCTCATTTTTCACATAAAAAATCACTTCATTTAAAACAGTGGCAAGTGAGAAAATTAAATATGCTAAGATGTAGAGGACAAAACAAGGATTAAAATGACACTAAAATCATGCAATTTGGACCTACGATGCTCAAGTTATGAAGAAAACAATGCAGGGGCATAATTATAATAAAAATGCAAGAAGATAAAAGGATAAATATTGCATTTAGGTCCCTATAGGGACCTAAATGCAAATATAGAAAATCGCCTGGACCCTGATGTAATTTCTCCAATGCGCGGGGGCCTTTGTGCAAATATAGAAACTAGCAGGGACTCCCTGTAAATAACCCAGGCGTGCACGTGAGGCACGCGCCTAGGGACCAAAGTGTAATTCTTGGAGCGCCTAGACTCGGGAGGCGTGGATGCTTCGGGCCACGTGGCAGCAACTGGGGGCTCGGGTCGAGGCTCGGTGGGACCCGAGCCTATAGCTTCGATTGGAGGTTAGGCTGCCACACGTCTTCATCTCGGTCGTCCGATCCGGATGATCGGACGGCAACTGTAGTTTCATCCTTCTCCGTAGGTCACCGGAGAAGGCGGGGCTCCTGCGACCTGCCTTCAGCTCCGCCTCGCCTCGCGAGGCCTTCTGATAGTCGTCGAAGCTTTCTGGAGGTCCAGCGGAGGTCCTGGAGTAGCGACGAGGCTCCATAGCAGATCGAAGGTGACGCTCGATGAAGCCTCGCTAGAGGAGAGAAGATCGAAGGTGCTCCGATGCGAACTCCAGCGAATCAAGGTTCCTGTAGTGGTTAGTTATAGCCGAAGCGCGTGCGCTGGTAGTGCAAGTGAAAGGCAGGTGAGCGAGGGTCGTGGAGACGACGGGAGGCGATGGCTGATGGCTTCTTCTCCGGCGAAGCATAAGAAGAGGGGAGTCGGAGCGGGGGAGGGTCTGGAGAAGGGAAAGGGGGTCGGCGAGGATGTTGGTGGTCGGGTGGAGCTTGTGAGATGGTCAGATGAGGGTATCAGTGAGTGATAAGTTTGGGAAAAATCAAAGAAAAGAAAGGGGAAGGAGACCTCATCGGAGAGGGGAACCCTGGCGGAGGAGGTTGCTTGGGCTGAGGTTCAGATGAGCCTTGAGGTCATCGCCCAGCTGGTCAGCAAGGCCAGCAAGCTCGGCGGTCGCCAGAGGCGCCGCTACACTGCGAAGGAGCCGAGGGTCGACACCGGGCAAAAACCCATCGTCGCCTCGACGTTCAGCCCCTCCGCTGTCACTGGAGGGGCGGAGGAAGCTAAGGTTAAGCCTGAGAATGGTGGATGAAGGTTTGACGGTGGCGGGGGTCGGCTTAAATAGGTGACGAAGGTTGGGCTATTACGGCCATGGTGAGCATTTTTACATGGAGATAATGAAGGATGGGATTAATGGAGATGTTTCCTAAGGGTTGCGCGAAGATGGCAGAGGTTTAGGCTACGTGGCAGGGTGTTTTGATGGGCAGGGGATGGCTTGTGGTACTTTCCATAATTGGAAGGGGGCGACGCATCGGAGAGGATAACGACTGAGTTCGGAGGTAGACAATGGGCAGTAGCCATTGGATCTAGCGATCCAACGGCTGGGATTAGGGCTCAAGTGGAGGGTTCTGATTTGATCTTTGGATATGATCCAGCGGTGGAGATCATGGCACAGATGAATGGATTTGATGCGATCAGGGGAAGATCCAATGGTGGGAGAAAAAGGCATGGCGGTGCATGCAGATAGGCGTTGGATGGTGTGGCGATCGGACGGCTACGGAGAAGGGGAGACGTGGAGCGAGGAGAACTGCTGGATTGAGAGTGAGATCTACGGTTGTGGACGAGGCGCAAGGTAACAGCAGGGATTAAATCTGGAGTTAGGATCCAAGGGCTGGGAGCAAGGCGAGAATGGAGGGTGGAGATTAAGGCAGAGCAGAGTTGATCCGACGACTCAGGAGGGCATCGGGTGTCGAGAGGAGGCTCAGGCGACGTGGGCGTCCCAGAGGGCGCCACGTGGCCCAATCAGAAAAATCTAGATAATAAATACAAAGATAAATACAAAAGAAACTGTTAGAGGCGAAATTAGGAAAAAGTCAGAACATGAAAGTTGCTCATCTCGACGAGATCTACAAGTTTCATGTCGGACAAAAAGCCAAAATAGGTCATTTGTACAAAAAGTATTTTTTGGGGTATTTTTAAGGGGGATAAAAATACTGGTTTTGTGGTTTTGAGATGTTTTTGTATTTTTTTAGTATGTTTAATGGTCAGTGAATTATAGACAGTTACTTGGCCTAATTTTTAGGGGTTTTTGATGATAAAATAATTACAAGAAAAATAAGTACAATTAATTGAGGTTAATTATACACAATATATTACAGGATAAAAACAAAGAATTGATGATGAATTTTATTGGATTGATTAAGCCAGGGGTTTAATTTGTGGTTTTTAGCATGATGAATACGAGATTCATCAACCACGAAGTGACTTTTCTCCCAGGAGAACACCAGATTGACCTCACAACATCTTTTGAGGACTTGGTCTAGATTTCTAAGACAGAAATCGAAGTAATCACTGTGGGCCGAGAAGTCATCCATGAAGACTTTCAGGAATTCACCGACCATCTCGGTGAGTACTATAATCATGCACCTTTGAAATGTACCGGGAGCGTTGCATAACCCAAAGGGCATGCACCTGAAAGCATATGTACCAAAGAGGCATGTGAATGTGGTTTTATCCTGGTCCTCAGGAGCGATAGCTACTTGGTTGTAGCCCGAGAACCCATCTAAGAAGCACAAGAATTCCTTTCCCGCTAATCTTTCTAAGATTTGATCAATAAAGGATAAGGGAAAATGATCCTTCTTCGTCGCAACATTCAAGCGTCTGTAATCCACACAAACACGCCATGACGTGGGTAATGATGTCACGATCTCCTCTCCATCCTTGTTGGTGGTTGTCTGAATTCCTGACTTTTTTTCGGGACAACATGGATGGGTACCACCCATTGGAATCGGAGATGGGGTAAATAAAACCTGCATCACACCATTTCTCAATCTCCTTCTTCACGACTTCTCGTAAATTTGGATTCAACCTGCGTTGGAATTCACGAGAGGGTTTAGCTTCATTCTCCAAGTAGATATGGTACGAACACAGAGCGGGATTTATCCTGTGGAGATCGGAGATGCCCCAACCTATTGCCTTGCGATTTTTCTCTAGGATCTCTAGCAAGAGAGATTACTACTCCTCGTTTAATCACAAACTGATGATATTGATGATCGAAAATTTCCTCTCTTGTCCCGCAAGGAAGGCGTACTTAAGGGTTGTGGGTAATGGTTTGAGCTCAGGTAATGTGTGGTCATCAAGGAAATCTAGCTCTGTGCTGGTAGTGGCTGGATCTATCTTTAAAGTAACTTCCACCAACTCATTTAGCTTTGGAATCGGATCGTCAAAAGTATCCAAGCAATCGGCGAAAGCCATGTTCGACTCATCATCCTCATCTTCTTATTGTCCTAAAGAGCGAAGGACTAACAGGCCCAGTTGGGCCTTTATGTCATCAAAGATGTAGGGGGATGCATTTTCTATATTATTTGTGTTGTATTCATTACTAAGGATCTCCCAAACTGTCTCATGTACAAGATGTTCTCCAACAGAGAGACTCATCGATGCTAGCTGAGTTTTGTCTCCATGGCCCAACGATGTCTACATGAACACACTCTACTTCTGATGAAGTGTACTCGGTGCTTGATTCGGAATCTGGCCTCTGCCACCTTGTTTGCCTCATCTCAAGTTCCTCATCTCTGCCTAGAATTTGGAACTGAATTGTCCCAATCTTATAATCAAATAAGGCCCCTATTGTTCTCAGGAAGGGCCTTCCTAGAATGATCTAGGAATCTCTCTAATTTCCAGGGGTCTCCATATCAAGGACTGTAAAGTCCACCATATAATACCGACCCTCAACTTTGATGATAATGTTCCTCAATTCTCCCTTGGACCTCTTGATTGATTTGTCTGCGAACTAGAGTAAGGCTCTGGATTTTCTAAGAGGTCATAGATTAAGCCGCTCATAGAGGGTTGTGGGCATCAGATTAATTGAGGATCCATTATCTAGGAGAGAGTGTGCAAACGCAATGTCATCGACGTGACTCACCACATAATGGACACCCGTGTCCCTTCGCGTCCTTGGAAATGCATTCTTGATGGCGTAAGTAGTGGCTACTGACAAAACGTATTTCTCAACATGACTTTTGGTTTTCCTGTTGACCCTAGTAGGTGTGCATCTCACCTTAAGGTACTTCTGAAATGCAGGTGTCATATCCACATACTTATCAAAAGGGATTGTGACCTTGATATATTTATTGCAGTATTCCGCCATCTCATGGTCATCTTTTTGGACTTTTTTGGTGTTTTTCTTCTTTCCACCCTTAAGGGCGTGGGGGAAAGGGATTATTGATGATAACTCATATTCTGAAACTGAAAGATTCTCATTCAAATGGGAAACTGAGTTCTATATAGGACTGGGACCCTGACTTTGACTTTGACACTGACTTGGAGGGGAAAGAAATTCATGTAACGAAACTGGTGATGCATATACCGCTGCTCCTGGTACGTGCTCCTCTCCGGGTTCGCTTGATTCACTGGTAGTACTCTTCTTCTTCTTCTTGCCCTTTTGTTTTGAGGACATGGAAATCCTCTTATTCCACAGATGATGATGGTGGTGGTGGTGGTGGTGGTGGTGGTGATGTTGCTCCTCTGCCTCCAAGTTCTCCTCAGGTGGATACTTGGCAGTATCTTCCTCATGTACCCACGCCCGATCAGGTACGGTCACAGTCCTTCCGTTCCTGAGGGACATATGATTAACATTATCATACAAAAGGATCTCATGTTCAGATAAAGAATGATCTGAATAGTATACCTGATTGCAAGGTCGATGCTGACCCTGATTCATGCTATTTGGGTTGGCCTGAACCTAGGCGAGAATTGGGGTCTTTGGTGCCAATTGCTGATCTTGGTGGCATGAGACACATTTCAGATATGTTATGATATCCATATATTGTTTTGTATGTGTTGAACCCTATCAGTTAGAGTCTGGATGGCCAAGGTAAGGGACTCCAATTCACTAGTGGGCGGAGCTTGCTGCTGTTGACCAGAGGATGAGTGATTCGGTTGTCTATACTGGCCCTACTGTCCTTGCTGGTACTGCTACGGGTGGGACGGTGCGATGTAAGGTGGAGGAGGGCCCCGCTAGCTCGAGTGGAATGTGTGTTGCTGCTGGTGTTGCTGAAGCTGGTAACATTGTCCTGGTCGAGACTGTACAAAGCATAGTGCAGAAACGGAGCTGGTTTCCTGGTAAGCTAGGGCCAGTTGGTGTGACTGACTGTTCCCTATCCCCGAGTGTCTGCCGACGGGGTCATGGTTGTACCACAGCCCATTGATCTCGAACACCTGCGGAGGCTCCTCGTAGACTAACTCCACCTGTGGGGGTACGTGTTACTCCTTCTGAGTGTACTACTTCTCCTCAACCCAGTTGTTCTGAGGCCCCTGTACCTGCTCCTGTACAAGATGGACTCGATGTACAGGTACATGTGGTGCATAAGGGGTAGGTAGTCATATCTTGGCTACCTTCTTAGTTAATTCCTCCAATTGCTTCAGCAATTGTGAAAGCGCCTCAAGGTCAGTGACCCTCTTGTAGATCTGTTCTACCATAGTAAGCTTATCAATTATTAGCCCCATGCTAGGTATCACGTCATTTGTCAGATACGCTACGGTCCTCCTAGTTATCTCATTAGATAGGCTTGACGGAGACAACTGATAAGCCCTGGTAGCCTGAGATCTGACTGTTTCCGCCATCTACTCCAGGATCTTCCATACGACATTTTCGTTCTTGTTCAGATAGCTACCTCCACAGGCTGCGCTCACTAACCCCTGCATTTCTGGGGTCATGCCACATAACAAGGTCTGGACTAAGATCGCCTTGGTAATGCCATGGCAGGGGCATTTTTGTATTAGATCATTGAATCTGTCCCGGGCTTCATGGAATGGCTCGTGGGGGCCCTGGAAAAAACTAGCAATCTTTGTCTTCATTTGGTTAGTCCTACTTAGTGGGTAGAACTTCTTCATGAATAGATCTTTGAATTGCATCCAGGTCGTACATCTAACCTCGAGATTCTTCAGCTAATGAGCAGCCTTATCTCCTAAGTCAAACGGGGTAGCCTTTAGCCTGATGTAATCTTGCCCAACCCTAGGGTGATTAAGATTATTGCATACCAACTCGAAGTCTCTTAGGAAAGCATATGGTTCTTCGGTGGCATTTCCATTAAACTTCGGTAGCAGACTAAGAAAATGAGGCTTTAGCTCGAATGCTTCTGGGGGGTACCTCAGGTACAAGCCAACTATGTATCTCATTCTCATCTGGGTTGTAGGCATCTACCATCGGTCTGTCAATTCCACCTGCCACGATCACATGTCCCATCCTTACCACAAGATCTGCATTCTGTTTCTCTGATTGTAGCTAAGCGGGCAAGGAATTGATGTGTGTAATCATCTCTGTGTTCCTCTTCATCGGGGGGTCTCTTAGGAGGCATCTTGGTTTTGGGTTGATCTTCTTCACCTGAGGTAACAATGTGGTCTATATTAGGAGAAGATTTAGGAATGAATATATGCTCTCCGAGGTGAAGGTCTTCCTCGGAGAGATGAGAGAAGAAGAAAGGGATGGTTTAAGGGTAACCAACATGAGAGTGGAAGATCCCGAACTCAAGAGGGTCATGAGCTCGGGTTGGCCCAAGTTGCGCTTAGGCCGATGAAGACGAGCTACGTAAGGGGTTCAATGAGAGATTTGCGAAGTTGGAGTAGATATCCCCCCCCCAACCAATCATCTTTAATGGCAGAAGGAAGAGTCAGGAGTGTGTAAATATAGGATTTTACTCCTATCTGAAGTAAGCAAATGAATCACAAAACCTGATTTCACACTCGACACGGTGAATGACCCAAAACCGAGTTCGCTTAGTCTGGTTGATTTTAAGTGTGATTTTTCAAGCAAATAACAAAGGTTACGTGACATATAGGGAAGTTGACTCAAAGCCGGATGCGTCTCCCATGTTTAACCTCTTGCCTAAGATACTAACGCCCTTCCTTTATTCGCTCCTATTCCTAGCTGATAAATCAAGGACCTGCCCCTATCTACCTACTAAAGTAGGCAGAGGCTGACAAGGCTTTTAGCTTCTCCCCGAAGGGTTACTAGCAACTTGTCGCGGTGCACCACTGCTTCGCCATGTCTACTTGCCGGAACAGGCGGAGTCTACTTGGCGCTGGTTAGTTGAACCCATAATTCAGCCTATGATATTTGCTAGGATCGGGGTATGTGATATGGAAGGCGGGGATTTTGGCTCTGCCTTAGGGTATGCATACACACTCTGTACCCTCACTCAGCTTGAAATCAAGGTCAGGGTTATTCTCCTACAAACAGAATTTCCGATTTTATTTCGATTTTTTTGGTCAATTTGTTTAGCAGTCCTGATTTTAAGTTAGATGACCACTGGATTAGTCCAACACACAAGGCACACCTATTGTCCAGTCCCAATTTTCTTTAATCCTAAATTAGAAAACCAAGGGAGAAGGAGTCGAGAAAAGCCTAAACACGATAAAACAATGATGTATGCCAAGTTCAAAAGACTTACAGTGATCCTCATGCTCTACATGCGGGATGCAAAACAGAATTGAAATTTTATCTATATGGATGCAAGCGAAAAAAAGTCGCTCCCAGACAAGCAGTTCTATTAGCGAGTGGAGAACAAGTTAAATTTGGCTAAAGTCTTTCGGTCTAAGTGCATCTTTTAATGGTGAAGTATGGTCCTAGATATTACAAGCATAACTAGTCCTAAGAAAGCTCTAAGAGCCGCAAGTGCAGGTCCCATCCTACGTCAAGCAACCACACAACACACAGAGACTCTTTTTATTATTACTTACACGTGCAAGAACCCAAACGGGAACCATTGTAAATGCAAACTTTTTCCTTTTACAAGTTCTCTCAAAAACCACTCGGTTTAATTCGATGCAGGTTCATCATCTCGCCTGGTGAAGCACCTTCGATTCCTCATGTTCCTCGCAAAAAAATAAACAATGGTTAGAGAGAGAATGACAGAGAATAAATAGACAGAAAAATATTCACAAGAAAAATCAGGAATCAGACTACCCAGGGATGGATAACCTAAAATCTAAATTTTCTAGAAATTAACCTAAGCCATGCCTCCCCGGCAACAATGCCCTTTGAAAAAACCTTAGATTACCCTTCTTAATTCAACCGAATTAACGATTAAATTTTAATATGTGTTCGTTGTAGTCGGATAAAATCGAACTTATCAAAACCAATTTGATTAATGGTCAATTAAACGTAAGCGGTAATTTTTTTATTTTACTTGGGCAAGCTCAAGGTCGAACTTAGGGAGGCAACTTTTTTCCTTAGATTAATTCAAAGTCAATTCCAATGTTAGGTTTTCAGGAGAATATTTTTACGGTATTTTTTATGCAATAAAAGAATGCGATGCAATCCAGACCAAGTTCGAAGGTTAAAATGTAAAGTATAGTCAAATTATGTTAAAAAATTATGAAACTTGGCCATAATGTTAAATGCAATGAAATTAAGCTACTGCAAATTTTTGGAATTTTTTGATTCTATATGTATTAATTGCGAATTAAATATGAATGCAGGGTGGTTTTCGCAAAATTAACTTTAATAAATATCTAATTAAATCATTTTCAAAGATAAAAATTGCCCTAGATACTTCTATATGAGACGAATTCAGGAAAATTACTAGACTGCAAACCCGATTAATTTTGGACCTATTAAAAATCAATTAAGCAAAACACCAATTAACCTATTAAGGCCTCGTTATGCGTGCAAATGATGTGATTTTTGGGCACAATGTAGAACTACTTAAACTATACCTATAGTGATTTTTTGATATTGGAGCAACAATCAATTTAATAATCAATTAAAGGCATACAGTGGGCAAAATGTGCAATTTTCCACGAAAAGAATTATATTAAATTCTTTGAAGCTTACAAAAATATAAAAAATCTTTGCAATGATAAAATCTCATATGTTCTACGATATGCAATTTTTGGAATTAAGAAATGATGCTAAATGGATGTTAAAATAAACACACAAACACATGGGTATGGATGCAAAACAGAAAACAAATTGATTAAAACAGAAACGTGCTTACATGACTGAAGTGCAATTACCTAGACTGATGAGGACTTCGATGCAAAAGACCCATTGGACCACGCGCACCTCACATGATGCTGACTAGTGGGGACGTGAACGCAATTTCCAGAACTTGTAGGGGCACGGCTACAAAGTACCCAACATCTACACGTGCAGGTCATGTGATATGCGAGGCTCAGATGTTGCTTCGGGCCTGACCTCCACGTGGCAGCCTCTGGAGATTCGGTTATCCCCGAAGCTGAGGTCAGGATGGTGACTCAGCCTCGAAGGAGGGTCGGATGCTACAATCCTGTCGGTTGGGTGATGCGGTTCGGAGTAGCTGACGTGGCCGATTGTGAATCGTCCGATC
The DNA here is from genome assembly GCA_037367405.1 of Ottelia alismoides. Lineage (NCBI taxonomy): Eukaryota > Viridiplantae > Streptophyta > Magnoliopsida > Alismatales > Hydrocharitaceae > Ottelia > Ottelia alismoides. The sequence continues at coordinate 1,216,939 of JAZKJV010000022.1, forward strand.
AAGGAGATCGGATGGCAGATGTAGCTTATGGTAGAGGTGACGCGGATGAATGATAGTCATTGGATGATCACCGGGGAGGTGAATCCAACGGTAATGGTAGCTTCAGTCCTTCTTCCTCTGTTGCGACGATGGCAGTGACTTCAGAGCTCCGACGAGGATCTCCTAGTTTCTCTTTGCTTGTTCAGACCCGGAGGAGCTTCCAGGCACCTTATGGAAGGTCATCTATGAAGCTGAGAGACTAGGCGAACTGCGTCAAATTCTGGAGGAGGTCGTCAACGCATGGTCGCCGGATGCGATGCATGAGATGTCTTCGCCGACGATGCTCCGATCATTGAGAGGGTGTTTTAGCCTATAGGGTTAGTCCCAAGTAGCCGAAGCAACAATAGACGAGGTGTGGTAAATGAAGCGGAACCCTAACGGAGCGAAGAGGATGGAGGCTTGGTCCTCTTCTCCAGCAAGATCGGAGAAGAGTTGAATCGAAATGGTAGAGGTCGTGGAGGAAAGAAAAGGCGATCTAAAAGTCGTACGATCATGAGGATGGAGAGATGAAACTCGGGCGTTGATCAATGGATGATGATAATTGCTGGTAAGACCTAATTAATTACAAGAAAATTGAAGAAAAATGCAAGGAGAAAAGAGGAAGCTTACCTGAGAAGGTGGCGGAGCTGAGTCCTAGGCTTGAGGGCTGAAGCGCCTTCGACGGTTGCTCAACAAGTCGGCCGCACTGGAGATAAACGAGCTTGAGGAATCTCGCAATGGCAAAGGGTGTGCTCTAGCCGGATATCGCCATGAGGTCTTCACCGTCATCGCTCAAAGTCTCCCTCTTCGAGTTGTCACCAAGAAGTGCATCATCAACCCTATTTGTGGCTTCACCTCTCGTGAAATGGGGTGGAGGTGATGTATTTATAGAGAGAGCTTGGCGGCTCCGGTGATGGGGGGTGAGGTTTGCATGGAGATTATGGAGCGGAGAAGAGGGGATCATGGAGGAGGTGGATGCTTGTGAGGAATAGGAACGACCAGTCTAAGTCGTGGTGTGTTTCGCGGGTGGCGAAGATGGCTAGAGACGAGGGGGAAATGGGAAGGGGGTGCTGGGAGTGCGAGGTTGGTGACATAGGCGAGGTGGTCTTCGGATGTTGATGATGAAATCTCAGCCATTAGATTTCGCAATCCAATGGCTCTGAGTGGGGTGCTAGTGAGCGGTTAGGATTAGATTAGGGAGGCGAGATCGAAAGGCTCAGGAAGCACCACATGGCACGATGGTATGAAGGTGCTAACAGACAGAGGAGATGGAATCAGGTAAAATGATCGAAGGATGGATACCAAAGGAGAGATGTGACGGTTCAGATGGGAGCGCTTAGAGAAGATCGGGCGGCTTCGGATGCGACATGTGGCGAGCTAAGAGAACGGCAGGGACAAATGGTTGAGACGTAGGATCCACGTGGATCGGATGGTGGCGATCAAGGCGCCGTTGAATGGTGAATATATGAGGTGTGTGGATTGATCGAGCAGGAGAGAAAGAGACATGCGGCGGAAGTAGATGTGAGCGGGTATGAATGGCTATGATGCGGGCTAGAGTTTGATCAAAGGGAGGAAACTAAAGCGCAAATGGACGATATGGATCTGGAAAGGAAGAAGATGATCGGATGGTAGGAAACAAAGGCCGCATGGCGCGTAGGAGACCGGGCCGTGTGGCGCAACCAGAAGGCACCACGTGGCCCAATCAGGTTATTCTGAAGAAGAATGTGAAATAAGAAGGAGAAGGAGGATGATTATGGAAAAACTAAAAAATGAAAGTTGTAGATATGGATGAGATCTACAAATTTCATGTTGACCAAAAATAGAGACAAGGTTAAATCAAGGGAGAAAATACAAGGGTAAAAATACAAATAAGTATAATATACAATAGCGGCCCAAAACTCAAGTTTCACATACGTCAACACCCAAGTGGGCTTATAAATTGGATCATGACCAAATGCTTTTTGGGTTGTCTCATGACTTGTAATTGGTGTCTATCTACACAATATCTCGAGTCTTTTTACATACAAAGGATTTACTTGTTACTAATACAGTCTAGCCTCTATTCTTCCTTAGATCCCCTATTTCACTCCGATAGTATCATAGATCCGGGTCAATGCAAAGGAAATGAATGCAGTTCCATACTATAAATAAATGTAATAGATATAACATCATTTGGATGATGCTGAATCACTTATTCTACGGGATCTTACGGAGCATGTTCATGCATTACATGGATTCATGTATAATCATAGAAAGAATTCTCCTTAAGCAAACCAGCCTATCCTCTGCTACGTATACGTAGGAAGACTTACGTGTTGATTGGATGCGGAGGCACATTTAATTGTGATTTCCAATGTGGCGAATCAAATCATATATCCGCATGGCCCTATCAATAGTTCAAGTCACACACTCCCATAATCCATTTTCTCTTCGGAGAATCCACTTCAACTATTTGTATCAAAGTATCAAATAAAAAATACTTCGGGGTTGAAGAGAAATATCCAAATAATACGTCCTATTCTTTTCAATAATCCATATTTGTGGCAATGAAATACTATTGTTCCTCTCCGAAATAATAAATATATGACCAATTATAAATATCTATAATCGACCTATCTTATTTTTATAAAAAATTCCTTATAAAGGACCCGAAATACCCTGCTTACGTATCATTAGGAAATGCATTAACATAAATACAGAAGTAAGAAGAGGCAATACAAAAGTGTGTAAACTATAAAAACGGGTTAAAGTGGATTGACCTACACTAGCACTTCCACGCAATAATTCTACCAAAGGCGATCCTATTACAGGAATAGCTTTAGGTACACCTGTTACAATTTTTACTGCCCAATAACTAATTTGGTCCCAAGGTAAGGAATAACCAGTTACACCAAAAGATGCAGTCAATACACCCAGAACTACACCCGTAAACCAAGTTGATTCGCGGGGTTTTTTAAACCCACCCGTGAGATATACACGAAATACGTGCAAAATCATCATTAGAACCATCATACTTGCCGACCATCGATGAACTGATCGAATTAGCCAACCAAAGTTGACCTCAGTCATTATGTATTGAACAGAGGAAAAAGCCTCTGTAAGGGTTGGACGATAGTAAAAAGTCATAGCAAAACCCGTAACTACTTGTACTAGAAAACAAGTGAGTGTGATTATCCGATTTTAATGAATTTGGTCTTGTTTTGAAGGCCTTTGAATGTACATTACTTTAAAAGTGAGTAGACCTAAATCAGACACTATATGAGAGAGATATGCGCATTTTAAGGCTCCAAGTTTGACTTGGACTCGAGTTTTATTGGTCAATTTTACAAGTTAGTCTTTTTATTATATTTTTCCTTTATTAGTATTAGTAATATATACACTATGGAGTTAATTTTATTAGATTTGGAGTTAGTATAAAATATATATAAATATATGATTTTGGTTAATATATACAAGTGATATTCGGCTCCTTATTTCATGCAAATTTGAATGCTAAAATGCAGATATTATTTACACATGCATGAATTCTAATTATGCAATATAAGTGGAGATATGCATTTAATTACTTGGGAACAAAGCTCTATTTTCAACTTTGAAAGTGATGAATCACAGTTCATCAATCCGTCGGCCGTGTGTCAGCCCCAAGAGCACCGCTCTCCAGACTGTCTTCATCGACTTCACCCTCTCCAAGAGGACCCTCAACCGCCAATCAAAGTTCCTCCTCCCTCTCCACCCACCATAGAGGCCTCCGCCTTCGACGGTCGGGTTCAACCCGAGATCCTCCTTACGTACCACATACGTGTAAGGAGGGGACTTTTACAAGAAGCACCTCGAAGACCAGCAAATTTATACCCATATCCATATACCCAAGGGTCATGTGCTATGCACGTGACCACTTGGGAACTTTGCAGAAAAGACCCCCTCAGTTCTGCCTATCTCCAAGGAAGCCCCCAAACCAGAAGTCGCGTAATTTGCTCGTGACTACTAGGAAAATTGCAAATGCAACCCTAGATCTTCAAGAAATTATAGATATACCCTTAGTCATATCTTGAGTATTATTTATCGTATTTTGACAATCTTGGTGTTGTTTTCATCATTATTCCATGTAGTTTCATCTAGAACATTGAAATTCTAATTTTGAGGTATAAAGTGATAATAATTAATTAGAGTTCTACTTTGTCCATATTGAGCATTTGTATTTATTTTCATTAATTTTCTTGCTCGATAAATTGTGCATTGAATAGGGGATTTGTTTTGGGAAATTGATTAGAGATTATTTGGATAATCAATGCGATAAATAAATAGAGGGCGTGTTAATTTGATTGGTTGCTTCTCAGATCTATTTGATTCATATCCGCCCACTTTGTATTATCACAATTTTACATTTTCATGCTAAAATCACAAAAATATTGCATCTAATACTTTCTTGTGTCACCTCACAGCATAGCATTATTTTCTTGCATTAAAAATTATTTAGAAATACCATGCATCATATTTTTGTCCGTAATTATTTACATCTTCTTAATTAAAACACATAAAAGTGAAAAAGAGAAAAATACCAAAAAATACCTCTTTGAAAACCTAGCATCTATATAGACTAAAAACCAACCTAAGGAGACATTTGCCTCCTTGAGTTCGACCATGGACTTATCAAGTAAAAATGAATTGACCGCTTTCTTTCAATTGACATATTAATTAAAATTTATGGTTTTTAATTAACCCTTAATTTCCCTATTACAACGAACAGACACATCTTTTAATCGTTAATTTGATTAAATTAAAAGGGTGATTTAGCGGTTCTTTAGTCCTCCACCATTTGATGGAAGAGGAAGTGAATCGATATGATAGGGATAATAGTCCTAGAAGCACTAGGGGCAAACCCTCCTACGTGGATCAAGGATCCATTGTGAATATCGAGGTACACTCATATGTTGAATGGGTGATCTGTAGATGTCGTGAAAGTTCGAAGAACATAACTAAAAAGTAAACCACCTAATCCATACATTGAAGATGAAATGCCATGGATGGATGTCGTAGCATGGGATTAAGATTCAAAGAAGGTTGGATCTTCGCATAACTTCCGCGACCATTGGAGGAAGTTCGAACAGTTGTCTTGGGAAGTTGTAGTATGACGTTCTGCCATGGGTCAACACCAAGGATCAAGGTCATCTTTGCATCATCGATCGATCGAGCTTCTATCGTAAATTGGATGAGAGACACTAGGAATAAGCCTTTTCAAGGGTGGACCAACCTTAACGGAGGTAGATATGGCCTACTCGAAGGCCGAGGGCGAGTCAGGTTAGGTGATTTTGCAAGGAGATCAACCACTCACAGTTTAACAAAGGTTACATGAAGTTGGGAACGAGAGGTTGCACGATAGAAATGGAAGTTAGTGTTATTGATTGGTGGAGGAAGTTTTCTAAGAGGGTGGTTGACAATGCAAGGAGAATATGGGGAAGTTACGCAATTGATGGAGTTTTCTACGCGCATAGGGGGACGACTAGAGGTTAGAGGAGATGCCTCGACCATTTTATCTACGATACGACAGCCAGTGATTGGGCACAGAGCGATGGTTGTGATGTGACTAGGGAGATTTGATCAAATGGTTGGGATGAATGAATGCAGGCCATCTGATCATATGATCAGAAGGTTTAAAGGAAGCGTGGGTGGTAAGCCAAGGTTGGGCCATGCTGGCGACATGGAGGGCACCATATGGCCCAATAAAAAAGTTAGAAAAAATAATAAATACTTACCAAATCAAGAATAATTAATTAGAATAGGAGAAAAAGTGATGAACATGAAAGTTGTAGATCTCGATGAGATCTACAATTTTTATGCAGAAGTCAAAGAGAATAATAGTCATATATAGATATATAAAAATTAAACAAGTATTTAAATCACGAGAACATTTTTCTTTTATTTTCTTTTCTCATTTTTTATTCTTTTGAATTATATTTTATGTTATATTAGTTATGTACAATTTTATTCTAATTTTTATTTGATTTTTTATGAGAAACAAATACATAAAATAATTGCAAAATAATAGGGTTATATAATATATATTAATTGGGGTCAATTATATTACACATAGGTTATTAGTTAGTGTTAATAGTCAATTATTCTTGGTAAATTACTCAAGTTAGAGAGATAATATTATAAAAAATGTAGATAAATCGGGAATTTATCATGTATACGATGTTGAAATGGTACTTCTTTTTTAGCTAACAAGTGTCTACTCTTGACTTATTTATGTATTAAAAACTATGAAAGAATATCATTCTAAGCCACTTGTACACTCTTTTACCATAACAATAAGGGGTCAATAAAACTTTCCCAAAATTTCCCTCTTCATATTCGGCAAAATGATACGTAATCAATATTTGATGCATCAAAATGAGAATTTGTTTTCAAGCATAATGAGAATTTCATGGATACAATCCGTTATGCAAATTTTAGTGCAATCAATAAACTTTAATATTTGCAAAAATATCCCTGTCATGTTGTATTTTCTTTTTGTTGATTATATTTTTGTTAAAAATAGCTCCGTGTCTAAAAATTTGCAAAAAAAAATAGGATAAATGCTTTATATATTATTCTAGCACATATATTTATTGAGGTATTTTATTTCATTTTTATTAAAAAAACATGGCTACTTTTCACTGTCTAACTTAGAAAAATGCAAAAGAATATAAACATATTTTGAAAAAAAATTCAAAACTATTAGTTGTTTATCATTGTATTTTACACCTACTGATCAAAAATCCTTTAAAATCAAAAATAAAATCACTAAAAATTAAAAAAAAAACTCCAAAATCCTTATAAAAATTTACAAAAAATCTATAAATATCTAAAATAGTTAGTTTTGTTTCTATTTATTATCACATTGACTATATATCAAAAATAGTTTTGGAAAATTTCGTAACCTTTCGCTATTTTTAAATTCGAAAACAACTCGACCCATTAATATTAATCACTATTTTAACATTTTAGTTTAAATAAAAATTCAATCAAATAGTAAAAATTATAAGAAAATATCAAAAAATAGAGAAAAAGCTAAAAAAGATAAAAACATTTTATTTACTTATTTTTTATTATCCATAACTATATCGATAAATATAAAAGCCGTGTTATATATAGCTATACTTATTTATATTATTATTTATAATTATTATAATTATCAAAAATACCAAAAATATTTTTTAAAACCTTAAAAAATAAGAAGGACGGTATCTTAGGGTATTTTCTTAATTTGTCTTCATTGTATATTTTTATTATCCATATTATCTAATATTACATACCTATATTATATATACTATATTATAACTAATTATAACAAAAAAGAAAATTTAAAAATATAAAATATAAAAATTAATATAAAAATTATAAAATTAAAATTCCATAAAAATATAAAAAACAAAAAATCCAAAAAATTAATAATCTAAACCCATTAAATATAAAAAACCTCATAAAACACAGAAAAAATGGTTGCCTTTTTAGCAAATTCTTATTGTTTATTCCTCGTTCTCCTTATGTTTGACACCCTACACATACTTACACTAAACATCTATATATAGGGTTATAATAAATTTTGACCCCTCATTTTGATTGTTTGTCTAATTGATTGTATGGTTTAACTAATAATTGACCATGGGTTCAGTAAGTGGTCGCTTTGGTGACAATGTAGTTCTCGTCTTGTGTAGGCTACAGTAGACCATCGTCAAATCCGAGTCATCAAAAATATATACACAATGGATCTTATTTCATATCATTTGGAGACAACATGAACTTATTAAAAAACTAGGAAGTTTATTCTAATTGTAGGTGATTTTATACACCTTTTTCCTCTTTGTTTTTACACTTTTATTTTGAATTATTTTGTAGACTTATTTACAATACAGTAATATAAAGCTAGGTCTTTTTTATTGCAATTATCTGTTGGTTGTTTGATTATTTATTCAAATATGTGGAATTATATTTTCATATAATATATGAATTGAATTATATCTAATGATCAATGAATTTATTTTGTTTCTACATCCACATGTGTATAATACCAAAAACAAAAATAAGAATCACAATAAATGAACATATATTTATTAAATAGTCAAAATTAAATAGTTACTTAAGTGGATGATAATTATAACAATTAATTAGGTAATTATCCTTATAAATGATAATTAATTACAAATTCTATTACATAATTTATATGAATTATATACTAAATGTTATTTACCAGTGTTAATAGTTAATATGTTCTCTAAATAGGTTGTATTTATTTGCATAAGTATTTACTTATCAATCCATCATTCTAATTAGTAGCATATATTATTAACTAACATATAATTAATATATAACAGTCAAAATTTCTTCGAATATGTCGTTGAACTCATTCGAGATTTTAGCATAACTCATATTGGGGAAGAATATAGTCCTCGATATCCCTTTATTGGAACTATGTTCCTATTTATTTTTATTTCTAACTATTAGGAATCCTTTTACCTTGGAAACTCGTAGGTTTGCCCCATGGAGGGTTAGTTGTGCCAACGAATGATATAAATACTATTGTTGCTTTAGCTTTACCCACTTCAGTGGCATATTTCTACGCAGGTCTTACAAAAAAGAATTGAGTTATTTCAGTGCTACTTTAAGTCAAGGGTAGCAAAACCTCTCAGACAACATGTACCCTTCCTTGGATAACTCCCAAAGGAAGATTTTATCTCTCACAAAGAAAGGAATCCACAACTCAGATACCTATACAAAATGTTGAACAAAAAAATAGTTAAGCAATGAAACTTAAATACACAAGCTTACGAACTCGAAGTATAGAATATGCTCGAGAATAATGAAGAAGGTCGTAGTAGAGAACAAAGAGCAAAACAACTTCATTATTAAGAAGCTTTGTATTGAAGAGAGCTCAACAACACATGAGCATTGTAAGAACTTGAATATCACAGAAAATGGTCACTCCTTTGTTTCTTTTAAGAGTGGAGGATGTTTCTCTTGGTTGTGTGTCTCAAACAATGAGCCATTAGGTCCTTTATATAGGGTTGGCCTCAAAAGAGTTGTTGGTGTCAAAAAATGGAATGTCCAACTTTCTGATTTCTAAAATCCATGAAATAATCAATCATGTAAACAATGTAATCGGTCAGGTCATAAAAGTGATCTTTATATTTGACTATTGGTCTAAAGTTCAAAAAATGATTGATGAGGGTTGATCGATAATGAGAAACAAGATGATCGGTCAAGGTTGATCGATTTGGGATATCAAGATGAGTGACCATATGTCCAAAAGTCAATTTTTAGAAATTGATGATTCTGTCTTATGTTTGCTTGCTGATCAAGAATATGCAAAACTGCAAGTCCGTTTTCCAACATCAAAAAAATATGTAATATGCCACATAAGCATCCAAAGTCTTCAAAAGTTGAGATTTTAGAATTAAGGTTTTCCTCATTCTTTTTGAAATCTGAATATGATCCTTGAACCTTCAAGTTGAGTCTTTTAGAATCATTTGAGGCTTTGAATTTGCTTCATATCTTTTCTACACTTTTCATCCTTGACCTTCTACGAGCTTCTATCTGAAAAATTAACCAAGCAACAAAATAAATGTGCAACTGAGTCATTAGCAAAATCCAAGTCACTGACTGTACCGACCACCGAGAAATACCATGATCGTGTTCAATGAATACATTAGACGCAGTCCTAGTGCCAAAGTGGGTCAGGGAAGATAGTCTATATCCCATGGATATTTTAACCATTGTAGAGTCATTGACTCACTGGGCCTAATTGATTTCAACGATCCTTTGACTTGGGAGTCAGAAGTTGAGCGATCCATTTGAGCAATGTTTCTTCCCTCATATATACCCTACAAGAGGTCATTGAATCCATGATATGATCCTAGTAGCCCCCTTCTTGTTTTCACCAAGATATGAGGCCCATACCAGTGTCAAGATATGGATGGTTTTAATTCACCTCAAGTTTGAAGGAAGTAATAAACTTTGTATCACAGAGACGTGAAAAATGGAAAACTTTTTGCATAAAATAATGTATGTTCATTGTATAAACTTGTAATTTCAGCACAACAAATTTGTACTTTCTGAATCTATTAATTTAGAAAAATAATTTTCCTAACATGGTTTCTTCCATTCTAATTATTATCGAGATGAGATCAGGGTTACCTCTTGAAGCTTGGGTTTCTAATGCAAAAACCTCTCGAATCAAGCTCGATCTGCACTTGTTTCTCTCGTGGGCACGATGACGAATCACTTAGCTTCTCACAAACTTTGATGTCGATTTCTTGAACTTGTCCATGCAAGAATTATCACGCTCATTATTTGGTCGCATAAATTGGTCCTTCTTCACGCGCGAGGAGCATGGAGAAAGAGATGATCTTCTCCTCCATAAGCCCATGCCAACGAAGAGAAGAGAAAAAGCTTGACAAGATGGACGTGTAGGGACTTGAAGAGAAGACGTGTATGAGAACTAAATTCTTAGGACTATTCTCTTCTTTAATTCTCAAGGCAAGAAAATAACTAGGAGGAAAAAACATGCATTGAAAGAGAGGCATAACCCTCTCTTTTATAGCCATGGTAGACATCTATGAGGAGTCTTCTCCTTATAGTAGATGCCCGTCACAAGGTCCCTTGGATTGTGGATAAATGGTTATGATCAATTCCTTATTCAAACAACAAATATGACTTGTGTTATCTCTTTTACTTTATCAATTAATTAAGTAACAAAATCAACAATAACAAATATGACTATGGTGGACGTTTATGCTTCTCCAAGTATGAACATACACCTTGTCCTAAATCAATTTGTTGGTGTTGGCGTTTAATTACTTATGATTGCATTATATACTAGTATAACATGCTCAAATTATGTGAAGTACAATATTAATCTTTGATGTGTAAACTCCAAATTCACATAATTTGCATCATATACACATAAGCACATAAAATAAACAAATCATCTGAAGAAAATATCCTAACAAATCTCTATTCACATTTAAAGATCATATTCTAATCTGAGATTAATTATCATCTATAAAATTCGGATTTGTTGTTATCAGAGAGAATGAAGAATTATTGGGAATACTTATATAACATTAAATGTAACAACATCCAACATCCAACACATTTCACTTTACATTTTGTTGGAAAGAAATGGGTAAGGGGGATAATGTAAAAGTCTCATTCTTTATTCTCATAAATAGAGCCACCAACATATGCCTTCCCCATGCAAATAATAAAAGTCCCTCTCCCCTTCCCAAGCACACTAGTCGTCCACACCTCATCCCTCCCCATGCAAAAATTAATTCTTCATGCATTCATGATGATATTTTGTCTTTATTTGCATGGGATGTCTCCCTTTATTTGCAAGCATATTTCATCTATAAAAGGAGGCCTTCTTACCCCATTCTCAACTCACGCACATACTCTCCCCATTCTCCCCTCTCTTGCATTTTCTCATGCATGAACGTACACTCCCCATTCTCCCATTTTTTATGCTCGCACATACTCTCCCTCTCTCCCATTTTTTATGCTCGCACTGCCCCCCCCCCTCTCTCGTCTATTTTCTCTTGCAGGTACAGCAGCTCTCCCTTGCATTCTTGAAGATATAAGCGCCTCCAGCACGCCAATCCTCCTCCTCGGGTGCGCCCAGCTACAACAGCCTCCATACTCCTCGGGGTGCTCCTCCAATTAGCACCACAATCATCGTCCTCGCGTGCGTCTTCGACCATAGAAGGTCAACCCTCTTCTCCGCACCGTGTGCACGCCTCTACTCCAGCCCGTGCGTGATCAGCCCCCGCACCCTCGTCTCCACGTCTCCGTCTTCACGTCACCAATATCTCGTGGTTCCGCCATCGTCTTCGAAAGCTCCGAGAGAGAGGAACTCCTTTCTCATTTTTACATCTCTCTTGTATTTTGCTATATTAGTGGTTCTTGTTTAGGTTAAATTTGATGGAACAATTATTTGATAATACCTTTTATTTACTCTAGTTTGTTTCTCGAAATATGCATTACAACTCTTACATATTTATTCCATCTTGAAATATTGCAAATGTCACACTATTATCTCTATATTAATTTGCGGTTCATCCCCTACTTCCTCACTTAGTCACATTCACATCAATATTTAGTCAATCTAAACTCTTGGAAATACTTTCTCCATAGATCGTAATTTTCCATCATCTATCTTTCGTCGCAAAGGATCTAAGATTTGATTTAAGTTTGAAAGTAGAACAAATATCGCAAATTTGCTTGGTCCCTGTGGATTCGATCCTCTACTTGCCGCATACTTTTTGCATACTTTCATCGTGCTTGTAGTTGTAATATTATTTGTTTGATTGCGGTTTTTCGTGGAACAACAACGACGTGGTAAAACCAACTTTCTAAACCGCGTAAAATCGCATCAACATTTTGGCGCCGTTGCCGAGGACTGTGGATGGATAGAGAACTGTTCTATTCTTGATGATTTTGCCCCTGTCCATCTTTCCAAAGACATTGGTCTGAACACCTCACAACTCACTCATAAGGACACGTCTCATCTAGAATCTGCTGAAGCCCCACCATCTCCTCTCACTGGTCGGAAAATTTTTGAATTAGATGAAGCCTGGGAAACACTAAATACTGATCTCAAATTAACTTCAGCCCTGGGTATGCCAAAGATGAATACATGTTTTGATGATAGCATTGATCCTTCCTCAGACGATTTTGAAAGTTATGAACCTCGATGTATTAATGATATCGATTGGTCTGATACAAAAGTTGAAATTGAGGATGTCACTTATGTTGAATGGGAAGAAGAAACAGGAGATATACCATTTGATGTTGATTTCCAGTGTCATTTTTCAATTATAGAAAGTACAGATTTAGAGTTGAAATCTGAGGACATATCAGATAATGAGTTGACATCTTCATGCACCAAAACTCCCTTCCAATCAATACATGGTGATATGCTGACGATTTTTTGCGATGACTCGTTCAAAGATGAAATTTCGAATTCCATTACCCCTACCACAAGGAAAGAATATCAAATCAATTCGGTCGATTACTATATGAATGCATCTTCTACTACCGAGTCTGATCAGAGTGATTTTCTATTCTATGATCCTTTTTGGGATGATACCGAGGAACTACTCAAAAAAATCGAAGAAAACCATCCATTAGCCAATATTCCCCCACTCTTGGTCTCTGAATCTCCTAATCATATGTCTTGGAAAGAATCATCTTTGTGGGTCAAGAAGAGAACTGAAATGAAATTCACAATAGATGCCATCGAGGATAGCCATGATGATTATTTGAGGGAAAATGATGATTTATCACAATATACAGAGGACCTCATAGAGGAATCAATTCTTGATCATGTAGAGATCGACTTCAATACATCATATCTGGTCCATGAGCCCTTCACCAGTCCACCCATTTCCCTCCATTCACATCCAATCCAAGATCAAACTGATTCATCTCTCATTCTGATTCATCAACCAATTAATGTCTTCACCATATTAATGAGAGCATACATTTATCAAATTCATCAACCACACTCTCACATCTGGGTCAGGATATCCGTATCATATCAAGAGTTTCATTTGGGTTTTCTGAATACAGCTTCTGCACTCACACGCAACACTAGATACTCTTGATAAGCTGAATCGTCGAGTTGGGACGTTAAATCAACAACATTTTGTGGGTCCACACCCATAGGTATCTTTTCCTTTCTTTGTATCCTTCTCTTTACTGCATTGCATTAGATAAGTATGGGGGTCCACCTCCACACTTCACAAAAAAACCAAAAATACTTTTCACAATCACTCACCCCTTCTGATCCTCCTATTACACTTTGTCTTCACCATGAGGACATGGTTTCTGATAAGTATGGGGGGTGTCTGCTAGTTTTCAAATTTGCATACTTTTCAAAACATCAAAAAAAATCTTCAAGAATTTTGCAAAATTTCCCCTAAAAATATTTTTTTCAAAAAAAAGCAAGAAAACCATCAAAAATACGTCCTTCCTAGTTTTATCCTATCTATTGAGAAATCAGCTCTTCATTGCATAGATCATAGACTGAGGTTGAGTTGACCTTAATCCACTTAACTTCATCAGAATTTCACTAGGCATGGTTTTTAAGCTTTCTTCAGGTCCATATGGACTTTATTCTCTCAGTTCCATTAACTCTACTGGTGAATGAACTTCTGTATCTAACTAGATCACCTAAGCAACTAGTAGCACTCTTAAACTCTTCAGTGGATATTAAGCAATTGCACATTGTACTTAGCTTGATTGAGTTTATTTTACGAGATACAATTACAATCTAGTTAAGGTGAGGAGTTGTCCTCTTGGTTGTGCCAATGTCTGAACCTTATCTATAGCTAATGAAGGAACTTGACTCAGGAGAAACATGATCTCTCTAGTCTAAGTATGTCAGCAAATAAGCCAGTATCGTGCCTCCAAAGTCAATATTAAGCCGATACTACCTTTTGATGCCAAAACCCAAAACAAAAACACCACAAAAAGGCATATTACAAAACAAATGCCAAAAACCACCAATCATGCAAAGATGTGCGAAGCAAAAGCAAGGAAAGAAGACCACCAAATAACCCTTCTCCACCAAAAAGTCATGGTAGCAGTCCAATGGTGCTACCTAAATTTTTAAAAGAGACCCAAAGAGGCCCAGGGTTATGCTCTGCAAAAGGAAAAGAATGAGAGCAACGGACCAAAGCGGTCTACGGAAAACCCCGAAAATTAAGTCTCATTTTTCAAAGAATTATAACCTATTTCTTTATGCTGACATACTTGGGTGAAAAGAGAATATGCCTGAATTCAGGTGAGGACTGGGGCTATATGACTAAGGAATCATTCGATACCTTGATAGATTGTGTTGTTAGCTCGTTCTCTTTACTCACGAAAGCTAAAATATCACTTACATTGTTTATATCCATTCAAAGTCAAAGAGAATACTTGTTTCTTAGGGATGAGCTGACCTGATCGACCTTCTGAAATCATGTCTGATTTTGTTGGAACTGAGAGACTGTTGAAACTACAAAACTCGAGTCAAGTCGACAATTCGAACAAATCATTAATCCATGGGTCGACTCTACTGAAGTTTGTATATTTGTGTGTTAGGATCTGAAAACTCGAGACTTTGTGGGTATGTCTGCTGCAAACCCTCACCAAACTTATCTTGGTTATTTACCTATCTTTCATTATTACTTATCTTATTCTTGCTTGGGTCTAGCAAGATTTAAGTATGGGGGTGTGATGATTGCATTATACACTAGTATAACATACTCAAATTATGTGAAGTACAATATTAATCTTTGATGTGTAAACTCCAAATTCACACAATTTGCATCATATACACATAAGCACATAAAATAAACAAATCATCTGAAGAAAATATCCTCACAAATCTCTATTCACATTTAAAGATCATATTCTAATCTGAGATTAATTATCATCTATAAAATTCAGATTTGTTGTTATCAGAGAGAATGAAGAATTATTGGGAATACTTATATAACATTAAATGTAACAATATCCAACACATTTTCACTTGACATTTTGTTGGAAAGAAATGGGAAAGGGGGATAATGTAAAAGTCTCATTCTTTATTCTCATAAATAGAGCCACCAACATATGCCTTCCCCGTGCAAATAATAAAAGTCCCTCTCCCTTCTCGAGCACACTAGTCGTCCACACCTCATCCTTCCCCATGCAAAAATTAATTCTTCATGCATTCATGATGATATTTTGTCTTTATTTGCACGGGATGTCTCCCTTTATTTGCAGCAATATTTTCATCTATAAAAGGAGGCATTCTTACCCCCATTCTCAACTCACGCACATACTCTCTCCATTCTCCCCTCTCTTGCATTTTCTCATGCACGAACATACACTCCCCATTCTCCCATTTTTTATGCTCGCACATACTCTCCCTCTCTCCCATTTTTTATGCTCGCACAGCCCCCCTCTCTCTCGTCTATTTTCTCTTGCAGGTACAGCAGCTCTCCCTTGCATTCTTGAAGAATATAGGCGCCCTCCAGCACGCAATCCTCCTCCTCGGGTGCGCCCAGCTACAGCAGCCTCCATCCTCCTCGGGGTGCTCCTCCATTTAGCACCGCAATCATCGTCCTCACGTGCGTCTTCGACCATAGAAGGTCAACCCTCTTCTCTGCGTCGTGTGCACGCCTCTACTCCAGCCCGTGCGTGATCAGCCCCCGCACCCTTGTCTCCACGTCTCCGTCTTCACGTCACCAATATCTCGTGGTTCCGCCATCGTCTCTGAAAGCTCCGAGAGAGAAGAACTCCTTTTCTCATTTTTACATCTCTCTTGTATTTTGCTATATTAGTGGATCTTGTTTAGGTTAAATTTGATGAAACAACTATTTGATAATACCTTTTATTTACTCTAGTTTGTTTCTCGATATATGCATTGCAACTCTTACATATTTATTCCATCTTGAAATATTGCAAGTGTCACACTATTATCTCTATATTAATTTGTGGTTCATCCCCCACTTCCTCACTTAGTCACACTCACATCAATATTTAATCAATCTAAGCTCTTGGAAATACTTTCTCCGTAGATCGCAATTTTCCATCATCTATCTTTCGTCGTAAAGGATCTAAGATTTGATTTAAGTTTGAAAGTAGAACAAATATCGCAAATTTGCTTGGTCCCTGTGGATTCGATCCTTTACTTGCCGCATACTTTTTGCATACTTTCATCGTTCTCGTAGTTGTGATATTATTTGTTTGATTGCGGTTTTTTCGTGGAACAACAACGACATGGTAAAACCAACTTTCTAAACCGCGTAAAATCGCATCAACAATTACCATCAGGATAAACTAATTATCATTCATTAGTTTTACGAGAGAACCTTGTAACTTATGAATATTATTCATAAATCCACACAAAAATATAGATTCAATTTACATTTAAAATCCAATGTGAATCATATTCACATAATGCCTTGAATTAATTATGTAAATCAAATTTATATAAATATTTAATATAATGAATCATTATTCATATTAATTAATGTATTACATTTGTGAAATCATACTCACAAAAAGGCCCTTATATAAAATTGATTATGACAAAAACAATTATTGCCTCAACAATGACATTATATAGGACGAGTCTTAATACAATCAAGACTCCCGAGATACAATTGTAGGTACTTAGAAATAACATCAAGAAAGTCATACTATCCGCGCATAGCGACTTGAAATTTGGATGGTTATTCAATTTCAGGTTCATGCCACTTTTAGCGAAAATGTGTCACTTGTCAATGTTGATCTCGAGCTGAAATGATTCACACTCTAAGTGAGTGAGCTTTGTTCCCTAATTCATCAAGTATGAACCTGTATGAATCCTTTGAGAGATGATGCTTATCATATGTCTTCATATGCACACCAACTCGCAGGTATGTGAACCTTGGTTAGGCCTTAATGGATTGTGTAATGTGCACACTCATGCATATAGACATATATTTGTCTCTGGTCAAAGGATGTGTGCCTGATCGTGACAGTTACGATTCGAGTCTTATTTATCTCGAGCTCATCAACTTAACTATTTGAATCGACTATTCTGACACTTCCAAATATCTATTCATAGACAAAGAACTTGCAACAAAAGGTGGGTCAAAAATCAGTCTTTAGGGAAAGATTGTCACCTCTTTCTCGGAATGGAGATCATTGTGTCCCCTCAACTGTATGATATTCAATATATCCATGGTACATAACCCTAATTGTACAAAGGGACCTTAATATAAGTGCATTCACAACCATTCATTTCTGATGGACACGACAAAATAATAACATTTATTGCATTAATCGCCAATGTCTTATAATTCCAACAAGGTTTCCATGGAGCATGGTAGTATGTCAAACTACCATCTCAATAGTAACCTATAACACAACCCGTACCAGCCATGTTTTATCGTGATTCATGTGCACTACAGACTTGGGTACACTCATTGGATCCCATCATGATCATTCATAACCTAGTTGAAAACATAGCTCAGATGTTGAATTCTTATGTCGTAAGTCCGGAAGAATAAATAAATGAAAATGAATCAGAGTTTGACCAGATGAATGCCATTGATGAAAACACAAGCCTTGTACAACTAGAGTCATCCATTCTATCTCCTTCTACTAACCCTCTAGACTATAGTACAGTCTAAGTCGAATTTGTATATCCCCTGTGTTTCCACTGAAGCATCTTGCTCAGGCCCTTCTTCAGTTTCCTCCCATAAAACAAAACGTTGAAAAATCCAATCAAATTATTGAAGTAGTTGACATGGAAGCATTGATGCATTGTGTTATTTATCTGTTTCCACTAATTGAGATCATGGACTACCTACCTGATCCCAAGAGATAGGCAAAGCTCTTGTGTACACCAAAGAGGGAGAGCAAGATGAAGACATGAACATAGAGATACAAAGAGTATGTCATCAGTTCTTTGGTTTTGAGGAGAAACACCAAAAATTGTAGAGTTCGAAGATGTCTAAGATCATTTCTCCACAAAATGTTAAAAATAATCCTGAAATATCTAAAAAAAGAGTTCAAGTTGCAACAACACTATAAGAATTCCCAACCTTATGAGTATCCAATCGATCAAGGAAAAGTAGGCTACTATATCACCTCTTTTCAATACTACACCAACTCTATCAAATAATGGTCGTACGAGCACAAAAAGGACTCTGCATCGTGAATATAGAAGAATTCTAGGTGCGAAAGATGTTACTCAGACAACATGCAAAGGAGCACCATGATATGATCTCGAAAAAAAGTGCATACAGACCAAACTTCTTAACAAGCATATTTATTCCACAATAATAAATAATCTATATATTTTAATGTGAGTACGATACCCGAATAACAAGATACGACCACATTTGATCCTTACCTGGCCATTCATGATCACCACCCTTTTGAGTAAGACAAATAAACAGACGATAGATTGAGACAAGACAACTTTTAAACTGGAGTTGAGTTTTTAAGATAGTTTCGTGTACTTGGATTAATACTGCAATTAACACATAATTCCATACACGTTATTTATATTATAACATAAAGAGTCTAAAAATCATAGAGTTTGAGTTCACATAGAGTAAGTGTCGATTGGTACTTGGTTTTGGCAAGCTATCCGAATGAGAGGCCTAATCATCAAGTCTTGTATTTTCACACTATCAGAAATTCAGCCAAAATTTTCTTCTTCACTTATTCTTTAAATAAATATTTTCCAAGGATTAGCAAAGTTTTAGTATGGAGGGTGATAAATATGTGATTTCGCAAGTTTAGAATGAAATTTTGTCCTTAATTCCTAAGCAAAAGCGATAAAGTCTCATAAATAATAAAATAACAAAATCAGCTCTCATAAGAAATTGAACTAATCCTAAATTATAAATCGATAAATAGGTGGAATAAATAAAATCAAATAAAATGTCTCAAAACATAGAGTTGAAAAATGTGTATATCCACCTATATGTAAAAACTTTCTCGATTTTTAATAAGATTTATTCATAAAACTAACTCCATGTGCACATAATAATAACCTTAATAAACTAATAACTAGAAGAAAAAAATAACCTATAAATATACCCAAACCTAGTTTTAGAAGATTAGCCATAAAAGTTGATTTTTTTCCCTTGTCCACTTGATTATGAAATCCACCTACCTTCACACGATCAAACTCCAAGGAATCCGAGTTTATACATGAAACTTGGATTTTGGACATGTATTTTATTGTTCTAACTTAATGTCGTTATTGTATGTACATATTTCTAGCTTTTATTTTGTCTCCTTTCCATTTTGTTTCTTTGATTTACATTATAACTAGTTACATTAAAAAAACAAGGATTTTTACACTCATAACCCTGAGAAATTTCGCAATCTTGCATAATCGCGAATTACACTCAGGACCCTGAATAAGTGTGTTGTCATACACCGATAACCTTCCGTTACTTTACTTCGTTAATTCAACCATAGATTGAGTTAATCTAACTAATTAATGATATAACGGTTGAAATTTACTCTAAATAAAAAAATAACTATCTCGACTCTTTCTTTCGAGCCAGCCTTTACATCCATCGTGACTCTAATTTTTGGCTGACGAGTTGCATGCGGTCGGAAGGGAGATAGTGGAGGGCAGCAGCAAGAGTGGGATGCTGCATGCGGAATGATGGTGGCAGGCTGTGGTAGCTCGACGATGGTGGAGGGCTGCAACGGGACCTGCAGCTGGCGGGTGTAGAGGAGCAGAAGGCATGGTCGGGGAAGGGGGGGGCTTGAGACGCACGTTCGGGAGGGGGCGGTGTGGTTCTCGCAGAAATGGTCGTGTGTGGTGGTGGTCGAGGGGAGGGCTTTGGATGGTCGGGGCAGGGAGGGAGGGGGTCCTTCGGATGGTCGGAGCGGGGGATTGATCGGGGGGGGGGGGGGGGGGGTGGCACGTCTGTCGGATTGGGGTGGGGGGATGCAGGTAGGTTGATGAGGGGGAGGGGGCTTCGATTGCAGCTCAACCCCGATCACCGCTCCTCGAAGATGGCTGCAGCGTCTGAATGCCCGATATCGCAGCAATCATGGGTGGCTTCTGCTCATGGCGGAGCTCCCCTTGCGCGAAGCAGTCGGTGATAGCGAGAAAGAAGAGGTGACAAAGGACGAGAAGCAGCAAGAACAAGGAGGAGGTAGAGAGCCAGCGAATGACGCATATCGCAGTGGAGCGCAACTGGCACCGGCAGATGAACGAGCACCTTTCCGTGCTCAAGACCATCATGCGGGATTCATACATCAATAGGGTGCATCACAATGAGGCTGTAATAATTTGATGATACGATTTGCATGAGTTTGGGCATTGTTGTGATCATATCAATGTATCAATCTCTTGTGCAATTTCGACGGTGTATTAATATCTACAATAATGATAATTTAGGGTGATCAGGCCTCCGTTGTGGGTGGAGCCATAGACTACGTGAAGGAAACAGAGCAGCTCCTCCAGTCACTGGAAGCACAGAGGAGAACACTGGACGGGATTCCGGTATCGGGGTCCGGTGCGCCGGCATTCGCGCGGTTCTTCACATGCCTGCAGTACCGGTGCTTCCACGCCTTGCAGGAGTGCCCGCCAGAGAGTGGGGAGCAGGCTGTGGCCGATGTCGAGGTGACGTTGGTGGAGACGCACGCGAACGTGAGGGTCATGTCACCAAGGCAGCCCGGACAGCTGCTGAAGCTCGACAGCGGGGCGATCGATGCATGGCCTGCAGGAGAGGCGGAGGTGGTGCTCGGCAGGGGGAGAGGGGTGTTCGAGTGTGGGGGAGGGGGAAGTATCAATGGCATATTTTGCAGATAAGAATGGATATTAGGGGCGGTTTATATTTTTTTAACGAAAATCGTCAACATAACAGGCATCTCAAACGGAACATGATACAAGGTTATGTCATGTAAGAGTTAAGCATTACTTAAGATTTCTCATGTAATTCACGATTATACAGAGTTATGAATATTATTGCAAAATTATTCAAAGTTATGAATGTAAAAATCCCCAAAAAAAAAGAAGCATTAAAAAAAACGGAAACTGGTATTGTCACCACAAAACATTGATTTTTGGCGGCACATCCTCAGGTTAACCAAAAACCATCGCCCCTCTTGCTTATCGTCGGTGGTTCCGCTAACAACCGCTGACTACAGTGCGAACTACAGTCGACGGTCTTACATCCGCCATGGATATATTGAACCGTCGTCGTGTCATACTTTATCCACAACGGTTGCAGGAACGGCCGGCGTTAATTACTAATTGGCGATCTGACGCCCCTCCAAAAAGGAATAAGCAGGGCTTCTTGCTCATTAAACCCATTAATGATTAAACTGTCTTTGTATAAATTGCAATCCGTACGATACCCACTAAAGGTGCGATTGAGATCTGGAAGATACCTACCCGCGCGCAACGGGTGGGGTTCATCCCGAATCCAGTCCAGGTTCATTGCATCTTCGGTCGGTCCCCATCCCTAGAAAGCTCACACCAGACGATCCCGACTCGTCCACACGTTCCTCCTCTCGCCTCTTCCCCTCACTTCCCGCAGTCCCACGACCAGTCCTTCCATAACTCCTCTCGGATATGAATCCTCGACGAGTCCAAATGCCCCTTTATTCTGAGCCAACACGGAAACTGTCATTTTAAGAAGCCGCGACACAAGTGCTCAATCTGATCAATGTACTGTAAGAGGCTTGGCATACGCAGATGAATGCAGTGCGCTGATCAGGTTGAGCACTGGTGTCTGTGGTTGGCTATGGTCGCTCGCGCGACGTGTCGCCGTCCGACCATGGTTTGGTGCCTTCTTATTGGTATGTGATGTCCTTTCTTGATCTGACTGAATGTAGAGTGCAGGTACACTTGGGATCTACTTATATGACATTCTGTGCTGGTTATTGTTCTGATATTTAAATCACATTTGTCTTAGGGTTTGCAGTGAATCCACGTGTTAGATCAAATGATTGTACTTTGGATGGTGAACCGGAGTGTTTATGACCGTCATTGGAGAGGAGAAACACGCCCAGTCTAAATGGAACTAGGATAATAAAGAGGCAGTTAATGGTACTAAGAAGTTGTGGAAGAGAAAGGAAAGTATGCAGTCCAGTCAAGTAAGAGGGAAGATAGCGCTTCTGCTCAGTAAGCATGGGTTGAAATGATGGGGATGATAGGTGTGTCTTTAAATCTCTTTCCTGCAGCAAAGATGTCACACAATATATGTTCCCCACACAGGAACTAAATGACAACAATGACAACCAATCACACAAACAACCACACAAGACAAAGATTTTTATGTGGAAACACCCCTACTCGATATGAGCAAGGGAAAAATCACGGGGCAAGACCGGCAACGAATCCACTACGGTCAAGATGAGCTAAAAGTTCTTTCGGTTTAGTTGCCCAATAAAACCGAGATACAAGCCACAAGCACAATGATAGTTCTTCTACAATCAACTAATTATCCCTAGGTATCCAAAATACCAAAATATGTGCAAATCCAAGAAGGATGTAGTGCCTTCCATGTGGGCTCTCGGATGGAGACCCAAAATCGGCTTCGGCTCCTTGAGGTCATTTCCAACAACCTCCTTGCTACTCCCAAACCCGAGCTTGCACAGCCCACGGCTCCTCTCGAGCTCGCTGCACCTTCTCCGTCCGTTGCACGATCGACAGAGAAGAGGAGGGGAGCCAAGCTGCACCCTCTCTTCTTCTCTCTCGGCATGTCTCATGGATGGAAGAAACAAGGGTTCCAAAACCCTTTTTCTTCATGCATTGTCCTCGCTGGAAATGGGGGACTGCGGTTCTGTGGAATGGAATGGTCGATTGGTCATGTTATGGAATCAGGGGCAACAAATGGGGCTCCCAACTTGATGGGAAAATATCAAAGAGGCATTCCAAGTTGGGGAAAATCCATATTTCCATGTTGGGGCTGAATTGCAATAAACCCAATTACCTCCCCCTCCCGTCCTAATAGGGATGTGTGGTCCAGGGATGAAGATCAAGAAGAAGTGACACGTTCATCTCTCTACATAGCTAAAGTTTGTCACGAGTGACTGCCTTGGTCAACATTTCTGAGGAGTTCTCATCAGTATGAATCTTCTTCAACATGAGCTGCTTCTGATAAATTACATCCCTCAGCTAATGGTATCTCACATCAATATGTTTTGTGCGAGCATGATGCATGGTACACTCTTGCTCAGGTCTATAGGGAACTGGCTATCACAAAACACAATCGGCTCACTGTCATTCAATCCAAACTCACCAAGAAAGCATTGTAACCACAACACTTCTTTCCTAACCTCTCTTGCTGCTATGTATTCTGCCTCGGTAGTTGAGAGAGAAACACATTTCTGTAGCTTGGATTGTTGTGATATGGATCCCCTTGCAAATGTGAAAATGTACCCTGAGGTAGACTTTCTCTGATCCATGTCTCTTGTCATATCTGCATCAATGTAGCCACAGTTTGATCTGATCTCTCAAACACAAGACACATACATGAGGTCCCTCTCAAGTATCTTTAGATCCATTTTACGACCTCCCAATGGTCCTTCCTCGGATTGGACATGAATCTGCTCACCACGCCCACTGCATGGGCTATGTCGAGTCTAGTGCAAACCAAGGCATACATGAGTCTCCCAACCGCGGATTGGTACGAGATCTTGGATATCTCTGTTTTCTCCTCAAAAGTGGAAGGACATGACACCTTGGTCAGCTTGAATGAGAGGCTTAAGGGCTTGCTGACAGGTTTGGCATTCTTCATGTTAAACCGCTCCAACACGCGTTCAACATAGTTTCTTGTGACATCCACAACATGAATTTCTTCATGTCCCTTGTAATCTGCATCTCAGGGATGTGGCTTGCCTTGCCCAAATCTTTCATCTCAAACTCTTTGGAGAGTTCGCTCTTGAGCTTTGCAATCAAGTTGGAATCATGACCTATAATCAACATATCATCCACGTATATCAAAAGAATGACGAACCTGCCATTGGGAAGACGACGCACATATACACATGGATCGGTTTAGTCCTCTTGAAGCCTTGCTTTGCGATGAAAGCATCAAACTTCAAGTACCATTGTCTTGGAACTTGCTTAAAGCCATAGAGACTCTTCTTCAACTTGCAAACCATGTGCTCTTTCCTTTTCTCTTGAAAACCATGTGGTTGCTCCATTTATATCTCTTCCTTCAAATCACTGTGAAGAAACGTCGTCTTCACATCCATCTGCTCCAGCTCAAGGTCCATGCTAGAGACAAGTCCTAGTATCATTCTCACTGAATTCATCTTCTCCACGAGGGAGAAGATCTCATCATAGTCCACTCCTTTCTGGTTGAACCGTTTCACCACCAATCTGGCCTTGTGCTTCACCTGCTTACCACTATCATCAGACTTTAAATTGTAAACCCATTTGTTCTTTAAGGCTCTCTTGCCTTCATGAAGCACAACAAGATCATAAGTGTGATTCTTTTTTAGAGATATCATCTCTTCATTCATTGCATTGCGCCAATGATCCTTGTCCTTATGCATCTGTACCTCCTCAAAGGTGTATGGGTCACTTGCATCTGTAAGCATCACATACCTGGAAGTAGGGTAACGGGATGATGAATGGTGTATCCTCTCAAATCTCTTGATCTGAGGCTCTGTTGCGTCTGCATATGGATGAGGCTGCTCATCCTGCCCTAAGTCCCCTAGACCTGCTTCAAGGCGGTTTGCATCTGGCTCATGTTGCTCTAGCTACCCTTCCTCTCCACCTGTACCATGTACTGGAGAGGGGTTCCTGTCCTCATCACTGTCATCATCCATGACAATCTCATCTGCATTATGATGAATCTCGTATTTATCATGCTAAAAATCATATATTAAAACCATTGTCTTAAGAAATCCAATAAAAATCACCATTAATTCTCCATTTTTATCTGGTAATATATTGTATATAATTAACCTTAATTAATTGTATTTAATTTCCCTTATTTTTCTTGTAATTATTTTATCGTCAAAAACCCATAAAAATTAGATAGAGTAATTGCCCATAATTCACTGACCATTAAAAAGACAAAAAAATGCAAAAACATCTCAAAACCAAAAAGCCGGTATTTTATCCCCCTTAAAAATAACCCTAAAAATACTCTTCGTACAAATGACCTCTTTTGGCTTTTAGTCCAACATGAAACTTGTAGATCTCGTTGAGACGAGCAACTTTCATGTTTTGACTTTTTTTCCAAATTTTGCATCTAACTATTTCTTTTGTATTTATCTTTGTATTTATTCTCTGAATTTTCTCATTGGGCCACGTGGCGCCCTCTGGGCCGCCCATGTGGCCCGCCTCGTCTTCCGCCACCCAGCGCCTCCTAGGGTCGTCGGATCTACTCATTTCCGCCTTCATCTGAACCGTCCACTGCCGCTCCACTCCTCAGCCATCAGATCCATTTCCAGATCTAATCATCGCCGCTCACCAGCGTATAAACCTCAACCACTAGATCTTCCTCTCATCCTACGCCTATCCTCATGCCACGTCGCCCCTTCTCCACAACTACTCGATCCCCTCCTCATCCTACGCTTCAGTGCTCGCCACGTCATCTCTTTCTCCCGCACCGTTGGATCTCCCTATCTCCAAATCTTAGCCGCTCCTTCGCGCTTTTCCACCAGCTGTTCTATCAGATCCTCGGAACTGATCATGGCCCTCCATCTGAGCTCACATCCTAGCCTTTGGATTGCATGATCCAACGGCTCGCAGGTCATCTTCCTCCTTCGAAAACCCCTTCCCCCAGCCATTTCACCACACTTTTAGGCTACCCCTTCAAATTTTGGAAGGCGACTTCGACCACCTCTTCATCTCCTAACGCCTCCCCCTCGCAACCCTATCCTCCGCCTAACTCGCGTAACCCCCAACTCTCCTCGCCATTACTCTCAGCCTTCACTACCTCCATTCAAAAGCCCCTACCTCGCCACGTAACCGTCGGCCGTCCTCCTCCTATTTAAGCCATCCCCCGTCGCCTGAGACCCTGTCCACCATTCCTAGGCATAAGCCCAGCTTCCTCCGCCCCTCCGGTGACAGTGGAGGGGTGGAACGTCAAGGCGACGAGGGCTTATCGCCCGGTGACGACCCTCGGCTCCTCCGTCGTGTCACGGTGCCTCTGGCCACCGACTGAGCTCGCTGGGCCTGCTTACCAGCTGGGCGACGACCCCTAGGCTCATCTGAGCCTCAGCCTAAGCAGCCTCCTCCACCAGGGTTCCCCTCTCCGATGAGGTCTCCTCCCCCCTTCTTTTCTTTGAATTTTTCCGACTCAACTCCTCACCACATCTGCCACCTGACTCTCTCATGAGCTTCACAACTCTACCATCTTCTTCGCCAACCTCCTCCAACTTCATCTTCCCTTCTCCACAACCCCATTCACGGTCCTCCACCTCCTCCTCTGCTCTGTCGAGAAGGAGCCCAGGTCCCCCGCTCCGATTACCTCACGAGACCCCACCTCACTCATTCTATTCACGCAAACACCCCACACATGCTTCGGCTATCTTCTACCACACGCAGGATCATCAATAGCCGGAGTTGACGTCGGTGCTACTTTGAACATCCCCCCTCCTACGAAGATCCATCGATATGCACCGTCGTTCAGCTCTGGAGCTTCGCAGCACATCCAGGTCCTCCGTTGGACCTCCAGCAAGCTTCTCCGGTCATCAGGAGGCCTCGCGAAGCGTGGAGGAGCCAAGGGCAGGTCGCCAGAGCCCCGCCTTCTCCGGTGACCTACAGAGGAGCACGAAGAGCAGGTCCCATCCGATCGTCTGGATCAGATGGTTGTAATGATGACACATAGAGGCCCAAGCCTACATCCAAACCAACAGTCTCGACGATCCTAGCCAAGACCCAAGCCTCGACCCGGGCCTCCTGATGCAGCCATGTGTCCCAAACCTGAGGCAGCCTTCCGAACCTAGTCTCTCACGTACATATCACGTGGGGGTGCTGGGAAAATTGCATGAAAGACCCTGGTGCTTCTGATATTTGTAAAATGGTCCCCAGGCACGTGCTTCATGTCTTGCCTGGGTATTTTACAGGGAGGCCCTCCAACTTTTTAGAAATTGCAAAAAGGTCCCTGTACGCAATGGAAAAATTATATGGGACCCAGGTGATTTTTGGTAATTGCATTTAGGTCCCTCTAGGGACCTAAATGCAATATTTATCCTTTTTATTTCTTGCAGTTTTATTACAATGATGCCCCTGCATTGTTTTCTTCATAACTTGAGCATCGTAGGTCCAAATTGCATGATTTTACTGTCATTTTGATCCTTGTCTTCTCGTCTATATTATGGCATATTTAATTTTCTCATCCGATATCATTTTAAATGAAGTGAATTTTTGTGATAGATGTGACTATGCTCTCTTTGTCCGTACTCTGATTTGATGACTATTTTTAACGCTGAGATTAAAATGACTCTGTCTTCATTTTCTATTATGTTGCTCATCTTTTTAGGGTATATTTTTAATCCTTTGTCCTGTATATAAGTTCCTTTGCATCACTTTCATGCATCATATTTTATAATTGGATAAAAATAGACTAAAAAGTTGCATAAATCATAGTATTGCATTGTAATTAGCATAGTGCATCTTGCAGACCTGAACTTGAGAATAATTCACACTTGTGCTTCATGAATCGAAATTCGATAAATAAATTAGGTAGATGTGTCCTTGCGTTCGACCTTGGTAGACTTGCCAAGTTTAAATACTCCATAACATTCCAAGGATTGTGGTTTTTGACGAACCGAATTTGCCTCCTATACTACGATAATTTACCATTCTTAAAGAGGCAGATTTCGCGCTCATCAAATGGCGTCGTTGCCGGGGACACAACTTAACTTAATTGTTGAATTTTGTTTTTCTTTGTCGAATATTTTCAATTATTTATAGGTCCTCATTTCATGCATTATTTTTACATCATGTTGCTGATCAATTTCCTCCATATTTTTCTAACTTTTCTCTTTTGTGGTAGGGCCCATGAAAATCGAGGATGCTTGATCTTCACGGAGGCGTGAAGTCGGGAGCTTCCGTTGAAGAGGCCGCAAAAGAATTTGTGAAGAAAATCGGGGATTTTAATCAGTCAATCTGCATTCGCATCCTGTAAAAAAGGGAAAGAAAAGAAAAAAATGTGTTGCATGTGCATATTTATTTCCAGTTTTTGCATGTTGTAAAAAAAAGAAAAAAAAGAAAAGAAAAAAAGGAAGTGGGTCACTTGATGATCTACCCCTCCCCCTATACACACAATTGCACATACACACTCATCCCCCCCATCTCCCTCTGTATATTTCACACTCTCTCTATCTTTCTCTCTCTGTGTGTATCTTTCACCAACCCCCTCCCTCCCATCTACCCCATAGCAAGCTGTAGAAATACACCCCCCCCTCTCCACCCTTGTATCATAGTACAAACAACCCCCCCCCCCTCAACTCAGACCTTACTTTGGCTATTTGTAGCATAAGTATAGGGGGGACCTGCCTGCTCATCCCTCCCTCGTATTGTCTTCTTGTACTGAGTTCAGTTTTTGACCTACGTATAGGGGGACCATCCTCCTCAGTTCTGTTATATCACCCTATATTTGATCGAGTCTTGGCTTCATGGCACTAGTGTTATGAGGACATAGCAAAATTTAAGTATGAGGGGGTGTACCGTATATTACTATATATTTACTTTAGTCATAGCTCGTATTTTTAAACCTTTTGAAAATTTTGTTTTTGGGCTTGGCTTTGGTAAACCTGTGAACTGAGTTTTGTAAAAACTTGTAAAAATGTTTTCTTAAAATTGAGGGATTAATCTGTGTAAATAACCCTTTTCAGAAAAATTGAAAAATTGAAAACCTTTCTCTGAATTAGACTTTGACTACTAGGCTTAGTAGACACTTTCAGTGAGGGAACTTCGGCCTCACTTAGCATAGTGGGTGGTTTAAAGGATACCGCATTTGGCTCCATCCTTAAGGATCACAGGTTTGTTTATCGGCTCGTACTTACACCCATACTGGCTGAGAGTAGATACTTTTATTCATTTGAGCCTGGGCTAATCATTGTCTCTTCCAAGAATTAAAAAAAATGAAAATTAAAACCCATAAAATCTGCAAAAGTCAAAAATCACACAAAAATCACTAACCAAGGAGTTGGTGTATTCCTGACACATTCACACTCACTCAAAGCTTGAGGATTTTGAAGACACTAGATTTCTGTGATCTGGAGAGTCTGAGTTAACATGCCTTAGTCATTAGGATTTAAGCTTAATTATCCACACTTCCTTAGTTTGAAAGATTTGAGCGCTATATTGCACTCTTCATCTCTACCTGTAAAAGAATATGATCGGCACAATCACTTCTACAACTACATGATTGATGAGATGAGTTGAGTTTCACTTGAGGAACTAGGACTAGAGATTTGAGTTTAGACCCGATCTGATGATATTCGAGGATGGGGATAAAGTTAATGAAGGCTTCAGAAAACCTGAGTGTCAGCAAAACCCTAGCCAGTATGTGAACAAGATTCATATGCTATCTCTTTGATATTTACCTAAAGTGCCAGGGTGTGATGAAACTTAATGGATAATGTTGATCAATGAGCACCAACTCTTGGTAAAAGCAGTGGAGCTAGCCAACAAAAGTAATGAAATGTCAAAGAAAAGCTCTATCATCTAAGTCAAATATTAAATGAGCTTCCACCAATGGCGAGCGCTCCCAAACATTTTAAAAGTGTCCACTTGGACCAAGCGCTAATTAGGACCAAAAGTTGGGTTGACATCGAAAAAGGGCTCTGCATCGTAAATTCTACAAGTCTGGGTATCGAAGGTATCTTAGAAACTCAAAAGAGACACACCCCGGTGTACTCCCAGAAAAACAAGTACATATTAATTCTCCATTTTTATCTGGTAATACATTGTGTATAATTAACCTTAACTAATTGTATTTAATTACCCTTATTTTTCTTGTAATTATTTTATCATCAAAAAACCTCTAAAAATTAAGTATAGTAATTGCCCATAATTCACTGATCATTAAAAAGATAAAAAATGCAAAAACACTTCAAAACCAAAAAGCCGGTATTTTTATCCCCCTTAAAAATACCCCCAAAAATACTCTTTGTACAAATGACCTCTTTTGGCTTTTTGTCCAACATGAAACTTGTAGATCTCGTTGAGACGAGCAACTTTCATGTTTTGACTTTTTTCTAAATTTTGCCTCTAACTATTTCTTTTGTTAGCCTGAGCTCGCATCCTAGCTTGTGGATTGCATGATCCAACGACTTGCAGGTCGTCTTCCTCCTTTGAAAACCCCATCCCCCACCCGATTCACCTCACTTTTAGGCCACCCCCTACCTATTTTGGAAGGCGACTTCGACCACCTCTCCATCTCCTAATGCCTCCCCCTCGCAGCCCTATCCTCCGCCTACCTCGCGTAACCCATAACTCTCCCCGCCATTACTCTCAGCCATCACTACCTCCATTCAAAAGCCCCTACCCCGCCACGTAACCGTCGGTCGTCCTCGCCTAGTTAAGCCATCCCCCGCCGCTTTGAGACCATGTCCACCATTCCTAGGCATAAGCCCAGCTTCCTCCTCCCCTCCGATGACAGTGGAGGGGCAGAACGTCGAGGCGACGATGGCTTATCGCCTGGTGTTGACCCTTGGCTCCTTCGCCATGTCACGGTGCCTCTGGCCACCAACTGAGCTCGCTGGGCCTGCTGACCAACTGGGCGACGACCCCTAGGCTCATCTGAGCCTCAGCCCAAGCAACCTCCTCTACGAGGGTTCCCCTCTCCGACGAGGTCTCCTTCCCCCTTCTTTTCTTTGAATTTTTCCAACTCAACCCCTCACAACATCTGCCACCCGACTCTCTCACGAGCTTCACAACTCAACTATCTTCTTCGCCAACCTCCTTCGACTTCATCTTCCCTTCTCCACAACCCCGTTCACGGTCCTCCATCTCCTCCTCTGCACCGCCGAGAAGGAGCCCAGATCCCCCACTCCGATCACCTCATGGAACCCCACCTCACTCATTCTATTCATGCAAACACCCCCACACACGCTTCGGCTATCTTCTAACACACGCAGGATCATCAATAGTCGGAGTTGACGTCGGTGCTACTTTGAACGTCTCCCCTCCAGCGAAGCTCCATCGATATGCACCGCCGTTCAACTCTGGAGCTTTGTAACACATCCATGTCCTCCGTCGGACCTTCATCCAGCTTCTCCGATCATCAGGAGGCCTCACGAAGCGTGGAGGAGCCAAGGGCAAGTCACCGGAGCCCTGCCTTCTTCAGTGACCTGTGGAGGAGCACGAAGAGCAGGTACCGTCCCATCATCTGGATCGGATGGTTGTAATGATGACACGTGGAGGTCCAAGCCTACATCCAGACCAACAATCTCGACGATCCTAGCCAAGACCCAAGCCTCGACCTGAGCCTCCAGATGCGACCATGTTTCCCGAACCTGAGGCAGCCTTCCGAACCTAGTCTCTCACGTGCACAGCACGTGGGGTGCTGGGAAAATTGCATGAAAGACCCTGGTGCTTCTGATATTTGCAAAATGGTCCCCAAGTGCGTGTCTCATGTGCTTGTCTGGGTATTTTACAGGGAGGCCCTCCAACTTTTCAGAATTGTAAAAAGGTCCCTACGCGCAATGGAAAAAATATACTGAGACCCAGGTGGTTTTTGGTAATTACATTTAGATCCCTCTAGGGACCTAAATGCAATATTTATCCTTTTTATTTCTTGCATTTTTATTACAATTATACCGCTGCATTGTTTTCTTCATAACTTGAGCATCGTAGGTCCAAATTGCATGATTTTAGTGTCATTTTGATCCTTGTCTTCTCATCTATATTATGGCATATTTAATTTTCTCATCCGACATCATTTTAAATGAAGTGAATTTTTGTGATAGATGTGACTATGCTCTCTTGTTCGTGCTCTGATTTGATGACTATTTTTAATGCTGAGATTAAAATGACTCTGTCTTCATTTTCTATTATGTTTCTCATCTTTTTAGGGTATATTTGTAATCCTTTGTCATGTATATAAGTTCCTTTGCATCACTTTCATGCATCATATTTTATAATTGGATAAAAATCGACTAAAAAGTTGCATAAATCATAGTATTGCATTGTAATTAGCATAGTGCATCTTGCAGACCTGAACTTGAGAATAATTCACACTTGTACTTCATGAATCGAATTTCGATAAATAAATTAGGCAGTTGTGTCCTTGCGTTCGACCTTGGTAGACTTGCCAAGTATAAATACTCCACAACATTCCAAGGATTGTGGTTTTTGACGAACCGATTTTTCCTCCTATAATACGACAATTTACCATTTTTAAAGAGCAGATTTCGCGCTCATCACATTACCACTCTCAGTGTTGTCCTTAACCAATGTCTAATTCCCATAGAAAATTACATCCCTATGTCTTGTGACTGACTTCTTTCTTGAATCCCAAAGATGGTATCCAAACTCCTAATCTTCATAGCCAAGAAAAATACAAGGCACCGCCTTGTCATCTAACTTCTTCCGTTGCTCCTTGGGTACCAATGCATAGGCTTTGCATCCAAACACCATCAAATGAGCATATGAGGGGTCCTTCCCTGTCCAAATAAGCTCTAGAATCTGAAAACCCAAAGTAATTGATGGAGAACGGTTTACCAAGTAACATGCGCTGCGAACTGCCTCAATCCAAAAGGTCTTGGGCAACTTCATTGTCTTCAACATGCAATGAACCCTCTCAACAATGATCCTACTCATCCTCTCAACAAGACCATTGTGATGGGGTGTGTTTGGTTCTGTCCTCTCATGCCTGATGCCATGCTCTGCATAGTAGCCCTGAAAGCTAAGGGAGGTGTACTCTCCCTCATTGTCCGTGCATATACACTTCAACAATTTCCCTATTTTGCGTTTAACCATGATATGAAACTTCTTGAAACAATTAAAAACCTGATTTTCATCCTCAGTACATACACCCACACATTCCTTGATGCATCATCAATGAAGGTGACAAAATACATGTTGCCTCCCAAAGAGGTTGTATCCATAGGACCACAAACATCCGAGTGAACCAGCTGTAGAAGATTTCCCTTCACCTTGGATCTGACTATGTATGGCGCACTCCTACTCTTCCCAACCTCATATGCATCACAAGGAGACAATGTGATGTAATTGTGGTAGGGGATCAACTCTCTCTTGCTCAAAAGCTGCAAGCCCATCTGGCTCATGTGACGAAGTCGACGGTGCCACAAATCTGAAGTGTATACCTCACTGGCATGCAAACTGCCATCCATGAACTTTAGAGTGTGCAACACAAACTGCCTCTAGCCATGATGAGAGAATCTTTTTCTAATCTTGCACTTGTTGTCGCCGAACTTCAGATGGTAGCCTTCACTATCTCGTTATGAACCATATATAAGGCTAAGCCGCACATCAGGAACATGTCTCACATTATGGAGAGTCATTGAGCACCCAACATCAATCTAAATTGAGATGGTTCCCATGCCCACGATCTTAGAGTAACTCTCGTTACTCATCAAGACTCGTCCATAATCACCCCTAGTGTAGGTGGTCAAGAACTCCCTATGTGGAGTTACATGATAGGAGGAAAATCGCTCCATACATGCAAGCTATGATCCTGGATGGTGAGAATCACCTCATCTACACTGTCATCTGCCACAACTGCAGCTGCATTCCCATCTTTCTTTTTCTGATCTTTCTTGGCTTCAGCTTGCTCTCTCTTCCGAATTCCACAGTCTCTCTTCCAGTGACCGGGTTTCTGGCAACGGTGACACTTTCCTTTACCCTTGGACTTGCCTCTGGATTGTTGCCTCTCCTGTGACTGCCCTCTGCTACTGGATCTTCCTCTCCTCTCAATTGCATACACATGTGAAGAGGAGGATGTCTCTCTAGATGTGCGACGTCTGATCTCCTCATTTAGAAGACTACCCTTGACCGTGGCCATGGTCAACTTGCTATCCTTCGCAGAGTTGCTCACAATGACTACTACAGTCTCCCAAGTGTCTAGCAATGAACCCAACAATGGAAGTGCCTGCAACTTGTCATCAAGTACCAATCCCAGGGAAGTCAACCGATTGATGATACTTTGGGTTTCATTCAAATGCTCTACCACTTTGCATCCATCCTTGTATTTCAAATCCACAAGCTTTCGAATCAAGAAAGCCTTGTTACTTGTGGTCTTCTAATCATTGAGTTCGGACAATTTGTCCCACAACTTCTTTACATTTGTCTCCTCATCCACATGATGGAAAACTAACAAGTCAAGCCACTTATGAATGGTCTCAATGGCCTTTTGGTTCAACTTTGTCCACTCACTTGCGGACATGTTCTCCGGCTTGGCACTCTCTCCCTCCACTGGATCGTGAAGGTCCTTGCAATACAATATGTCTTCCATCTTAGCTTTCTGAATCTGTCAATTATTGCTTGTGAGCTTAATCATTGTGCCCTCATCATCTTTGCCTATTTTGCTCAATTTGAGCTCTGATACCATTTGTTGGGGATGATAGGAGTGTCCCTAAATCCCTTTCCTACAAAAGGTGGTACACAACATGTGTTCCCCACACGAAAACTAAATGGCAACAATGATAACCAATCACACAAGCAACCATAAAAGACAAAGATTTTTATGTGGAAATCCTTACTCAATGTGAGCAAGGACAAAATCACAGGACATGACCAGCAACGAATCCACGACGGTCAAGATGATCTAAAAGTTCATTCGATTTTGTTGCCCAACAAAAATGAGATATAAGTCACAAGCACAATGATAGTTCTTCTACAATCAACTAACTATCCCTAGGTCTCCAAAATACCAAAATATGCTCAAATCCAAGAAGGATGTAATGGCTTCCATGTGGGCTCCCGGATGGAGACCCAAAATCGGCTCCGGCTCCTTGAGGTCGTTCCCAACAACCTCCTTGCTGCTCCCAAACTCGAGCTCGCACAACCCACGGCTCCTCTCGAGCTCGCTGCACCTTCTCCGCTCGATGCACGATCAATGAAGAAGAGAAGGGAAGCCTATTTGCTCCCTATCTTCTTCTCTCTCAGCCTCTCTCGCGGATGGAGGAAACGAGGGTTCCAAAACCCTTTTTCTGCTTGCATTGTTCTCACTGGAAATGGGGGGCTATGGTTCTCTGGAATGGAATGGTCGAATAGATTACTCCTATTCTGGAATCGAGGATGCAAATGGGGCTCCAAACTTGATGGAAAAATATCAAAGAGGCCCTCCAAGTTAGGGAAAATGCATAGCTTCAAGTTAAGGTTGGATTGCAATAAACCCAACATAAAATTCAAACTGCCATTACTTGTTAGGGGATAGATAGGGTAAAAAACTTTCTAGCCAATAGTGGCGTGGAACAGTTAGGGCATTCTCCAGATCTATTCGGTCTGCCCCACCATGGATCATTATCATTGAATAAGCGTCAACCTGACCTAGCCTGTTCTAATGGATATCCAGTTCTAACAGGCATCCGACTTTTTTAAGTGGTCAAACGTACATGTAGGAATTATGGAATATCACTAGTAGGAAAATTTTATTCATTAATTAGAATAATAGCAATATTCCATCCAATACCACATCTTGACCACCCATTCTTATTTGTTGATGTCATAATATTCCATATTCAGCACAATCATTCTGATGGAGAACAAAAATGATTATATATGATCATTTCGATGGAGAACAAAAATGATTATATATGCTAATGTCGAGATCTTATGTATAGTTTCACGTTTCACTTCCTGTATGGGTGCTCGAGAGGGAACATACATCCGTTTCTTATAGTAGGGATTCGAGTCGAGGCGTTGGCACTACCACATGAGAGTTTGTGGCATTAGAAGAAGGACTCGAACTCGAGGTGTTAGCGCAGTCACCGGAGAATTTATGACGTCAGAGGGTGGAACGAGGCTTAGTACAACCATCCAAGAGTTTGTGGCAAAATGAATCTATGATTCATCTAATTTTTACTTGCATTTTGACCTAAATTCCTTGAAAAGCACATGTAAATAATTGATAAAAATATCGTGTACAAATCATCTTATCAATAAGAACATGTTGATAACATAATAATAACACAGATAGAAAAAAAAGACAAATTATCAAATTCACTTAATCGAAAAATGGAATTGGTTCGGCCTCATATGGCATGCATTGTAAAAAGAAGGATATGACATGAGAGGGCTTCCTTTGTACATTTATGTGATATTTTGTTTGAAGAGATCGTATTTTTCCTACCCCCGCATTCTATAATGCAAAAAAAGTTCCCATGCTTCTATTCACACTGAAAGCATTTGACAGATCGGATAACTTCTCATATAGCAAAATAAAAGAGAGTAAAACCACAAGGAAGTACACTATGTACATATGTACAAACTGACGAAGAAAAATAAGATTAAGTAGGGTGTAATTATATGTATGATCCTAACCAAAAATCAAGTCAGATTTATCGCACCAAATACATAGAGAAGACGAATCATAAAACCACAAAATACTTGTATATAATGTATGCAAACTTCAAACATTGATAATAGCTTCATTTCAACCCTTGATTGAAATGATTCTTGCTGCATATTGTACATAAAAATGCATACATATATGGATTAAAGGAGTATGCTCCCTACGAACATATAAGAGCCTCTTTTCCCCCCTTTTTTTGAATGAGTGGAGGGGGTAGTCACCTAGAATAGCAAGTAGAATATATATTTCAAAATTCATGTAAAATTGGCATTCCTAGCATGTCGATATGAAGGAACCAATTTCAAGAATTCTAAGACTATTAAAATTTGGAAAGTCATCATGGAAGCAATAAAAAATAAAATTTAAGTTAAATTTGAAATGCCGTTGTGATGATGCATGATGATCAAAATCCCCATAAATTCCATTTCTAAAAAAATATGGGGAAAGAGAGTGGGAGCGTGTAAGTTGTATGCTTCTAGGGAGCGCACACACGTACACACACGTGCGCACACACGTACACACACGTGTGCATGCATCCACAAACATGTGTGTGCGCACTCACCCATCCATGCACCGCCTACTTGCATGTATGCATACCCACAAACCAGCACACATGCATCCGAGCCTTCCTGCATGCACGCACACTGACTCACTCTCGTATGCACGCCACATATACAAAATGTCAAAATAATAATGTTAATAACTAGGGATGAAAACGGCCGGATACAGATACTTATATAGGTATTATCATATCCTTATCCATTTTAAAATACGAATATGGATACGAGTATTGACGGATGTGAAAAATGTTTTACCATATCTTTAAAAACGAATACGGATGTAAAATGAATACGGATTTGGATACGAATAATATCAGAAATATTTAATAAATTGACTAATATATATGTGTGTGTGTGTGTGTGTTTATGATGGTTTACACATAAATATATATCATATATAGTAGTTTCTAACAATTATATCAGCAATGGTGAATGCAATCATAAAATATTGTTACACATAACTATGAATAAATTTATCACTATACTTATTTACGAAAATGATATACGAATACGAATGTGAATATTAGCAAATGTCATATCTATATCCCCATCCATTTTAAAACGAATGCGAATATGAATGTCAAAATATGTCTAAAACGAATACGACGGTGGATCGAATACGAATATATTCACATTTGTTTTCATCCCTATTAATAACCATGCAAAAAACCCAAACCCGAATTTGCCAATCCCAACACAATTTCCCGCTCCTGTAATTACTTCTATAAATTTCAAAATCACCTAAACTCGCCTTTCAATTTCGGCGTACATAAAATATTAAATTTTAACGTTGTTAATAGCTACTGAGATGGAACTTCTGAGATTTTGGCTCTTTACACCCATTTGTCCAATTATACTGAATAAATAGAAAATTTTAAACTTTTTTATACTTTGTGTTTCAACTTTTAGATTACCAAATTCTTCTTTATTCTCAAACGAATATAAAGATAATTCAAAATTTTCATATTGTGTATACCAATAAAACTAAAACTATGATTATAAAAAAAACTTCATTGACCAGTATCTCATGCATATGAACCCCTCCTCAACATTACTTACTTCTAAAGTTTACAACTAAATAATCAAAAAGCTAAAAATAATTTTGGATTAATCAAGTTCATTTATAAAAATTAGATTCGGTGACCTTGTTATAGATGTTTCTTAAAATTTGGTAGATATTTTAGAATTTTTTATTTGAATTCATTTTTGTAGCTATTTCTTAAAATTGTGTATTCTATATAAAATATAAAAATGAATTGTTAAATAATAATAAGATACAAAATTAATATACATATAGTATGGGTATTATATAAATGTAAACAATTCCTTAATTTTTATCTAAGGTATAGTGTACACTACAAAAAAATAAATGGGAACCTAAAATATTTTATAAAATAACAAATTTAAAATATATGTACTATTTACAAGAATATAAAAATAAAAAACTTGAAGACATGTGTATTTTTTACTTGTAAAATGACATAAAAATCTTGCAATCCATAAGTGGTCAATTTTACATTTCACGCCATCTACAAAAATGTAGAGTAAGGCTTCGGAATACAAAGTTTTTAATTTTTACACTTTAATTTCTAGATCATTTCTTATCAAATCTTCTTCCCCATGTTTCCTAAGGTTTCCCCCTGTAAGTACTTAACCATCGGCCAAACACATGAGCTCATGAGTACCTAACCATCGGACAAATGCGTATGCTCCCTAGTTAATCATTTACCTTACCAACTGCCCACTAGCAAACCCATATCACCATCTACCATGGAAAAATCACAAGTACTTCTCACACCACAATTTCATCTTCCATTCAAGCTCTATTTTGATGAATCTCATATTCATCATCATTATTCTCATTATTTAGTCATCTATCTTGAACTATTTGATCAACTTAACAATTAGTGAACTAGAATTAATGTTTGACACCTTGTAAATAATTAAAATTAATTAATGTAAATATACCTATAACTATTGTATTTATGTGTTTATGATTCTCTTTATTTTATGTGTTTTCTATTTATCTAGAGTCCTACAAAAATTAGTGTAATATTGTATATGATAGATTGTATATAATTTATTATTTAAAATATAATAAAAATAACAAATTATTTAAAAGAAATATTTTTATATACATAAAAATACTTACAAAAATATAAGTATGTATATATGGTGCATTTT
This sequence comes from Ottelia alismoides, assembly GCA_037367405.1. NCBI lineage: Eukaryota > Viridiplantae > Streptophyta > Magnoliopsida > Alismatales > Hydrocharitaceae > Ottelia > Ottelia alismoides. The sequence goes on from JAZKJV010000022.1 coordinate 1,256,696, forward strand.
GGTTTCGAGTAATATGTGAAAGTTGTAGATCTCAAAAAATATATAATTTTCATGTTTAATACTTTTTAATTTGACTTCATTTATTATTTTATTTACATTATTTCTTCATTTCGCTTTTCACTGATTGGGCCACGTGTACCAGTTGTAGCCTTCCATGTAGTTGGTCCTTTATATCAGGTTGTTCCTAATCTGGGTCGTCTGATCTTTTGATCAGACGGTCCTGATCCCTCCATTTCTGCCTTCATCAGAACCATTGCTTGATTAATCGATCAGACGACTCTCATCTCTCCACCTCTACCCAAACTAAGGACGTTGGATCTCCAGATCCAACGGACCTCATTCATCATCAACCTCTTGCAGTTGATTCACCAAGAGATGCATATGTTCACTAGCGATGCTTCTCCAATTAATTGTTGTCACCCCTCATGTCGCCATGACCCGATTCCTGTGCACTCTTGTTCTCTGTTCAATCCTATTTCATGCCAGATATTTCACCTCTAATCTCCTCCCCATGTGAGCCCTTCATCAGCGGTTGAAACTCCATTTGTCAACCACCCATTGCCTGAACAAAAGCCATTTCCAACCTCTATTCCAAGCGATCTGTATTCATGCAAGTGTACCTTCGAGATTTATCCTCCCTCAAGTAACAACTAGAGTGAGAGAGAAAGAGTGACAATTGAACTTACCCACTGCAATCTTCCTTCCACTTTCATCACACCTCGGTAATATGAGAAAATGCGACTATGGTGAAGGAAGCATAAGCTCTTTTAGTCTTGCAAGACCAATTTTCACTTGCAATCCAGTCTTTGACACCACATCCCACCACCCCTACGGTGATGTTGACCTGGTGCCAATTGAATCAACCGTAACCATGAATAGAACTCGTTATGCACAGTCCAATATCATCTCAATTATATGGAGAACGACATTGGGGTCACTAAGCATACGGACTGTCTCTTTCGAGAAGAAGATAGCCTAGTCCACGTGCACGTGTATATTGGATTTATGACTTCGCATAGACGTCTCCGCAACACAATCCAAGGAAACAGTGTCCTCCGCCTTGACGAGAGACCATGGATGTCATCATATGATCCCCCATACCCCATTCAAATTTTGATTGATCAATTTTGAATTATATTCTTATGATGAATCCTTCCCAGGGGAAATCCAATCTATAATGTAGATTGTGAATGATTGGGTCACTAATTTATCGTATTAAATTATCAATGCAATTCAACTAACAAACAAATCTTGCTTGATATTTTATTATATAGCATACACTCTCAGAAGTACGTATTTTTCCAATCTTAATTGTTAGAGTATGCCTTAACAGCTCATCATGTTATACTTCCTTGAAACAGATACGACTTGGTGCTTGAGTTATGTTGAGAGGGAGCATTTTCTTGACAGGCAAAACTCTAATTAAGGAACCAAGCCACCATATCCAGTCTACTAATCTAGACACCATCTCCACTCCAATTCAGAACAACACAACTGGATTTTTTTACACTTGTAGTTTTATCGATCATTCCTTTTATGATGACCGACATGATATTATATAATAATATATCTTAGAAATTTGAATTTAAAATCAGTTTAATTATCATAATTTTCTAAGATATCAAGTAATGAAATATTTTTGCATCTGAATTATCTAGTTACAATGATTGCACTTCAAATTTGATTTTTATCATTAAACAAACATTCAAAAATTGTAAAAAGTTGTTGGCAATTTAAATATTTCTATAAATATTTATTTCAACAATTAGTCATGGTATATTACATATTTCACTATTTACTTTGAATGATAAATAGGTAAAAAAATCATCAAGATGATCATATCATCCTCTGACCCCAATCCACAAAATATATCATATCTTGGGTTGTTGAACTCGAAATCGCATGAATAAAATCGTATCATTTGCTAGTTTAATTTATGACATCAATATAGTACTCTTATCTTGTTTCATTATAGGAAAAACTGTAGCAAAATTGTTTAGTTACAATTCCGAATTTCATGCAAAAATAACATATTGGGGAAGTTTTCATATATGAATATTTACTTGATCATAGAAAACTATTAGCACGATGTTTGAGGTCATATTTATAAATTATAAACATGATTTATTATCACAAGACATGTTCATAACATGGGCATATAGCAACATGATCAAATGTTTGCAGAAACAATTCGCACTACAAAAAAAGCGCGATTGGCGTGCACTGTCTGTCGTGTACTGGGCAAGCACAAGTGCTCGCTCAAAGCCCAGCGAGCACTTAGGCTGCACAAGTGCTCGCCAGCATGATCGCCCATTTGAATCTGGAGGCGTGGTTAAGTTTTCGTAAATGGGCGAGCACTTAAATAGCATTGTGCTCGCCCGGTTGTGCTCGCCAAGTTGAAATTAAGGGCGCGGTGGAACGGGCGCGTGCCATTTTCGGGGCGAGCACCTAAAGAGCATGGGGCGAGCACGTAAGTGTGCTCGCCCGCGCCCGTAAACAGAACGACGGGCGTCCCCATCCCCTCATTCTTGCGTGAGTTAGGTTTGGTCTCATTCCCTCCGGCGACGAGAGCTCCGCTGGTAGCGCGTCAAGGGCTTCCCTTTCGACCATTCAATCGCACATACACCCCTCTTTAGGTATATCTTATCATCCTTTGTCTTTGTTTTGCATATTTCATTCGATTTCATAATTGTTGTAGTAGATTTAGGATTTTGACATTTTTATTTTTTTGTTCTTAAATTCAATCTCAGTAGTTGTTAATCTTTTTGCTTATCCTTCTTATAGGTGTTTAATATGTAGTTTTACTTAGATTTGAATAAATTTTTGTCTAATATAGATGAAATATTATAGCATGTTAAGTGCTTGATTAAATGACACAGCAAGTAAAGTGCTTAAACAGTGATGTAGGTGAATGTTGGTATAGATGGGATGAGAGATACATTAGTTTAACACAAGGTTCATATATTAGGTTCATTGAATAGTGTCATAAGACTAGTTTAATAACATTAGGAATGTTGATATATAGAAGTGCCATAACACTAGTTTCAAAACATTAGGTTCACTGAAAGATGTGATGGGAGATAGAAATCCTTTGGAAATAAGAATTATTTAGTAAATGTAGAATTAGACATTTATTTAAGTTAAAATCATTGGTGCGTGATAATTATAACTATAAACAAAAATTTTACTTCTGTGATAATTTATTATCATATTAAATTCTAGTTAATGTGATTAAGTATATCACATTAACTTATAGTTAGGTTGATGATAAGTCTAAAACACTATCCATTAATTATTAGAAAATCGCACAAAATCCTCCACACACAGTGCGTCCTTCCACACCGGGTGGTGTATGGACCTGCACAACGGGAGGCGTGTGCAACACATTGGAGGATTTGATCACCTCTAACTGTGTTATATTTTTTATTTTTTTCACAGCACTATTGGACTCACTTTGGGATGTTTATCCCAGACCAATGGTCGTGGATTTTGATGTTTGCAGGTTTGATTTTTTTTTGCAGGTGTCCATCAACTCTTAGTGACCCAAGCACTGTATTAGGCACTAAATTAGGATCACACTTATCCCTATCCCCATCGTTAATCAACCAAATTTACGTAATTGTCCGGCTAATATAAATGAATAAATATTTTAAGATTATTTTATAGTCTCATTTGTAGCACGTACAAATGTATGACGTAAAGTGATCTTAAAGTATTACATTTATATTAGCTTTCCTTAGTTCGGAGATCCCGGACTAAGGGGGTCCGTAAGGATTCAAACTTACTAAAAGGTGATCGTTGTCAAGCTCTTTATTTCTTACGGAAATTCGGTTATTCCTCTTCGACATACCAAATCAATCATAGTTTACTATCGAAATAATCATTAATATGATTATTTTGAAAGTTAATTGCGATTGATTTATGAGGTATATGGGAGAGGTGTAGGGTTATGCTGCCAAATTTTTGTTAGAAATAAAGATGCTTGTAACGATCATCTTTTAGTAAGTTTGAATCCTTATTGACGGGCTCAAGTGATAACATAATTAATACACTTCTCTTCTCATCTTTTATCTCAATAATTGGATACGTTTAGATATCCTCAATTTCCTATATTTGACATTATAAATTATTTAATTCAGGTTCATCAATATGACAAATAGAGAGTGGATGTACAACCTTGTAGTAGATGGACGTATAGCAGATACCTTTCAAAGAAGTATTCAGGAATTTATACAATTTGCTTATGCACAAGATTCCCGTATCGTGGATTCAGATGGAACTATCTTGTGTTCGTGTAAGAAATATCAAAGAAGAGAAAGAGCGTTGAAATAGTAACCGTTGTGAAGATAAATTCTCGAGGTTATATTTCTAATGATTACATTCATCATGAAGATGACATAGATGACGTATTCACACCAACACATGAACGAATAGACTTAACAGAAGAAGTCCCAATCATCGAACCGATTCGATTGGCTGATAATGAAGTTTTTTGTGTTGACTTACAAGATGATAATGACTCTAGAAATGATGACTCAGAAAAATCAGAAAACGAAGAAATATCCTTTAATCCCACTGAAATAAATGATGAAGATTAGTTGTAGGTTTTTTATATACAATTATAATCGAATTAACTAAAATCTTAAGTAATAAATATGTAATTAATTATTACATCATCATTACAGTCGTGGTAGGTTTTGGACGTGGCGGGGCGCATGGATCACATAGATCCAATCGTCCATCTTCCTCAGACACACCTTCGTCCAGTAGGCAGCCCACCTCGGATGTTGTTCTTGATTCACGGTCTGACGAGGTCTGCCGGGTGATAGCCTACTACGAGTCTCTTGGTTATCCTCTGCCATCCTTTTATGTAGGAGGCTATGGAGAGCCATCTACCTCAACAGCCCCTACAGGATTCCCAGTCCAGGTCCCCATACCAGCACGGAGATCGATGGGTTCTGACTCTCCTTCTTTTGAACGTCTGAGCACCTCCGTGCCTTTACCTACTGCAGTTGGACAGACTTCGACGTCCCACTCTTTGTTGGAGGTTACAGCGGATGGGAGGTAAAATTTTTATAGATTTTGTCATTAAAAGTTTTCCAAATATTTATAAATTGTATCATATTTAAATTTTTAGCAAATGCAATGATTTTTTGAATAGCAACAGGGTGGCAAAGGAGATAACCAACATAATAAAGACACGCTTGACTTCCATGCAATTTAGATGGTGTCGCATCCCTGCTGCAGAACATGAGAGACTGTTTGACATGTTTCTGGTGAGAAAAATTTCTAAGAAGTGATATAGAATTTTTTGGCCAAGTTTTTTGTATCTGAAAATTTGTTGTAATTTTCAGACTAGGTTTCGCCTTGGCTCTGGTCTGGGGAAGGGGGCTTATCATAGAGCCTTCATTCGTTTGGCAGAAAAGAGAATGAACGATATATTTTTCAAGGCAAGAAGAGACTCGGATGCGAAGACGGGATGTGAGGAGTTGAATTTTGAGGAGATGAAGAGGTTCCCGCAAACATGGTGTACGGAGGATAGGTATTGTCAAATAATTTATAATAAACTTTTTAAAATAATCAATAATCATAACATAATCCTTACAGATGGGCGGATTTCTGTGATGCATACGTTGCGGATGCAGAGTTTATAAGAAGAAGATCTACGGCGGGAAGGACAAACCGCCAAAAATAAAGGACTAAGTCGACAAGTGGCTCTAAAAGCCTCAATCAGATTAGAGCGGAGATGGTATTACGATTTAAAATTTATTTTTGGAGATCTACTTTATTATAATGCAATGTTGTTATTACATCTTAATTTTTTCAGGTAGCTAGGTTAGAAAGGGAACCCTCTTCTCGGGAGTGGTGGTCGAGGTCCCACATGAGCGGGAGAGAAGGAGAGTCGCAATGGTCCACTCCTGAAGCAGGAGAATCGTTGGTAAGTCTATCAATTTATTTGCAATTAAATGATATATTATAACTCATATATATATATATATTAAACTTTGTATTTAAGGATCGTTATTTGGTACTATCTGCAGAAAAATGGGGTGTCGATCCAACTGGAGAGCAACCACCATTTGATAAAACGATCTGGAAGCAGGTGTAGATAAATATTATCTTACTATACTCATTTCTAATATATAATTTTATATTAAACAATGAAAATCTTATAAGGTGTTGGAGGAGAAGGACGTTGTGGCAAACAGGAAGTAGACGCTTGGTGGTCTTCCTCCATATTATGTAGAGGAACATCGTCACTCCTATTCTGCATACTCTCAGTCGTCGTATACACAAGCACATCCGTCCCAATCATCAATTCCAATGGAGTCGCAGATGGCGATGATGGTGGATCAGATGACGAAGCTCCGAGAAGAGTTCACGGCGTACATGTAAGTATTCTACTTATAGAATGAGTAATAATTTTATATTTCTATATCTACAAAATGCAAGTAATAGATATATATCTTCCATATATAATATAGGTCGCAAGGGCGTGCATCTCAACTTGAAGAGATTGAATCTGATGACGAAGAGGAGGAAAAACGACCCTGAAGAAGAGGCACGTATGTATGCGAGGTTCAAAGAAAAGGATAAGGAAAAAAAGAAATCAAAGCAGGGTTTAATGTCTAAATTTTTTAGATCAAAGAAGAAGTAAATTGTTGTTGGTTTTGACTTGTATTGTTGTTAAACTTTTAGCACGTCTTTAATTTATATGAACTTTGATAATATAATTTGTTGTAATTTACTTGTCGTTGTTGCTTCAAACATATATTTGTAATATTTAGATGTTAAATTTGAGTGTTTATTTCTAAGTTCATGTATATTACGTGACTTTCACTTGTCAGTGTTAGTTATCTTAATTAACGAACTGCTATAATATATATACCCTTAGGGAGCTCTTATAAGTACATGCAGTGGTTTATTGGCAGGCTATACAGGTTCGACAGGGCGTCAAAACCCCGTCGAACCTGTATAATTTTTTTCCTGGAAATCAGTTTGGGCGAGCGCATGTGCTCGCCAGGTGCTCTGTGATTAATCGTACTCTTTAATAGGGGTGATCACTTCGACGAGCACATCTGTGCACGCCCGACAGGCGGACGAGCACATAGCGTCCCAATGTACTCGCCCACCAGCCGGAGCGACTCTCATAAAAGCGAGCACGCCCTGAACGAGCACATGTGCTCTCCCACCACTCGTGTGTGCACATGGCGGGCACTAGGCGTGCACATAATGAGCATTTATGTGCACGCCAATCCCGCCTTTTTTGTAGTGTCGGAATCACACAATCGTTGAAAAAATAATAGTCTCGCAATCCAATATCCAACGCCTTGTCTTCTTAGGACTTTGGATCATATCCAAGACCTATGACCAATGCTCTGATACCACTTGAAGGGAGATTTTTTATGCCTAGTGCATCACATAAACATGTGGCCCAGATCATATCTGATCGAAAAAACAAATTTATCATACAAGTCGCTATAACAACAAAAATTAAAAAATATTCGGTAGAATTACATGGATTGGGAACCATTTCCAAACCATTCCATAAAAATAACGAGAGTTTATTACTTCTTGCAGCGTGAATGTAGTTCTCAAGCCTCTAATGTAAGAAGCATCTTGCCTGAAATCTGATCTGACGGAGATAGCACTTGCAGGTATGGGGATGAAACACATACTGCCTTCAGTCCAACAAGACTATATGAGACTCCTTCCTCCTGATTTCATCGTATGAAATCAGCTTTCTTCATCATGATTCAAAAGGACCAAAGATGAAGAAACTCTACACGAGATCGATCAAATTGATCTTAATCAGAAAAACAAGTTTGTCCACCATTAAAGTTATTATCTGTAACATCCCAACCCTAAACATAGTGCCATACCTAAAACTCACGAAGTGTGGGTGTGGTTTATAAGTGATGGAGATTACTATTTGTCAACTTGGGATTAAGCATTTTGGGTAGTTGTCAACGGGTCCAATTGGGCCTGAAATCCAATAAGTTGTTAGGGCCAGTTTTCCTCGATAACGGATCGGGGACCTAAGCTCGGGACGTTACAAATGAGCCGTTATTAAGACATTATAAAGTTGATGATTCCCACCAAGAATTTGATCGCCGGGTCGTGCTAATTCCATACGAATCAGTACTGAGAAGCATGTGCCCATCACTCCAGCAATGGCACCGAAGATGAAATATAGAGTACCTATATCCTTGTGGTTAGTGGAGAAGAGCCATCGGACCAGATTTTTCATGAATATATTTAGCGAATTGACTTTCTTTCTCAGAGAGGGGCCCCTCCGCGTCAGGGGCCCCAGCAATAGGGCTTCCTTAACATAGGCTTGATCTGTGACGGGTTGTTCACTTTCGATGCGGGTACGAGGGACCCCCGGAACAAGGTGGAGCCAGAGACAAGGATAATGACCAAGCCTGACTGAGCCAGTTTTCCTTTGATAGTAGAAAGGGCTACCCGAGAGGTGGAGCCGCCCCTACAAAGAGGTTGGAGGAAAAGGCTACCCGGAGCGTGCAGCCATCACTGTCACAGGGAATAAGTGATGTGCCATGTCGCAATGAGGACGTTGCAAATATAAGTGGGGGAGGTTGTAATACCTCAATCCCAAACATAGTGCCATACCTAGAACTCACGATGTGTGGGTGTGGTTTATAAGTGGTGGGGATTACTACTTGCCAACTTGGGCTTAAGCATTTTGGGTAATTGTCAACGGGTCCATTTGGGCTCGAACCCAACAAGTTGTTAGGGCCAGTTTTCCTCAATAACAAACCGGTGACCTAAGCCCGGGACGTTACATTATCCCTACAAGGGGACGATCCTATTTGGCAAGGGAAATATCTAACATCAAGGGAATTATCCGGATGAGGGGATGTCCCTTGGAGAGAGGAGGAGGAGGAGAGATTTGTTGCTCTTTAAATTAATTGTACTTTAGAAGGTAGTGTTTGCCCCTCCTTACATACATTTTCATATCGTTAGATCTGCAATCCTATTTGTTGGATCAGTGGCTGAAATTGAATGAGCTCTTAACCACATTTATGATTGCAAAAACTCTCAACAACCTTTATGATTGGAGTTGATAGCAATTATCAACTCAATCATTTTTATCCTTTAACAAACAAATAAATAAATAAATAAGAAAATAGGAAAATGAGAGAGAGATGTGATGGAAGTCCACCATGGTAGGGACCACCATGGATGTCTACCCATTATCTCATTCTTTCTCTCATTTCTTTTTCTTCATTATTTATTTATTTACTTAGAAAAATAATTATCATCAAATAATTCCAAAATATTTGTGATAACTACAGAAAAGCCACCAAAAAATATGAATCATATTAGTATGTCCAAACTAAATGTAAATCATATTTTTATTTATTATATAGTGTGAATCTAATTCACATTAAGGTTAATTTTGTGAATTTTACTCACAATCAAGTTTCGATAGGACAATGTGGACCTTATCCATGCACTATATGCATTAATCTTATCTAAGATGATGAAATTCAATTTGATTATCTTGAAATCCTCTCTATACATATCCAAAAAATAATGTGAATTTTATTGTCTCTGAATTCAATTCAGCTCAATATCCAAAATTTGTATTAAGATTTGATAACTAGTTCACCGAGCGAAATCATTAAAATCCAGACATGTTTCGTCACTCCTTTGGAATGGAAGTATCATATGTTAACAATCATTTAAGATCACATCACACTTGAGTATTCTTATTGCATGTACGTCCATGATACTAGAAGATTGCGATTAAACCCAGAGTTCCGATCCCATTTTGGATTGTCCCCTTCATGGTATTATCGATAAGTTTCTCATTCGATCATTACAAGCGGGTATAGATCATATTCTTTCCAAAAGCATATATTATACCTTCAAATCATATCTTGTTCCCAAAACAAGATGACCACCATTGGAATTCGGTTTATCATGTCTTCTGATTCAATGTTGAACCAGTATGCTTAAGAGATCGTATTTCTCATTTATCCTTGTATACACCAGCATAATGATCTATAGACCTTGATTAGGCCGCCAACCTAAGGTATGCCAAATGTACATACTCAAAGACATAGTGATACATTTGTCTCATGTCAGAGGATGTGTATATGTATCATGACAACATATGATATAAGTCTTGATTATCTCAATCTCACTAAGTCAACTCTTTGACCTAACTTATCTGACATCTCTGACTCTCTATTCATGTACATAGTACTTGCATCAAGAGGTCGGTTGGATGTCATCCTTTAGAGTAAGGGTTGGCATATCCTTCTCATGTTGGAGATCCTTCCTTGATAGTTACTTGACGATGTTGTTGAATCCTTAATCTAATCCTTTCGATATTCAACTGAGCACCAGCTACTGTGATCCAACATTTAGATCAACAATGTATGATATCAAGATGATCATGGTACATATCCCCAATTGTACAAAGGGACCTATTATGCAAATTATTTATTCTTCATTCCAGATTAAGAAGTGATTTGTAATAACTATTATTGCATAATGGCTCACCATGGGCACTTATCCCCTTTCGTTCTTTCTCCGATTTTATTACGCATACACATACTACCTCACATCGATTAGAGATCATCTCCACAATTTTGCAACACTCCCATGATCCATGTACATTACTCAATTCCATCTTCCTTCTTCTCCATACCTCCTCCCATGTCAGTCCTTTCTTCGTCCTGCAAGGAAGAAGACACATTAGGACATCATCTTCTCCCCTTCGATTGATTCCTCCATTCCACCCATCATACCCCCAATTCGCACCACACATGCTCCGGTTATCGATCGTACACATGTAGGTGTCCAAGTACTTCATTGATCGAAGGATCAAACTCCTCTCCGATCTTAAGCTCTGCCTCCGACGACAGTCCATCGACCAACCCTTCCATACATCCTAAGCTCTTGCTCGACGCACCATCACCTTCGTCAGTCTACGATGAAACTTCTCTAATCATCAATAGTGTTCGAGGAGCAAGGAAGATGAGAGCAATAGTCGTCGAGCTTCGTATCTCCACCACCACATGTGGAGGAATTCGATCTTCCAAGAAGAGTAGATATTGTTAGATTGTTCTGATCGGACGGTTCATATCAGACCCAAAGCTCCGCGCTGCACCTTCAAGCTTGGTGGACCCTAGCCGAATCCCGAAGTGCAAAAGTCATCCACATGGCCCGAAGCATATCCGCGCCCCAGGTCTAGCCCCGCATGCTCCATGCATGTGTCTACCTAGAGAAATTGTATATAATCCCTGTGGAGATATCTTATTTATATTTATACCCTCACGCATGAAAATTTGCAAGGCAAACCCCTACGAGCTTCTTTATTTACATTATAGCCGTTACTTGGACATGTATGCATTGGTTTTTTTATCATAAGAACTCTAAATTTAACATTATCAGTTTGTGTTCTCTATGCTCTGATTTGAAGCAAAATTGACCATACACTTACAAAACAAAGTCTTTGCTTCTTGTATGATAATTAATTTACCTTAAATATGTTCTAAATCTTATATTGGGTAGTTTATCTTGGGTGAATTAATTACGATCATTATATTTCATGTTTAAATGAGTTGTAAATGTTTACTATCTATATTTGAGTTGTAAATGTTTACTATCTATATTTAGTCTTGAATAATATAGGAAGATTAACATTCGTGCTTAAAGAATTGGATGCTTAAGTACTAACTAGGTAAATCATTTTGAAGAGTGCCTAATTATTTGCTTCTTGGATTAGTTGATCTAATGGACCAAGTTTAGTTAATTTAGCATAAAATTCAAGAACTTTATATGTGATCGTGCGTTGTTGTGTGTACTCCATATCATTCTGTGGCATATTATCTATCCGCATTACAAAATCATAAAAATCTGTGCATTCATATGTCTTGTCAACTTTGACATGGAGATTCACTTTAATCCACTTAACCTAGATACTTATCTTTAATTAAGTAGACTAATTGCTCGTGTCCCTATTATTGATCTTGGAACTTATCCACGTTAAAATTAAAGCCTCGATCTCTTCATCGAAATTCTTATCGAAGTTCAGATCAATCTCCTTAGGCTCATATTACAACGAGACGAAATTAACATAGCCAAAAGACAGTCCATCAACCATTTACCTAAAAGCATCCTTTGGATTTCTTCGCGAATGGGTGAAGGTGACAACTTTCTACGCTTTGTTGAGCATCAAGCACGGGAGAGGGAGAGACAAGGCATGATCCAAGGCCTTTGGTTCTGTCACATCTCACTACAAAAAAGTCGATCTCGGAACGAATAATTTGAATATTTGTTGCCATATCTTCCCGTGGTAAAGATATACCAACGAAATTATCATCGCCAAATTATCTTTTGTACCTATCATTAGCAACAAATTCATATTCGTTGTTAAAGGTTCATATAACGGCGCCTTTTCTGTTGACTTGTTCATCAAAATTCACACTTATCGTTGCTAAATTTAACAACGATTACAAGAAAAAAAATCAATGAATGACTATTATAATATGATTCGTAGCAATGGACATAACCACGAATATCATTATTTGTTGCAATTTTAAAGGAGCGACGAATAATATTTGTTGTTATATATCTAGCTATGGGGGGTTATCCCCACAAACCTCTCTTTTTCTCTCTCATGTGGAGTTCACTTTTCCTCTTTTTTAATACATTAAATAAATCATTTCTCATTTATCCATTCCAAAAAATAATATATTATACCGTCATATCATCTGAAAAATATAAACTACTCAACTTCTACCTATTTTTTCAAACTCCAACACAATCACATCATAATAACTACTCACTTTTCCAAACTTCAATACAATCATATCACAAAGGGTGCGTTTGGTACGCGGGTTACCCCGAGGTAAACTGATAGGGGTAACCCGTTTTTGTGTTTTGGTGTTTGGATAGAGGGTTTAACTGACAGTAGGTTGTTGTGATATGATTGTATTGAAGTTTGAAAAAGTGAGTAGTTATTGCGATGTGATTGTATTGAAGTTTGAAAAAATAGGTAGAAGTTGAATAGTTTATATTTTTTAGTTGATATGATGGTATAATAAATTATTTTTTGGAATAGATAAAAAAGGAATGATTTATTTAATGGGATTTTTACCCGGCAGACCCTGTAATCTTTTGCAATTACCGCTACGACCTTCGAAACATCGTAATTCCTCCCTCACCCCCGTAAAGTTATTAACCTTTACCGTAAAGACCCTGTAGTTAACCCACGTCCATTTAACCGTTAAGAATAACCGGATTCCGTTATCTTCTTTATATGATACCCATTTTATTTATCAAAATTACTTTTAAGTGCCACTCCCTCCCTTCCACCTCTACCTCCAGCTGAACAGCCGGCCCACCGCCACCCGAAGGCCAACACTCCCCACGGCGGTCGGCCTCCCATCTCGCTCGACACCCCGCTGCCGCTCGGAGTCCCACCTCCCCCGCCGCTGCTCCCCCCAGCCCCACGCCTGGTCCCCTGCTCGTCCCCTGCGAACCCGCTGCTCCCACCTGGCCCCCCGCGCAACCCCCCCCTCCCCCGATCCTGGTCGCTGCTTCGCCCCGACCCCAACCTCGTCCCCTGCGAACACCCCCCCCCCCCCCCGCCTCGTCCCCTGCGAGACCCCACCCAGCCGCCTTGTCCCCTGCCTCCTCACTTGCGGAAGCCCCCCCCCTCCCGCGCCTCGCCTCCAGCGGCGAACCAACCCCTGCTGCCTCGTCCTCTGAAGCCCCCCCTCGCCTCCTCACCTGCGAACCCCCCACCCCCGGGCGCCTCCAGCTGCAAACACCCCCCCTCCCCACCCGCCGCCGCCTCGTCCCCTGAAGCACCCCCCCCCCCCCCCGACCTCCTCACCTGCGAATCCCCCTCCCCCCGGCGCGCCTCCAACTGCGAACACCCCCGGCGCGCCTCCAATTGGGACCCCCCCTCCCTCGTACCTCCAACTGTGAACCCCCCTCTCGCGCCTCGCCTCCAGCTGCGAAGCGAAGACCACCCACCCACACTCGAAGCCCCTCCTGCTCACTGCTTCCCCGTGCTCGTTCTTCGGCGCAGGCCTCCTCCGTCCCCTGCTAGCGGGTGGAATCCCACCCCGTCTACTGTCAATTTTCTCTACTCAACCTCACCTCGGTGCTGCAGTAGAAGGATTATTTTTTTCTTTTTTTGATTAATTCTAACAGTCCGATCATGGATTGGTTAGATTAACTCGTTTTTAACCTTAGGAAGTTAACTCTAGATGTGTTAATTTAACGGTAGGGTTCGTAGGGTAAGACGGAGCAAGTTTACGGGGGTGAGGGAGGAATTACGATGTTTCGAAGGTCGTAGCGGTAATTTCAAAAGATTACAGGGTCTGTTGGGTAAAAATCCCTTATTTAATGTATTAAAAAAGAGAGGAAAAGTAGACCCACATGAAAGAGCCCCCCCCCCCCCCCCCCCCGTAAAAGGGGGATTTAACCCCCCAAGCCGAACATGGTCTAAGGTTTTGTTTGGTTACTGTGTTGTGGTGAGTTTGGATAACCTGAAGTGAATAGTAGCTGTTTGGGATTATTACGAGGGTTGGAGAGGGCTGGAATAAGGAAGGTGATTTTATATCACTGTGATTTGTGATGAAATTCCTACGCAAAAATAGAAAAGAATAAGCCAACTTGCATCGAGATAACCAATAAGCAAACGGACCCTAGCCCTTCTGGACCAAGATCGACGATGAGTGCCATGTGGACAATACATGTCCCCATCCGACGTGTAAGAACACGGTATAACTTTTAATCGCGACTGTCCAAATGAAACATTGCGGGCATATTTCTAAGTAGCCTTGCGATTTCCAGGGATTGCAGACATGTCCCTATCCACCTTTGCCATGAGCCTTGTAAATATTGCATGATGCCCCTGGAGGAGGGGTCCTAATAAATTGAGAGATCGAGTGTGTATAATTACAAACAAATAGGTCCTTTTTATATTGTTTGTGATTGTTTTTTTTCTTTTTACTTGCATTTCAGTCACAATGTGTTCACCTTGCATTTGTGACACTTAAAAGATGATATTTTCCTCATTTTTTCAAGAGCGTATCCTAAATAGCCCCCGTTTCATCGATATTTTATTTTAATTCTTTTCACGTTTCATTTACAATTCATAATTTTATTAATTTGGTAGATTAATTGGGATTAATTGTTATATTATTCATATAATTGAATTTGACTTGAAAGTGCGGTCAATGATCAGTCTTTGCAGTATATAAGTTTCATAAAATGGGTTGATGGGGCTGCCCCCTGGGGGTAGCCAACATGGCTGCCCCACCCCATTTTTGGGTAATTTTTTATTTTTTTTGAAAAATATTGTCATGCATATTCATCCCTATATCCCTCCTATATGTCATTCGAATTTCGTCAGAAACTGAGACTCCTACAGTTTCCATCCAGACATGGTCGATTTAAAAAATCCTGCGACCGTTAAAAAAATGATGTCTGGATGGAGGCCGTAGGAGTCTCTGTTTCTGACAAATTCGAATGACAAATAGGAGGGATATATGGATGAATATACGTGGTAATATTTTTCCAAAAAAATAAAAAAAATTTGCAAAAAATGGAGTGGGGGCAGCCATGTTGACTACCCCTAGGGGGCAGCCCCATTTTTCCCTTCATAAAAAGCACACATATATTATTGCTTAGGCTTCAAACTAATTTTCTCTAAATTCACTTATTGATTCTTGTTAGGTACATAACAAACTATTTTGCCTCACCTAAATTACATAACACCAACCTAATTCAACCTATGTATTTTGTAAATTATTATTACTTGCTAATATATAAAAATCAAAAATCCAAATAATTTTAAATAATCCTTAAATTCATTAATAATATAAACTTACCTTTAAAAATTGCGTAAAAATTATTGTGTGTATTTTGTTCCATGTTTTCACGTATTAAAAAATTGTGTTTGTGTGTGTATCCAAAAACCCAATAACATCAACAATCTCTCAAAAATTACAAGAATCGTCAAAAAATCAATGGAATATAAAAAGTAATTCCATTTGTTGGCAATTATGTATATTACCTTGGAAAATTGCCCTCGCTAAAATTCAAATTATTTAGTATTTTTTAAGTAATTACAAATATATTTTATTATTGATGCAAATTATTTTCAAATAACCTCTTGTTATTATCATCCTCTTATTATTATCATCGTAAAAGTATATAAAATCACAAAAAATTAAAAAACTCTAAAGTACTAAAGCATAAAAATCCAGCTTTACTTTTTTGTTATTTTATACTTGCGCCTATTTTATATATGGAATGTTGTCTTGAACATAGTTCATTTTTCGAAAACAATTTAAAAATAAAAATAAATTTATAAATAGTATAAAATACAACATGAATACACAAAGGATCCAAGTTCATTGAGTTGTGTATACATAGTTCACAGTTTTAAATCACCTCCATGAGTTTGAGCCTGGACATAGTGAAGCAAAAATAAAAACCCCAATATTTTTATCCGAATGTCCGATTGTTGATGCTACAACCGACTATTTTTAGGATACTTATGCATGCATTCATCAAGCCATCAAACAAAGTGCTCAGGGTGTTGATGCAACCACCCGAGAGTTTGCAGTATTGGAGGATGGGTTTGAGGTGTTGAGCGGAGATGGCGATGTAATGATGTACCCAAGTATGTGAGGATGAGTCAAGTTAGATGGAAGTATTTTGATGAGTTGCATAAGAGAGGTTGGATTGCCGAGTCTGGATGGAAGGGCTACTAATTAAGTAAATGAGAATACAAAATTTCTCATAATTTTGTGGCAATTCATGCCCCGCCTAGATCTATTTGGGTATCTGCAAGTACCCCATGGAACCTTGGTCGAATCGCTTGTGGAAAATGTATTTGCATGGGGCCGAGCATCTGATTCGTATGATTTGAATGTACATTCGAAAGTCCAAGGTCGCTTTTCACGATTTGAGGCTGGTACATGTTCAATCTCCCTAAAAGAAGTACATAGTTGGTTAGTATTCAATCTCCCTAAAAGAATAATTTCTACATGTTATAAGATGGAGACATTAATCCATTTGGATAAGACATGGATATCCCATCATCTATATTTCTCATGTAAGTCTTCTATGAGCCCTTCTCCCATATTTGGTTGGGTCAACTACATTGAACCTCGAACTGTGGTTTCATAATAGGCAGCGCCCAATTGGTTAGGAAAATGATACTATTATACTATTAGAAAAATCTCCACATGAATGTTAAGAGTATAAGCAGTGTGGTGCAGAATTCACGTTATATGAAATGGATGTTTATCACTGGCATACATAAGTAATTTTGCTGATGGTCATGTATGTTTGATCAAAGGAGCATTGTGATAAACTAATTGACCATCGTTATTTTCTTTGTGAAGCGATGGAAATCGGAGGAAGGGCACACGACAACATGGAGTGCTAAGAATAAAGCAACATGTAGCGCTATCCACGTGGATAATCTGACTCTAAGGCCATGTTCATGTGGATAATAAGTACTGGAATAAGGGGTTAATTCCACACCTGATGCGATTCTCAATAGTATGGTTATTCTCATCCACATCCCATTATTTCACCTTTATTCTCATCTTTGTTCCACCTTACCTACCCTTATTCCACCTTATCATCTTTATTAGTATATTTCAAATCCAACAGAGAATAAATACTTATTTTCCTTATTTTCTATCATTATTCCTATTTATTCCCGGACTGAACGTCCCTTAAGGCAATTCAGTCTTGTTGAGGCTCATGAAAAAAGGTTAGTAAGTCTAGTGGCAATGTTTTCTTCCAATTCTAGTGTTTAGGATGATGACGACGACCAACGTTAATCGGTCTAACCTTAACCTTTCAGCATATTGACCATAAGATAAAGAGAACTATTATATCTGACAAAAAATCCCCTTTTACTAAGATGACTAGATTGAACATCGATTATAGATAAAAATCAATCTCTCCTTAATTGGAGGTTTCAAAGTCAAAAATGGATGTGTTAGGAACATATTCTGCTTATAGATTTTTTTTACGAAAAAAACACAAAGTTGTTAAGAAGATCGTACATAACATATCAAATCCAACTACAACCACAACTATAGATAAAATACAATTGCAGAAGTTCAACCACTTGCAAAAATAATTCTAGCGTGAAAACCTCCAATCGGATGGTAAGAACTCATGAGATTGAGTGCAATACAACAAGTACTATGCTCAGATTATGAACAATGGGTAACAGTAGTGATGATAAATGTTTCCACGTCGATAACTTTTCTTCAAGACCGTGAGAGATGCCAGAGGGTAACAAGGGTTTCTCCCTTCAAGCTTTGTTGCAGTAACTACATACCTTATTTCTTCTCTCTCTCTCTCTATAATATCTTTCTTGTGTTATGAGAGCATGTGAGTACTTTTGTTGGTACGTACCCCCTCCACTTTGCTTGTAGTCTATGGTAAACCCTCGTCGAAATCGTCTAATTCATCAAGCGAGTGAAAATTGAGGATGTTGATATTATTTAATTATTTATCTTTTTATTTATTAAGTGTATTTTTTATTTGTAACTATCAACAAGTGGGCACGTTGTACAGAAATTTCATACCCCTTTGATAAAGCGTTCCATTTATTTTATATTTCTCTTCAGCATGGTACCAAATCAGCGGTCCTAGATCACGGCTTGTTCCCTGAGACCCCATCACCACCTTCAGTCCATTTCTCCCTCTCTTTACATGTCACCTCCGTGCACAATTCATCATTGTCGCTGCCACCGCTCTCTTTCTCCAGGCCTTGTGCGAACCTATCTCGCTACTGTATGGCCTCGTATGGGTCCCTATTACGATGCCACCCATGTTGGGAACCATCCTTGTGTGTCACCAGTGGTGTAGACCGATTGAGATATCACACCACGCAATTCCAACATCGTAGGCCTTTGCTCGAACACCACTGCCCAACCTTGCAACACCCGACGAGGCTCGTTCATCGCTTGACGGGAGTCTAGTGAGGGCATCCATGTTTCTTTCTTTGCCTAAACATAACACAAAGACACATCAACAACCACCTTTTGCGATGCGACAAACTTTATAGGGTTCACGCGAGCATTAAGCGACAATTAGGGTCCTCGTGTTCCAATCTTCATGATTGCCTATGATCCATGCAATGATTTATTGAAATTTCTATTGAGTCATGATGGCACGACTCCCATCGAGGTCAAACCTCTGTTTTATGAAATCCTCTATGGTAGTTTACGTGACATCTATCAAACTCAAGGGAGCATATATGTATGTGCGCTAGTCTCCGGTCTTCATGGTATTTATTGACAGTCAAATGAAGATATCTATCATTATAAAGGAACCCATAAAGGAGACAAATAAAGATTGTGAATTTTAGATCGGGTACAACTATCATTCTATGACATGGATGACCAATATTGTTGAGTCACACATTGCACTGAACCTCATGTACAAGGACACCATAAAGGACACGTGGGATGAACCAACACATACCTACTATCAACACTCTACCAAGTATCGTCTTGTTGACATATACATGTGAATTTGGTCTGCTTCTTAGGGAGAGTCCATTCTTGTGGAATACTATCGACACCTCTGTGGTCTCTGCGAGCAACTTGCCATCTTTCAACCAGTCTGCTATCCCAAATAGGTGAGTGAAAGATCTAAGTAACAACTTTACAAATTTTATGTCAGCCTTCATCTTCACTATTAGATTACGAGGGATCAATTCCTCGTATCAGAAGCCTTGCCATCAACAAATGTAATATTTGGGTGGCTACATCAACTTGAGACTTCTACTTGTCGCACTTCTTCTCCACAACTTATGGATAACTCTTTCTTTCTTGCTTCCTTTGGATGAGGATGCCACTATAACTCTTAAGAAGGCTGGCGTCATAATTATGGTCGTGGGCGGGGCTGTGGTTGCACGTTGTATACTTGATGCTAGAAGACTAATCGCACAATTGAGAGGCATCGGGTAAAGTTTGGCATGCCACCGCACGCCAGTGTTGCAACTGATTATGATGCAACCACGACAGATATCGAGTATGATCAGGACTCTAAGGAACATACTATCCAATTGTTCACCACCAATTACTCTTGTTTGATGTAATTTTTGCAGAACTCTACTGCCATTGAGTCTCTCCCCACTACGAATATGGATACCACCCCATGTACTTTAGACAACTCTGCTTTGCCACAACGTCTACATGGCTTATTGACTCTAGTGCGTCTATGCACTTGACTGGAGAAGTTAGTCTGCTGATCTCCTCTCATCCCTCTTCTGTTGTGAAGTCGGTTTGCCTCGCTAGTAGGTCACATTCTCCCATTACCACTATTGGATTCTTCCAAAGTTAGGATCCTTGCCCTTTTTGTACACCTAATTTTCCTTTGAACCTTTTACCAGTTCATAAGCTATGTGTTTAATTAAACTGTAGAGTGATTTTTTACGAGTTTTATGATTATTTCAGGACATCCGGTTGGTAGGGGACATGAGAAGAATTACATATAATATCTTGTTATCCATGTTGTTTCCACTTTTATTGGTGTTGTCTCTCATTATGCTGACATGATCCTATGCCATTTGTGACTTTGTCATGCATATGCCACAACCCTTTCTCATATGTCCCATGAACTATTGTCTCTGAAGCCTTTTGAGTAAGAAACTTGCCAGTTCAGAAAAACATCATCGAGCCTCCTTTCTTCCTATGATCGAGCCACATCATTCATTGCTTGTTCATTAATCTATTGTGATTTTTCGGGACTCTATCCAATATGCATCGCTGGTGGACAATATATTTTCTTATTTTGTATATGATTATGGCAAATCTTCATGGGTATATATAATACAGGAACATCCATATATTAATAAGATTGTGAAGTTTGTTTTTCACCTTGTCAAGAATTCTTACTCTCAACGTGTTCAGACTTCGAAGATCTCTTGAGTTTACTCAATATGATTGGTCACTTTCTTTGCTACCCAATGAATCCTTCATCAGACCTCATTTCAGTATACCTCACAGCAGAATGCGTTGTAGAAAGGAAACTCTACCTCGTTATGTACATTGCATGTACCCTTCTTACTCGCATGAAGATTCCCAAAATCTATTGGGGGATGATGTTCTCAATACCACATATCTAATCAATAAATACCCTCTTCGATTCTCAAGGGGGTAACTCCTTTCTCCCTCTTGTATGCAGATGAAGAACCCATTCCATTCCCCTTGAAATTTGTTTGTTGCACTGCTCTTGTCTATATTTTGTAGACTACAAATAATTCGTCTTCTCATGCAATCAAGCGTGCTTTCCTTAGCTACTCTCAGATTTATAAGGGGTATAGGTGCTATAACCCCACTACTTGTCATCGCTACTACATTTTTGTTGATGTCACTTTCATTAACAGACTAGCTACTTTACTGAGCATGCTAATGATATTCCTTCGGAGTTCTCACCACCTCCCATTGTATGCAAGCAAAAACACATTGTTCATTCGGACTCGATTTATTTTACATTGTCCTTACTTGCACGATGACATGCCTTCTTAAAGTGGCTCCACCACTGCTAACTCATATGCTCCATCAGAACCAATGTTTTGAAATAAAACTTGAGACTAAATCGGAAATCTTGCAGAAAATGTCGGATTAGGATGAACCATGGAATCAAATCGGTTCAACTGGATGATGAATCCATCATTCTTAAAAATCATATTGAACCGAACAGATGGGAAAGAGGTGGTTGAATCGGCTAACTGAACTAGAACGAATTAAAACATGTATAAATACATACTCGAATATAGTTGAAATAGATATAAATTACATAGCTAATTTATATATCTCGTATAAAACGTGAAATATATTTTTTATATGCAACACTAAATGCTATACATATGGATATATACACTATTTAAACAATATACTTAATAGACATACCATTGTTTAAGTTGCACTTAAACTCCATTTAATACACGAACTTGTGGTGGAGTAGGATGTTTGAGGTTTGATATGGGTTGTTGCGGTTCAATTTTATGTTGAACCAAGTTAGCTCGAGTTTGAAACAACCAATTAGATCGATGATTGGGCCAAAAAGTTGACATTTAGACTGAGCCGAAGCAAACTGGTTAATCGGAGTGGTCCATGCCGAGTTCACCGATTCAACCGGTCGAACCACCCGGACTAGGCCTGGTTCACCGATCCAACTAGTCAAACCAACCAACTGGTAAACGAAGAAGCAAATAATTGTCTCTAGATCAAGTGCATACGACGAGTACAGGGAAATGGCTCAAGCCACATGCGAGAATATCTGGCTAGTCTCCTTTTTACACGAGTGCTTGGACTTCCTATTGGTACCCTCATTCCTCTATACTACAATAATAAGTTCGTTGATATATTGCTACCAATAATGTATTTCATGAACGAGCTAAGCACATCAAAGTTGATTATCATTTCATTCAGGTTGCAGTACCATGTTGGAAGATTAATGATCCACACATCTCTATGGAATTTCATCTTACACATATATTCACCAAGGCCTTGTCCAAGTAATACATATCATGGTTGATTTCCAAGTTGGGTGTGATCACTAGATATGCTCCAACTTGAGGAGGAATGTCGAAGTTACTTGATCATTTATCTTATCGTTATTTGCCAAGTCCTATTTTCTGTAACCCTTCGAGCTCTCTTATGCAATTATCACCAATTTGGACTCTCGGGTTTCACACTATAAAGAAATCCCGTCCTCTTTTTAAAATATTTCATCCATTCTTTATTTTATCTTTCAAAAGGGAATCACAACATTCATCAAATCAAATCTTTTGATTTAGTGATTGCAAAACAAAATTTGTTAATGTTGTCGACTAAGATCGCCATTAGGATCATGGTTGGTGTAATTTGGAATAACTCTAACGTGGAAGGGAATCTACCAAATAATTATCCACCTTCACTAAACACCGTGGGGACAACTCAAAATATATGATAAATCAACACCCTTCAAACCTTCCAACTAGTAAAGAATTTGTCATCATATCAACACCATATCATATGTGTGGATCGCACCAAGTACAAGTTGCTTTGCTTATAACACATCATGTATCCATATATACATGGCAATGATATGTTTTGATCTTGAATGAAAGGGGGGGGGGTGCTAAGGTGACTTTTCTCATTGTCATGATGCATGTTATACCTTGCTTGAACAAAATAAAGTTTACGCATGAGCTTCTTCGTACACAATAGTTCTTTACTTACTTCATCTGCTACAAAATATCCACCATTATTGTAGACAACGCCATCGATTTCTACAACCTCGATTGTCATGAAATAAGAACACTCCAAGATGTCACCAAATTGCCATATAAACACCATCTACCATCAATATCCCTTATTGTATCAGAGTTTGTGTAGCCCATAAGAATTTCTACTTCAAAACAAAGACATGTGCTGTTCAACAATGATTTTTTCTTAGACTTGAGTTAACTTTCAAGCAATATCAGGTCTTGTACATACATAACATACATCATGCTTCTTGTGTCCAAGGCACAAGGGATCATATCTTCTTTATTTGCATCTCCAATCATTGGATTGTGCTTGTTGCCAATTAGAAGTGCGTTGGAAGAAGGGTACTCAAGAGTTCGGCCTCAATCCAACTTTTTTATGCACATCCTACACGACCTCTTCATATACATTGGCTCACCATTATTTGTCAAAAAAGCACAGCCGTGTACATAGTGTCTTGTAAAGAAACAATGTTTAATCGAAGAGGTGTGGTAAGCTCATGAAGTGATCTCCTAGACTTCCAAATATCTTTAGAAGACCCCCGCCGCCTCTCGCATCTAACGTTGCCATGTTAGTCAGCTTCTACACAATTTACACTACACCTCCCATGGCCACTAGAAAGTGTAGATAAGTCCCATTAGATGAACTTGCAATAACATCTAGACTTTTTCCCATTCGTTTTTAGCCACGTGCTATACTAGATTTTGGACACGATATACTTGTCATTTTCGAACAATTATTTTGATGGCTATTGTAATCGCACCTATGGTTTGATTAAGTATTTTCATGTAGTTTCTTATTCACCGAAATTTGTAATATCTGATACTAATTGCGGTTTTTAGTTATTGATAATTCACAGCCTCATTCTTTTCGAGCCAAAAAATCACACTAGTAGCCCCATCACATAGTATCCATCAAAACTTTTATTCTAAAAAACACCGTGTTTGGAAGTAGAAAATTAACTTCCATAAAAAATCATAAAAATATGCGAATAGCAAAAAAAACTTTTTAATTTATAGAGAATATGCTTACTTACCCACTATTATATACAATATACACTAAGTTTTATTTCCAAAAATATAATTGTTTTTTATTAAAAAAATCAAACCATAAAAAGTACAAAAAAGTTTTTTTTGATATATAAATATTAAAAAAAGCACAATAACATATTATTATTACATTCTACCGCCATAAAAAATGTTTAGCCAAAATATATTGTCTAGGATATTACATAAATGAAATATCATAAAAAGGAAATGCGTAAAAAAAGTCCAGAAAAGTTCATAACATGGAAAAAGATCCCGTTTCATATTTATTTTATTATATAAAAATATTGCTATATACAGACACCACATATGACTATTTTCTAAACACATAGCATCTAGTTTTATACTCGAAAACAATAGAGTTTCAGAATTACTTTTAAAATCAACTAAATTATTTCAAAAAAAATAAAAATAAAAATCCAAATCAAATAGTCAAAATTAAAAAAAAAACAAAACATATAAAAGACTATATTTTTTATTCAGGTACCTCTAGGATTCTCACTACATACCTAGTGCTTTATGAGTTTGGCACTCTAATACTTATATGCTATGCATATTTTTAGGAGCATTAATATAAATTTTGTTTGATTTCTACGAGATCTGAGGTACACCAACAAGGATGTAGGAGAAGAGACGAGAGATCTTTTCAGCACTGCCATCTACAATTTCAGTCGAGAGTAGAATTACAAGACCTGATGATCAAAATAAAGGCATAGATCTACGAGTTCAACATTTAATTATGAAAGCATAGAAGATTATGTATGCAAAAATCCCAAATATTTTTCACGCCGTCGACCGTGACCTAAAAAAGCCCTCCATCGCACAGCAGAGGGAACGGACTGGTCCCTGTAATACAGCAGCAGACGATCCTCTCGCCACAGCAGAACCCCCAAATCACTGAAGCGAAACCACGTCACCGCAGCATCTGCTGCCGCAGCCCATTTCTCGTTTCACGGCACGAGGTCCCCCAAACCAACCAGCTGCACCCTCAAGGGAGTCCCCATCGGCCAGCCCCTCCCGCCAAAACATGCCGCCCCCTCACCCTGACGCCTTCATAGGCTTCATTGATCGCGCGAGGTCGACGCTGTGGTCCGACGAGGAGCTCAAAGGAGACGAGGAGGTCCACCAATCCCCTCCGTGGGGCTGGATCGTTTCTAGGGTTCTAAAAACCTGCAAGGCCTACCCCAGCGGCGTCACCCCCGCAATCCTCTTCTCTGATATCTCACAGGCATCCGATCTATGATTACAATGGAGTCAGGTTCTATCGAAATGTTTAGATTTTGATCAGGATTTTTGCATGTGTGCAGGCGTGGAGCGAGCAGCACCGGCACGCATTGCCACGGAAGAGGCTCGACTGCACAGTGCCGTCGAGGAGTCGGCACCGGAGGAAGAAGCTTCCTAACACGGTCACGATTGATTCCATATACGAGAAGAATTATCTCTCAGCAAGCAGCTCGCTGGAAGTCTTCATCATAGATGCCTTCCTTCTTCCGGGTCAGTGCCGCTCTTTTTCTTAGACAATTAAAATCACCGCGAGAAGTTTTGAGTGGTTGCGACACTTTAATAACAAAACAAAAGAATGGTTTGGAGTGGGGGCAATACTGCATTATGTTAACTGTAAATTGTTTTTTCGGGATCATCGCGACATCAAATGAATGTGATGGCGAGTGAATAACAGACATTCTAAAAAAAGAGGAATCCACCACAACAGAGCGTGGGGCCATTTAGAAGAATGTAAGGTGCACAACGACGTGCATGTTGGAGATAGATTTATGTAAATGATGGCTATGATCACTAACAGTAACAGCGATGACGATGAAGAAGATATAATTGACATATTGTTATGCTTAAGTGGAGTGAGGCAAGAAGAGGCAGTACACACAGCTACTGTTGTACGGGGAGTGGGATTTGAATAGTGTGGAGATGAATTCAATTGAACAATCAATGCTTGAAGTCAACTTCTCATTGGAATTATATTTTTCTTGCTATGTGCAGCATATTCGATGGCATGATATATAACAGGAAAATAAACATCAGATAGATGACATGAGTACAATTATTTGAACGTTTGCAAGTTCACATATAGAACTTGATTTTGTAAGGAAAGAAGGAACCCATGCATTATTGCTTTCTCAAAGATGGAAGGGATGTTCTGAAAGCAATGATCCATTGACTGGGGGGAATGATATTGAAGGTGGCTGTCAGCACCTTCAATGGTATTTTTAATCATCATACGGAAATATGTTTATTTCTTATAGAGGTTCCGATGGATCAAAGATAAGTGATAGGGAGCTGGAGGATCTTCTTGTTGATTGATAGGGAACATTTCATACTACTTGGAGTGTTTTGTGTGAATCGGGAGGATAATGTTTCACATTCACATCGCCTACTTGAATTCGAACATGAACGATCCGATGTTTTTGTATGATCTCCTTTTGCAAGGAGATTTATTTTGCCACATCTTTAGTATCCTCTTCTATGATCATCATATTAGAGGATGATGATGTAATTCCTAAATTTTGATAGGTAACACCAAACAATAGAAATGGAAGGGTTCTAGGGTTCACCCATTCATTTAGTGTAGTCACGAATAAGAGAACCAGTATTATCAAGAGTAACCTTTGACTCAATAGGCATGGAATTGCTCCTCGTAGAGGATATATGTTCGAAGGGATCCTCCTTCCTTTTGGGAGGTGATACAACATCGTATGTCACCAAGATTGAAGTCCTTATCATATGAGGAAGACCCTGAATCATGGATATGAAACTCTTCATGATCCTTTTTAAACCCCTTCTTGGGGGTAGTAAGGTAGCTTTTCCCTTGAAAGATTTAGAGGTAACCCTTCAAGCGGGAGGGAGATTTTCTACATGAGTAAGGTAATTTGCCCAATAACTTGCAAGCAGACAAGAGGAGAGGGTAGGGAGTAAGGCGTACATTAGCGTGGAGAGGAGTCTTCATTGAGAGGGTGGAGAGGGTGAAGAGGGTGGAGTGTTGGACGTTGGTGATGATGTGATTATTACAAGATAACCAAGCACTTGTCTATCCCTCACCAAGTGAGCTTTTTCTAGTGGTAGTTAAAGAAGTGCGCCTGCTAACGAAGTCATTTAGATCTTGTTAGGCACACACGGTTATGTCTTTTGTCCAAGGTGTGAGATGGCCTCGGAAGACTCTAAGAACCTGCTTTTCACATGTCACTTCTCTGTTGAGATCTGGAGCAAGGTGGGTTTCCCATGGGCCATGGCTGGATCATACATGCTCGAATGGGTGTTGGGCTTCCATGCAATTTGCGTGCTCGTCTTCTCATGATGGATTTTTGCATTCTATTGTAGTTTTTTGAGTGCTTTGGCTATCGGGGAATGTGGCAGCGTTTAGGTTAGAGTGGTACGAGGTAGAGAATGATATAGCATGCCTAGGCTTTATTTGAGGCATGGTATGTGAAATCTGTTTGGGTGAACTTTTTGAATATGTTAAAGTTGCATCTGGAGGCAGGGCCTCTTGCACCACATTTTGAGATGCAACTGTGGATAATGTTATACTTATTTTCCTGTTACTAGACGGTCTAAGAGGCATTAAGTGAGAATCAACATCTTGTTGCTTTTTGTTGTAGCTTACCTTTCTTTACTTGTCTTAATTGAACTGGATGATTATCGACTTCACTTTAACGATCAATTGTTGGACTTTGGCTTTTCAAAAATGAGTTTCGTGATTACTAGTGATAAGACCACTATAGGAAGATCTCGAGCCTCTTTCAAACAATCAGCTAAGGAAAAGGCTTGAAAACTTTTTTTTTTGAAAGAAAAAGGGCTTTCACCGTATAGGTGTGTGCCCAAAAACTTCACCATATATCACCGAAAAGTTATTACATAACTACCACCCATATTCGTACATTACTTTACATTTCCCAGTTGTCGCTCAGGACATTGGTGTGAACCAACACATTCTCAACATAGAAATGATCCTGCCGGAAGACCACATCATTCTTGGCCGTCCGAGTGGCCCACTCCACGACAACAATTCTCGATCATTCCTTTTCGATGCCATTCCATCTCATTCCGATATATTCCCAGAAAGTAGACATGTCTGCTGCAACCACATTGCCACATGAATGGTTCCAAACCTCCACTGAGTGCCTATATCTAAAGAAAAGATGATCTGCATCCTCCACCCTCGCCATGCATCGGGGGCTCCCCGAGTCAGCCCCCTGCACAAATCGTGCAAGTCTAGCCTTCGTCAACAATTGCCCCCTTCTCATAAGACACAGTATAACCTTCACCCGAGTTGGAACCTTCCAGTTCCAAATCCGTTGACAGTCTTCCTCGCATCTCCTGGGATCATAAACCACATGACCCTTCATCGCCTTGTATGCCTTCCTGACTAAAAAAGATCCATCATATCCTTCGGTGGGTCCAACCATCTCCTCCAGCTCAATAAGCAGCACCATAATTTCCTCCACATGCTGCTCATGGAGCTCAGATATGAACCACAGAAAGAAATTCTGCCCGTCCCAAAGATTTGCCAAAGAGCATGTCGAATCTACCACCATCGCCTTCAACCGAGGGAATCTCTCAACCAATGTCCCCATGTTGGTCCACTCATCAGTCCATAAGCAGAAAATAGTCCCGTCCCTAATCACAAGCCTCATAAAAGGCCACATCTCTATCGCCACATTGGTGACACCTCTCCAGAATAGGTATGGCGAGGCACCAAGGTTGCAGAAGTCGGCAGTCGGTACTCGGTTGGCAGGGTCACTGACTAAGGAATAATCGGCAATCAGGAGAGTAATCGGATTTAGTCGGGCATTTGTCGGCTTTGATTTTTTTAATTATTATTAATATATAGATTAAATTTAAATACATATACTATCATTTATCTTCATATTTTTAGCAATTTTAATATTTTAAGAGTTTAAAAAACTATAACATAGTCACAAACTATTCATCTATATACTCACAAACTCACAAATTACTAATCAACAAACACAAAGATAATGATGCAAAACGATTTTGGCGCGTCGATAAAATATCTTTGAACAACGGAAATTATTTGGGTAGAAGAAAATAGAGGGGTTGAGAAGAAGAACACGCCTGTTGCACGAGGTTGAAGGAGAAAGAACGCGTAGACCGCGAAGAGAGAGAGATAAAGAGAGAATAAATTTCAATTTGATAACATACTGAACTGTCTAAAAACAATGGACCCTCATCCCTTCATATAGGAGGGATGAGATTACAAAAATAGTAAACTAATTTAAATTGACAACTAATTGTCCTAATTGGACTCTAACTAATTAACCGACCTCATTTAAAAATCAAATCTATAACTAAATGTTAGAGATCACGGGCGATCTCATTTATTTAATTAAAGACACGACAACTTAAATAAATGTAAATAAAATTGACCAATAAAATTAGATAAATATTGGGACCTATCCGTTGGGTCCACGCTGCATCAACTCTCCTCCACTTTAAAAATTCGTCTCCCGACGAATTGTTGGATCTGCAGGCTTGGAGGTCAAATCCGCGTGCTTAGTTATCTTCTGGTTTTGTGTGGAGCGAATGGCGGGATCCATACGCGGGCGTGGCTGACGCGACCTTCGTGGTAGAAGAACATGCGTGGCGCAAACGACGACGTCTTCTTGATTGTTGTCTCCTTCTTGTGATGATCGAAGAATTGATGAGGCATGAATATCATGGCTCTTGGAGGATCCATGGCAAAGCAATAGCACAATGAGAGGAGAGGAGGAGATGTGGCCAATGAAGGAAGCCATGGGGTCTTTATATAGATGAACCCCAAGGTCCTAGTCCTAATAGGATAAGGAGGGTCCCCAGATTTCATATTTTCAGCCATTTTCTTTAAATATCTTCGCAGTCGAGGGCTTGGGCGCAACTTTCGCACCCCTTCATTAAAAATTATTTTGTAAGAGGAGCCTTTGAACCCTCCCTTTGAATAAAAACTTTTATCTGGGGGGGGGGGGTTCGTGTAATTTTTCCCACTCAATCTCTCAACCCCAAATCCCGGGAATTTGGTTTCTCCCGTATGGAGTTCCCGTGCTAGGGTTCCTTTCGTCCACAGCAAGAGGCGGCGGGGCCGAGATTGAAGGATGCGTCGACGGCGGGGGTCCACACGGGCGCATCCTTCTCGCGCAGAAGGGGGTGAAACCGCATGGCTGGACTTGCAGCGGGGGATGCCCAGGCGGGACTTCCCGAAGCAGGGGTGGGGCGTGCCGCCAGGGGGTCGCGTAACCGGGGGAGGGTGTGGGCGGCGGCGAGCGAGGGGCTGGGTTGGGGTAGGGGCCTTTGCAGGGATCGCGGGGGTGGTGGAAGCGGCTTGGCGTGCGGGGGAAGGTTTGGGGGTAGGGGTGTGGGAGGGTAGCGGAGGAGGGGAGGCCGGTGGTGTGCAGGGGGGTTGCGGGCCGACTTGCGTAGGGAGGGGAGGGAGGGCCCGGGGTGTTGGGTTCTGGACCGCAGGATTTGCGGAGGTGGGGGAAGGCGCCGGCGATGCTGGGGGCTGGGTTGGGTCCGCCGGGGTTGCGAGAAGGGTCTGGACGGCCTGGGGAGCCGCTGGGGGGGCAGGGGCTGCAGCGGGGGTTGGCGACGGGGTTGCTGATGAGGCGTTTGTCGATTCCGAGATAGTTTGCAGGTCTGAGATTACCTGGACAGCCACTGTTTCGTCGCTTTTTCCTTCCGAACTGATCTGAACAACGGCATGATCTTCCTCAACCGCGGGGCTTTCTTCGTCAAAACTCGTGACAGTGGCCTCGGGGGTTGGATGCTTCGATTGGGCAGTGCGTAGGGCCTCGAGGATAGCCATAAACTCGCGATGCTGGGCGTGGAATGTGGTTTGGAACTTACGTAGCATGCGCGCCGTCTCCTTGTTTTAGGCGTCCATGACTCGTCGTTTTTGCTCGGATAAACGATGGTCCCTCGATGTATGTCGGCGCGAATGTCTGGACAGATCGTCAGATCGTGAGGACGATCTGTGGGCCATGCTCTGATACCAATTGATGCCAAACGATTTTGGCGCGTCGATAAAATATCTTTGAACGGCGGAAATTATTTGGGTAGAAGAAAATAGAGGGGTTGAGAAGAAGAACACGCCTATTGCGCGAGGTTGAAGGAGAAAGAACGCGTAGACCGCGAAGAGAGAGAGAGAGATAAAGAGAGAATAAATCTCAATTTGATAACATACTGAATTGTCTAAAAACAATGGACCCTCATCCCTTTATACAGGAGGGATGAGATTACAAAAATAGTAAACTAATTTAAATTGACAAGTAATTATCCTAATTAGACTCTAACTAATTAACCGACCTCATTTAAAAATCAAATCTATAACTAAATGTTGGAGATCACAGGCGATCTCATTTATTTAATTAAAGACACGACAACTTAAATAAACGTAAATAAAATTGACCAATAAAATTAGATAAATATTGGGCCCTATCCGTTGGGTCCACGCTGCATCAGATAACCAAACTTACAAGTTATTAATCAACAAACTCACAAATTAGACAATCAACTTATACAAAGATAACTAAACTCACAAATTGAAGTAACTAATCAACAAATAAACTCACAATTTGAAGTTACAAATTAACTAAAACAAACCTAATCAACAACCACAAAAGGTAAATAACCTAAGTTACCTAACCATCATACAAATCAACAAGATGTATCTAAGTTGTCAAACATTTAGGACGTACTAAGACTATAAAGACAATGTTATATAAAACACCCAACATGCCTTGGCTTCATCATGAAAAAAATATTTTTTTACTCCTAAAATAACATAACAAACTAATCAACATGCAAATTAGAAGAAAAAATTTAAGCAATAACATATAACATCAAGCATTAAATCAAGCAAGCAAAAACAAAAAAAATAAAAAAACCCTAACCTAACCAGGTCTGCGGAGGTCGAAGAGCAGAGTAAAGAGGAGGGGTCGACGTGGAGGAGGGGGAGGCGATGCAACGGAGGTGGAGACGACGCGGTTTCGAAGGGGCTATGACACACCGATGAAGGAGGCGGTGGTGAGGTTTCGAAGAAGTCTGGAGCGTACAAAGGGTCGGGGGTTTCAAAGAAGTCTGAGGGTTTGGTTACTGTCTAACAGTAACCTCTAAATCATTCTATTCGGGTTATCAAGTTTTCTCCATGCAAAAGTCGGACTAGGCCGACTATGCGCCCGATTAATCGGGTCCTACCGACTACTGGCCGACTTGTTCTATTCGAGTCGGGTACCTCCCCGACTCGACTAGTCAGTCCGACTAGTCGGCCTAGTCGGTCGACTTTTACAACACTGCGAGGCAACAAGCAGACTTGGGCCACGAAACGTAATTCCCGATGCATAGATCCTCCTGACAAGTCTGCTTACCAAGCTGCCACAATCCCTCTAGATGCAACTGACCCAATTTCCTATCAAAGCCTTGTTCATTTCCTCCAAGCTACGTACACCGAGGCCACCATCCTCCTTCGCACATGACACTGTGTCCCAGTCGTCCAAGTGAACCATTCGAGCGCCTAGATGACGAAATCGTCGCATGATGCATTCAAGTCTACGTCGCATCCCGACAAGCATGCTTGTAGCTGGCATGTAGAAAATCGGCATCGCCAAAAGGATAAAGCGCAACGACACCAATCTGCCTCCTGGATAGGCACATCGATTTCCACCCAGCCAACTTCCGCTCCAATCTCTCAACAATTGATTGCCATTCAGCCATACGTATCCTACCAACCACCAAAGGAACTCAAAGGTAGCGCAACGACAAGTCCTTGCACGGTGAACGCAACCAGTTGGCGCATGATCCAACAATCCACCTGATTGGGATTGTGTACTGCGCAGAATGGAGGAGCGGTTGGAAGGGTGGAAGGCTGTCAATCTGTCCAAGGGTGGGAAGCTTACATTGTTGAAGCATGTTCTCTCAGCCATCCTGACCTTTTTCTTTTCGACGAGATTAATGCCTGTTGGTGTTAGAAGGAAGATTGAGACCTTGATGAGATCCTTTTTCTGGTCTGATGGAAGACAGACAAAGAGGGGTTTGCACCTGGTGGCTTGGAAGGATCTGTCTGTTCCTTTTGTAAAGGGTGGCCTTGGCGTTAGGGACGTGGAATCTATGAACAAAGCTTTGTTAGCCAAGTGGGTGGTGCGCATTTGGGGTCCGTCCGACTCGCCGGTCTTGCAGCTGCTGAGAAAGATATATGGTATTACTGGGGAGTTGGTGGCAATGAGGAAGCGTCATGAGTCTTCCTTGTGGAGTGGGATCCGTGCCGTGCTTCCGGGGCTACGGCCGCTTCCTTGGCCAATTTTGGGGGATGGGCTCCGATTCTGTTTTTGGCTGGATGACTGGACGGGGGATGGGGCTTTGGCCTCCCGCTTCCCTCGGTTGATGGCGTTGGCCGTAGATAGGGGGGCGCGGGTGGCAGAGGTCGTCGAAGCTGGGACATGGGTGCCGAGGTTCCTTGCGGATCTCTCGGATCAGAGGTTGGAGGAGTTTTTGCGGATGTTGTCTGAGATTCCCCCTGCCGGGGAGCTGTCGAGAGACCCGAACCGTTTTGAGTGGACTGATGGTAAGTTCTCGGCGAAGGAGGCCTATCGGAGGTTACTGCAGCTTTGGTGGAGCGTGATGAAGATCTGTGTGCTGACGTGAAGGTGATTTGGGCAGCTAAGATCCCTACACGGGTTAAGGTCTTCCTTTGGTGTATGAGAGGTCGTATTTGTGACAAAGTGAGAAGATGCAGACTGCTGGGTGGAACGGATCTAAAGTATGACAAATGCGAGGACGAGTTGAAGGATGTGGACCACATCTTCTTTGGGTGCAGGTCTTCGGCAAAGGTTTGGGAGTCATTGGGGCTTACGTGGGTCCGGGCCTTTGATGCTGATCAGTTTTGGAGGTCGATTCGTGGGGTCGGCCTTGGGTCTTCCGATGATGTCTCCAAGCCTCTTGCCGCTCTGTGGGCTATTTGGCTTGGTAGGAATGATACAACTTTCAAGGGGCAGCGGTTTTACTCTGAAAATGTTATAGCCCACTGTAATGCTTTGTACAATTTCTGGTTATCAAACTGATGTACCCTATGCTTTATTAATGAATGCTTTGGTGTGGTAACTCCCGCCTTGGGAGGGCTCCCCCGTTTTTTTTATTCAAAAAAAATGATCCAACCTCCTCCTCTTAAAGGTCAAAAGGGACGAACTCAGACTTGTCCCCTTCCAGTCTCAACCCAGAAACAACCAATTGGCGCATGATCCAATCTCCTTCTCTTAAAGGTCAAAAGGGACGAACTCAGACTTGTCCCCTTTCAGTCTCAACCCAGAAACCATGCCATAAATGTCCATCACCATTGAAAAACCTCTGCAACTGCTCGTGCCACCCTCCATAAAGAGTATTGTATCATCCGCATACTGGAGGATTGGCACAAAGATCTCATCCATCGAGTATCGCCTACACACATCACCACCAACAACATGGCCAACCATTATCGCTAAGGCATCCGAGGCAAGAACAGAAAGCAACAGTGAAGGGGCATCCCTGTCGGGCGCCCCACTGAGGTTGAAAGAAACCCCCTTGGGTTGACCATTGATCATGTCATCGTGGAACATCTCTTCATCCAAGCAATCCACCTGTTTGGGAATCCTCTCCTATACATCGAAGCCCAGAGAAAGCGCTGGTCCCTACAATCGTAGGCCTTTGAGAAATCCACCTTCCACAGCACACCTTTCACTTTCCTCCTGCGCCAATCTGACACAATTTCCGAAGCCATAACCACACTACCCATAAGTTGCCTACATGTTATGAACACACGCTGAGCTGCTGATACAATCACGTTTATCACTCCCCGTAGACGATTAGCCAACAACTCAATCATCACTAGATAATTAGCATTCGACAACGCAATTGACATGTAGTCCTCAATTCTTATGCCACACCCTTTTTCAGGAACAAGAAAATGAATGAGCGGTTGAGCCGGTCGAAATCGAAATTCCCCATCTTGAACTCCGCCTACCCCTGGCATCTCATCCGCAAGCAAGTCCTAGAACTCCCTATAGGAAAAATCAGAAAACCGGCCGGTCCGGGACTTCTGTCTTGGTTCAGCCTGAAAATCGCCTCCGGAATCTCATGTAATCTGAAATCCCTGGCCAACATCTCTGAATCCATCTCTGAAAA
Source organism: Ottelia alismoides (assembly GCA_037367405.1). Lineage (NCBI taxonomy): Eukaryota > Viridiplantae > Streptophyta > Magnoliopsida > Alismatales > Hydrocharitaceae > Ottelia > Ottelia alismoides. The sequence goes on from JAZKJV010000022.1 coordinate 1,292,187, forward strand.
ATTGCTCATGCCCAAGCCCAACCACTGTGCCCTACAATGGGGAGCGCGCTTGCTCATTCCCCTGAAATGATCCGTAACTGCCCTTGCTACCTCCCCCTCCCCAGTCCAAATCTCCCCCCTACATCAATCGAATGTATCATGTTTCTCCTCCGCCTGCCGTTCGCCATCTTGTGGCAAAATCTAGTATTAGCATCCCCTTCTCTTAACCACTTATGCCTCAATCTTTGCCGCCATTCACATTCCCGCTTCCCCAAGATTTTTTGAATCATGCCGCTGCTTGCCAACTCCTCCTCGTCCAAGTCCTGCTCATCCTCCAAACCATCTGGTCTCCCCAAAGACTTGAAAACTTGTTTTCTGAGGAGATGTTTTGAACCTATTGCCGAGTTCTTTTGATGTGTTCTTAAAAACCCAAAGACGGGCAGGTATTTTGTTATTGTAGAAAGATGCAATTTTTTGAATATACTGAATCTTCCTACAACTTCAGGATTCGAGTTTTTTTTTGCAAGTGTACACATTTTTGATCCTCTTGTCTATTTGTAAAATATGTCTTCTTCTAGAACTCATTTAGAGGATTTTCTGCTATTTTGGATTTTTTTGAAATATCCATTACCTTTTCGGGTTTCCATCTATTTTGGATTTTTTGATAGCTCAAACTTTTATTTCCTAGAACTTCTCTTTAACGGCAAATTGGAAGGAGCTCTGTGCAGTTCTTTTCTCCATCATGCCATGCAAGATTGTTTCTGTGGAAAGAATGTTTGAGGAGATTGTTTCAGTGGAAATGAAATTAGAGGTCTTTTCTGAAATATGGACATGCATACTGATAGAGGTCACTGGTCAGACTGGGAATCTCTGCAATTTAAATCATGGTATAAAAGCCCCATCCCAAATGGTGCTACCAAATTTGTCGGCATGCTGGGACCAGAACCTTACATGCCCATTTCCAGACTTGGTGCATGTGCAGTTTATGTATCCGTATTTGATTTGATAAGAAATGCATTAATTTACACGCACATAAAAGTTTAGAATTTCACCTTGTTTTCCTTTCGACATTCACTCCCATACCGACACCAATGCAAAAAGTGGTGCATGTGCAATTTTTGTACCTGTATTTGTTCTGGTCCATAAATACATTAATTTACCAGACTTGGCGCATGTGCAGTTTATGCATCTGTATTTATTTTGGTACATAAATACATTAATTTACCTGCACATAAACTTTTATAATTTCGTATTGTTTTTCTTTCAACATTTACGCCCATCTCTACACCCTCGTCTCTTTGGCAGGGGATTATGCGGGTACTGCTGGCTATGTCAGAGAAGTTGCAGTTAGTTTTGGGCATTGGGAATGATTTCAGCTTTGGTTGTGCTCTTGGGGACTGCTCCCCTCGGCTGTTCACCTTGGAAAAGGATTGGTGTATTTCTGTTCATTAGGCTTGGTTGCATGATGATGGGATGTGGTTGCCTTCATTTGTGACGGAGCTTTTGGTTGGTGAGTTCTTGAGGATGCACAGTGAGTTGTCATAGTTAGAGGGCCCGGCCATGGGGAGATACCACTTTATTTGGACGGATCATGGTAGGAAATATCACAATATATCGGTATCGGTGAGAAGCCCATACCAATATCAACCCTTGTATCTTTTTACCGGGTATCAATGATATCTGGCCGATACATTATCGGGACAGAGAATCTGCCAGGCTGGATTTCCATCGAAATTTGCCCTAAATTACTTCATATCCCCCAGTTTTGGCCATTTCGCCCGTATCTTGCTCCAAACTCATCTCCAAAGCTCTTCATTCCTTCCTTGAGGTAACCTCTAGATCTACTCCAAAATTTTTGTTGAAATTGTGAAATTTGTTAGGGGATTTGTTCCTAGTTATTAGGTAATGCATATTCTTGATTTTGTTGGTAAGATTTGAAGTATTTAGTGAGATATTTAGGGAACTAATTTGGGATTTTTGAGTTATGTTGTGAAATTAAATTAAGTTATGGAAGAATAAAGTCGGATCTCATGTTGTAGAAATAGAAAACAAGATTTTATGGTGCTTTATGTTAATTAAAAGTTAATAATTAATTAATTCAGTGAATTAGAAATTAGATATATAATTTAGTGAGATATTTTGGGCCCTGGGGAACTAATTTGAGGTTTATGGGTTATGTTGTGAAATAAGTAAGTTATGAAAGAATAAAGCCAGACTCATGTTCTAGACATAGAAAACAAGATTCTATGGTGATTTGTGTTAAGTAAAAATTAGCAATTAATTAACTCTGTGAATTAAAAATTAGGTCTATAATTTATTTTCGTGTTTTGTGTCCCATGCGTGTTTCGTCATGAAATTAGTCATCTCAACTCTAGGTATAGGATGTTTTTTTCTTAGAAATTAAAATATCTAAATATGAATAATATGTTGATAGTATGTTAAACGTTAAATAATTAAGACTTTGCGCATAATAAATATGTTATAAATAATAAATATAATAAATATGAAAAATTTAAACTAAAAATAATTAGCAACCAATTGATTGTTCTCCTCATATATCTCACGAGTGCTTGTTGTGTAATTTTTTTTGCAAACTTTAGGCTTTAGTAATCAACATCATGGATTCACACTTCGGTTTGGAATCTGATGGTCCCGGTGATCAGTTAGACACATGGAGAGATTGGTTGGTAGTATGCCACCACTCCAGTCGACAACAAATCAAAACCATAGTGCAACTTCTGTGGGAAGAAGTTGGGAGGAGGGGGGATTACAAGACTGAAACACCATCTTGGTGGCAACAACAAAAAAGTCACCAAGTGCTCGTGTTGTCCCAGAGATGTAAGTGAGCTGGTGAAGGTCAACTTGGAGGGAAAGGACAAAGATGTGGAGAGGTCCATAAGGGATGAACAATTCAAAGAATTTATGTTCGAGAAAGAGTTCAATGTCCTCTCCGATTCAGACGACTATGACTTTGTTTACCCCGTTGACATTCAGGCCACATCGGAGAGGAGGGTATACATGAGAGCGAGAAGAGAATCTACGAGGAGCGAGTTCGAGAGAGAACTCGATGGTGCACGTGGGTGGTAGCAAGAGTGGTTCTGGAGGCGCATCGGTACCACCACCGACCAAAAATAGAAGGCGAAGAGATTGTAACCCTTCTTAACGAGGAGTGAGTCCATGCAGTACTTGCCAAGCAATGATCCGAGGTAGAAGACGATGAAGGGTATGTTCACAAATGCACGGGAGAGAGTGGGCAAGGCCATCAACAAACTCTTCTTTGGGGAGAACATTCTGATCAACATTGATGGCGGGCCTTTTTTGCAGCACGACATTGGTGAGATCGTCGCAATGGGAATGAGAGTGAAGGCTTCCACATCTAAGGAGATAATGTACAAGTATCTTGAGATGGAGGAGATGAATGGGTATATCTTTGAGCTGAGGAGAAGATGACCAGAGTTCGGGGTGGCGTTTATGTGTGATGGTTGGACGAGCTACACGAGGAAGCAAATCAACAACTTTCTCGTTTATTGCGATGGAAAGACAATTTTTTGAAATATGTTGATGCATCTAAACATGTGAAGGACCACAAGTACTAGCTAAAGTTAATGAAGGATGTCATCAAGGATGTTGGGGAAGAGAACATTGTCTAGATTGTCACGGATAATGGAAGCATCTTCAGGAAAGTGGGTGAAACAATAATAAAGTCTAGAACTACGGTATGTTTTGGACATTGTGTGCTGCACATTGTAGTAATTTAATTCTAAAGGATTTCAGTAAGAGGAGGCTCGTCTCAAAGGTGGTGGAGCAAGCACGGACGATCACCACGTTCATTTACAACCATTCGAAAGTGCCGGCTTTGATGAGGCGGATGTTCAATGGTGAGGTATGACATCACACGCTTTGCAATCAATTTTATAGCGTTGTAATGCCTCAAACAACACAAGATAGGGTTGAAGATCATGTGTTGTCAAGGTGAATGGTTCGAGATACTTGAAACTCGGACTAAATGAGAACGGAAGGTGGGTACAATCATCAATGATCTCCACTTCTGGGATGACGTGACTCGGGTCGCGACGATAATGGATCTGATTGTATTTGCATTGCGGATCGTAGACGACGACAAGAAGCCCACCATGGGAGTGATCTACGAGGCAATGCGCTGGATGAGAGAGAAGGTCAGAGAAGCAGCTGGGAGGGGATTCAAAGAATGGTTGGACATCATAGACGAACGTTGATCCAAAATGCTCACATCCTCTTCACAGTATGTATTATGTACTAAATCTATTTTTTTTTTCATTTTTGATAACACTTTAGATTGATTAAAATCTAAGAATTATCCATGTTTATGTCTAGCTTATCATTTCAATCCTAAGTACCAGTACAAGAACGATCTTGGTATAAATGCTGACCTTCTAGCAGCCGTACAAGTTGTGGTGGAGAAGCTCGTCAAGGACGAGAAGACACATCTCTCGTGCATAAATGAGGTAATTTTGATTCTGTAATCTAGAGTGGGAGTAACAAAATATTCATTAAGAACATTATGTAACATTTTACGGCTTCAAACAATGTGCATGTCAAGTACTTCCGGGATGTCATGGGTTCTTTCGATAGATTTACCGTGGTTAATGGACGGTGCTGTAGTCTACTTGCTAGGACTAAAATGAATAAGTCCATTGATTGTGTTGTGATGCATTACAATTATTGATTTATCTCCTTTGGATTTTCCGCAGCCGAATGGTGGTTACTGTACAGGATGGAAACTCCCAACCTATGGAAAGTGGTATTGAAATTATTGTCCCAAACCACATCTGCTGGTGGATGTGAGAGGAACTGGAGCACATTCAACTTAATCCATTTGAAGAGACATAATAAGTTGGGAGAACGAAGGCCCTATGATCTTGTCTTCGTGCACTACAACTTGAGGCTAAAGATGAAATATACAAGGGAGGGGCATGACAAAGACGACTACACAAACCCTATCGATATTACATACATTTTCAAGATGTACGAAGACGATGCTGATGAAGATATGCAGAGGTGGATGGATTCTAATGGTGCTCCAATGCTTCATCAACTGGGAGGCGGGTCGAATCAGAATATAAGCCAACAAATGGGAGCAGATTTCGGTGATTACATAGTCAGGTTCAAGTGAATCACGGACCCTCTTGGAGGGTTTGAGCTTGATGGAATTGTTGGTGACATTCTCTCAATTGGTTTGAAATCTGAATCCAAATTAAAGGATGACAAAGGAAGTGATGATGATGATGTTGGCGGTCGTGGCGGATCTGGTGATGGGGGGACATATTCAGGGGGTCAGGATCATCATGGATAATTGTAGACCACATGATGGTACAAGATTTGAGATAGGGCAAGAATACATGGAGCAGCATGGAAACACATATGGACAACTTATCCCAAGTCCGAGTCCAAGACCTATGGGTTACAATACATATGGATGTGGCCATTGTCCTACGGACAAATACATGGAAGATATGATATTATCTGTAGGTTCATTGAGCTGCATGGACATTGACAATCCATACCGTGGAGGAACACCAAATCCCCTGGGCGGATATGGATCATCAAAGAATGAAAGATCATTTGGTGTCTTCTTGGAATTCTTTCATACTACTACTCCTGGACCTTTCCTCCTCTTTAGGCGTATACACCTCCATCATATGAATACATCGGGTATGGAAGAATTAGCAGCTACATCCCTGAGAATTATCAAGATAGCCAACCCGAGCATAACCAAGACAACTTATTAGGTGGTTTCAGTTTTGGTTTCTTCCCTGAGTACACACCCATGCCTCATCCTCCGCAGAGATCTTTCCCTACTCCGTTGTCATCATCCCGAGGATCTCAAGCCAATATATCGTAGTTTTGTCGTGCACCTTGTGATACCAGATCTAGTGCTATTTATCATCATCTCCGGATACTCATAGGGATCAATGACCATCAATACATGAAGTGTGTCATGGATTACAAGGCCATGCACTTGTACATGACATAGGAATACTACTGCTAGTTCATTGAGTCTGCGATCCCCCATAAGATACATGGCATGGGGACCGATTCAGATCTTCTACAAAACTCTTGGTTCTAGGTAATGTCTTTGACAATATTGCATTAATTTACATTTTTCATTTATTTTTGTGAATAGATAAATCTTTTTCATTTATTTTTGTGAATAGATAAATCTTAATATCAAAGAAATATTGTCTCATTAATCATTATGTATATTTTTTGAATCAAATGACTCATCTCAATGCCATTCACTATGTATCAGCGATAAGTACGATATATGGATCATCAATGATCTATATGTATTATCTAAGTGTATATTTGTAAGTTATTTAATGTTATAAGAATTTGAATGAAATCCATTAGCAATATCTAAAAGTCAGGAATCAACATTAACAATGATATGTTCGATATGATCGATGTGTGCAATATATGGAGTATAAATGATCGATATGTGTGATATAAGTGTATATTTGTAGGTTTTTGTTGTTTTAATATCTTGGATGATTTCAATTTCTGAAAAGTGATAAAAATGATTTTTAAGCCATTTCGAACGTTTCCACCGTTATCGTCGATAAATTGATGATATATCCTGATTTATCTTTTTCGGGGAGGACCAATACGATATCGATATCTCCTACCTTGGGACGGATGTCAAGTTCTCGAGGCATATCATTTCTTCGTAGATAGGTATACGAGGAGATTGGACGTGATACCAAAATAATTTGGAAAAGTAAAACCCCAACGAGAATCAAGGTGTTCCTGCAACTCTTTAGACATGGACAGGTGCTTACCAAGGAGTGGCGAGATATGTTTCTTCATGCTTGTGACCTGCAGTTTGACAAGTGCGGGTTGGAGATGGAGGATTTAGATCACCCGTTCTTCACTTTTTGTCATTCTAAGTATGGAAGAAGGTGGGGATTTGCTCAACACAGATAACTTTACGCAATTTTGGCACACTCCATACGGTCTGTCTGTGGTAACTCACAGGAGGATAGCTCCTTTCCTTTTGTGCTCCTTTGGGTGATCTTGTGTGGCAAAAAGGAGTACATCTTTTGTGGTCAGTCTTTTTTGTTTTTAGAATGTGTTGGAACATTGTAGGGCATTGTGCTCGATTTGATCCATTGTAATCTATCTTTTATATATTTTTTATATAAGCTTTGCATTGGGTCCCAGCTTGGGATGCCACCCTGTTCTTTTTAAAAAAATATAAAAGTGGCAGGTGATTGAGAGGTTTCGTGTAGTTGAAATAACTTATCACCAGATTTCACTTACTAATGCTCCTTGTCAGATGCAGTCATGAAATTGAGAGGAAGGAAATAAGAGAGAAGAAGATTGCGACGCGCTTCACGGAACGAGGGAGGAATGAGATGAGATGAGAAAACCTTAGAAATTAGGGAAATGGGGATAATGGTGGAGGCTCTCATCAAATCAAAACTCACAATTTTATTTCATACATATTCTGAACTACATTATACTACCATCCCCTTTATATAAGAGGGTTGGGATTACAAAATCAGAAAGAGAATCAAAATATAAAAAAATCATAATAGACTCTAATCGACTCTAGTTGATTAACTAACTAATTTAATCTACCATAATTATTGAGATTACAATTAATCTCAATGTATTCAATGTACCTAAAAATATATGACTAATTTAAAATGACCAATTAGGGATGATAATTCTTAATTTTAAGAATACCCAAATCTATGATGGTTTTAATCCGACCCGACGTGTCAATTTGGGAAATATTGCATCAGTTCTCCACGACTTGAAACATTTGTCTCTTGATGAATTTCTTGCTTTTCGATCCATCACTAGAGAATTCCATTTGAAATCGTCGATATAATCTTCGCAATCTTGCTTCTTTTGAATGTTGCACTTATAATTTCTTTCCATTGAGGGATATTGATGCAAAATTTCTACCTCTTCACGTAAAATATCTCTTCTCCACATATGCTTCTCAAGTTCAACATTTAGATAAAAGGTTTTTGAGAGAGGGGCTTCCTTGAAAATATCCCAATTCAGGCTCCTCTTATTAAGGGATATGAATCTCATTAAAATGGAGAGAATAAACATTATTAGGATTTCTTCCTCTTCTTGTACATAAGGCGATAGTGGATATGAAGGTGGGGCAATAAATGCCAGAATCAAGTGCTCCAACAGTGGAGCCCTTATTAAGGATCACTGTGTTGAGGGTTTCGGGTTTGGAGGGGCCAAACCCAAAGGTGACTATTTGCTTGGTTGCGCAGAGTTCGGCGGTGTCGGGGTGAGACTGGAAGGAGCGCGTGATGGGGCTAGTTGTGGCGGCGGTGTCTACTACGTGTGCAACGTATATGGTGGCTGCTTTTGCTGCAATAGCGGGTGCGCGTTCAGGGTGGTTGGCAACTATGGAAGTCCAAGTTGTGGTTGGAATTTTAGTCTTATTGGGGAGAGGGAAGATGTGAAATTGTGGGGGAAAAAGATGGAGGAAGTGGGGGTGTAGCGGAAGTGGTATTGGCAACGTTTGGGAAGTTGTTGCTGGTGTTGGCATTGGATGAGGGATGAGCGTCACCAACATTGGCTGTAATAAATACATGATGGCTTTCTGGATGGCAATCGTTAGGGATCCTCCGAGTATTTCAACAACTCTGGAACTAGATTGATTAAGGACTTCAAACTCTTCATCTGGAGGATTTTTGTCGAAGACGGGTTCTGTATATCTTCATTGGCTTCTTGTATAAGAGTTGTAATAAAATCTTCATCTTGGATGAATATACATTCGTTCTCTTGATGGAAATCAAGTTACACAGTAGATGCAACAACCTGAATTTTGTTATTGACAAATGATTCTTCCTCGATTAACATGTCCAACCACTTCTGAACTTTGAAACTTGCCGGGAGACGATTTTTGAACTTTTGTTAATGCGAACATGAACCGTGATCGAGACGGTTCAAATTAAATTACATCCGCCAATATGCGATCAGATCGTCGAATCTTACGAATGATTCAGTGACCATGTTTTGATACCAATTGATGCAGTCAGAAAAGCGAGAGAATGACGAGTGAAGAAGATCACACCACGCTTTGTGTGACGAGGGAGGAATCGGATGGGAGGAGAAAACCATAGAAATTAGTGAAAGAGGAATAATGGTGGATGCTTTCTCCAAACAAAACTAACAATTCTATTCATAACATATTCTGAACTACAATGGACCACCATCCCCTTTGTATAACAGGGGTGGGAATACAAAATTAGAAAGAGAATCAAATTTAAACTAAATGAAATCCTAATAGACTCCAACTGATTCTAAGATTAACTAAACAATTTAATCTACCATAAATATTGAGATTACAATCAATCTCAACTTATTTAATGTAAATAAAAATAGATGACTAATTTAAAACAACTAATTAGGGATGTGAATTCCTAATTTTGAAAACGTCCAAATATGTGATGGCTTCAATCCGATCTGACTCATCAATTTGGGAACTATTGCATCAATGTCGGATAGATAAATGCTGGCAAAGCAATTAAAACATCTCTTTAATCAACAATGTTGGAGTATTTGGTTATGCGTCACTTATGAGAGAGATGAGTAAATGGATCTCTCCAGGATCCATTTACCCCATCCGGAGTTTAATCCCACATCTACCGTCTGTGGGATGTGGAGACTCAATGGGGGCTATATATGGACCCCCACCCATTGTATTCAGATGAGAAAAGCAATAGACTATCTGCCCTTTCTGGCATTCTCCCGTGGTTTCATCCCGCTCCTTAGGGAGTAGGGTTCACGTTAAATCCCTTGTTCTTCCATGTTTTTATCTTTGTTTCTCTGATATGCTTATGCATTCCTATTTTCTAACATGGTATCAGAGCGGTTCCATTCTCGAGGATTTTATGTTGATTATTTATTCGTGATTCATTTTTTTATGTGTTGTTCTTGAAGATTATTTGGTTAAGCTCCAGATTTAATTCTAGGGTTTCATTTTGAAACCCTATTTCTGCACGCATCTCAAGAGGGCCCTCCGCATCCCTAGTGTTTCTAGGACATATATGCAGTTGTTCCAGGGTTCCGATGGAACCCCAATGCTAAAAGATCCCATGCTCAGGCTTTGGTGCATCAGGGATGCACATATGACAACAACCTCTCGCCCGTTCGAGCTCCATGAGACATTGTGCGCACCCTCCATGTCGCCTCTCCAATTGGCGGTGCCACCCCTAGCACGATACCATCGAGGAGCGCATGGAACTTTTCAGATCAGATCTGGAACCCTAACTATGGTGGTACAACATCCACAGTGGCACAACTCGGTGATGCAACGTAATATCTCTCACGTTGGCAACACCTCCTTTCAAAAAGGCAACCACTGCACCGTCAGCGTAGGACGTCCAGGAGATTATGGCTCCAGGCGATCATCGCAGCATCTTCAAGTGATCATAGATCCAGTCGCAGACCAGCCTCCGGGCGATCTACGACACCCTCGAGCTCCTTCGACCATGCAGAGCTCCCAGCCTCGAGCTCTTCCGACCGTGCCTCAATTTCTTTGAAGGCCGCACGATGGGTTCCCCCCTGGGAGACTTCTCCATCTCACGCACCTTCCAGGCGCGAAGCCCCTGGTTGATGGCGGCGGTGGCAACAACTCCCCCTTGGCTGGATTTGGACGAGTGACTAAAAAAATTGTTTCAAAGAAAAGGAGAAAAGGTGCATACATTAAAAAAACCATACACGTAAAATGGAATCGTACAATAAAAAATCCGTACGAAAAATGAATGTTGAGAAAACAGAAAGAAAAGAAAAAAGGCCGTAAGAAAATTCATTCGAAATGGTTAAAAAAAATCATTTGAAACGATTACAATAATGACTCATATTCAATAAGCTGCAGCTGAAGGATGGACGGGTGGTACCCCTCGGGGCGATAAGGTTGCTATGTAAGTTATTAAAATATCTCTTTAACCACCAGATTCACCTTGATGGATATGATGCATTTTTAACTAGCCAGTCCTTAGTATCTGAAAATCAGACATAGATGTACACTTCTTTAGGATGGTCTAGCCTCTTGAAGTGTTGTGAACATTAGGCACTGCATTCAATTCTTATTCTGATTTTCCGTACCCTTAACCTAAAGAAGTCATACTTTGTTCTTGTTTGTGGATCCTTGGACTTCATCTTTTGTTGGAGTTCTTCATATACAATTTGTTGATTTTGTTATGTAGTTAAAAAATGAATAGCCCCGCATTATTTATTCCTTCTACAATTTTACATATTTTCCCTTCTTTCTATCTATTGAAGGGAAGGCTTTATCTCCTTGTTCAGGTACAAACATTTGGATGCTTAGTTTAGGGGATTTGTGGAGCTCTTATACAATTGATTTGTATCTACATCGTAGGTCAGCATACCGAATGCTTTTTTCGTTTCAATTATAATCTGAAGCGGATTTTTGGATTTTCTTTTTGTCATGTGTTTTATATATGGATGACATATTTTCTTTATTCAATTATTAGGCAGCCTATATCTGGACCCTCCTGTTTGTTTTTAAGGATGGTGTGTGCTTGAGGGTGAAATACCAATTGTCCAGCCATATTACTTTTATTAGGTCACGTACATACACATTTTTACTATGGATGATTACTGTTGAGGTGATTGTATTGAAGTTTCTCTTTTAGTTTCACCTTTTACATGTATGCTTTTAACAATCCCCCCCCCTCCCCCCCACCCACACGCACAAGGCAGGTTAGGTCTCTCATAGTAAATTGATTTTTTGATTTCCCAACAAGGTATTATAATAGTAATCTTAGACTGGTAGTCAGATACCACACCTAAATAAGCCTCTCTCCTTCCTCTAAATGTCATAGTGCATCAACTTCCCCTTAGCCATAGCCTCCCCTCAAAGCACACATCAATCAAGTTGGTGTGTTTCATTATGCTGATTTTCTCCCAATTCATAGTGCTGGTTTTTTTCTATTCATTGGATTCTTCTTTTCGGATATGTTGTTTCCTACTATGGATGTGGTCGGCAACAATCCACCATCAGGGATTGAAGATCATAGTATCGTTAATTTATGTTTAAGTGTGGAAATTGTTGGTTCATGAGCATGCATATTTTGATGATAACAAAACTTATGTGTAAAACTTGTAACTAGTTCGGGAGCATGGAAGTTATTTGATCAAGAAGAAGCTCAAGTTGATGAGCTAAAGTTTGAGTGAAGAAGAACCTAAGAAGCGCAAAGGAGTTTAATGTTAAGGAACTCCAACTCAAGCTCATGGAAGAATCTTAAGCTCACGAAGAAGATGGAGTCTTTTCTTTTATTGACTCCCGCATTCTATAATTGTTTTAGAATGTAAAAGACCTCAAGTGTCATGTATATTGCATTTCAGTACTTTGGCTTCTACTTTGAGGTCAAAGAGTTAAGCTGATCGATCAACCATTCTGTTTTCTGATCGATCACACGTGATCGATCAACCTTGTTTCCAGATCGATCAAGTTGGATTCCAATGGCTATATCCTAATCGATCAATTCTGATCTCCGCTCAATCATCTTCTGATTATGATCGATCATCTAAATCCACCTGATCGATCACCCTTTGTATACTGATAAATTATTTTCCATTTTAGGAAGATTTTTAAGGTGATTTCATTCCTGATTTGTTTACAATTGCTACTTTTCAATGTCAATGGCTATTGAGACTTTAGCCTTATAAATAGGATCCTATACCTTAGTCTACAAGATAACAAGTGTTGACGCATATAGTAGTCTATGAGTTTCTCTCTGTTATTTTTATTTTTCAGTTGTATGCTTTATGTAATTTACCCATAGGCTACTCTCATATATAAGAGAGCCTAGGGCTTGTGGAATAAATAGATTGTTCTCTTTTCCCAACATGGTATCAGAGCGACGGTCCTAGACCGGAGTTCTCGAAACCCTAACCCTAACCCTACCCCACCCGCCGGCCTCTCTTCCTCTCTCCCTTTCATCGGCGCTGTCGCCCGGGGCTCACCGCAGGCGCACCAGGACCACCGTGTGCGGTGGCTGCTGCTTCAACGCGTAGCCCTTGCGCGCGTAGCACATCCTCTAGGCGCAGTGTACCTCCTGCTCATGCATGAGGGCTCCCAAGTTCGCCCACGAGCAGCTTTGACCACGAAAGGGGATTCCATCCTGTGCGAGCGCCTACTGTGCGAGCGCGCATCCTCTAGGCGCATCCTCTGCGCGCTGTAGCCCCTTGCATCCTCTAGGCGCATCCTCGCCTGCGCGCATCCACGCCTGCGCACATCCTTTGTGCGCAGTAGCCCTTCCGCACGCGTGCTCTTCGCGCGATCCAGCAGACTCCTCTGATTGCACGTGCACTCGATCTCGTGTGCGCGTGCTCACTGCGCGCGTGTACGTGTGATCAGCCCTAAAGCGCGCGTAATCATCTATATGGGTTTAGTTGCTTGAGGTCTACACGTGCAACTAAACCCGCCTATGTCATTATAGACATATTTCATCCTCTGTCAATCTGATGCAACCAATGTGTACAATAATCTAAATGACGATTCGAGCAATGGAACTATTGAAACAAAATGACGAACGAGATAAATGATGCACGACAGGCCAAAATCAGCAACAATAATTGATGCCAACTAATGGGATAATGACATAAAAAGGCGACTTGACCGGAGAGTTATGGAATTGAAATTGACAACAAGAAAATTGATGTATGATAAGTGAATTTCAGCAACAATACAGGTCAAGTTACTTGCGTTTTAGCACCGATTCCTCCACAAACTTAGGGCAATCAAGTAGATAAAGATCACAGGAATTAAATAGCGATGTTGTAGTCTAGGAATCTTAATAAATCACCAAACCAAACAAGCAATATCACAGGCCACAATGCTAACTTTATATGATGGAATAATGGTGGAAAAATACGCTCATACCACAACCGGCAAAGGATCGTTGTGTCGCTTCAGATCTGGTCGGCGTTGTTCTCGAAGCTTGGTGTGCTAGCGGCGGCTCTGGAGGGTTCCGCCGCAGGGTGCACGGGTCGGCCGCTACTCAGAACTCGGCTGGCGGTGGTCTGGGCCTTCAAGGGGAAGGCAAAACGGTCACAGGGTGGTGGGGGTCGTCGATGCACGCAGGGATGTGGTGGGGATACGGAAAGAGGGGAGGCGTCGGGTCGTGGTGGAGGTCCTGGGCTGTCGGCGCTTGCCGGGGGCGTGTGGCGGAGGGGGGGGGGGTGAAGGGAGGGGGGTGCGGTGCGGCGGCGCAGGAAGGGGGAGGTTGCGGCGTGGAGGAGGGCTTGGAGGGGGGCCGTGGAGGTCGAGAGGCACAGGGTGGGGAACGGGACCGTGGAGAGGAGCGGCGCGGGGAGAAGGAAGGAGGGCTATGGAGTGGCGCATCGGCGACTTGAGAGGGCGCGGGGAGAAGAGTCGCGGGTGGGGGAGGAAAAGAGGAGGCGGCGGCGGGGGAGACGGGTTAGGGTTGGGCGAAAGAGGGGGGGAAGAAATCGGGGAAAGAGGGAGAGTGAGGGCGGCACCCGAGAGAGAGGGAGAGAGAGAAAATAGGGATGGGGAACAATTATTCTCAATTCAACTTAATGAAACCCTAATACAAAGGGAGCCCTTTATAGAGGCTACTCCCCCTCAAAATAAGCAACCAATCCCTAAAATTATGGAAAGAAGAAATCAAACGGAAAATATAAAAGAGGCCTTTTATAATGAGCCTTTTACATGGGAATTAAATAAACAAAAAATAAGCAAAGCAAATGTTAAATAAAATAAATTAAATAAGCGTTCACAAGAGTCATTATCATGCTGCATCACAATCGTTCCAGTCTTCAGTCTCCTGTATGTCAGAAAGCAAGGCAGATATCTCATCCATCGGCGCCTTTCGTGGTCCAGCGCCAATTGTAAAGATGGACAGCACCAACTATGAACTGTGGGCAATGCAGTTCATGAGTATGATGAAGTCAACGGGTAAGAAACACATTCTTACCGAACCAGAGCCTGCTGAGAAGATTGGAACTAATGCCTCTTGGGAGGCTGATGATGCATATGCCAAAGTTTGGCTATCTAGTACATTGGCAATTGAGATTGCCAATGACATTCTACATCAACCCACGACCAAGGATATGTGGGACATTCTGGCGGCTACATATTCACAGGCGAAGAACGAGACAAAGATTCTGCAACTCCAGCATGATATATGCACTATCAAGCAGAATGGTCGTCCTCTACATTCTCTCTACACATCACTGAGAGGGATGTTCGAGAAGCTCTACAGCTTCATGCCCCTGACAGCCACGCCAGAACAACAGAAGACATACAGGAATGCGACTATGGTGGGTGTGTTTCTTGCTGCACTCGATCCAGAGTATGAGGCGGCCCGATCCCAGATCTTGGCCGACTCTACTATTCCTCCCATGGAGGAAGCCTTCCATAGACTGAGTCGTATCACAGTTCCCTCCACTGCCACGAGTCAGAATACTTCGGCCATGGCAGCTAACAGGGGTCGCGGATTTCATCATCAGGGCCGTAGACGTGGACCCTGTGGAAGAGGTGGCCGTACTAGGCCAACATGTACTTACTGTCATCGTGTCGGACACAATGAAGACACATGCTACTCGAAGCATGGATTTCCTGCATCTGCACGAGTCGCTGAGCAGATAGAGCCTCCATCTGCTGCTACTTTGGATCAGCGGTTCGACGATCTAGTTACCCGTCTGAGGGGCATTATTCCCCCATCTGGCCCAACACCCACTGCTGAGAGTCAATCTGATGTTGTTGCTTCTGCTTCTGCGTCGACCAGTTCTTTAGGTAGCATACTTGCATTTACCAGTAGTAGAACAGATTCATTACCATGGATTATGGACTCAGGCGCTACACATCACCTATGTGACGATCAGAGTTTACTTACAGGATACTCTCAGATTCCTCCAGGTCGAACAATAGTTATTGCCAATGGTACACATTCCCCCATCACTGGTAAGGGGGATATCAGATTGACATCTTCTGTGCAGCTCAAGAATGTGCTACATGCACCTGACTTTTCCATGAATTTGTTGTCAATTAGTCAGATTACAAAGGATTTACATTGTCGGGCAATTTTTGATCCATCTTCTCTTATTTTTCAGGACATCCATACGGGCAACGTGATTGGTCGTGGCTATGAGCAAGGAGGCCTCTACCGCCTGAATCAGACTCCATTCGCTGGAACCTCATCCCTTCCCACTGGACCAGAATCTACTTTATTGTGGCATCTGCGCTTTGGGCATCTACCGCTTCAGAAGTTGCGTCGTCTGTTACCCCAGGGTTTTCCTCACACACCTATTCAATGTGAGGCGTGTCAGTTGGGAAAGCATCACAGGTCGACCTTTCCCAGTCATCCAGGTCGGAGTAATACCTCCAAGTTCGAGTTATTTCACATTGATGTCTGGAGTCCGAGTCGTGTACCTGATCATCAGGGACACAAATTTTATATAGTTTTCGTGGATGACTTCTCTCGTGTGTCATGGGTATTTTTGATGAATAATAAATCTGAAGCAGGCAATATTATTATCCATTTTCTGAATGAAATTCAAAATGTTTTCTCCACATCTGTGAAGTTTGTGAGAAGTGATAATGCCCTAGAACTATGCACTCATGTCCTTGCCAACTATTACTCCTCAAAAGGAATTATTCACCAAACATCCTGTGCTCATACCTCTCAACAAAATGGAATTGCTGAAAGAAAACATCGACACCTACTTGATGTCACAAGATCACTTCTTATACAGAGTCATGTTCCCTATTCTTACTGTGGTGATGCAGTTCTCACTGCATGTTACCTAATCAATCATATGCCGTCCTCTGTCTTGGATGAACAGACTCCGTTTTCCCTTATCCATCCTGGGAAGGATATGTTTTCTCTTACTCCTCGTGTGTTTGGTTCAGTCGCGTTTGTCCATCAGTTGTCTCCTGGTACTGACAAGCTCTCTCCTAGGGCTGCCAAGTGTGTTTTCGTTGGGTACTCCAGAACTCAAAAGGGGTACAAGTGTTTTTATCCTCTGCGTCAGCGGTATATGGTCAGTGCAGATGTTACATTTTTTGAATCGGTAATGTATTTTTCAGCCTCAGGTGATCAACAGCTACCTCCACTGCCTACCGATGCCATATATATGACACCACCACCTCCACCACCGTCACCACCACCTCAACCGTCACCACCACTACCACCACCACCGCCACCACCATAAATCCCCGTCTCGCCACTACCTTTCCATTATACCCGCAGGCATCCTCCCTCTCATAGCCATGACTCGTCTCCTAGCTCGCCTATGGTATGTAATGAAGATACTTCTATTGATGGATCTAATGATATTTATGAGCAAGATATGTTGCAGGGGCCAGATGCGGACACAGATGATTTAGATGTTCCTATTGCTATACACAAATCGAAGAGGAGTTGCGTTACATATCCCTTGTCTGCTTCTGTGTCATTTGAGTGACTATCTGGGGATTTTAAGAACTTTGTGGTGGCCCTGTCAGCTGTAGATATTCCACGGAATTATCAAGATGCTCTGCAGGATAGTAGATTGCGGTAGCAATGGAGGAAGAAATGGCGGCATTACAATCGAGAGGAACTTGGAGTCTAGTTCCTATACCTCCAGATGTGACCCCCGTGAGCTGCAAGTGGGTGTTTACGGTGAAGCACAATGCAGATGGTTCTATTGACAGGTACAAGGCACGCCTTGTTGCACGTGGTTTTACACAGACATACGGGGTGGATTACCTTGATACATTCTCGCCAGTAGCCCGTCATTCCACTCTCCGGATCTTGTTGTCAGTCGCAGTCAATCGCGAGTGGCCACTGTATCAGTTGGATGTGAAGAACGCGTTCCTATATGGAGATTTGCAGGGGGAAGTCTATATGCAACAACCACCCGGTTTTGCTGTTGAGGGGGAGTGTTCCAAGGTGTGCAGACTTCATAAGGCTATCTATGGCCTTAAGCAGAGTCCCAGAGCATGGTTTCAGAAGCTCTCAGACCTCTTTGAAAAACAAGGATACAAACGCTCCAATGCTGATCATTCCTTGTTTGTACAGAAGACTTCTAGAGGTATTACTGCAATTATGGTTTATGTAGATGACATCTTGATTACAGGAGATGATGAGCAAGGCATAAAGCAGGCGAAAGAAAAGCTGGGAAGCGAATTTGTCACTAAGGATCTTGGAGTCCTTAGATATTTTCTGGGACTGGAATTTGCTAGAAATCCGTATGGATTAGTAACGTCGCAGAGGAAGTATGTTACAGATCTGTTGAGTGAAACATGTATGCTTGGGTGTCGGCCTGCTACGACACCAATGGATCCCAGCATGAAGCTCTATGATGATGACACAGAGGAGGTGGACAGGAGAAGATACAGAGAACTGGTAGGCAAACTGTTGTATGTCACGATCACTAGACCCGATATATTATTTGCAGTAAGTCGTGTGAGCCAGTTCATGGAGCAACCACGTCAGGTTCATATGGATGCTATACATATGATTCTTAGATATCTCAAATCATCTTCAGGTGCAGGTTTGCTATTCAAGAAGGGAAAGGGGATTTCTATCTCAGCATGTGCGGATGCAGAATATGCAGGATGTCCCAAGGACAAGAAGTCCACCTCAGGGTATGCAGTCTATGTAGGAGATGCTCTAGTCTCATGGAGGAGCAAGAAACAGACGGTGGTAGCTAGATCTAGTGCTGAATTCGAATATAGGGCTATGGCCCAGGCCAGCACAGAAATGATGTGGGTGAAGGCTTGCAAACAACCCAGCATTCCATGAGCGGACCAAGCATATTGAGGTTGACTGTCACTTCATACGTGACATGATTCAGAAGGGGTTCATTGCTACATCTCATGTTGCCTCAGAGAATCAAACTGCTGATATATTCACCAAGGCATTACTACGAGGTCCATTCCAGAAGTGTGCGTCCAAGCTGAGCATGATTGACATCTATGCTCCATCTTAAGGGGGAGTGTTGACGAATATAGTAGTCTATGAGTTTCTCTCTGTTATTTTTATTTTTCAGCTGTATGCCTGTATGCTTTATGTAATTTACCCATAGGCTACTCTCTTATATAAGAGAGCCTAGGGCTTATGGAATAAATAGATTGTTCTCTTTTCCCAACAACAAGAGCAACAAGTTCTCTCTGCCTTCCACTCTATAATATGAGAGAAAGACCGAAAAGCTTTTTTCTGCTTCGTCCTTCACGTTTACAGCTCTGAAACTCCGCTTACGAGCCCACTTTTCTCTTTGTAAGATTGTTTTAGTTTTGCCTCGTATTATTCTTTGCTTATTTAGTTTTATATTGAGATTATTAGGATATCCATTCTCTATACAATTGAGTTGACAATGTAATCAGCTCATGTTGTAATATGGTTGGGTTGCCCACGTAAGCAACTCGATTTAGTGGTAAGACTCGTGTGAGTCAGGTTAAAAGCCTAAGTCGGGCGACTCATATCATGCTTTTTATCAAGGGCGGTTTCCACAGTAAATACATGTGCACTTGTGGATTGATTGCTTATCTTGTGATCAACAACCCTACGTAACATTGTGGGTGTTCTACTTTATTATTTGTAGCGAATCCGATTCACCCGCATTCATCGGTCGATCTGCGGGAAAACCAATAATTATCAGCAACAATCATTAAGTTTGATGGGAGGAATTGTGATCTATGGATATATACTGTCTTACATATTGTCGATGCACTTAATAAGAACATAACTTAAAGGTTGCAACTCTAGATTGATATTTGTCCACCTAAGAAAGAATTAGCGCGGAGCAATTTGGATTGGACGCAATGACCTAATCTTTAGGAGTCACTGAAAAAGACGGAGTGATGGGAGCGAGTGGGTGCGGGTCTCTGGGGGGCGGTTCTCGTGCGAGTCTCTCGAAGGCATCTTCGGATGGGTCGAGGGCGGTGCATGTCGGCTCGGAGGTTCATATCAATGGTGTGAGGGTGGCGACCAGCAATTCGGAGGGTGCGGCTGACGTTTCGTTCGGCGTGGACGTTGCCTCCACCCATGCAGCCTCGTCGGCGGCGGGATGGAGGACGGTTTCTCGTCGGAAGGCTGGGAAGCGGTGCTTCAGGTGCGGGGAGCGAGGTCATATTGCCTCTGCTTGCCCTCAACCACCTCGTTGTTTTGCTTGCGGGGATACTGGTCATCGTCGTGCTTCGTGTGGGTGGCTTCGACAGCGCGATATCTTTAGGTCGGGGAGACCTTCATTCTCGTCGCGGGCGGTGGAGGATCGTCCGACCCGTTCCTCCATCCGGGGGCGGTCGTTCGCTCAGGTGGTGGCTCCTTCTCCGCCTCCGCCTTCATTCTCGGTGCGTGCGGTGGTGGATCGTCCTTCCCGTCCCTCCATCCAGGGGCGGTCGTTCGCTCAGGTGGTGGCTTCTTCTCCACTCCCTCTCGGGGTGACGGCGGAGACTTCTGCCCTCTTGGATGGTGCTCCAAATGTTCTCGGTGAGTGCTCGGCGGCGCCAAATGTTGTCCGTGAGTGCTTGGCGGCGGCTTCGGGCGGTGGGCCCTCCTCTGTTCTTATCGGGGTCGCTCGTCACCCGGTTGTTGGCTGGGCGGCGGTGAAGGAGATGGTTCTGCGCGTGCTTGGCAACTCCTTTCTTGGGGATTTCTGCTTGTTGGACGCCTCCCACTGTTGCCTCCGTGGTCTCTCGCCGCAGCTTCGGGATTTCATGCTCTCTCATGGCTCTAATGATGCGGTGTTCTGGCGTCTTCCGCGGGTGGCTGATGGTGCTTCGCTCTCGACCGAGGTGTGTATGGCCTCCATCTCGGGGGTTCCGTTTCTCTCAAGATCCATTCCTGTGCTCAACAAGGCTTTCTGCCGGTGGGGCTCGATTCTCTCCATCTTCGACGACGGCCTCTCCCCCGGAGCCGACTGGCAGTCGGTGAAGGTGCTATTCGAGTGCTCTCCGGCCTTTCTCCGCGAGTCCACCGAGCGCTCCGTCTTTGGCTCTCTCGAGATTGGCTCCTGGTTCTTTCGCCCGGTCCTCACTGTCCTTCCGCCTCCTTCGTCGGACTCGGATGCTCCGTCGCTGCATGACGACCTCCTTCCGCCTCCCGCGGCGGACGTCACCCTGCCGGAAACCGTCGACGCTTCGACTTCTGCGCTCCACGTGGCACTTGACGCTTCATCTTCTGGTTGCCACGTGGATTCGCAGCCGGTTCTCTCCGTGGTGACGCCGCCCTCTAATGATGTTGGTGCTTGTTCCGAGACGCCTCTTCGGTTTTCTCGTCTGACACGCGAATCTTCGGTTTCGGCGGGGAAGGAGGGGATCGAGAACGATTCGCCTTCTTTTTTTATTAGATTCGGTTCGTCGCCTGTGGCTCGGGTCGGTTGTTCGGACCCCATCGCGGATCTCTCTCGGTTTCGGAGCGACAACTCGTCCTTGGGCGGATCGTGGCCGCGGTTGTCGGATTCGGGGTCTCGCTTGCCCCGCCAAGCCCCCTTGGTGTTTCATATTGAGCCCCTTCAGGTGCATGCTTGTTCCACGGTGTTGACCGCGACTCCGCATCGCACCCCCCCTATCCCCTCTCTGGCTCTCTCTCCTCAGATATCGGGAGCCCTTCTTACAGGTGCAGGGACGGCCTCCTCCTTCAGGCGATATGGGTCCACGTACTCCAGGCGATGCTACGCCTCCAACTTACCCGCGTTGGTTCCTTCTTGCGCGACCCTTCGCCAGGCTGTGGCGGATGCTGCGGGCGTGCGGGCCATTCCGGCTGGCGAGGATTCTTCGGACGAACAGGTGCAGGGGGCGACTCCTTCGGGGTCGGGTGCTTCCGATTGACGTTGGTGGTCTGCGCGTGGAGTCTTCTTTCTCGGGCCGTTATACTTGTTTTTTTTAATGAAGCTCTTGTCTTGGAATGTTCGTGGCTTGGGTGACGTGGTAAAACGACGAACTCTGGGCTCCCGGCTCTTGGAATGGGAGTGTGATGTTGCATGTATTCAAGAAACTAAGCTCGCAACTCTTGACGATTATTCTTGGCGCTCCTTTGGTGCTGGCTCCTTCTCTGAATACCGTGCGATTAATGCGGTAGGTGCTGCGGGAGGTTTGTTGATTACGTGGCAGCCTCGTTTGTTCTCTTTTGGGTCCTTGCTCGCTGGACGTCATGTTCTATCGGTTGTCCTGGAAAACGTCCGTTCGGGATCCCCTCTCGCTATCTCTTGTGTCTACGCTCCTTCGTGCCACCTTCTGCGACGGGAAGTTTGGGATGATCTTCGTGCTGCGGACGAAGCTTTCTCTAGGATTCCCTGGATTATTGGCGGGGACTTCAACGTCACCATTGACCCCTCTGATCGTCCTCGCGGTCGGGGTGGTCGCGATCCGGACTCTCAAGCTCTTCGGGATCTAATTCATGACTTGGCGCTTACTAATTTGGTTCCGAATGATATCTCCTACACGTGGCGGAACAATTCTTCTAGGTCCAGGATTGACCGTTTCCTTGGTAATGGTTTGGCTATGGACTCCTTCCCTCTCTGCTCTGTTGGCTCTTGTCCACGTGCCTTCTCGGACCATTCTCCTATCCTATGGGATGACGGATCTGGCCTTGCTCCTCGTGGCCTCTTTCGATACGAAAAAAGCTGGCTTTTGGAACCATCATTTAAAGACATTGTTGCGAACCACTGGAACCACTTCCCGGCCTCGGGATCGGCGGCGACAATTTTAACTCAAAAGCTCTCCTCCCTCCGTCGGGTGCTTGCTGATTTCAAAGCTACCATTAGGCATTCACGCAAGGCTACTCGGTCCGAGGCTGAGAATATTATCGTGCACCTGGACTCCTTGGAGAACGATCGTGACCTTTCTATGGGTGAGCTTCTTGACCGCTCGAATGCTATTGCTCGGGTCCAGGCTGAGGACAAAAAGCGTTGTATTGAATGGCGCCAAAGGTCTAAGGTTAAATGGCTCAAGGAGGGCGACACCAACACTTCTTTCTTTCATCGGGCGGCTAGCAACCGGCGTCGTCTAAATTTTATCCGGTATATCTCCATCAATGAACAAGTCCTCTCGGATGATCGTGCGATGGGTAATGCCATCTCTGCGCAATTCCGCCGTTCTTCTTCTGCCCTTCCCCCTCGGCGATGGCGCTGGCTCGGGGAGGGGGTCCCCCGGGTCTCGGACGCTGACTGCTCTCTTCTCACTCGGCCTATTTCCTTGGCCGAGCTTAAGGCCGCTGTGTGGAGCCTCAATGGGGATTCTTCCCCGGGACCGGATGGCTTTCCCGTTTCTTTCTACAAGGATTTTTGGGAGGTGGTCTCGGGGGACGTCCTCGCGGTGGCTTCTGAATTCTGCTCGGGTAACCATGGTTTTGATCGTATCAACAGGGCTCACATCGTACTTATTCCGAAGAAATCTCCTGCCCTTCACCTCGACGATTTCCGCCCCATCGCCGTCTCTAACGCTATCTACCTCATTGTCGCTAAAACGCTGGCCAACCGTTTATCGCCGATACTGCACGGCCTCATTTCGCCGGTTCAAGGTGCGTTTATTAAGGGTCGTCATATTGCGGATTGTATCCTAGTGGCCTCGGAAATTGTGGCTGATTGGAAGAGACAGAAAAAGAAAGGAATTCTTTGGAAGATCGACTTCTCCAAAGCGTACGATTCGATTGACTGGCGATTCCTATGGTCTGTTCTTCATCGGCGGGGCTTCCCAAATGCTTGGATCTCTTGGATGCGCAGATGTATCTCCACGGTCTCTCTCTCCGTGCTTGTCAACGGCCGGCCGGTTGGCGGTCTCTTCCAGCCTCGCAGGGGGGTGCGTCAGGGCTGCCCCTTTGCCCCTATGCTCTTTGTTCTTGCCTCGGATGTCTTGCCTCGGATGGTGCAAGGCGTCATTGACGCTGGCCTCACTACGGGATTTCGGACGGGAGGATTATGTGTGCCTATTATTCAATTCGCGGACGACACCATTTGCTTCATTGAAGGGGACTCCGACGCGGTGGCTGGGATGGCACATACGATCTCCCTGTTCGGTGAGCTTTCGGGAATGACGATTAATCTTGACAAATGCTGTATGGTGCCTTTTGGCTTGACGGCGCCTGAGGAGGCTGTCTGCGGCCGTATCCTCGGCTCGCGGATTGGGGAGCTCCCTCTCCCTTATCTCGGTTTTCCTCTCTCGATTGGCCGGAACCGCCTTAATGACTGGCGGATGATCTTGGAGCGGGTGGAGTCGCGCTTGGCGGGATGGAAGGCCTCCTTGCTTTCCAGGGGCGGTCGTCTCATTCTCCTGAAGTCGGTTCTCTCTGCAATTCCCATCTACTTCCTTTCTGTTCGAAAGTTGCCGGTGGGTGTTCGGGTTCGCTTGGAAAAATGCATGCGAAGATTCTTGTGGGGGCGGGCGGACGGCAGCGGCCGTGGGATTCACTTGGTTGCTTGGGATGTGGTTACTCGGCCCAAGAGATTGGGCGGCCTTGGCGTTCGCTCCTTGGATCGGGTCAATGAGGCCCTGCTATTGAAATGGGTGCTTAAGGTATGGGGCAAGGATGATTCTTTCTTTGGCAACGTGCTGCGTGCGATTTTGGGTCAGGACTGGAACTCCTTCATGCGCGGGAGCTGCCCTGCTCACTCTTCCCCTTTTTGGCGCTACATCTTTGATATTTATCAAAAGAACCGCTCATTGTTCTCCCCGGTGCTGGGATCGGGTTCTGTCTTCAAATTCTGGCTGGACGACTGGACGGGGAGTGGCGCATTCCGGTCTCGCTTCCCGCGGCTTTTCTCCTTGGCGTCTAACCTCCTGGCCACCATTGCTGACTACTGGCTCAACGACGGCTGGTGCCCCGCTTTCTCGGGGATCCTTTCGGACCAGCGCGCCAACGACCTGGCCTCCCTGCTGGAGGCCCTCTCCTCTTCCTCCTCCCCTTCTGGCGGGAGGGATCACTGGGCGTGGCGGGATGCTCCGTTCTCCTCTCGCAAGGCCTTCTATGCCTTGCTTCCGCCTTCACCCCCCCTGGATGCTTCCTTGGTTCGTGACTGTGCCCTCTTTTGGGGGCTCCGCTTGCCCGCTAGGATCACCTTCTTCTTCTGGGTTTTTCGACATAGGAGGCTGATGACTCGTGACCGGTGTGCTTCCTTCCTTCACACTCCCAGCATCCTGTGCCAGCTCTGTGGGGCGTCTAATGAATCGGCTGATCACCTGTTCTTCCTCTGTGCGTCGGTGTCTCGGATTTGGGACGAGGTTGCTTGGGCTCGTGCGGCCGACACGGAAGACTTCTGCAATATCCTTTGGGCCAACAGAAGGCGTCCCCGCTCGCATCTGCTGGGCCCCTTGGCGCGCCTTTGGTCGATCTGGAGGGCTCGCAACGACTGCATCTTCGCGGGCGCGCGCTTCTACGAGGAGAATGTATCTGCCGCGGCTACCTTCCTAATTGCTGATTGGTCTACTTAGTTGGGCCTCGGGGCCGGTTGTCGCTTTCCTTGTTTTTGCGTTGGTCCCTCCCTCTTCTTCCCTTCTTCCCCCTCTCACGATGTAAGTATCTTGTTCTTTTTAATATATTTTACTGGGGTGAACACCATCGCGTGTCTCCCCCTTTTTTGAGCTTTCAAAAAAGAAGAAGAAAGAATTAGCGCCTACTAGCAAAATATTATTATATGATGAATCATGCCTTTGAAAGCCTACACAATAATGCTCATGTATGCACATACATTTCCCCAACCGTCTTAAGAGTCAGATCATTGACTATAGTGTAGAGATATATTTCACATTTATGTACCGTTTATATATTGTATGTTCTTCTGTCTACTTTATGTAATTTTCCCATAGGTCTCTCTCTCTATAAGAGAGCCTAAGGCCCAAAGAATAAACAACTCTTTCTATTTTCCCAACATGCTATCAGAATGGTTTTCGTAGATCGAAATCCTAACCCCACCCCAAGCCTCTTGCACGCATGCCGCCTTGGGTGTTGCCAACCCCCACACGTCGGCACCCCCTGACCGTCGCTGCCCCAAGCTAATCGCCGCCTAGGGCTTCCCGGTTCCATACCGCAACACCAGCAGCTCCCGCCACCACCCCTGTGGTTACTGCCTAGGGCTTCCGCCCACCCCCGACGACTCCAGTCCGGTATCCTGCGAGTCCAACCCGACCCCTGCGGCTCCTGTTGCAGCTCAACCATTGTGAGCACTGCATCCCACGACTCCAGCCCGACTCCTACGGCTGCTGCACCACCATCCCCAGTGCACCACGACCCATCGCCCGGACCCTGCACCTCCTCTTTCCAAGAGATGCTGCCGCACCTTCCCTTTCAAGAGGGACACCGGTGTCAAGCTTTCTTCCTTGATGAGGCTGGTTGCATAAGTCTGCTTATGCAACCAAATCTCCCTATTGTCTATAGATCTCCCGCCCTCCTATGGATCCAGGATACCCGTTTACACATCACTCGTAGTATCATGTTCGCTAAAGATTGCATTAGAGTACTGAAAATTTGGGAATTTTTTTTGCATTTACGAGTGACATTCACATTTAACTAATAAGCCACAGAACTACACTATGTCACCAACTATATTGCATAAATTTGCATAACATTTAACATGTAACAAAAGAAACTGCATAATGTACATATATCCCAAATTGTAGCAGAAGAGAAAGAAAAGCATTTATAATATCCTGAACAATAACTATAACATACATACCTGATAAGTTTTACTGCGGAAACTTACATTCGGCTCTCCTTATACCGCAATGCAGGTGTTATTCCTGCTATTCATGCATTAGGGAGAACAGAAGTCAACAAATGTTGAGTAAATCTAATTAATTAGAAATAACAGGAATTTAGTGGTTCCAAAAGAAAGCAAGTAGTTAGTGTTTGGCAATTAAATTTAATGAGCTACTTGCATTAGAAACAAAAATTCAAGTTATTCACTATGTAAAACCACAGACTACCCATCCTACTTATTTACCCATATTTATCATTTTTGTATGTAGATTATATGATTCATATTTAAGCTATCACCATTTTGTATTATAATTCATGATTGAGTTGATCTTGGTAATATGGATGATAAGTCTCCGATCTAATCATTGTCTTTATTGAATGTTTATAATGATCGAGGTGATCCAGATATCTTGATGATTTAATGGTTAATATGATCGAGGTGATCTAGATCTCTTTCTGATGTTTATGAATTACGTGGATGGTTCATAGTAAATTTAGATGATGAGTCTGGTGTTTTGATTCTTTTCTCGTTGAATTTCTCAAGCTCAATGGATAATCTGTGGTCTTGGTCTAGGTAAGACCTTTATGACTCTAAGGCAACAAGGAAGCCTTAGGGTTGGGGTGCCTTCGTAGGCTTGCGGTTGAGTAAAATGCATCCTAACTAACTTGCCAACACACCCACTAGCTACATGTAACAACCGTGGTAGTAGCTCGTAATCTGATAAGGATGATTTTCATAATATGATCTTTCTCTTCGCCAGGAACTACTGACAGACAATAACTAACTCAACTGAAATCGAGCTCAATTGTAACAAGCTCAACTCTATTCAAATCATTTGAAATCAAGCTCCACTGTAACCAACTCAACTGTAGCCGGCCTCAATTTCAACTGTAATTCATCTCAATTCTAGCCCAACTTATTTATAACAAATTCCAAACTTAATTGTAACTCTTCCAAATTCTACTGTAACTGATTTAGATGTAGCCATAGAGGATTCAAATGCAACCTTCGCCAAGTTACTGGCGGAATGGTGACCAAAACTCAAGCGGTGAGGTAGTATCCTGAGATCCTTCCGTTTTGCCCTTCAAGTGGAAGTGCGGTCCAGTAGAGGGATAGGTCTACTCCAAAATCACGCCACTGAGACGGGTGAGAGAGACTCTCCAAAAAAATCGCTTTAGAAAAAAACCGACCCGATCAATACATGCAAACGAGTTTGAAAAACTAAAACCAAAGGCCCTCCAGCCTATGTATACTAAAGATTAAGGGTCGACGGAATTAGTCTTTAAAAGAAAACATGTGGATCCCAGAGAGGCGTAAAAACTGCAAGCACTCGCAAAAAAATAGAGAAAAAGGTTGGGATCCTAGACCCACACATTAAAAGGCTGCTCTAACTGGGCTTCCTATCTTCCGTCCAGCTGATGGTCACTGTACCCTCGCACAGTCAGGTGTAAAGGTCACCATGACTAACACTCTTAATTATTAATCATCATTGAATCCTCATCACTGACTTAATTTCTCATCCTTTCTCAATCTCTGTTGTGATTAACTTTACAGACCTAGGCATCTTGTTGACAATCTTATTGAATAGTGAACTGTAATTAGTGATTCATACCGAAATGATGGCTCGTGAAGATTTTCAATCATTGAACATAGATTATCCGAAAATTTGGCGGCTTGGTTATTGATTTAGATTTTATAAGTCACTTGTATGAAAATGCCCCAATGATCCCATTTTTCAAATAATGAGATTAGAAGTTGTTCTTTAGACCTGGATTCAAATTTAGATCAATGGTAGATTCCTAACTTTTCTTATTTAAATCAGGGGATTGAGAGTTACTCACTAGATCTTGGTTTAAATTTAATTATGTGATCTAATTCAAGTAAAATCTCCAATTCTTTTCATCGTGCAAAGTGTGAATCTCAAATCTCAATTTTTGTTGCCTATGCTTGGTGTCCCATTCCCGTATATGGTGAGGCAAGAAGTGCTCTTATAATGCTTTGGCGGATGAACACTTAGTTGTATTGTTTGCTTGAAGCAAATCCGAGTCATGCATGTCCATGTCATGTTAATGCGTGTTTACATATGTACACTCAATCGAGGCCCTAAATGTCGGTTTCGGTCACCATTTCGGTATCGACCAAAATAGAATTTGGTGGAATTTCGGTGGAATTTCAACCGGATTTTCGGTCATTTCAGTCATTTTTGTACTAGGACCCCCATATTTCGGTCATTTCGGTCGAATTTCGATTTCGACTGGATATTGATATTCGACAGAAATTTGACTGGATTTCGCTGAAATTTGAGGCCATGCACTCAATAATAATGACTAATGGTATTTGTTGATGATGGTGCTCCGTTTTTGGTTGTTTCTATAAGGGTCGTGGTGCGATCGTAAATATTATAGGGATTCTAGTATGATTGAACAAGATTTTATGGCCTAATTAGTGTTCTATAATTTGGATCAATTTTATGCAAAAATACCACACTTTTTGTCATTTTACCCATGAAATCTAGAGCAATAATAGATCTTGAAATTGAACTTAATTATGTGCGATTTATGCTCAATCAAATTCACGTTAAATCATCCCCAAACCTATCATATTTCAAGCATGAATATCCAAGGCTAATTAGTTTAAGATTAGAATCAATTTGCATGCTAAATTCATCCTTAAATCTCCATATTTCACGTACAAATAAGTGGTTAATTAGTGATCTAAATTCGACTCAATTGCATGCAAATCACCCGTAGTTTCTCCTCAATCAACTTGAAATCAGTAGTTATTCAATAGTTGTCTGAAATTGGAATCCAATCACCCCCAAATCTTTCTTGTTTTAACATGAAAATAGTGTCTAATTGTGATTTGAAATTGGGTCTTATTTGGTATTAATTTGTATGCAAAACATTTCAAAATTCTCATCAAATCCAACATGAAAACTGTAGCTATTATAGTCCTGATTTTCAACTCAAATCATGCCATTTTATCCCCCTAATTTCTCTCAATTTTAATGCATGAATAGTGGCTCATTAATGAACTTTAATTTGATCTTAATGTCACATTAATCACTCCAAGTCTTTCACATTTTTAACCCAAAATTTGTGAATAACAATGATATGATTTCAGGTCTAAATACATACAATTTATCCCTTAATTTCTACGTTGTTCATCATGGGAATAATGTATAAATAGTGGACTGTTTTTAGCTGAAGAATGTAGGTCATTCTCCCTCAAATTTCTATCCTTTAAGCATGAGAATTGTAGCAATATATATCTGAATTTATACTTGATTTGTATGCTCAACACCATTTTTTCCTCAAAAACTTAAAAATTTGGAACATATATAATGGATATAAAATTTTGATGATCTCCACGTAAGACTTCATATTCTCATCTAGTTTAAGAGGTAAATTAATAGATTGAAACATGCATGGAAGGCAGCAATAGGAGGGGGGGGGATTGTACCTTTAGTCTAAGTTTGGAGGGTATTTGTGACTTTATTTAAAATGCAACAACAACTAAATTATCTGTTGGACAACATCGTAAGAAGGGGAAAAACTGAATTAAAAGCTCCAAGATTGACATTAATGAGAGCAAAGAGGAGAGGGATTTGTACCTTTGGATATCTCCAATTTGGAGATCCAAACTTGCATGCAACCTCTTCTTGACGGGAGCTTCAGTTCATTCGGATTCAGATGTTATAATGTTAGTGTAGACAAACACTTGTCTAAGTCTTCAATGCTAGTCTGCTTCAGCCGTCATGTCAGAAAGTAAGGTCGATATTCCCTCCACAGACTCCTTCAAAGGTCCTGCGCCTATAATAAAGATGGACGTGTCAAACTATGAACTGTGAGCTATGTGTTCATGAGCATGATGAAGTATATAGGTAAGAAGCATATTCTTACCGAGGAAGAGCCAACTGAGAAGACTGGGATTAATGCTTCATGAGAGGCGGATGATGCTTATGCTAAGGTTTGGCTTTCAGGCACATTGGCAATAGAGATCACTAATGATATACTTCATCTTCCCACAACCAAGGTGATGTGGGATATTCTCGCTGCTACTTATTCACAAGTAAAGAATGAGACAAAGATTCATCAACTCCAGCATGATATCTTTACTATTAAGCAAAATGGACGCCTTCTTCACTCGCTATATACATCCTTGCGTGGGATGTTCAAGAAGCTCTATAGCTTCATGTTTCTCACATCTACTCCTGAGCAACAGAAGACTTATAGGAATGCCACCATGGTTGGTGTATTCCTGGCAGCCCTAGATCCTGAGTATGAGGCGACCTGTTCTCAGATTTTGACAGACTCTACTATTCCTTCTATGTAGGAAGCCTTCCGCAGGCTTAGTCAGACCACTATTCCATCTACTGCCAGTTAGACTTCATCAGCGATGGAGGCCTCCTGAGGTCGAGGAGGCTCTTCTTAGTTTTGTGGACGAGGACCTCGTGGCAGAGGAGGTCGTGTTCATCATCCCTGCACATTTTACCATCGTTCTGGACATACCGAAGATATATGCTACTCGAAGTATGGATTTCCTGCCTCTGCTCGAGTGGCTGAGCAGATCGAGCCCTGATTACCTCCTCTCCGAATCAACGATTTGATGACCTCGTAGCCCGATTGAGGGGCATTATACCTCCAGCCAGTCACGCTATGTCTTCCTCGACCTCTGGAAGTCACTCTGATGTAGTTGCTTCAGCCTCCTCCAGTACCTCAGGTACTACTTATGCACTCACTAGCAGTAGTGGATCTGATGTTATAGAATAGATCATGGACTCTGGTGCCACACATCACTTGTGTGTAGACAGGGATCAACTTACAACCTACAAACAAGTTCCTTCAGAAAGAACTGTGGTTATTGCAGATGGGACTCATTTCCTAATCACTGGACACGGGGAGATTAATTTGATGCCCTCTACGCATTTACAGAATGTGTTGCATGCACCTAACTTCTCTATGAACTTGTTATCTATTAGTCAGATTACGAAGGACTTACATCGTCGAGCTATATTTGACCTATCTTCTCTTGTATTTCAGGACATCATTACGGGCAAAGTGATTAGGTGTGACCATGAGCAAGGTGGACTTTATGGCTTAGTTCGAACTCTGTATGTTGGCACTTCTTCTCCATCTGTTTGACCTGTCTCACCCTTCACGTGGCACCTGTGCTTTGGTTATCTCTCGCTCCAGAAAATGTGTCGTGTTCTGCCTCAGATCTCGCCTTACACATCCCTTCAATGTGAGGCATGTTAGTTGGGAAAGCATCATCGCTCTGCCTTCCCCAGCAGTTGGGAAATTATATATATATATATATATATATTTTGAAGCCACCTTTTCGGGGGAGGCACGACACGGTGCTTGCCCCAAACTTTTTTATTAAAAAAGCGAAGAAGCAGAAGAGAGAGCGATACAGAGTTAAAGGATCGAGTAGATCCCAAAAAAGCCCAAAAAGAAGACGCACTACATCAAAGACCAATCACTACAAAGCTTAGCTGAATGCGCCAGAATGTTCTCCTTGTAGAACCTTTTGCCCCCTGAAAATCGTCGAGTTACGCCCAAGCCATATCGCCCAAATGCACGCGAGCGGACGAAGGAGCTCCCCCCTCGCCCTATCTTTAAAAGTCCGCAGAGAGTCCCAAAAGGCCAGAGAAGAGGAAGTTTTGATCCACGGAATTCGGGCCTCCGCCCAGATGGCAGAAGTGTCGGGGCAAAGGAAGAAAAGGTGCTCTAAAGTTTCCAAACCGCCTCCACAAAGCGCACAATCCGTAGAATCGAACCCCGCGAAAAACCTGGTGCACCTATCTCGAGTCAAAATCCTCCCGCGTCTGAACAACCAGAGAAAACAAGCGACCCTCTCCGGGAGCTTCATCCGCCAGATAAAGTTAATATCCATGCACATGAGGTCCTGATGCGGCGTATCCTGCTGCGAAATAGCCCTGAACGCACGCCTCGTGGAGAAGACGCCATCGCGCCATACCCAGTGATCCCGATCACCCGAAGGTCTGGGCGCACCCTTAAGCAGCTCGAGGAGGGCCAAGAGGTCATCGAACCGTTGATCAGAGAGGTTACTGGCGAAGGATGGGAACCAGTCATCCCCCAACCTAGAGGAGGCCACCGTCGCCCGAGAATCACGCGCCAAAGCACAGAGGCGTGGGAAGGTATCACCGAGAGGGGCCACTCCTGCCCACTTATCCCGCCAGAACAAGAAGGAGTTACCATCCCCGAGAACAGGATTGAATAGATGAAAATAACGCGTAGTAACCGATAAAATCCCACGCCCGAAAGGGGTTCTAGAGCGGCAAAATTATATATATGAAGAAACCAAAATCGACCGTATTCGCACCTCGGATCTCCGATTCTGATGTGCAATAACTCGTTTTGACCGTTTCTGAATGACGATCAATATATGTATAAATATTCATATACTTCGGATTGGAAATGTTTCCTGAAATTCTCGAGATACAATCTTGGTTTGTGACTAAAGTTTGTGATTTTAAAATATGAAATGACCTCCGATCGACGAACGATCGATTTTGTTGGCCTTATTTTGTCGAATCAGATTTTTGGGTAGTCTCGATTTGTTTTGCGATTTTCGATTTTGTATCGTGACTTTTCCGATGGCATGCCCGATGCGGTCGACTTTTGATTTACGATCAATTGATCTATTTAGATCATCTAATATTGATCGATAGTTTTATCGATCATATATACCCTAATCGGGACGGATTTGGGTTTATTCGGATTTGGATGTCACAATAGACCATTTTGAAGGATCCAGATTCAACATAGGGGTTCGCCTCATTAGCTTTAAAGACTGCGTACCTATAAATAAAAGGGCCCTCCGATCAAGGGTGGGGTTAGAGGAATCATGCACTCCTACAATCTGAACCCCTTCTGTCTTGCAACTGCCACAGAGATCTTGTGGGCATGAGGCGAAATCTACTTTGATGAAATTGGGTGGTGATCGAACTCTACCATCCCCACATTGAGGGAGCATTGGGCTTGACCCGATCCAACTCGGAAAAGCTCAACCCATGCATGCTAATTTTCCTTCGGTCTTGGGCCGGGTTGAGGCCCGCATTTTTTGAAAATCAAGGACCCATGCCTGGCCCAAGGCTCGCGGGTTCGAGCTCGGGTTCGGGCCAGGATCGACCCACACGCAAATTGGGTGACCGTTGTATTGCATCTTGGTGCAATATATCGAAATTGAGGTGTTAATAAATGCAAGGCTAGTGAGAAGTGATCGAGACATTGATGATCTGATTATATTGTCATGAATCAGTCTTTAATCCAACATATAATTTACTTTTAATAACAAAAAAATCTCTTTTATAATATTTAATCCAATTCCTCATAATATATAATTAAAAGCATGTTGTGTATATTTAATTTGTTCATTATATTGAATATTCAAGATATATATTTAGTTTATTCATTGATTTCAAACATTTATAATCCTAAAAAAGCACTATAAAGCTACGTGTGAATACACATTAGAGTAAATTACTTACGAGTCTATACACTTGACCGTGGATAGTTCGTTGTTGACAACATAACTTATGATTGATTAAATGAAGATTCCTACCAATGACTGCGAATGAAAACACCACTGTTGTTGAATGGTCATGAACCATTCAAGATCTTTCTTTTTGTTTACTCCACAACCACTCCGATTCCAATATCCAAAGCTTAAGTTGGCTGTATAATTATTGGAATCCTAAGTTCCAAACTCGAAATCAGATTCACATTGCTTTTGACTAAGTACTTGCCCATTTGACCAATGTCATGCTTTTCTATTATTTAATATATTAAGTTGTTGCAATACTAATTTGACATCATTTCGTCGTTTATACAAATTATAAAGCAGATAACGTGGGGACATTGGCTAGGTCGGGTCAACTCGGGTTCCCGCAGGTTCGTGCTTTTGTGGGTCGGGTTAGGGTTGGGTTCTAGTCGGCCTGGCCCAATGCTGCACACTATCCCTATCGGCTATTGGGTAATCACCCCTTCCTTCAGAAATCGATGAGAACTGTCATTTCCCAACCCCACACTATAGTGACTTGAAAGCTAAAAAAGAAATAAGTTTTGTCCAACATGGTAAGTCAATGTTAGGTGCACCCTGTCGTTGCTCCCTTCGACTCCTCCCCCACTTCCAATGGTTCACTTGGTCGTAAGCCATCTCAAAACATTGCCATGACCTCACCAACCTTGGAGAGCGACACTGCTTTAGAGGGAAAGCTTAGACATCTGATTGGCGATCCCTTATAGAAACTAACCATTTACTGTTAATGGTGACGAAACCATCGAGCAATGTTGGGCGACACTGACTAATCGTTGTTTTGCGAACCTTAGCCTCCCCTTCAAGAAAGGTGGTTACCTCCTCCACTACCCACGATCGCACAAAACATAATCAATAAAAAACACTGTCTTCCTTGCATTGTCCCTCTTAGTCGAAGCCATAATCACCACCATGCATTGGAGTACCTCTTACATACCTTATGTAATGAGCACCCCATTAACATATTACTACTGCTCCACCTCTAGGTGTGACGACTCTGAACCCTAGGAGGAGCAGTTGAAAGCCATGGAAATCCATTCCTTCTTTCGATGGACAAGGAGATGGTAGTGGAAGCAAATTGCATCCTTCTCATGGCGACTCCTTGCCAACTGGACCTTCCCTCTGTACCTAAAGCACCAACATGCAACTACGTGTCACCGCGTGGACGTGAGACCTGCCCCCTCGCAGATGCCTCTCCGACTCCCTCCGAACGAGGTCTTCCTCATTTTGTGTGACCCCTTCTTGCAGAGCCACTCCATCTATGCTCCTCTCCGCCGGCACCTTCTCATCCTCTGACATGCTCTTGAACCACTTTCTTATGTTGAAATGCTCTGTTGCGAGTAACAGAAGCAAACAACGAACAATCAAGCAAAGGTTAACTCATAACCGGGTTATGTACTTGAGCGACATCGATCGCTTTCACTACTTATGGAGAAAAAAAATATAGAGCATACATAGGTTCCTATATCCATGGAGTTTATATACTTGTCCTAGTACAAATGAATTCCAGAGACAGACGTATCCGAATTAAAGTTCGTTTCGGGACGCCCCATGCAACCCCTGCATGAGACGCGTAAGGGGGGAGGGTGGCTTGTGCCCACCCAGGTTCACGGGAACTTGCGTTGGTAGGGTAAGGTGTGATGGGATGGTGCGTAGGAGGTTTCTTTAACTGGATTCAACAGAACATATGATTAGGATTCAAGGTATATCAACACGCTTCCTCATTCTCCATCCTCAACTTATGTCCGTCGCTGATCATCTCTTTTTATTGTTTCAGTTTGCTCAAAGTGGAGGAATTTTTCTAGCACAACCTATCAATAAGAGGGGGACTTACTGGATTTTAGATGGCATTATGGCTTGCCAGAATAACCTTGATTTTCTGCGGTGAATGTTACCACGTGGAGCCAACGCCTTGATTCGGAGAACATATTTTTATGATTCATAGCATACATATAATTTTTTGAGCAAGATATATTTTGCTCCTAACCCCTAGGATATTTATCTATATTTTTTCTAAAAAAAACATGCGACTTTGTCCTCACATATTATATGTGGTTGCCCACCGCCAACCCTCCCAGGTCTGAATTTTCTTATGCAAGAAATTGGTTGTAGAATATGGAGGCATTTCAACCATACTGGATGAAATCTGTTATATTTACTAGAGAATATTCACATTTCACTGAGGTATCTCCAAGATATTGCTGATATTGGATGATTTAGTGAGCGACTGAGGAAAAAAATACAATAGGCTCCTTTCGAAAAATAATTAGAAAAGGCGTAGTGACATGGGGCGAGTTGGTGATGCACAATTTTATCCATATTCCCTGAAATTTGAGGTGAAAAGGCTAATGCATGTAGTCAATAGTTAGATGAGATAACAAGGGTCCTTGCCAAAGCTATTCCCCGGTTGCATGTGAAGTCTGCTAGCAATGTGAGCCCCGGGCGAACCATTTCTACAATAAATGTTATTGTAATGAATAAATTATCAATAAAAGTTATTGTTTATTTTTCACTCCCCTTCTGAGATTAATGAATGAATGCACTATAGGGTCCCTCTGTACAATAAGGGT
Source organism: Ottelia alismoides (assembly GCA_037367405.1). Lineage (NCBI taxonomy): Eukaryota > Viridiplantae > Streptophyta > Magnoliopsida > Alismatales > Hydrocharitaceae > Ottelia > Ottelia alismoides. The sequence goes on from JAZKJV010000022.1 coordinate 1,328,984, forward strand.
TATGTACCATGGCCAACTTGATGATCATACAGCTGTTGATTCATTGGATGGATCATAGAGGCTGATGCTTGGATGAATATCTAAGGAATTAGATAGAGGACTCATCAAGCATCATCAAATGATCATTAAGTGATGATCTCCAGTCTGAGAGGGAGATGGCAATCCTATCTCATATGACTGATATCTGACCGACCTCTTGATGCAGGTCCTCTGCATGGGAATAATGATTCAGAGGTGTCAGGTTAGTCAAGTCAATGGGTTGACTTGACGAGATCGAGATAACCAAAGACCTACGTTGAATACTGTCACAACATAGGCATGCATCCTCTGACTAGAGACAGATGTATTGCTATATGTCTGAGTATGTACATTTGGCAGACCAATAGGTTGATGACCTAATCAAGGTCTATATACCGGCGAGCTGGTGTGCATGTAAGGACATATGAGTAATACGATCTCTCAAAGGGATCATACATGTTCACTTATGAACCGGGAGACATGAGCTCACTCATGAGGTATTGGGACTGAACAAATTCCATGCATGGTCGTCATGCTTTGGAAGCATGACATGAATTTGAAGGTAAGATATATGCTTTGTGAAAGCATATGATCTATACCAAATCCCGATGACCAAGATTGAGAAACTTAATGATCTGACCCTGAAGATGACAGTGTAAAAGTGATCTTTATCTTCAGGATGATCATGAGTCTTCCAGTATGTAGGATGTGCAGGTATTGGGAATACCTGAAGGGTGATTTGATCATATACGATTGTATAACCATGACGCTTCCATTCCGAGGGAGTGATGAAACATGATTGGATTTTAGTGACTCCTCTCATTAGAGAAGTGACCTAATCTTAGTCCATGAACTGGACATTGATCTGAATGAGATTCAGATGCAATGAGAAGATTAAGTCTACGGTCTTGATTTGATCAAGCATCAGTGGGAGGTCCATAGGATCTGGATTTGAGATACGATCTCAACGTCCAAGTCACTATACGTGGAACAATACAATCGCCCTGTCCTTATCTCCAAGTATCTGAGGAGAAATAGCATTGTTCTTAAATGGTTTAAGGATAATTCCATAAGATCTAAGCAAAGAGAATTTGATAATTAAAAGTGTTTTAATTATCATAATGTATGAGAAATTATCCAATATGATTAAATGTGATTTAATTAGTTTGGATAAGAATAATGTGGATAGAGATATCCAATTATTCATGATATATTATAAATATGATTTATAATGTATTAGAGAGAGTTACTTATAATTTATATGTGTTGATTAATTATGATGTGTATTGGATACACATTGTGTAATTAATTAACAATATGAATTACATGTTGTTTTGGGTTGTGAATATGATTCACAATTTTTCCATGGCAAGATTGCAATTTTCTCAAAGATAATTGTGAATTATTTTTTGAGAAATAAAACCCAAATTATTTTGTTGCAAATAAATAAGAGAGAGATTACATGGAGATTACAATCTCCATGTATTCCAAGGTGGGCGGCACACCACTCCTAATTGGAGTGGGTGTGCGCCTACATGGAAGGCACATGGAGATGAAATCTCCATGTGTCTTCTCTCCTTATTTGTTGGGTTAATTTAGGAGCAAATTATATTTGATTTTATTAAATATATTTTGACCTAAATTTGTTGCTTTTAACAACAACAATTTCAGCCATTGGATGAACATAAATCAATCTCATCCATTGATTTTATGTGTCCCATGGATTGAGATCCATGGATCCCAAAACCCTATAAATAGAGAGGCATACTTGGCTCTCTTCTTTACACATGTTATTGTAGCAAAAACTCTCTCTCTCTCTCTTTCTCATATACACGACAGCCCTCTCTCCCTCTCTTGTTGGTGGCCGTCCACCTTGGTGGAGAGGAACGTCGACGCCCGCGCCATCGTGCTGCCGCTTCGACTCTTTGCGGTTCCTTGTCTTCTTGGAGTGCTTCACTCACGAAGGAGACGCTTGATCTCGTGCGACGAGATCAGGAGCAACCGCGCTTGGATCATCTTGGATTGCGAGGACACCGCGACTCATCTCCGCGCTCGCAAGCCGTTACTCCGACGATCGGACTTGAGACAGGAGGTCTCTTTTCGTAGAGACTCGATCAACCACGCTTCAAGAGGTATTGCATTATACTTGATGTGGTTATAGATGAAACGATTTGAGAATGGTTCTCGGATCATGTGGTTTCATCGGTTTAAAAATTTTAAAATTCCGCTGCTCCGAACAACTAGTACGACTAGTCGTTCTTCGTCGTATTCGATACGACGATCACGCTTCCGTGATGCGCTTGAGGATTTATCCATATCCTTCAAGTGGTATCAGAGCCTTAGGTCGACGGTTTCGAATATGATTCGAAAAACCGAGGACGACTTGGGTTCGTTTAGGTCGCGAAAGTTTTCATCGCATTTGATTTCGCAGATCTGTTTAGTAAATAAATTCGATACTGTTTAAATTGTTTAAACACGAATTTAATACTTGGTTTTTGTTCCCCATTAAATAAGGAAACCATAGCAACTGAGTTTGCGTAAATCGGATTTCGTATGCTCTAGTTATGGTTGTTTTAATGGACATGTATGCACTGTTGCGGGAACAATAGATTTTAACATGATTAAAGAGTTAATTACTGTTATCATCTGCCTCGAAATGCGTGCAAATCCACTTAGGTTCTGTTGTAAATCAAGTTAGCAATCTATGAAAATTGAGTTTGCTTAATTTGGATTTAAATTGATTGAGATATGCCAATTTTAGTGAATAGGGGTCATTACTGAAATTGCATTCCTAATCTAGAACCAAGTGATTGTCAATTAATGAAATTAATTGTTAATTTCGTGAAATAATCTTGAATAATATTTGTGAAATATTGAGACATGATTATTTGCCTAATTGACATGGCCCCAACCAATTAATGGATTAAGATGTGATCTAAATCATAAATTGGAAACAACAATCTTCAAACTTGATGCTTGAATAGGATTTGGGAATTTGTCTAGCAAATTTCCTTATAATCAAAAATGTTTTGATTATTACTATATGGTACAATTTCGGTTGAAAAACCGATGATAATCTCAAGTACAAATTAATCAATTTGGCATTATCCTTTCCCGAGGCGGATATGGTGCCTAGTCGGAGAGCATTGGGGTTGCGGGTTGCAACGTATGTGGTCCGTCCCACTCTCGTCGGTACTGGCCATGACAGCGGGTAGGGCCGGGATAATGTCCGAGGGATTAAAATGTATTTTTCTAATTATTAAAATTCGAATTAATACGTATTTTGAGATATTACCATATATGTATTCAAGTAAAATAATCAAGTTTGATTGATTGAATTGGATTGATAATTAATTTAATATGATTAAATTGATTATGTCCAATTGAAATACTCTAATATGATTAGAGATATTAATTCCCTTGGAAGAATTAATTATGTGAATGTGATTCACGATAATTAATTAAAAAATTTGAATATGAAGATGGAGGATCACATAAGTGACATCCATGGTCTCCCGTCAAGGCGAAGAGTTTCGTCGCCAGGGATTGCATATGGGAGACGCCTGTCCGAAGTGACAGCTCCCGTGTGCAAGCGCATCTGGATCGGGCTCTTTGCTTCTCGAAAGAGTAAGGCCGTATGCGTAGTGACCCCAATATCGGATCCTCATATTATTGGGGCGATATTGGATTGCGCATAGCGAGTACTATTCCTGTTGACGGTTGGTTCAATTAACAACGGGTCAACATCGCCTTAGGGGTGGTGGGCTCGGGTGTTAAAGACCGAATTGGGAAATTGCAAGTTGGACTTGCAAATTGGAATGAGTTCCTGCTTTTCTTTATTGGAGTCACAGATTTTCATATTATTGGGATGTGACAATGATAAAGAGGAGATCCCAATTCTTGCTAGAGATATAACGGTAAGTATATCTCTTACTTTGAAAATGATTAAAGGGAATGAACTTTCAAAGTCGACAATGCAAGAATAATTTGATTTAAAATACCTTAATCAAATATCATAAATTTGAATATATATTTCTATATTCTAATATAGTGCATTCTTAATTTCAGAAAATGAAGTCTTTGAACCCACTTAGTAGGCTTCTTGAGGTCAACCAATTGACCGGCCCAAATTATTCGGATTGGATCCGAAATTTGGAGCTTGTTCTCTCTGCTGAGCGCATAAGTTATGTGCTATCCGAGGACAAGCTTGAGAACCCTAAGTCCAAGGAAGAAAAAGCATTTAATGACAAGTATGATGAAGATCATGTCTTGGCTAGGTGTTATATCCTAGGTTCTCTCTCCAATGTTCTGCAGAAGCAACATGTGGAGATGAATACCTGTCAGGAAATAATGCAGAATCTTAAAGATATGTTTGGTGACATTAACCGCACTCAGCGGTACAATGTTATGAAAGACCTCATTCGTTGTAGAATGCAGGAAGGGACTTCGGTCCGTGAACATGTACTCAAAATGTTTGGGTACCTGTCGGAGCTGGAGACTCTTGGGGCATCGATGGATGCAGACATGCAAGCTGATTTCATTCTGCTGTCATTGCCCAAGTCTTTTAATAACTTTGTAGTGTCATTCCACATGAACAAGTTGGAATTGACAAATGCTGCTCTCCTTGCTTCATTAAAATCCGCAGAGGACGTAATGAAGAAGGATGGTCCCAGTGGCAGTGCAATGGTTGCACAGGTCAAAGGGAAGCGCGGTCGGAAGCATGGTTCTCGGAAGGGCCCGGCCCAGAAGAGAAAGAAGAAGGGACAAAGTGTTGCCTCTTCTTCCAATGCATCCACTCTCATGGCGTCGAAGAAAACCGACGTCTGTCATCACTGCAAGAAGCCGGGGCACTGGAAGCGTAACTGCCCAGATTACCTGAAGTCCTCAGACAAAGGTAAAGCCCCAGCAGGTATGAAATCTACTTTCATCATTGAAACTAGCTTTCTCGTTGGACGAGAAGGAAGTTGGGTTGTAGATTCTGGTGCTTCTGTTCATGTATGCAATTTGTTGCATTTGTTTCAGAAAACTAGGAATCTTGAGGAAGGGGAGATAGTCATCCAGATGGGATCTGATGCAAGTGTTGCAGCAGTAGCCGTCGGGACTTGTAGACTATCATTATCTAGTGGGAGAGTCCTTATACTTAAAGAATGTCTTTATGTACCCGAAGTCAGAAGGAACTTGATATCTGTATCTAAGCTTGTTAGAAGCGGATATTCTTTCCTTTTCTGTAATAAATTAGTCATAAGTCGTTATGATAAATATATTGCGGATGGTATTTTGACTTCTGGTGGAATCTATGAATTGTGCATTGATAAATGTATTATGAATGTGACAACCACTAATAAAAACCCTAAAAGATCCAGAGAGGATAAAAATATCTCAAATGAGATATGGCATCAAAGGCTTGGTCATTTGTCTGTTGATAGGATCAATAGATTGATAAAGGATGGACCTCTAGATTTTCTACAGGTTCAACCTCTGCCCACTTGCAAACATTGCATACAGGGCAAAATGACTAGGACGCCTTTCCGTAACAAGGTTACGAGATGCGAAGGTATTATTGACCTAATACATACCGATGTATGTGGTCCCTTCAGTACCACGACTCGAAATGGATACCGATATTATTTGACGTTTATCGATGACCATTCGCGATACGGGTTTATCTTCCTACTACGTCATAAGTCTGAAACCTTTGAAAAGTTCAAAGAATTCAAGGCTTTGGTTGAGAAACAAACCGATAGGAAGATTAAACGGATTCGATCTGATCGAGGTGGCGAGTACCTATCAGATGAATTCAAGGAATACCTTAAGGAGAATGGAATTGTTTCCAATCTCACTCCTCCTGGAACTCCCCAACTAAATGGTGTTGCTGAAAGACGCAACAGGACCATCATGGACATGGTCCGATCAATGATGAATAAAGCAAATTTACCTCTTAGTTTCTGGGGATATGCAGTAGAGACTGCAATATATATCCTGAATAAGATTCCTAGCAAATCCGTGCCTAAGACTCCTCATGAGCTATGGTATGGAACCAAACCTAGTGTTAATCACTTGAGGGTTTGGGGTTGCTTGGTCTATGCGAAGAACGTAGACGCAAGTAAGCTAGAATCTCGCTCTCGCGAGTGCTACTTCATTAGGTATGTTAAAGATGGTATTGGATACCAACTTTATGACCCTGAGACCCAAAAGGTTTTTGTTTCTAGAGATGTGAAGTTTCTGGAGAATGATTTCCTTAAAGGTCAAGACAATAATGAAGTAGAGGAATTCTTTGAATCCCCTGAGGATTCTGAACTTCCTAGACCAGAAACGGAAGAGATAAATAAAGATGAAACACCCATACCTCTTCGAAGGAGTTCGAGGGTGGTTGCACCACCTGAAAGGTATGGATTCCATGTGTCAGGTGAAACTGACATTGATCCTACTTCATTTGATGAAGCACTCACGGATCAAGACATGGATAGATGGATGCTAGCAATGAAGTCAGAAATTGACTCCATGCATAAGAATGGTGTATGGACCCTAGAGGATCCACCTAAAGGGGTAAAACCCATTGGGTGTAAATGGATCTTCAAGAGAAAGAGGGGACCTGATGGGAAAGTAGAGACTTTCAAGGCACGGCTCGTGGCCAAGGGCTACACACAGAGAGAAGGCATCGACTACGATGAGACATTCTCTCCTGTGGCTATGCTTAAATCCATCCGGACATTGCTAGCTATAGCTGCATATCTTGACTACGACATCTGGCAGATGGACGTCAAGACGGCTTTCCTCAATGGATACCTCGAGGAGGATATCTACATGGAGCAGCCCCAAGGCTTCATGACTGAGGATGGTAAAGTATGCAAGCTGAAGAAATCCATCTATGGGCTCAAGCAAGCTTCTCGTAGTTGGAACATCAGATTTGACGAAACCATAAAGAGTTATGATTTTGTGCAAAATCCTGATGAACCTTGTGTATACAAGAAGCTTAGTGGGAGCGCCGTTGTGTTCATCGTGCTTTATGTAGATGACATCCTTATCATTGGGAATGATACAAGGATGATGACCAGTGTAAAGATTTGGCTGTCCCATACCTTTGAGATGAAAGATCTTGGAGAAGCCTCTTACATCTTAGGCCTGAAGCTGTTCAGAAACCGAGAAAAGAGGATTTTGGGATTGTCACAACATGGATACATTAAGAAGATTCTTGAACGATTCCGTATGGATAGTTCTAAGAAAGGATTCCTACCCTTAAGACATGGTATCCACCTGTCTAAAGGAATGGCTCCTCAAACTGTTGAGGAAAAGAAGGCCATGGCTGGATGTCCTTATGCATCAGCCGTAGGAAGCTTAATGTATGCCATGATGTGCACTAGGCCAGATATCTGCCATGCAGTGGGAGTGGTAAGTCGTTACCAATCCTGCTATGGAGAACAACACTGGAATGCAGTAAAGAACATATTCAAATATCTAAGACGGACGCAAGATTACATCTTGGTCTATGGAGATGGTGATCTCCAAGTCTTGGGATATACAGATTCTGACTTGCAATCGGATGTAGATGATCGAAAGTCGACATCGGGGTTCGTGTTCTTGTTGAATGGTGGTGCTGTGAGCTGGAGAAGCAAGAAGCAGGACACTACTGCAGATTCAACAACGGAAGCCGAATACATTGCCGCATCGGATGCTGCGAAGGAGGCGGTGTGGTTGCGCAAGTTCGTGCTGGGGCTTGGCGTAGTTTCCTCTGATACTCCCATCCCGTTACTCTGCGATAACACGGGAGCCATTGCCCAGGCAAAGGAACCCAGATGGCATCAAAAGAGCAAGCACGTGGAAAGGAAATACCACATCATTCGGGAGATACAAAAGCGTGGTGACATCATCATCACCAAGGTGGCCTCTGCCGACAACGTTGTTGATCCTCTTACCAAACCTCTGACACAGAAGGTTTTTGACCAGCATGTAATGAGTATGGGTTTAAAGATTGTACCTGAATGGTTCTGAGGGCTAGTGGGAGATTGTTAGCAATGTGAGCCCCGGGCGAACCATTTCTACAATAAATGTTATTGTAATGAATAAATTATCAATAAAAGTTATTGTTTATTTTTCACTCCCCTTCTGAGATTAATGAATGAATGCACTATAGGGTCCCTCTGTACAATAAGGGTTATGTACCATGGCCAACTTGATGATCATACAGCTGTTGATTCATTGGATGGATCATAGAGGCTGATGCTTGGATGAATATCTAAGGAATTAGATAGAGGACTCATCAAGCATCATCAAATGATCATTAAGTGATGATCTCCAGTCTGAGAGGGAGATGGCAATCCTATCTCATATGACTGATATCTGACCGACCTCTTGATGCAGGTCCTCTGCATGGGAATAATGATTCAGAGGTGTCAGGTTAGTCAAGTCAATGGGTTGACTTGACGAGATCGAGATAACCAAAGACCTACGTTGAATACTGTCACAACATAGGCATGCATCCTCTGACTAGAGACAGATGTATTGCTATATGTCTGAGTATGTACATTTGGCAGACCAATAGGTTGATGACCTAATCAAGGTCTATATACCGGCGAGCTGGTGTGCATGTAAGGACATATGAGTAATACGATCTCTCAAAGGGATCATACATGTTCACTTATGAACCGGGAGACATGAGCTCACTCATGAGGTATTGGGACTGAACAAATTCCATGCATGGTCGTCATGCTTTGGAAGCATGACATGAATTTGAAGGTAAGATATATGCTTTGTGAAAGCATATGATCTATACCAAATCCCGATGACCAAGATTGAGAAACTTAATGATCTGACCCTGAAGATGACAGTGTAAAAGTGATCTTTATCTTCAGGATGATCATGAGTCTTCCAGTATGTAGGATGTGCAGGTATTGGGAATACCTGAAGGGTGATTTGATCATATACGATTGTATAACCATGACGCTTCCATTCCGAGGGAGTGATGAAACATGATTGGATTTTAGTGACTCCTCTCATTAGAGAAGTGACCTAATCTTAGTCCATGAACTGGACATTGATCTGAATGAGATTCAGATGCAATGAGAAGATTAAGTCTACGGTCTTGATTTGATCAAGCATCAGTGGGAGGTCCATAGGATCTGGATTTGAGATACGATCTCAACGTCCAAGTCACTATACGTGGAACAATACAATCGCCCTGTCCTTATCTCCAAGTATCTGAGGAGAAATAGCATTGTTCTTAAATGGTTTAAGGATAATTCCATAAGATCTAAGCAAAGAGAATTTGATAATTAAAAGTGTTTTAATTATCATAATGTATGAGAAATTATCCAATATGATTAAATGTGATTTAATTAGTTTGGATAAGAATAATGTGGATAGAGATATCCAATTATTCATGATATATTATAAATATGATTTATAATGTATTAGAGAGAGTTACTTATAATTTATATGTGTTGATTAATTATGATGTGTATTGGATACACATTGTGTAATTAATTAACAATATGAATTACATGTTGTTTTGGGTTGTGAATGTGATTCACAATTTTTCCATGGCAAGATTGCAATTTTCTCAAAGATAATTGTGAATTATTTTTTGAGAAATAAAACCCAAATTATTTTGTTGCAAATAAATAAGAGAGAGATTACATGGAGATTACAATCTCCATGTATTCCAAGGTGGGCGGCACACCACTCCTAATTGGAGTGGGTGTGCGCCTACATGGAAGGCACATGGAGATGAAATCTCCATGTGTCTTCTCTCCTTATTTGTTGGGTTAATTTAGGAGCAAATTATATTTGATTTTATTAAATATATTTTGACCTAAATTTGTTGCTTTTAACAACAACAATTTCAGCCATTGGATGAACATAAATCAATCTCATCCATTGATTTTATGTGTCCCATGGATTGAGATCCATGGATCCCAAAACCCTATAAATAGAGAGGCATACTTGGCTCTCTTCTTTACACATGTTATTGTAGCAAAAACTCTCTCTCTCTCTCTTTCTCATATACACGACAGCCCTCTCTCCCTCTCTTCTTGGTGGCCGTCCACCTTGGTGGAGAGGAACGTCGACGCCCGCACCATCGTGCTGCCGCTTCGACTCTTTGCGGTTCCTTGTCTTCTTGGAGTGCTTCACTCACGAAGGAGACGCTTGATCTCGTGCGACGAGATCAGGAGCAACCGCGCTTGGATCATCTTGGATTGCGAGGACACCGCGACTCATCTCCGCGCTCGCAAGCCGTTACTCCGACGATCGGACTTGAGACAGGAGGTCTCTTTTCGTAGAGACTCGATCAACCACGCTTCAAGAGGTATTGCATTATACTTGATGTGGTTATAGATGAAACGATTTGAGAATGGGTCTCGGATCATGTGGTTTCATCGGTTTAAAAATTTTAAAATTCCGCTGCTCCGAACAACTAGTACGACTAGTCGTTCTTCGTCGTATTCGATACGACGATCACGCTTCCGTGATGCGCTTGAGGATTTATCCATATCCTTCAAAGTCTAAATCTACAATGGTCAACTTTTGCTGCCTTCAGGTTATTGAATGCGTTGCTTCCTAGGTTACTATAAGTCAGACATTTTACTTTATCTGAATCTCTTTATTGCTATTTGTTGGAAAAGAAAAGAGTCCACTCATGTGTTTAGTACCACATGGGGGTCTGTCCGTGGGGCTATATAAGGAGCCCCACACCCCCTGTACTCATTGAGAACTTTAATAGAAGAAATGCCCAATTCAGGGGCTTCTCCCGTGGTTTCATCCCGCTCCTTCTGGAGTAGGGTTCCACGTTAAAATCTTTGTTCTTATTGTTCTATCTTTATTTCCGATTCCGCTTCCGCTTCCGCATTCTATTTTTCTACATGGTATCAGAGCGGGTCGATTCTCGGAGATTTTTTATGTTATTCTTTTTATTTCAAGAATCGGTTCTTGATTATCATTGAAGATTTATTTGGAAGATTTGTTGATCATGATTCCTCAAAGATCATTCATATTCAAGGATTATATATTGCTTTGGAGACCTGTTCATCTAATATTTTCTCTGTTCGGAGATGTGTCTATTACAAGCCGCAATGAATCCAGATCCAGATCCAGGCACAAATCGGGGTTCCCGTGAATCCCAACAGGCATACGCCCGCAGCAACCCTTGCGGCGTGCGCAAGCATTTCCATCGCCATCTTCCAGTTCTGGTGGCGCACGATCTGTTGTCACAGCCGCAATATCCTCTTCGTTTATTCCAAGCAGATGATCCCTTGTGCGTTGAAGACTTCCAGGCGGCGTTGATTCTAGGTGCCCCCCTCGTCTTGGCCCCTGCGCCCCCGCGCGCACGCCAGGTCGCCCACCTAAGAGAATCTGCTCTCCAGGTCCCGCGAGCCCTGGCACCGCCCCCAAAGACCCTCCTGGCGCGACTTGTTCCATGAGGCGGTGCCCTCTGGTGGAAACCCTCTGGTGGCGCATGAGGCGGTGCCCTCCTCCTGCCGCATGATGCGACACGACTCCTCCTCCTGCCGCATACAGCCGCATACAACCGCAAATCTCTCCCAGGCGGCGGCGCCACTATTTCCAAGACGCAAAACCTCCAGCGGCAGCCCCGGCAAAGCTTCGCACGATGCTTCAAACAAGTGCCCCCCCTGGCGGTGCAGCAACAGCAACTCCGCGCGAGCCACTTCCTCCTCAGCCACGCTGCCACGCTCTAGGCGAGCCCTCCTCTTCCGTCGCAACCTCAGGCGAAACCCCCGTGACCCCCTCCAGGCAACGACAGTCCCATGGCGGCGCGACGCAAGAAAAAAAGGGGAAATCGTGTTTGGTGAGAGGGTTCTCTGCAACCCTAAATATAAAAAATAAATGTTGTGTATTGAATGGGCCCACGAGAAAATAGGGAGCCATGTCCTATTTTGAAAAGGGAGAGGTGTCTGCCGTTGAAAAAAAAAATGGGGGCCACAAAAAAAGGAAAGCCGAGGTGCTTAAAAAAAGGTGCTGCAATATTTTTAAAAAAAGAAGAAAAATAGGAGGATTTTTTTTTCGAAAAAAAGGCGCGTACAACAATAAAAAGCCGTACGCAAATATATTGTAAAAAAATTGATGTGAAAAAAAAAGAAAAAAGGAGAAAGCCGCAATATTTCAAAAAAAAGGGGGATAGAAAGGAGGCTGAAAAAAAAGAGAGGAGAAAAGTAAAAAAAAGTCGCGTACAAGAAAAAAGTCGTACGCATAAAAAAATGTGATTCATGTTTGCTTCTCCCAACTTGTCTATTATTTTCATTATTCTCACAAGTTTGGGAGAAAGAGGGAGTAAAAGCCATATGCATCCTACATCGTTGATTGACAGACCAAACACTCCGGATTTCACAGAATATCAAGCCATCTTCACTGTGCATCGATCTTCGTCGTGGTGTCTCTATCCTCGACATCGACTCCACACTGGATTTGTTTTCTTCAAGGCACGACGGAGACAAAGTCCGGTGACCCGATGGCACGACTGAGACAGAGATCCGGTGACCATGCAGGCACGACGGAGGTGACCCTCTAGGCACGACAGAGATACGTTCCGGTGACCTGATATACCCGTCAGCAAACGGGTTTGTCTACCAGTTGCGGATACATACGTTTATTGTGGTGATTTCAAGTGAAGATGTAATGATGTATATTTTTCTTTATTATTGCAAGTTGCAGCTGTCCCAGCTACCACCTTGAGGGGGAGTGTTGGAAAAGAAAAGAGCCCACCCATGTGTTTAGTACCACATGGGGGGAGCGGTCACTATTGGGTCTGTCCGTGGGGCTATATAAGGAGCCCCACACCCCCTGTGCTCATTGAGAACATCAATAGAAGAAATGCCCAATTCAGGGGCTTCTCCCGTGGTTTCATCCCGCTCCTTCTGGAGTAGGGTTCCACGTTAAAATCTTTGTTCTTATTATTCTATCTTTATTTCCGATTCCGCTTCCGCATTCTATTTTTCTACACTATTGACAATTGAGATGCATCTTACTGTATGTGTTTTATGTAAAGAAATACAGTGCCACACTTTTTAATTGTATTGGACGCATGTTATCTGTTTTTGAATGCCTTGAATTATTTCACTGATGTATTTTTGTTCAATGGGTTTTATCCTTTTTAGGTATTACGATTTAGTGAATTCCGAGCATGCGATTTTGAGAAAAGGGCGTGAGATCTATCTTGTTGGATGCTGTCTTCGCACTGCACTTGAAGGACACGGTCACTTGCGACTTCTGCCAACAGAATATCTAGTGATTTTGTTAGATGAGGTTTGACCCTTGGCCTATTCTTTCTGTTGCTTCCCCTAGTGATATTTTCGAAATGCACAGCTTCTTATGTTTTCATTATGTAAATAAAATGATGCTTATAAAAATGCTAATGTTGAAAGGTCTCTCCAATCGTATTAAAGGTGAAATTTGCCAATTGAATTTCAGATTTACCCATATGTCAGGTTAGCTGCAGTTAGTTGTTGCCACCTAACACATTTAGTCTTATATCTTTGTTTCGGATCCAGTTCAGCAAGATTATGCCAAGTGTATACCTTCAGCTCTTTGATATTCCCGGACTCTCTTGTCTGGCTGATCATCTAACTTTGTTTATTTTTTTTGGAAGGAAACTGTGCTTTTGAATCAAGGAATTCACCTCAACCATGTTTTTCAGTTTTCTATTGGTGATGTGTCCATCTTTTCTTTGGTAATACTATTGGTCATCGGTTTTTTTCAGTTGCACATCCTCATTGGCATTCCTAGTTTTACTACACACATCATCTACATTTGGCAACTTTTGTCACGAACTTTTATGATCAGTACGGATCACGTTAACCTTTGAAAAGAAGTTTTAACAACAAACTTTACCAAAACTTAGAACTTTGGCCAATAAGAAGATTTAACGACAAGAAATCACATCCTAATATTGTTGAGGAAAACCAAGCCCTTGTCTTGTTATGAAAGCCATACCACTTATATAGGGGGATGATAGTTGAAATAGCACATAGTGTTGCAAAAGTCAGTCTACTAGTCGAGTTGGTGGGATGACCGATTGACTATTGACCAGTCGATAAATATTCTATCGGTCGACTAGTCGATCAAATTAGTCATCAGACTAGTTGGCTGCTTTTTGCGTGTTTTTTTTATTTTTTTAGGAAAAGATATCTAATATGATTAATATTTATTATCGGCCCTCTAATGACGCACTTCGACCTCTCCCAGGCTTTTTCCGGAGTCATACTAATTCAATTGTTTCTTTTGCTTTGTTATGATAAAATAGAAAAAATGCAACTCTATCTAAAGATATTAAATATATGTATAGAAATTTTAGTTATATATTTAAAATAAATATAAAGTTCTAAATCGGCTAAAGATTAAATTAGTCGCTCAACTACCAATTAATCCTTTGTCAGTGACCCGACCAATCCTTAGACATAAACGATGTGTGATAAAAGCAAGGAAAGCAAAATGCATTTATCTCAACACTCTCCACGATGTTGGAGCATAAATATCGTGCATGTTCCACTTGGACATACATAATCATATAACTTCTTTGCTAAATGCTTGCTGAACATGTCTGCAAGTTGCTCGGAGGATGATATTTGTGGAGTCTAGAGAAGATGTTTCTAGTTTAGATCACAACTATCGTGATAGTCGTTCTCCACATGTTTGGTTCTTTCATGAAAACATGATTATTTGCCATGAAAATGGCAATGAGATTATCACGTGTCATCTCCTTGGTCCCATGATCTCAGTGTCACATTTCCATGGGTCCTATCGCAGTGTCATAAATTTCCACGGATCTCTTGATCTCAATGTTCAAGTCTTGTAGAACTGAACTATACCCATATCATCTCCATTGTAGTTTGAGCCATTGCTTTGTAGACTCAAATGAGCCATCACACTCTGTTTCTTGGTTTATCGAAGAATAATATTTTGTCCAACACTTGTACAAAATTTCGTAGTAGTTATATCGATCACCTGCATACTCTGTATCAGGGTATCCTAATATCCTTAAACATGTGCTCTTCCTAAATTAAATTTTTTTCAGGTATGATTTTGAGATATCTAAATATATGCGTTATAACATCACGATGAACCTTCTTGTGACAACTCATAAATTGACTGACCTAATCATAGTAAGATAGAGAAGGTTGTTTACCAAGTCTCGTGCTGTCCAACATCAATCTCTGAGGTATCTTGTATAACTTGGTATCAAGGTCTATAGGCATGAAAGCAACTCTGGATCCAAGCATTACTTGCATTGCAATGGAACAATCAATATGGGCCTAGGGCCCGTCTCTTTCAAGAAAATACCACAAACTGCCAAAATCTTTGAAGATATTATATATTTAGCACTTCTTCGCTATGTAGATACCTTGCAAATAATTGCCCGTGACAATAATGTCATCAACATGCGTGGACAATGCTGTAATCCCACCAGAGGAGTTTTGTACAAATAAGGAGTGTTCGTTACTAGTTATGATGAACTGAATCTCTTCAGCCACCTTAGAAACTTTACAAACTCAAGCTTTCAGACTCTGTTTGAGCCTATAGTCTGCATCAAGATTTTAAATCTCGATTTCGATTTCGTTTCGAGATATTGAAAAAATGAAACAATTTCAAAATTTCGTCGAAATTTCGACAACATTTCGCCAATTTCGGCCAAAATTGACCTAGATTTGTGAAGAAATGATATATATCGAGATTTCGATTTCAGTTTCGGTAGGGTGTCGAAATCGAAATTTCGTGAAATTTTGCCGAAATTTCGCGAAATCTGAAACAATGGTCTGCATTATGAAGGAAACAATTTATGAAACTTTCTCTTCATCATAAATCCGCATGGTTTCTTCATGAATACCTCTTAATATCGGTCACCTTATAGTAAGTCATTTTTACGTTAAACTGATAAACGCTGGTCCTTTTCATTTCTAATAGAGTAGAGAATCCTCATGGTTGCAAAATGAGCCTCAGGGGAGGTGGACAAAGACAACACATTCAAAAATTGCAGGGGAACTGAAAGGTCCTTATCATGTACAACATTAAAACCTGACAGAGTAAGGCATCCAGCTAATAAGATCGCATGCACTTCTGAGTGCATAGGAGTTGTTATACACAAGGAGTGTGCTGGCAACAAAATGATGTGTTTATGTTTTCTAGCTACTCTATTTTGTTGAGAAGTGTAGGATATGATTCCTGATGGGTGATCTCAAGGCCCTAAACGAAGTTGCACAGTAGTATAAAATTCAAGAGCATTATCAAAAGGAGTGATTTTAATGGAAATAAAAAAAATAGTTTGAAATTTCTTTGAGAAAAATAAGCAGTGCGTCCCACCTTAGACTTATATTTTAGCATAAAGACCTAAGAAACATGAGAAAAGTATAAGGGAATGGACAACATGAAGAATGAGCTAAATCTAACCCATTGAAGCAAAATATATAGAGTTTATATCAAAATGAAATGTTTAAGGTAATTGTTGGAAAAATGAGCAAATTTATTATTCCGAGAAATCCTAGCCTCTCTTATATAGGGAGAGACCTCACGGGTAAAGTACATAGTAGTCCAGATAGTAAACAGGAATTACGAAAAGGTACAAAACATAATAATAATATCGGTCTCTACACTCCCCCTCAAGGTGGAGCATAGATGTCAATCATGCTCAGCTTGGAAGAACATCTCTGGAAGGGTCCTCCGAGCAACGGCTTGATGAATATGTCAGCAGTCTGATCCCCTGAGCTCACGTGAGATGTAGACATCAAGCCTCTCTGGATCAAATCTCTAGTGTAGTGGCAGTCAACTTCAATATGCTTTGTTCTTTCATGGAATGCAGGATTGTTGGCAATAGACAATGCTGCCTGATTGTCATACTGAAGCTGCATGGGTAAGGGTACGACTATATGTAGATCCTCTAGCACAGATCGAACCCACATTATCTCCGTGCTTGCTTGCGCCATGGTCCTATATTCAGATTCAGCACTAGACATTGCCACAACAGTTTGTTTCTTGCTTTTCCAAGAAACTAGAGAGCTCCCAACAAAAACGGCAAATCCTGAGGTCGACTTTCGATCCTTAGGACACCCTGCATAATCGGCGTTCTGTACATGCTGAAATAGATAAATATGTGCCCTTTCGAAATAGCAGCCCTGAACCTGGAGAAGACTTTAGATACCTCAGTATCATATATATAGCATCCATATGAACTTGTCTTGGCTGCTCCATAAATTGACTTACTCGGCTTACTGCAAAGGCAATATCGGGTCGAGTTATGGTAATATAAAGGAGCTTACCCACCATTTCTCTATATCTCCTCTTATCTACTTCAGCGGTGTCATCATCATACAGCTTAATGCTTGGATCCATGGGAATACTCGATGGTCTGCATCCAGTTATGCCTGTCTCAGTCAAAAAGTCTGTAATATACTTCCTTTGGGTCATCATCAGACCCTGTGCATTCCTGGCAAATTCCAACCCCAGAAAGTATCTTAGGGTTCCAAGATCCTTCGTGACGAACTGACGGCCCAGAAATGCTTTTGCCTCTCTATTCCCTGAACATCATCTCCTATCACCAGAAATATCATCAACATAGACCATGATGGCAACCGTACCTGCAGAAGACTTCTGAATAAACACCGAGTGATCTGCACTTGATCTTTTGAACCCCTGTCGTTCAATCGGATGAGAAAGCTTCTGGAACCACGTACCTGGACTCTGTTTAAGGACATAAATTGCCTTGTGAAGTCTACACACCATATGCTTCTCCCCCTCAGCAGTGAACCCTGGTGGCTGCTGCATGTAGATTTTCTCTTGCAAATCTCCATACAAGAATGCATTCTTGACATCAAGTTTAGATATAGGCCAGTCACGTACCACATCAACCGATAAGAGAATGCGAAGAGTAGAGTGACGAGCCACTGGAGAAAATGTATCCATATAGTCCACACCATAGGTTTGTGTGAAACCTCCCGCGACCATCCTTGCCTTGTATCTGTCTAGACTCCCATCAGTATGGTATTTAACTGTGAATACCCATTTACAGCTAACAATGGATGCATCAGAAGGAGCATTAACCAAGTTCCATGTCCCACGAGACTGTAAGGCACGCATCTCTTCTTCCATAGCCAGTCGTCAACAATCAATCTTCATGGCTTCTTGATATGTCCGTGGTATGTCCACGAAAGACAAAGCTGTAGCAAATCTTTGAAAGTCGCCTGTGAGGCGATGAAAAGACACCTGGGAATGAAAAGGATAAGACGCACACGCCCGCTTCTGCTTCCGGATAGCAATAGGAATATCAAGGTCGCGGTCCACTGTACTGGATGGTAGTCTCCTCTTGCAATGAAGAATCCTGCACATGTACCATATCTGACCCGTCATTAGTGATGCCATCTGAACATACCTGAGGCAATATGGATGCCTGACGTGTAGCCTGAGCAGGACTTGACCGACGCGTATAGAATTTTGGTAAAGGTGGAATAGGAGGTTGTGGAGGTGGTGGTGGTGGAGGTGACATTGGGTTAGGTGACGTAGCAACTGGAGCAGGAATGGACTCAGGTGAACTCAAACTTGGAGGCGGAGGGACATAGACATCATCAGTGATAGTGGATGGGACCAGCCTGTCGCCTGCAGGGGAAAAATACATAACAGACTCAAAAAACGTCACATCAGCACTGACAAAATATTTCTTGTTTATGGGTCATAACAACGATAACCCTTCTGAGTCCGAGAGTAACGTACAAAGACACACTTGATAACTCTAGGAGAGAGCTTGTCAAGTCCAGGAGACAGAAAATGAACAAACGCAACAGTACCAAAGACACGAGGAGTAAGTGAGAATAATTCCGTAGCAGAAAAAATGACAGAAAGAGGAATTTTCTCACCAAGGACAGATGACATCATACGATTGACCAGATGGCACGCTGTAAGGACAGCATCTCCCTGAAGGTGATAGGAGCACAACTCTTAATAAGGAGAGTTCGAGTAATGTTAAGAAGGTGGCGATGCTTTCTTTCTGCCACACCATTCTGCTGAGATGTATAAGGACAAGTGGTTTGGTGAATAATGCCCTTAGAGGAGAGAAATTGAGAGAGAGACCGGTTGCAAAATTCCAATGCATTATCTGTACGAACATATTTGACAATAGAAGAAAAAACATTCTGCACTTCATTAATCAAATTTTTAACATCCCCTGCTTCAGATTTATTCTTTAAAAGAAAGACCCAAGATACACGAGAGAAATCATCCACTATAACTAGATAGAACTTATGTCCCTGATGATCAGGTACATGACTTGGACCCCAAATATCAATGTGAAATAACTCAAACGGGGAGCTGCTGCTCTGACGACTAGGAAAGCTAGACCGATGATGCTTTCCCAACTGACACGCTTCACAGCAAAATGAGGAACTGGGAGATATTTGAGGCAGTAGATGTCGCATTTTCTGGAGTGGGGGATGACTAAAGCGAGGATGCCAGATGTACGGAGATACTGGTCCGACGGAATGAGAAGAGACACCATCATAAGAATTCCAGACCAGCCGATACAAACCATTCTGCTCAGAACCACAGCCAATCACCCTGCCCGTTAGTATGTCCTGAAAAATAAGAGATGAGGGGTCAAATATAGCACGACAATGCAAATCCTTCGTAATCTGACTGATAGACAACATATTCATAGAGAACTCAGGAACATGTAGAACATTCTGTAGATGCATAGAAGGTGATAGGAAAACCTTCCCATGTCCAACAAGGAGGGAATGAGTACCATCTGCGATCTGCATTGAGCGGCCATGTGGGATGTCCCTGTAGGACTCACATCTCTCTCGATCTCGGCAGAGGTGATGTGTGGCACCAGAATCTATAATCCAATCAGATGTATCATGACAAGATGTAAAGGCAGTAGCACTTCCTGAGGTACTAGCAACAGCAGAGGAACTGGCAGAAGCTGTAGCAGCAACATCTGAAGGTCCACCAGGAGAGTCAGTAGATGATTGTGGCATAATATCACGTAGACGTACCACAAGCTCCTCGAATCGATTATCTGCATTGGATGCTGACTGGGGCAGAACATGCTTGGCTACATGTGCCGATACTGGAAAGCCATGCTTAGAGTAGCATGTATCCTCCGAGTGGCCTGTGCGATGGCAGAGCGAACATGGCTGACGAAAGCGACCGCCCCTACCACGGGGTCCACGTCCACGACCGGATAACTGACCACCTCTCCCACGCGATACTGCCATCGCCGATGGGGGTGGAGTAGATGTGCTGGAAGAAACTGATATGCGACT
Source organism: Ottelia alismoides (assembly GCA_037367405.1). Taxonomy (NCBI): domain Eukaryota; kingdom Viridiplantae; phylum Streptophyta; class Magnoliopsida; order Alismatales; family Hydrocharitaceae; genus Ottelia; species Ottelia alismoides. The sequence continues at coordinate 1,349,257 of JAZKJV010000022.1, forward strand.
AAGCCTCCGGTAAACATCCTCCATTGGAGGAATAACTGCATCGGCCAAAATTTGAGAGCGGGCTACCTCGTGCTGTAAGTAGAATGCTCACCATGGTAGCATTATGGAATGTCTTCTGCTGCTCAGGAGTCGCCGTGAGTGGAATGGTACTGTATAACTTCTCAAACATCCCTCTCAGGGACGTGTAAAATGAATGAAGTGGCCTGCCATTCCGCTTCATCGTGAATATATCGTGCTGGAGCTGTAACATCTTGGTCTCATTCCACACTTGGGAGTACGTGGCGACCAGAATATCCCACATTGCCTTGGCAGTGGGTTGATGGAGGACATCATTGGCAATCTCCATCGACAATGTGCCTGACAGCCAAACCTTGGTATAAGAATCATCAACCTCCCACGAGGCATATATCCCAGTCTTCTCTGCCGGCTCATCTTCGGTAAGAATATGCTTCTTACCATTGGACTTCATGAGACTCATAAACTGCATCGCCCAGAGCTCATAGTTTGTGCCGTCCATCTTGACTATAGGCGCTGGACCCTTGAAGGCACCTACGGAGGGCATATCAACTTTGTTCTCTGACATGTTGCCGTAGATGAAGAACTAGGGATTGTAGACTAGAAACTGGTGTCTACAAAAACCTCATCGGATTTGAGTGCATATGTAGACGTTACACACTCAAATCCATGGAGATAGACCGGTCGACGAAGGTGTAGGTGTCGGCGTGTAAGGAAGGGGAACCCGGTGGTTGGGGTCCCCTACCTAGGGCTTGACTCGACGACGGATGGTGACGTAGGGCGGCCTATGGCACTGTTGGGGGCCCAGCGTGGAGGAGGTGCGGGCCCGGAGTCGGCGTGGAGGGGCCCGACGGCGTGTAGGGAGGGGCCCCACGGCGGTGGGATAGGCCCGGCGGCGGTGGGAGAGGTCCGGGGGCTGGGAGGAGGGGCTTGGAATGGAGAGGAGGAGGGCTCGGCAGCGGCGGAAAGGTGGTGGTAGAGGAGAGGTGGCGGCGACACAAAAAACCCTAGGGCTGGGGTTAGGATTAGCCCCTGGGCTCTGATACCATGTTGGAAAAATGAGCAAATTTATTATTCCGAGAAACCGTAGGCTCTCTTATAGCCTGCAAGGTCCTTCGTCAGGTCATACTTTTTCCCGTGGCTGATGGGGAGGGATTGTGTGATGATGGGTGAGTAGAGGGCCATGGTCTTTCAGGGGGTTGATGGCTCTTGTTAGCTTTTTAGAAGGAGCGGAGGACATTGATCACTTGTTCTTTTCTTGTGCCACATCGAGAGACATCTAGGCAGAGGCCAATCTTGACGGGTAACTGTTGTGAGTGGCTTTGCTTGCTAGGAGTTAGTTGGGTCATCTTGTGCTGTCTTGATGTCGAAAACAATCCGGATGGCTGCCATTCTTTGGGTGACCTGCAGTGCAAGAAATGGTGTGATTTACGAAGCGAAATGTTCTATGGGGAGAATTTACTGAAACATGTTAGAATTCGACGAGATCCTTGATCTGTAATTTTGATACTTAAGTTGTGAATGCAAAGGTTTTAGGTGCTCGTCTTTACAATGTCATACCATTTTTCCTATAGAAAAATCTCTCTCCTCTACCCCTCTCTTCTGTTTGAACGGTTCCAAAAGATGACCTTAAGTGGTCAATAACCGCACCCCGGCCGTTTCGCGGCCGGCGGTTGCGGGATGACCGAATCCGGCGGAAAACGTCGTGGGGGCGCGTGGATCATGGGGCGGACGGCTCGAGGGGCTAGCGCCCTATAAATAGACCTCCCGACGGGAGGAGAAGCCATCGAAGGCAACACCTCGAGTACGGGAGCCCCCCATCCATCCCTCTCTCTCCATCCCTCCCTCTCATTCTCTCGCAGCCAGAAGAAAAGGCGTACCTGGGAGGACACTAGACTTCCTAGTATGGCCGCGATTTGCATCCTCTCTGGAATCGCGCAATCAGCAGCCGCAAGATCCTTGTCCATCACGATCATCTTGTTCACGTGCTCGAGGACGCTTTCAGATTCCTTCATTCTACACGAGTTGTACTTGTGTAGAAGAAGCTGGACGCTCACTTCGGATTTGGAGTGATATTTCTCCTTAACCGCGGTCCAGAGCTCGTAAGCTGATTCGCAGGTCTCAAAGACCCGAATCAGGTTCAGATCCATGTGGGTCAGCATAAAGCTCCTAGCCCTATTATCTATTTTCTCCCACTGTTCGCGGGACCTAATTTCATCTACAGTTGGATTTTCAGATAAAGTTGGGCCGGGTTTATCTATGATGGTGTGTATGCTATCGTGTAGCAGGCCATAGTAGATCTTTCTACTCCATAATTCGTAATTGGTACCGTTCAGGTACTCAATTTTCCCTACCTCAGTGGCAATCATCTTGCTTGTCATTTTTGTTTATCTAATGAAATAAATATCGGTTTGTGTGAGGTTGAGTACAGATTTAAAAACTTAACAAAAAAAAACTATTAAGTATGATCTCAGGTGGAAGGTGAAGCCTATTGTACTAAAGTTGAGCAATAAAAAAAGATGCAAGTGTGTTTAAATAATTAAGTTAACAAAAAAAACTACAAGGAATTACAAGCAATAAACCAAAGATCGATGTTGATATGAGATTAATCAAAATCAATGAGAATGAGCAAACTATTAAGCTTTAATACAACGATTGAATGGAAATTAGCACTTAACCGATCTCCCTTTAAAAAAAAAATTTCAAAAAAACTTATCAACTTAAGAACATTATTGCAAAAAAAACTTTATTTTTTTTAAAAGAATGTTTAATAGTTTTCTTTAATGAGAACAAGATAAGGTGACTTTTTGAAAAAGGAATAAAACTTGGATTAATACAAAATAATGAATAAACACTAATATTTGTATAGGGAAAACAAAAAATATTTTTTTTTACCATAAAAAACGTGAATTTCTTTAAAAAATATTACAGCTTTTACAAAACTAATTTCATAACATAGACTAAAAAAATCAACCACTACTTTAATCTATAAATAATGAAAAAAAAATAACAAAGCACGTGTTACACCAAAAACATGGGAAACAATTATCAAACTTTGTTAAGAATAGATGTTCTTTTATCTATAAATAATAGTTGCTGTTCTTTTATATTTTTTTTACGTCCGTGCCCCTACTTTTTGTTTGATTCCAGAACAGAACGGTGTTCTCAAGTTTTTTGTTTGAACAGAACGGTGTTTTTTTACCCTTCTTGTTGTTCTTTATTTTTAACGGCATCTTCCTTTACCCGTTTTTTTTGTAAGCAAATTTTTTTAGTTTTTTTTGCACGACATCTATTCTTAACAAAGTTTGATAATTGTTTCCCATGTTTTTGGTGTAACACGTGCTTTGTTATTTTTTTTCATTATTTATAGATTAAAGTAGTGGTTGATTTTTTGGGTCTATGTTATGAAATTAGTTTTGTAAAAGCTGTAATATTTTTTAAAGAAATTCACGTTTTTTTTGGTAAAAAAATATTTTTTGTTTTCCCTATACAAATATTAGTGTTTATTCATTATTTTGTATTAATCCAAGTTTTATTCCTTTTTCAAAAAGTCACCTTATCTTGTTCTCATTAAAGAAAACTATTAAACATTCTTTTAAAAAAAATAAAGTTTTTTTTGCAATAATGTTCTTAAGTTGATAAGTTTTTTTGAATTTTTTTTTTAAAGGGAGATCGGTTAAGTGCTAATTTCCATTCAATCGTTGTATTAAAGCTTAATAGTTTGCTCATTCTCATTGATTTTGATTAATCTCATATCAACATCGATCTTTGGTTTATTGCTTGTAATTCCTTGTAGTTTTTTTTGTTAACTTAATTATTTAAACACACTTGCATCTTTTTTTATTGCTCAACTTTAGTACAATAGGCTTCACCTTCCACCTGAGATCATACTTAATAGTTTTTTTGTTAAGTTTTTAAATCTGTACTCAACCTCACACAAACCGATATTTATTTCATTAGATAAACAAAAATGACAAGCAAGATGATTGCCACTGAGGTAGGGAAAATTGAGTACCTGAACGGTACCAATTACGAATTATGGAGTAGAAAGATCTACTATGGCCTGCTACACGATAGCATACACACCATCATAGATAAACCCGGCCCAACTTTATCTGAAAATCCGACCGTGGAGGAAATTAGGTCCCGCGAACAGTGGGAGAAAACAGATAATAGGGCTAGAAGTTTTATGCTGACCCATATGGATCTGAACCTGATTCGAGTCTTCGAGACCTGTGAATCAGCTTATGAGCTCTGGACCGCGGTTAAGGACAAATACCACTCCAAATCGGAGGTGAGCGTCCAGCTTCTTCTACACAAGTACAACTCGTGTAGAATGAAGGAATCTGAAAGCGTCTTCGAGCACGTGAACAAGATGATCGTGATGGCCAAGGATCTTGCGGCTGCTGATTGCGCAATTCCGGAGAGGATGCAGATCGCAACCATACTAGGAAGTCTCCCTCCGTCATTCGACATGGTTGCCACATCTCTGAGAATGAACGGTAACATTAAGTCTGTGACGGACCTACCTGCACAGCTGGCGATTGAGCAGGACCTCTCCAAACAAAGATCGAAAGCTGAGATCTTTGAGGTCGAGGAGGAAGAAGAAGCAAATGCCGTGCACGCAAAGAAAAGACTAGGCCCCTCCAAGGCGAATTTCAAGGGAAAGAGTGGGAAATACCCACGCGGCTCTTGCTACGGTTGTGGCAAATATGGCCATTTCAAGGTCAATTGCCCCAATAAGAAGAAGCCGGGAAATTCTAAAGTGCCTGAAAATAAAGGCAAAAAGAAAATGGAATTCGCGGCTGTCGTGGAATGCAACTCTGTCATCACGGACAGTGATGGATGGTGGATCGACTCTGGAGCAACCAGACACATCGCCAAGACGAAGGAAGGCCTGGTGGACTTTAAGGAGCTGAGCAAAGGCGAACAGCGGATCTTCATGGGGAACAACACCTACCTGGACGTGGAAGGTGTTGGGACATATAGACTTGACCTGGGGGATAGTATTATGGTGCTGAATGATGTACTGTATGCCCCAGGGATACGCCGGAACCTGATCTCTGTCCCTGTGCTGCTCAAGAAGGACTTCGAAGTTAGGTTTTATAATAAGCGTGTATCTATAGGCAAGAATAAGAAGGTCTATGCGATGGGAAAGTTTGTGCCCGAGCATGACCTGTTTTGTCTTCCTGTAATAACTTCTAGTGAATCAATGAATGTCTCTTCTGATTATTCCTTGTGTTGTTTGTCTGACTATGACTTATGGCACATGAGACTGGGTCATCCAGGAAATTCTAAGATGGATCAAATGATTAAGGCAAATTTGTTGCCTAAGATCACGGGTGCAAGGACATTGCCCTGCGAACACTGTCTGACCGGTAAAATGACGAGAAGACCCTTCTCAACCGGAATTCGGTCAACGGAGTTACTAGGTTTGATCCATTCAGATATATGTGGACCACCGAGCGTCAGCACACATAGAAATAAGGAATACTTTATAACATTCATTGATGACTACTCGAAATTCTCCTATGTCTATCTCTTAGGAAGAAAGTCGGAAGCACTTGAAACATTTAAGAGATATAAGACAGAAGTGGAGACAAGATTGGGAAAACCAATCAAGACTCTTAGGACAGATAGAGGTGGGGAATATACCTCAAAGGAATTTGAGGATTATTGCATTCAAGCAGGCATTCGTAGGCAGACTACAATGCCATATACACCACAGCAGAATGGTGTAGCAGAAAGAAAGAATCGAACTTTGATGAATGCAGTAAGGTGTATGCTTTCACACTCAGGACTCTCCAAGAAATTCTGGGGAGAGGCAGTGTTGACTGCTAACTATATACAGAATAGGATTCCCACCAAGTCCGTAGAATCAACGCCATATGAAATATGGAATGGCAGAAAGCCCGAGTTGGGCCATCTCCGGAAATGGGGATGTGTTGCACATGTTCTGGTACCGAGTCAGCTTAGGGACAAGCTAGACTTCAGGACATTAAAGTGCAAGTTTATTGGATATAGTGAGAATTCTAAAGGATATAGGTTCTTCCATGAAACAAAAGGTCTGATCGAAAGTCGTGATGCTACTTTCCTTGAAATTCATCAAGAAAAGGAGAATGAAGTAGAGGAATCAGATCCTCTGATTGTCTTACAAGATAATGAAGACGACTTGAGCATTAGACATGAACTTGAGGATGATATCGATCATCCAAATGTAGAAAATGGACCTATAGAACATGATGATCCTTTAGAGGAAGTGAGTGGACCCACACAACCCACGAGTATAATCGGCAACAAGAGACCTAGAACACGGCCCGCATGGATGGAAGATTACCATTTCTATGGATGCGAGGCGTCGTGCTACACCGTAGATGAGGATGTCGCGGATTGTACAGATCCCATATCCTTTGTTGAAGCTATGGCTTCATCTGAGTCGGAATCATGGTCGGTCGCCATGAGAGATGAGTTGGACTCAATCGAAAGAAACAGTGTTTGGGAATTATGTGATTTGCCAGAAGGTAGGCAATCCATAGGATGTAAGTGGGCATTTAAGAAAAAGTACCGAGTTGACGGTACTGTTGATAAATACAAAGCCAGATTAGTTGCCAAGGGTTATACTCAGCAAGCTGGAATAGATTTCCAGGAAACCTACTCTCCAGTGGCTAAGTTTGCATCCATTCGGATGATCTTAGCCATAGTCGCATATATGGATTTGGAATTATTCCAAATGGATGTGAAGACGGCCTTCCTTAATGGAGAATTGAGGGAGGAGATTTATATGCGACAACCTGATGGATCTCAGGTTGAAGGTCAGGAGAAAAAGGTTTACAGGTTAAGAAAGTCATTATATGGCTTAAAGCAGTCTTCACGGCAATGGTATCTCAAATTTCATGAGAAAGTTATTCAATTTGGATTTGTTTCAAATAAATTGGATAACTGTGTGTATGTCATGAAGAGTGGGAGCAGGTTCGCAATCATGTCATTATACGTAGATGACATTCTGCTCGCAGGTAATGACATACAAATGCTCAATGAAATCAAACAGAAATTGAGCAATGAATTTGAGATGAAGGACATGGGCGAAGCATCCTATGTTCTTGGAATTCAAATAACAAGAGACAGGGACTAAAGGACATTGAGCTTTAGTCAGGAAAGATATTTGCATACTGTATTAAGGAGATTTGGAATGCACAATAGCACTCCAGCTCCAACACCACTTGTGATGGGAAAAAGACTCAGTAAGAGTCAGTGTCCCGGAAAGGGGCATAAACCTTTAGATGTACCATATGCACAGGCGGTAGGAAGTTTAATGTATGCAATGATGTGTACTCGACCTGATTTAGCTTATCCAGTAAGCTTAGTCAGTAGATATCAAAGCAATCCCGGTCCAGCACATTGGGAAGCTGTAAAGAGGATTCTTCGATATCTGAAAGGGACAGTACATCTAAAACTTGTGTATCAAGCAGAATCGCTTGAGGTAGTAGGATACTCCGATGCTGATTTCGGAGGGGATGTGGATGATAGAAAATCCACATCAGGTTATCTGTTCATGTTTGGTGGTGCAGCCGTTTCTTGGGGTAGCAAGAAACAAGGATGTGTATCTCGACATACACAGGAGGCTGAGTACATTGCATGTAGCATGGCCACCACTCATGCTGTATGGATCAGGCGTTTTCTAGAGAACCTAAGCCTCGAATTGGTCAAGGGGCCAATTGAAATGTATTGTGACAATCAAGCTGCGATAAGCTTGATCAATAGTGGGGCTAATAGTTCTAAAGGAAAACACATTGAGATCCAATATCACTATATACAAGATATAGTGGCGAAGCAAGAAATCACGGTAACCTACATACCTACCAGTGACATGTTGGCTGATTCCCTAACAAAGGGTATAGCAGCAGGAACATACATTAAACATGTTGGTTTAATGGGACTCAGGAATGTATGAGTCAAGGAAGAGGTTTCATAGATAATGATCCTCACATGATAAATCTCTATGTATATGCTACACGAATAGTGGGAGCATATATGTTTTTTTTTGACCACTTCGGTCAAGTGGGAGATGTTTGAACGGTTCCAAAAGATGACCTTAAGTGGTCAATAACCGCACCCCGGCCGTTTCGCGGCCGGCGGTTGCGGGATGACCGAATCCGGCGGAAAACGTCGTGGGGGCGCGTGGATCATGGGGCGGACGGCTCGAGGGGCTAGCGCCCTATAAATAGACCTCCCGACGGGAGGAGAAGCCATCGAAGGCAACACCTCGAGTACGGGAGCCCCCCATCCATCCCTCTCTCTCCATCCCTTCCTCTCATTCTCTCGCAGCCAGAAGAAAAGGCGTACCTGGGAGGACACTAGATCTTCAGTGTATCTCCACGCTTCTCCACAAAAACCACACGTTGCATGCGCATCTTTTCTTTCTTTTTTACCTTCCACATATTTTCTCCCATACATAAGTTCGTTTTGAATCAGTGATATAACTTAAATAACCATAATATAGCTAATTACTAAATCAATTCTTTTGCCAAACAAGGCGTCAATTATTCTCAAAATCAACAAGATAACAAATATTGTATATAGGACTAAACGGGGAACTTGTGCTGGAGAGAAATACACTCCTCATTTCTTGTGGTCTTTGCTGATATTAGTGAAATTTAATGTCATTTTCTCTGAACAGGAGCCCTGCCTTCGGCACCATGAAGAAATGACAGTCCGTGTTTACTGATGCGAGAGATGCTAGTGGTTGCAGAATCCATTTGAATGCAGTACAGATTCTGAGACTTAAAACTGTGTAGAAATAGATAATACAGTAGATTCACTTTGCTGGATTGGGACCTGGTCCCAATTTGTGGAAGTGGATACTTTAGCATCACTAGGATCAGTTGCATCATGGTCTAACCTGGTCCAATAGGTGTAGAACAGATACGTAGCCTTTAGGAGTAGAGGAGTCTCTGATTCTTGACTCTGATATATTAAGATTATACTATGGTTCATAGTTGCGGACAAGTTGAATTATAGAAGTAACCAGTTCACTGTTCTGAAAAATAGACTTAAGGCCTGCTTTCGGCATATTCTGTTTTATCCTTTTCTTGGAAAATATTTTTGATTCTGCCACATGTTCAATTACTTTACTATAATTAGCGATCAAGACATTCGACTCTCACTATTTTTCAGGATCAGGATGAGGATGCTATGCTTCTCGGTGCTCAATTTTGCTCAGATTCTTTTTCCTCTGTTTCTCTGGATGCATTTAGAAATGGATCCGAGTACTCATTTTATGCAAGGTTAGACCAGCACATCTATAACATACTTGTTTCCTTTTCTTGTAAGGTCAAATGAAGCTGACTATCTAGTTAAAGTTCGTTCGTTGCATATTCTTTACTATAGTGAATTTAAACGTTTTCGTGATCATGCATAAGCTCCGAGACTTTTATATTTGGTATGCAGCTTTTCTCTTGTAATGTGCACCATTTGAAGTGTTTACGTGTCTGGAGACATTAGTTCTGTTGGGACCTGAAGTGTTTACTTGTTTACTATGTGCACCTCTTTATCATCCAGCATATTTACTGGACCTCTAGTGGAGATGGTTCAAAAATTGACGCGAGTTCGGTTTGGATTAGAATGGTGGTATTCTAGGGGTCTTCTCAGATTCCTGAGTTGTAAACTTTTATGAACTGGGTTGCAATATCGTACTGTCACAATGATTACCACATGGGACTCTAAAATAATGAATGCAGTATGTGCACCATAAGATCCTGTAGCGTGACAGAAATATGCATTGTTTCAGGAGTGAACTATTTGAGAAGTTTTTATCTTCGCCTCCGAGGTGAACTTTATTAAAATCAATAGAAAAATGTGTAGATTTATTAAAATAACTTTTTAAAAACCGAAGCTAATGGGTATTGCTTTTTGGTTTCTATGGTTGGACCAATGACATGTTAAGCCATATCATGATATATCGGCGGTATATCGGTATCAACAAGTGACCAATATATCACCAATATAAAATGTGTAGATTTATTAATATAACCTTTTAAAAACCGAATCGAATTTGTAGTGGTTTTTGGTTTCTATGGTCATACCAATGATAGGGTAAGTCATATTGCAATATACCGACAATATATATATTGACATGTGATACATATATCATCGATATGACCGATATTTGCCATTTCAATGCCATTTCCTTCACAAAATCGGGATGATTTGGGCGATATGGCGTCGATATGTCGACGATATATTGTATCGACAAGTAGCCGATACCAATACCGGTATTACCTACCTTAACCAATGAGATCAACCTGTCGAACTGATGATGACATTAACAGTTTATAAAAACTGGAAAAAATCGAATCCATGTATTGTTGGTTTGGTTTGTATGGTCCAACCGGGTCAAACTGAGTTAGACTGGTATTTTATACAAATAAATGTGAATAATGCCACATCATATATTTAAAGGACTTCTACACTTGTGTCCTTTCGAGTTTTTCTAACAACACTTATACCCTTTTTTAAACAACGACACACGTGCCCCTATATTTTTACGTAACTCACAACAGTGGCCTTTTATTATAATATTCGTGCTTCTATATTGCACCAACCTGAGGACAATGTTGTAATTTTCTAAGAATATAAGGGCACAAGTGTAATGGCTAAAAGGTTAAGGGTAAACGTTATTAGAAAAACTTGAAAGGGCATAATAAAAATATTTTGTCAAATTCATATAAATACATACAACAACAACAAAGCCTTTTCTCACAATTTAGTAGAGTCAACAAAGTCTTCTTTTTAGCTTTATAAATCTCCATTGTTCTCAACAAATGGATGGCTTCAATAGTTGAGCGACTTGGCATGAATCCAAATTGGTTTTCTTTTACTTTGGAAACTTGTCTCAACCTTCTTTCAATCACACTTTCCCAAATTTTCATCATGTGTCTCATCAGCTTGATACCTCTGTAATTTGAACAAATTTGAATGTCTTCTTTGTTCTTTTAAAAAGGTACCACGATACTTCTCTTCTAATGTTCATGCATTTTCTTGCTTCGCCAAATAAGATTGAATAAATTCATAAGCCAAGTCAAACCATGCTCACCTAAAACTCTCCATACTTCTACATGGATGTCATCCAGTCCTACACCTTTCCCAGGTCTAATAACATTCAAAGCCTCTTCTACTTCCTTTCTTTGTATTCATCTATAGCTTGTACGATTCAAGTAACTTTCACTACTAGCTAGATCACCCAAACTGATCTCTTTCTTTCCTTCCCCAACGAAAAGTTTATGGAAATACGACTTCCATCTAGTCTCTATATCCTTCTGAGTTACTAGCACGTGAACTTCCTCATCCTTAATGCGTCTTACTTGAGAAAGCTCTTTGGTCTTTCTTTTTCTTCCTTTGGCCAACCTGAATATATCCTTCTGGACCTCCTTAGAGTCGAGATTTTTGTGGAAAACTTCATAAGCTTTTAACTTAGCTTCGCTTGCGGCCGTCCTTGCTTCCTTATTTGCCATTTTGTAGTTTGTGACGGTTTCCTCTGTTCCATCCTTAGACATAACTTTAAAGCATGCTCTTTTCATTTTGAGCTTGTCTTGCGCTCCTCCATTCCACCACAAAGCCTCCTTTTGTTCTGGAGCTCCTCCTTTTGACTCGCCTAGCATCTCTTTGGCCACCTTCCGGATAAAAGATGCTACCGTTTCCCACATCTCGTTTGTACTTCCGTTACAATTCCAAGATTAGTCTTCTAAAACCTTCTCCCTGACGCTTGATTGCTTCAATTGAAGATTCCACCATCTAGTTCTAGTGTTCTTGGGAACTCTCTTTTTCTTTACCAATTCTTTTATTTGCACATCCATGACTAATAAGTGATGTTGAGTTGTCAAACTCTTTCCTGGGATTACTTTGCAGTCTTTGCAATACAACCGATCTCTTCTCCTCAATGTAAAGTAATCTATCTATGTTCTAGTCGGGCCACTCTTATAAGTAATTAAATTCTCCTTCCTCTTCTTGAAGAGAGTGTTTGCTATGAAAAGATCATATGCCGTTACAAAATCGAGAATGATATTCCCTCTTCATTTCTATCTTCGAAACCATGGCCTCCATGAAAACAAGCATAGCCTGAAGCATTCTTTCCCATATATCCATTAAGATCTCAACCCAGGCAAATCATCTCTTTGTGGGATTTCTTGCAAAATCTTATCAAGATCATCTTAAAAAGTTTATTTAGTCCTTTCATCTAAACCAATTTGCGGTGCATAAACTGAGATGATATTCAGAATTTCTTCTTCAAGCACCAATTTTAGCAAAATAATCGATCCCTGAATCTTTACTCAACCACACAATCCTTCAAATCCTTATGGACAACCACTCTAACACTGTTTCTTCCTTTATCTTTACCTGAATACCAAATTTTAATATATGTCTTCTCGATCTCCCTTGCTTTCTCTCCAATCCATTTAGTCTCTTTAAGACATAGCATTTGAATCTTCATTCTTAAAGGGGTTCACTAGGATGTAGTTGTGATGATTTTTAAATACTTCGAGTCTGCGTTGGAAAAGAGCATATCTTTCTCAAAGGGGAAGCCCCTTAACGTCACTGTGTATGTCGATGTTGATTATACATGCTGTCCAAAGGAGAGAAAGTCCAGCATTGGTGTTTGTGTATTTATTGGTGGCGACCTTGTTACAGGAAAGAAACATTAAATAGTACTTGGCAGATTTAATGCTAGGGCCATGGCACAAGCGTTGGTATAAGTTACATGGGACATATCTGTTATAACGTCTTCTTGTGGATGTTCTTTGAATGCTAATAAGATGTGATAATCAAGTATCATTGTTTAATGCCAACTATACCATTCTAATGTTTATTTATTAATCAGACCACAGCTATCTTCACCAAACCATAGCTAAGAGTGAATTTTGGGAGTTGTTGTTCCAAGCTTAACATGATGAATATCCGTGCTCTAGCATGAGGGATTTGGTTGGTGTTGGATTGAGAATGATATTGTTGCTTGAGAGCTTCGTCCTTTCTTTTCTTTTAACCAAATGGTCTCTCCATATAAGAGAGTAGGATATTGTTTTTCTACATAAAAGTTTATTCCGTTTTCTACATCTTGAGGGGTTATCAAATATTTCAGGATCGAGTCTGTAGGTGCTTTGGAGGTCCAGGGCAGTTCTGGGCGACTTCAGAGAAAACAAATTATTCTTACTGACAATGATGGGTTCAGCATCAAATTTCTCCTGTGGGGCGAGCAGGTCGTACTAGCTAATCTCTTCACGTAATCTTCTGAACTTCTTGAGCTACTTTTTAGTGCATCTTATTGGTGACGGCTTGACATTCCCCCTCAGTGTTGGAAGTATACTTGCAGTGGACAGACCATTCATTTCAAGTGCTCTTGAAAGCAACATTGATAATGGTGAAAAATTCTGTCTCGAGTATGGAAGTGCTACTCAACTATACATCGTCCCATTCATTCATCAAGAAGAACCTGTAAGTTAGCTGTTCTTGGGTCTTTAAACTTACTACAGAGATTATGTTTTACTTGTACACTAGACTTCTTAATGTACTGGCAGGTGATATTGACATCAACACAAGCGAAGCACCAAGGATCAAGATTAACCTATCCAAGCCAAAATGTTGAAGTTTCTCAAGTCTCTTTACCTGTTAACCATGAAGGTTCCGTTGACCTAAGAAGTTACCCATTCCAGGTAACTGAACCATGTAAATGTTGCATCTATCTTAGTGTTACAATACATGTTTTTTTCCATACTAGTTTTCATTTCATTATGGGATATCAACATGAAAATGGTTATAACAAACCAAAAGGTGAGGGGAGAAACAACCATACGAAACAAACACAGCGGTCCTATAGAGACAATTACAAGGATAAACATAATCTAACAAATGATAAACCCAAATGTAATCCGAAGTCACGAACTTGTGCAAATGCTCCATGAGAAGATTGGTGAACACTAGTCAAAATGGTTTCCGAGGTATCTTCAGACGATCAAATATTGCTTCAAATTATATTACTGCTACAGGGAAGGTAAAGGTGTTGGTATTATTGTCCGGGGTCCATACTCTGAGAGGATCAATAGGCAGAGGCACATACTCGGCGGGACATGTGTTAAGTGGTTGAAGTTGAACGGTGGAGTCAACATGCAGAGTCAACATGCAGAAGCGTGTCGGGGGTGTAAAGTACACGTTTCTATGTGACAGACAGATGCAGACATGAAACTTCAGATTTGAGAACCGAAGAAATTAAGCGTAAATTTCAGAAATTTCCTGAATTTGTGGCTTGTTACACCAAATTTCAGTTCCTCAATTGTCTAATATGTGTTTGCAAATAAACAATCCGATCAGTCAGAATCAGATTATACCCCTCCAATTTTCGTGGGGGAGAGTGGTAGCCAAATAGCGTTATTCCTCGAATGTTGATCTCTTTTTTGTGAACAAAGTTTACAAGTCCAGTGCACGATGCTAAAATTCATGGTGCCTAATTACAGTTGTTGTTTGCGTCCCTTAATATTTGGATTCTTTTTCAGTTGTAATATATATTAGTGGCTTAAGTGCTCTTTGGTTTGGCTTAAGTAAGACTTATGATCCAAATATTATGGCTATTTCTTTACTTAGATTAAAAGTATTGAAGTAATTGTCAAGTTTGGGATATTTTTACACGAGTTGTAAGACGGATATCAGGGTTATCTCATCTCAATTATCATTTTGATGCTTGGATTACTTATGAAATAGCCATGTAAAATTCTTGCTTGTGTTATGTGCTCCATCAATTAGATGTGCTTTTTGATTGATGCATTTGAAACATGGAATGGTGAGGGAGGAAGGGAGCTTTGGGTCGATTTACACATGCAAAGTGATTCTTTGGGTATTTCAATGTTATATTGAATTTGGTAGATCAGTTGGATGGACAATATTTAGGAGGCGACACTGATGGAGTTAGGGAATGTGAAGTTGGAGTTGGTGGATTACCGGTGTAGGGTTTACAAGTTCACTTGGAACAACTCATCTTCGAGATTGAGGATTGTTATATTTTTGGCAGCGGTGGATATCGGAGGCTTTCTTGACCTCGATCACGATGAAACCAAGGTTTTGGAAAGCGGTATGCGTTCGGACTGGTCACCGAATACTGAATAAGCGGTATGGGGGGGCATATTTGAGGTATATGCAGTTTTACGTGGTTTTCTAACTTTTAATTTAAAATAAAAATATCTATGAATAAAATTACCACTGAGTTTTGTCGAGTCGCTAAATACGATATTTAATTTGGACACGTTGTAGTACATGTACTTAGCGATCCAATCAGAACCGAGAGAAAATCTCCGTGAAGAGTGTCTCGGCTTAATTTATATCCCGGGCAAGTCCGGGGTCGAACTCAGGGAGGTAAAGGAACAACTTCAGGTTTAATTTGAAAATTTAGATCTTGATTTCTAAATGCGGTTTTTTTATATTTTTATAATGCAAGGACAAATGCTAATGCGGCTGAATTAATACACTAAGAAAGCATACAACTTAGCCAAATTAATTTGAATAGAAAATAAGTCCAATTTAGCCAAATTATATTTTTCCTAGAATTCTAATCCAATGATGAATGCAAGACACATTTTTTTCGAATTTTAGAAATTAAAATGCAACAATGAAAAATGCACACTTTTTATGGGTATTTTCGCAATTTTTCACACAAACAGTAAGCAAAAATTATGAAAATTTTACTGGAACATAGACATGATGCAATAAAGCTACAATAATATTTTTGGAATTTTTTGACAATATATGAATTGTTTAGGTATTTTTTAATGAAAACAAAGCGACAGTGAGTAATTAATTCCTAATAAATCCACAATATCAAATTAATCAGAGTGCGAATTATCCCAAAAGGTATTTTCATATAAAATCCAGGAGACTTGGAATTTCGCAAAAATGATGTACGTGGATTTAATTAAAAATCAAATACTAAAATCACTCTACAATTTATTTCAGACATAATACAACTTCACTTTGGATGAAATTTGGACAATATCTCAATCACTTATCAAGGCATCATGTCTAATTTTTGTGGAATTTTTAGAGCAACCGTAAGTGAGATGTGAATTTAATAGCACAGAATGGGTAAAATATGCAGAATTTCAGTTCAATATTTTTTAATTAATTACCCACAACTCACAAAAATATAAATAAATATTCAGAATGTGAACAATTAGTTGCTCAACACAATGGCATTTTTCATTTAATAAAATGATGCAATACATACATCCAAATAAATGCGCAAACATAGGGTTGTCTTTGCAAATTCAGAAAAACAATAGTCACAACAAAATATGTACATGGACTGACTTGCAATTATAAAAACTTCAAAAGAAACTAATGCACTTTTCACGAAATAAAAAAAATATATACAAAACCTTTCCTTCTTCCTTGCTGGGCACGGGGAAGAACCCAACAAAGGGGGGAGATCGGCGGCGGTGCGAGTGGAGGACTCGCCGCCCGCGCGTGGGCGGCTTGGAGGCGCGACGGAGACGGAGAGGTGGCACGATGGAGGAGGAACGACGGCTGGAGACCTTCGGGCGGATGCGACGGAGGAGAAACGAGGGGTGGCGACCTAGCCGCTGGGCGGCGTGGCGGATCGCCGCCGGCAGAGATGGGGGGCGGCGGCGCCTCTGGCGGCCGGCACGGTGATGAAGGAGGAGAAGGGGAGGGGGGTAGCGGGTGACGCCCTCCTGCCCCTTTTTATTTTATTTTATTTATTTATATTTCTTTTTTTTGCTGTAATAAAAGAAAACTTTTTTTTTTGTTTTAAATTTTTTTGTATTTTTTTAATTTTGGTAAATAAGAAATAATATGTACGCAAAAAGGTGGGGAACAAAATGATGGTGTGATGGTGGTGGTGATAGATATGATGATATGTAGGTGGTAATGTGATGTGCTAAAAAAATTGCAAAGAAACAAATGATGACAAATAAACTTACCTACGATGGAGACGTTCGCCTATGGTATGCTCACGAGAGCACGGTCTTCGCTCAAATTGTCGGCGAGCGATGAGCTCGAGTAACGCACGGATGTGGCTGCGATATTGGACGAAAAGCCGATGGATCTCATCTGAGAGAGGACCGTCGTCGCTCTACAACGGTTGCGTCGCTGTCACCGATTCAACTCTGGGAACTAGGCTCTCTTCACATAAAGATGGATCAAGTGCAAATTGAGGAGGATGGGGTGTATATAAAGATAAGACATGGGAAGTTATTAAGGTGGTGGAGTTGAATGAGAGGTTGTATTATTAATGGAGTTGAATGGGAAGTTGGAAAAAATGGTGGAATAATGGAGTTGAATTGATGGTTATTGTAGAGAATGAAAATTAAATAAATAAATAAATACAGTGAAATAAAGTAGGCTACTTTAAATACAACAAAAAATATAAAGAAGAAAAAATAGTGGAGAATTTACAAGGGAATATATACAACATGTACATTTTTTTGTTTGCTTTTCTAATATGTATTTTTTTGTCTTTTTAGTAAGAGATATTTACAACGGAAAAATATAGTAAAATAGTATAATCAAAATACAACACAACCATAATTTTTTTGAAGTCTACAACTTCGGGGGAGACACGTCGCGGTGCTCACCCCTTTTCATTGCCAAAAACTGAAAAGCAGAAAAGGTATATACAAGGGGAGAAACAAGAAAAGAGAGAAAAATGTCCAAGAAGACCCCACACCACGAACCACACGTGTGCTACAACTACAACCATATTTTTTTTATTTTTAATAATTAGGAAAGATAAAAAAAGATTAAATATATACATAATATACAATGTACATCTAGGTCCCAAAATCCAACTTTTGCAAACGAGCTCTGATTTTAATGAAACCACTTCCTTTAGATAGATAATTTTCTAACTTGAACTTTAAAAGTGTGTTTGGTGAATTCGGAGTTCATACGAGGCGGGAATTTGACTTGGAAGTTGGACTTTACAGCTTTTTCTATTTGGGATATAGGAGCATTTATTTGAGGTAAAATTTGTTTTGTATTTTTGTATTTTAATATACATTGTTATTAACAAGTTAGAGAAAGAATTAGCAAAAAGGAGTTGAAATGAAATTATTAAAAATATATGAAGTTTTAAGCTATTTACAGGTCTAAAATCCCTTTATTTTTGCGGCTTTTTATGGTTAATTTATTTTGTATAATCTAATATACAATAATTAGTGTATTTTATTTACAAGAGTTATTTTGTTAATTTATTGATTTTATTGACATTTTTCTGGGATTTTACTCGGAGATTTTGCTAAGATCAAGATATTGAGATGATGAATCGTGGATTCATCAAGTTTTTGTATATAAGTGGAGTTAAAGAAGATCTAAAAAACGGTTCATGTTAGATGGGTGTGTATATATACTTTTAATTGCCTTATATTTAATCACAAAAAAACATTTACCATAAATATGGTTCGTAATAACAAACTTCAATATACATACATGCACTACATGAGCAAAACCTCAATTGGCATATATAAAAAATATTCGATAAGGCATTGCATATACTCGTAAAAACAATGCATGGGAAAAACATAAAACATTGCATATGCATAATGGTATAATGTATTGCAATTGTATAGAAATGCATGTCATATTCTAACAACTGAATGAAGGAAGAGGCAAAGTTACAGAATTAAGGACCTGAATGAGAAGATTGAAAAGTTGGAGCGGCTGGAGCAGTATGCGGGGCATATGCGGGATATGCGGGGCATATGCGGGGCGTTATGCGGGCCACATATGTGGAGAGGGCGCATAATGCACTGATTCATGTAATCGGTGCGGTCTGCATGCCGTACGGGCATATGCAGCCGCATATGCGGCCCGTGCGACCGATTTTGTGAACACTGGATGAAACTAATACTGTTATTAGGCCATGCGCCCTTTGTTTGATCTTTGCGTGAAGATGAAAGCTGAGAGACTGGTTGCTTAAACTTGGTGTTGGCGGAAGGTGAAAAAGCATTGAAGAGGTTTTTACCAGATGGTACATGTTGGATGATGCTGGCGACAAGGTTGAGTCTCCCAACTTCTCGTTGATGGACTTCAAGAATATTGAGGGAGTGTTGGGTGCAACAATATTAGTAGGTGCTTGATGATCGAAAAAATCGAAACAAGCGACTAAGGGAGATAAATAACTCAGGTCGTTGCGACCTCAGTCACTCGTGAATCGGTCAATCAATAAAATGTAGGAACCACCAAGCAGGGGATAAAACAATGAAAATCACAAGCGGTCCTCGCTAATTTTATTAACCTGGTATAGCGACCAGGGTCGGACTCAAGGAGTACGGGATGGCCTTACGGCCTATGAAGTAGTCAAAATCGAGAAAACAAGGAAGACAATATTTTTGGTGCATTTTAATTCTTTTTAATTTTTTTTGTTTTTAATTTTGTAAGAAAATGTATAAACAAGCAATAACCACAATTTATTTCAACACTCCAAAATACTCCAAAAATTTAAATAAAATTGTTTTTGTGTTTTTTATGTTTTTAAGTGTTTTTGGTAATTTTCTGGAGTTTTTATAATTTTTATTTGATTTTCTAAAAATCAAGAAAGGTGAAAAACAATGCTCACTGTGCAGCCAGACTTGAAAGATCAATTAAAAATAGATAATTGATCTATAAAAGTCTCGAGACATTTTTTATGAAAAATATTTGCAAAAACTAAACTATAGAAAAAGAGTGCATTTTTTGAATTTTATAGATTTTTTTAGAATTTTTATAAGATTTTTAGGGTTTTTCAATTTTATGGGTTTTATAAATCCAAATAAGCCAAAAATTTTACAGAAGCTAGAAAACCACCAAATTAACTATACCTATTTTTTTTAGAATTTTTAGAGAAGATTTTATATTTTTCTTTGATTTTTCAATTCAAACAGTAATGAAATTACATGTTTTTGAATTTTTAAAAATAACAAAAAGTCTCAAAAATGTCCCAAAAATTTAGGAAAATTTTTACACAGTGGCAGGAGCCACGTATCCAAATTTCACCTAATTTGGATTTGATTTGATATTTTATTCAATAAAAACAAGGCACACAGCAAGCAAGGACCTAAATGCAAGAAAACATATTTCCAGGGGCTTAAACGTAACACGTGCTAAAACCTTTGGGTGGAAAGTGTAAAAAGTCCAAACAATCAGCACATGTTCGAAATAATTCACGCACAGGGGTATAAATGCAAACATCAAAAACTTAATTTCATTTCATAACACAAACAAACCCCAAGCCCATACTTGCAAAATATCCCAAAATTTCACGTGACGATGCATTCCACGTAGACAGTGACTAAAATGCAAATAAAATAAACACAAGGTCCATAGTGCAATTTATCCAAAATTAAAACAACTACACTAAATATTTACAGGACTAAACTATAAATGCAATAAAAAGAGGGGCCTAAGTGAAATTACCCCTATTATTCAGATCTGACGGACGAAGGAGTGCCACGTGGAGATCCAACGGCTGATGGTGCGTGGCTAACCCTTTGCTGGATCAACGCTGAGTAAGACGCCACGTGGAGATCTAATGGTGGAGGATAGGGGACGCCTCTTCGCGGATGAACGCCCTCGATCGAATCCCAGATATATCGAACGGTGGAGGCTCCTCGTAAATGGGAGGCTCGATCGAACGGCAACTGAAGCTCCTCCAAGAACAGGTCGCCGGCGAGTTTCGCCGGCCCAATGCGCGGTGTGGGGAGCTCCTTCAGAGCTGCTGAGATGTGGAGAAGGATGCCCTGACTCTTCCGCAGCTGGTGGGCACCTCCGATGAAGCCGGGAAGCTCCGGGGAGCTCCGGCAACGAAGGAGGAGCAAAGCTCCTGTGCTCGGACGTTCGGACCTCCAAATGGGGTCCTTAGACCTGCAAAACAGCACAGAGAGACTCCTAGGTCGAGGGCAAAGTGCCTCGACCCGTCAGTGGGAGAAATGGATGATCGGAAGGGGGCGGAGCGTGGTCTCCGGCGAAGCGACGACGGAGGAGACCTGAGTTCCTGCTCCGTGGCGAGACAGGATGATCGGAGATGCGGAGAATGTGGGGAGGAGTCTCGTGAAGATGAATCGGGGTTCGATGATCGGAAGGAGGACTGGAACGGAGTGAATCGGCCGGCGAATGCCGGCGATGCAAATTGGGCGTAAATGGAAATTGAGCGAAAGTACAGGGTATCGAAACTACCTGGTGAATGGAATCGACTGTGGATGAGACGCTGGGTCTGTGGGGATCGTCGCCTCGATAGAACGTCGCTTCCAGAGGCTCGGGCACACCTTACGGCGGCGTACGGCGATGAGGCTCGCCGGATCAGTGGCTGGGGCCGCTCTCTCCTCGATGCGACACTGCCCTCGGATAGCTGTCACTCTAAGGAGGGTAATGGAGGTCCTGGGATGAAAGGCGGAGGCCAAAGATGATCTGAGAAGAGCGGCAGAGCTGAGCTATATAGTAGAAAGGGTCCGGCTAAAATGGAGTCCGGCAGGGTTTGGCGAGGCACGGATCCCTAATGATCACCGGGCGTGGATCAGGAATGAACCAAGAGTAATCGGAGCCCGGGGTTTCGATGGATGGTGGTCGGATCTAGCCTACAAAAATCTGAGAAATCGGGTCGGGGGCAAGATCTGCGAACGAGTGGTCTAGGGGTGGGGGAGTTGACCGGGGTCACCAATCCCCCGTGGACCAATGGGAGGCCGCCATTTATTAATTATTTGAAAAATCATTTTAAATTACTTAATGATTTTATTTCGAAAAAATTTAAACATGAAAAATGTTTATTATTTTTCAAATTATTTTTAGTGATTTTTATTTATTTTTTTGAAAAAAGAAATAACGTATTTACATTATATTATTATTATACAGGTATATATACATATGTATTTTTGTGTTTTTATTTTTTATTGTTTATTTTTGTACAATTATTCCAATTTTATATTTTTATTTATTTTCACATAAAATTTGGAATAAAAGGGTATTTTTATTTTATTTTTATGATTTATTTACATGGGTTAAATAAATAGGTTTATATACATATGTACATGGTATATATACATGGTGGGAACTGATTTTTATTATTTTTGTTTTTATTTTTCTGATTTTTATTTTATTTACTTACACCATAAAATATGGAGTATATAAAAATATTTTTATTGGATTTATTAATTATTTACAAGGAGAAAATAAATAGGCATTTTATTTTATATACATGGTCTATGTACACTGATGAGAGAGAATTTTATTTATTTTTATTTTTCTTTTATTTTTCCCATTTTGATTTTAGTTTTATTTTTACAAATATGTGCAAAATATGAGAAACAATTTTTAATTTTTATTTTGAGGAAAATAAATTTATTTAAATACATAGGATTATGTACACCATGATTGGCCTTATCTCTCTCTACTTGGATTCTTTTACGGTCAGGCCCATGCTGAGCCCTCCCTTGGGATTAGGTCACTCAATATTTATTCTAAATATTTCCCTCTTTTTCTTGTGTTTCTTTATTCCTTTATTTTGACACAAAAACATGCTAATTATGCATATTTACATGATGCATGTGTTTTGACAACTTATGATATTTCCAATGATTTACATGGTATTTGGCTAAGGTTTCTGGCTAAAGGAATAAAGAGTGATGAATTGGGATTCATCACCCCCTATACTTTACTTTTGCTAGTCCCTTAGCAAACACTTATTTTAAAAAGAAGTGCAAAAGAGAAAGAAAAGAAAAAGAGGAGAAATCAAGGTTGATTATTAAACTTTTCTTCATTAAATTGAAATATGGAACTCAGTAAGACCTTTAGAATATTAATTTGTCGGAACCTTATTTGGACTTGAGCTTAAAACTTAACAGCCTCTAAGTTCCACCAATCTATGGTCAAGACTCCTCAATAAACCAGATCAGAACAAGTCTACATATACAAACTCTAATGACCATGAATCTTTCCTTATACTGTGTAAGTGATATGTAGCTCCCCACCTCAGAAGTAATAAAGAAACAACCTCCCTCAACCCGGTAACTCTAATGCCTCGGTCTAGCAACTCTTTTCTCGAGAAACGGGGTATTCCCTTCTAAGTTCAAGTGCAACCGGCTCTAGAGGAGGGGGAAGGAGAGAATGGACCATGACCAGTGTAGCTATGTATCCTTGGGAGCTCTAACCAGTGTAGCTGAGTCTCCCGCTGCAAGCTTCATGAGATGGTCATGTATAACATAAGCTTTACTTTATTTGACTATATACACTCCGGTGGGATTATTAAATTTTCAATCCGACCCACCATTTTTTTGGAGTTCTTTTCTTTTTGCACATTTTTTTTCATGTGCATCTGTACAACATATCTACATGGTGCAACATATATACAAGGAGTTTTCCTCTTGAACCAGTAGACTATCCTCTTTTGAAGCTTTATTGCAACCCACAGCTTCTGTCTTTAGATTTCATAACCACCAGACCAAGTTGAGACACACTTCCTTCACTAGAAGAAGAAGAGAGGTTCCGCCTAGAAGTACTACCCTCATATGCTACCCCAACCCAAAGGAAACTGCCTCCTCACCACCTCATCCGTGGAGAGCTATGTGTAGAGTGCTGGTGCAAGTAAAGCCATTGTCTCTGAGAGTCATGCGTGTGTTGTTAAGTGCTCTACTTAGGCTCATCAAGATGACATATGCTCATAGCCTATTGGACTCAAAGAATTAAGTCCCAATGGACCTGAAAAGTCTCAATCATAAGCCCTATAAGGTTCCTCTTATTATTAGGTGGATTAAGGTCGTAACCAGGCTCCATTTGTCAATTGAATTCCAGGCCAGTTTAAATGTCAACTATGATTTGGAAAAATTATACATGTATTTACAAAGATGCAATTTTACAAATATTTACAAATGTGCAAAATTTTTGAATAATGTTTGAAAACATGTATGTATGCATGAATGCGAAGTTTTGCAAAAAATTTACAAAAATTCACACAAGGTTTTTGCAAACCTTTTGTTTTTCAAACATTTTACAAAAATTTTGTACTATATACATAATTTTGATATGAAAATATTTACAAGCTATTTACACAAAAAGATTTTACAATCATTTGTACAAAAATAATTTTTATAAATAAATAGGTATGTGCAAGAAGAATTTTATGTACAAGGGAAATTAACACACTTACACAAAGTACGAGTTATGGCTAAAGTATATATGAAATATATACGACACCCCCTATACTTTGCTCCAACGATGTCCTCAGAGTGATCAAGAGCGATGAACAAGACATAACTTGTGCTTAGTATAGGGAAGTGAAAAGGAATGGTATATACAAAGACGAATCAAAGAATAGAATAAAGAGTACTCGGTGTTTCCCCTATACTTAGGATTAAATAATCCTAAGTATAGTAAGTTGTACATGAAGGGAAATCCGAGTGGAAGGATGTGCAAGGTCTACCCCCCATACTTGGGGTAAAATATCCCTAAGTATAGGCAACAAAGCAGAGGTAGAAAGAATAAATAAAATACCCGAGAGTCCTACACCCCCTATACTTAGTGTAAAGTACACCGTAAATATAGCATAATCATAAGATGAGAAAGGGGTGTGGGACTAAAGAATGGAATGATATGGACAACTGGATCTATACAAGTCCAAGTCGGAAGAACAGTGATAATCAGACGCGAGATGCAATAGATGTGAGTCAAGAGACCACATCTCACGCAAAGTGAATCGGGGCAACTTCAACAACCCGCGGCTCATGATCTTGATATGGCTTGAGCCGCTAGCCGTTAACACGAAAGGTAACATCAGAAGACAACTCAAATATATCAATACTCCCATTGTCATGTACCTTTCGAACTAAATAGGGTCACTTCCATTTGCTCTGTAGCTTCCCTGGAAATAAACGAAGCCTAGCATCAAACAACCATATCTTCTGTCCTGGCTCAAACTGCTTGTGGCTGATATGAGAATCATGCCACTCCTTCACTCTCTCCTTATACTGTAGGTTGCTCGAAAAGACGGTATCACGAAGCTCCTCCATGACTGCTAACTCTGCCCTCCTCTGATCTCCTACACTCACTGGATCCATAAGTATATCAATAACATACCAAAGTGACCTATGTCTCAGCTCAACAGGTAAATGGCAGGGCTTGGCATAAACGAGGCGAAAGGGAGATGTACCCAAAGGAGTCTTGAAAGACGTTCTATATGCCATAAGAAAGAGTCCAAAAGTTGTGACCAATCCTTTCGGTTAGGGCGAACGACTTTCTGCAATATAGTCTTGATCTCCCTGTTCGACACTTCAGCGAGACCATTCGTCTGAGGGTGGTATGGAGTGGCTACTCGATGGTCTATGTTAAATTCGCTAGCAAGCCTTTACCTTGTCGTTGACGAAATGAGACCCCCCGTCAGATATCAATACTCGAGGTACCCCGAACCGTGAAATGATATTCTTCCTCAAAAATCTGCATATAGTCCTAGCATCTGCGGTTCGCGCGGGGATGGCTTCAACCCAACGACTCACATAATCCTCGGCGAACAGAATGTACTCAAATCCCTGACTCCTAGGGAATGGATCCATGAAATCGATGCCCCATGCGTGAAAAACCTCACAAAAGTGTATGGGCTGCATCGACATCATATCACGCTGTCCACAAGTGCCCATCCTCTGACAGTCAGTACACCTCTTTATGAACTCATCAGAGTCCTTGAAGAGAGTAGGCCACCATAGGCCGGATTGGAGCACTTTCTGTGCCGTTCTCCTCCCTGAGTGATGTCCTCCTGCCTCAAGCTTGTGGCAGTAAGTAAGGATGCTGTGATGCTCCTCCTGAGGAATGCACCGACGTCAGATACTATTCCCTCCCTTGTGGTAAAGGACGGGATCTTCCCAATAGTAAAACTTGGCCTTCGCGAGGAAGGTCTCAAGTTTCTGCCTGGGCCAATCTTGTGGAACTTTCTTGGCGACAAGATAGTTCACAATATCGGCATACCATGCGAGCGAGGCGATAGTAAGGATCGCCTCATCTGGGAAGGTCTCACAAATAGGCTCAATCTGCTCAGAATCCTCAAGATACTCCAATCGAGAGAGATGATCCGCCACCACATTCTTGACTGCAGGCTTATCCTTAATCTCTATATCAAACTCCTGGAGTAGAAGGATCCATCTGGCCAATCTAGCTTTGGCATTCTTCTTTGTTATGAGGTACTGGATGGCGGTATGATCAGTATAGATGGTCACTCTAGATCCAATGATGTTAGATCTGAACTTATCTAGGGCGAAAACTACGGCTAGCATCTCCTTCTCAGTGACTGTATAGTTTCGCTGCGCGACATCCAATGTACGGCTAGCGTAGTGAATAGCAAATGGGACTCCATCCCTCCTCTGTCCCAGCATGGCCCCTACAGCAAAATTGAAGGCATCCGTCATGATCTCGAATGGGAGAGACCAATCGGGTGGCTGGAGAACAGGAGCCTCTACAACACAGCTCTTGAGAGTCTCAAATGACGATAGACACTTATCATCAACAAGGAACTCGGTGTCTTTCGTCAGCAGATCAGTCAACGGTCGGGCAATCCTGCTGAAATCATGAATGAAGCGTCGGTAGAATCCGACGTGCCCCCGAATAGATCGTAACTGCCGCAAGTTGGACGGTGGATTGAGTTTTCTAATGACATCCACCTTGGCCGGATCAACCTCCATGCCCCTGTTGAAGATGATATGGCCAAGCACCGTCCCTTGAGTCACCATGAAGTGACTCTTCTCCCAAGACAAAACAAGGTGAACCTCTATGCATCGCTGAAGGACTTGGTCTAGGCAGTGAAGACGAGAATCGAATCTGTCGTCGTAGACCGAGAAATCATCCATGAAGACCTCCAAGCACTCCCCCACCATGTCCGAAAAGATGGACAACTTGCATCTCTGGAATGTCACCGGAGCGTTGCACTATACAAATGGCATGCGTCTGAAAGCATATGTCCCGAATGGACAGGTAAAGGTAGTCTTATCCTGGCTGGCGCAATGGCCACCTGATTATATCCGGAGTACCCATCCAAGAAACAATAAGAGCTCTTCCCTGCCAGCCTCTCAATAATCTGATCAATAAAGGGCAAGGGAAAATGATCCTTCTTGGTGGCCTGACTCAATCGTCTGTAGTCCACACAGACCCGCCAAGAAGTGGGTACCCGGGTAGCGATCTCCTCTCCAGACTCACTGACAACTGTAGTGATGCCCGTCTTTTTGGGCACCACATGCAATGGACTGACCCACTTGGAGTCGGATATGGGGTAGATAAAATCGACGCTCCACCATTTCGAGATCTTCTTCATGACAACCTCTCGAAGATTTGGGTTCAGCCGCCGCCATGGAATAAAAAATCGCGCCCCAAAGCGCTCGAGGTGTACGCCTCGGGGCGAGGCGGTCCAGTTCAGCCGTGGGGCATACGCCTCGGCATTTTCCATTGAGGCGGTCGCCTCGATCGTCAAGAACGTTGTGAGGCGTGACCGCCTCAAGGCGTTCTGAGGCGATGACTGAGGCGAAATGGAAATAAGTGGGCCACGTGCGGTGCACGTGCCCCACTTTAGTAACCCCTCCTTTCCCCCTAATTCCCGATCCCTCTTCCAGTTTCGTTCCAAAAAAAACCCTAACGACGATTGAGAGCCCTCCGCCCCACGCCGGCGACGCCGACACCAGCTGGAGTTGCTGCAAAGCCATCAACCACCTTTTCGACGTCAGGGACCTCTTCTCCAAGCTCGCGAGCTCCTCCAATCTGTGGTTCACCGCCAGTTTCGTCGCTAGTTCACCGCAGGTTTCATTTTTTTTTTCTTTTTTTTGACTTGGATAAGGGGCCATATGATGATCAATTTTAGCTAAAGGTGCATGGGATGTGTTTCAAACATCGATTTCGAGGCTCCTGCTAAAATCTGCATTTGACATGTCTATTTTGGATGATGGTTATTTAGTCCGCACTTGAGATGTCAGTTAATCGTCATCTTTTATTTGATGTTAATGTTCCACATATATTTGGGTCTTGTGTATAAGAACCCTTGTAGTGGACACTTTCTTTGGAGCCTGATCTATAGCAGGAGTGATAATAAAATAGAAAGTTATTTTGGGATTTCTCCTGTACTAATGCACAACTGAAGCATATGAAATCAAGAAATGACACGCCTTTATAGCATCACTAATATACATGTTATAAAGAGATGCTCCTTTGAAGCAACTTTCTTCAATCACACATAATTTCTTATAATCCATCTCCGCGGCATTTGTTTTAAGCCTCCTTTCACATGGATATATGATCATATACAACATGTCGCATATCATAGTTGATCAAAGATTTGACTTGGTATGGATGTTGTACCTTAAAATAAATAATTACTTTCTATGTTATAAACTAAGTTAATAAAATAAATTTTTTATAAGGAAAACTTACACTGAATCAAACCATGATATACAATTCCAGTTTCAATTAAAGTTCCCAGTCAATAATTAAAGTTCTCAGTCATTAATAATTAAAGTTAATAATTAAAGTTCCCAGTCAAATTCCAATTTCATTTAGCTACTGTCCATTGGCATACATTTCAGTTTATATCCAATTCCTTATAATGACATCTTAGTTTTGTAATTCAACTTGAATGTTTTGAATATGATTTCAGAAATGCCGAGAGCTAACAAGAAGGGCGCAAAAGATTCTGAAGGAGGTCGAAGTGACCCCGGATGGAAATATTGTGTTCAAGTCGAAATGGAGGGAAAATGTTATCTTTACGTACAATGCAATTTCTGTGCTAAGCGGATTACAGGTGACATTGCAAGACTCAAGCACCACCTTGCAAAAACTGGGAAGAATGTTAAAGCTTGTCCAAAAGTCCTAGTTGAAGTATCAAATTAAATGAAGTGTTTACTCGCAAGGCTTGAAGAGAGAAATAGAACAGTGGAAGAGATGGAAGAACTTTGCAAAGTGGGTGCTTATGAAACGGAAACACCTCATGGGAGCAATGAACATCAAACAATGACAGGAGGATCCAGCAGTGTGAAGCAAGTGAGGGATCCTATGGACTTATTTGTTGGTGCATCCGGTTTGGGAGGTCCCACGATTGGAACTAGCAACATAAATGAGAAGCAACTTCAGACAACATTGAATGCATCATGGAAGAAAGAAGAGAGAACTCGTGTTTGTCGTGATATTGGAAGATTTTTCTTTGAAAATGGATTGGCATTCAATTGTGCAAATAGTCCATCATTTCAAACAACGCTCCATTCTGTGGGAGCATTTGGGAGGGGATTGAAGCCTCCAACCGCATACGAGTTGAGATCTTAGATACTGAGGGAGGAAGTGATTAACATTGGCAATTTGATGAAAGCGGCAAAAGCTTCTTGGGCGGAGACGGGTTGTAGCATCATGTCTGATGGTTGGACAGACACGAAAGGTCGTTCACTTATCAATTTTTTGGTGAACAATCCAAGTGGGACTTGGTTCTTGAAGTCCATAGATGCATCTGACAAAACAAAGAGTGCACATTTACTTTTTTCCCTGCTCGATGATGTAGTTGAGGAGGTCGGTGAGAGCAATGTCGTGCAAGTTATTACTGACAATGCCTCAAACTACATGGCAACTGGAAAATTGTTGATGGGGAAAAGAAAACATTTATATTGGATCCCTTGTGCTGCTCACTTCATTGATTTGATGTTAGAAGATATTTTGAAAATGCCTTTGCATGCCTCTGTTTTCAAAAGAGGGAAAAAAGTTATCAACTACATTTATGCTCATGGTTGGGTTTTGGCCATGATCAGATCAAAGATTGGGGGAGATTTGGTCCGTCCTGCTATTACACGTTTTGCTACGGCTTTCCTTACATTGTAGAGATTGATTGCTGTAAGGGACTCTCTCGAGTCTTTTTTTACTTCCTATGCATGGAAGAGGAGTCCATATTCCACCAAGCCCCAATGGCAAAGTGCATGCAACACAATTTTGAGACGGAAATCCTTTTGGTCGGGTGTTGCCTTTGTGATTAACACAACTAAGCCATTGGTCATGGTCTTACGAATGGTTGATTCAGAAAAATATCCCCCAATGGGATTCATTTATAAAGCCACGGATAGGGCCAAGGAACAAATTGCACTTGCATTGAGAAATGAAGAAGAAAAATACAAGCCATTTTGGGACATTGTGGATGCTAGATGGGATCGCCAACTTCATACTCATTTGCATGCTGCAGCCTACTTTCTCAATCCCCAATATTAATACAATTCCTCATTTTCCACACACACCGAGATAAAGATTGGATTGTATGCTTGCATGGAGAGGTTGATAAGCGATCCCTTGGAGAGGGAGAAAGTGGATCTACAGATAGATGCTTTCAGGAGTGCACAAGGTTTGTTTGGATATTCTAATGCTATAAATACATGCAAGAAGAGGAGTCCTGGTAATGTATTCCTCTCGAGTCTCAATACATTATTCTTTGCTTTTCATTATTAAATCTAACCATATCTTATGAATTTACGACCATCATCATCTGATTGATGGAGGACATTTGGAGATGATACTCCAGAGCTGACCAAGTTTGCCGAAAAAGTTTTGAGTTTGACATGTAGTGCATCTGGTTGTGAACGCAATTGGAGTTCATTTAATCAGGTAGTATTTTGACTTGAGTAGATCATAAACCTATTCTCTAACAATATATATTTGAAGCTTGTCCATGTATATTGGGTAGGCACATACGAAAAGGAGAAATCGTCTCACACAAGCAAAACTCAATGATTTGGTTTATGTGATGTTCAACTTGAAGTTGAAGCAGAGGGAGGTCAAGAAAAAGACTGTGGAGGATCCCCTGTTCTTGGATGATGTGGATTCTAGTGATGAGTGGATTTCAGAGCTTGAAACATGTGAACAAGATGCATATCATGAGCTTGATGCAAATACTCCTCTGGAGGTGGATGTTGCGGAAGCTTAGGAATAACAAGATGATTCTCGTAGGAAGAAGAGAAAGAAAGGTAAATGTGATGTTAAACTTATTTTATTAGAATAAAAATACAATATACTAACAAAGTAACAAATAACAATGATATTGTATAATACAGGTAAATCTGTGGTTGATATTGATGAGGATGAGGTTCATACTGGAGCTGATGTTAGCGATGGAGATGATGATGAAGAAAATCTAAACTACATGGACGATTCATTGGATGATCCAATGAGCAGTAGTGAATCAAATGATGATAGTCTTGCTGCCGCTGTTAGAGTTCACGACAATGATTAGAAGATCTCTAGGAGTCTAGAAGATGAGCATGATTCTACTTTTTGAATTAGAAATAGGATTTGAAATCTAGAAGTTGGAACTTATTATGTTTTGTACTCTCTATTTTGTCTTGCATTTAATTCTAACATTTGGTACACTACAAGTTTACGAGTCTAAGACAACGATGGATTGCATTGAATTCCTCTACTTGCTTTATATACTTCAAGATATGTGTTATTGTATTGCTTTCTTAATATTTATACAATAAAAGATGTTAGATTAGTAAATTTTTTTGGGGAAAACTGAGGTTTACGCCTCGACCGCCTCGAGGCTACGCCTCGCCTCGATTCTGGCGGAACCGCCTCGTTCCGCCTTTCGTTCTTTCAAACCTTGGCCGCCGCGGGAACTCACGCGACGGCTTTGCCTCCTTCTCGAGATAGATATGGTGGGAGCACAAAGCCGGACTGATCCCCTGGAGATCGACTACACTCCATCCTATCGGCTTGCGGTTCCTTTCAAGAACTCCCATCAGACGGGATTCTTGCTCTCCAGTCAAATCAGCGGAGATAATGACTGGGTACATCTCATGCTCACCCGCAAGGAACCTATACTTTAGCGACGACGGTAGCAGCTACAACTCTGGACAAGTAGGTGCTGGCGGATCTGGCATCTGAAAAATCCGAGTGAATGGTGCCAAATCTGCACGGGAGAATGAGAAATCTCGCTCACAAACTGGATCTGGAGAAGGCTGCTCGACTGCTCTGTCTCTGCTCTGCTCGGAATCAACCTCCTCTCTAGCTGTAGGCTCAGTGGAAGTCTAACACGGTGTCAAATCATCAAACTCTGCCCAATCAGTATCTAACTCCGAGGGATCTGTATTATACTCACAAAAATCTGTCTCGCGGTCAAGAACCGGATCTGCTGCCTGAAATGTATCCTGGACCAGGAGTGCGCTCTCCAAGCTCTCCTCTGCTGGCGTCTCTGCATCAGCGAACTCTGAAAGTGAGAGGATGGCCTGTGCGACTGGATCTGCCCAAACTGCCTCGTCATCTGTAATCACAAAATTGCAATCCTGGTGGATGTCTCGCCCTGCCTCTATCATCTGCTCTGAATCTGAAGTCGGTTCTGAGTAAGCTGAATCTCTGACTCTAGTCTCCTCGACCGTCTCTATTTGTATACTCTCGCCCTCGACGCGAAAGTACACCTTCCCGCTATCATGATCGGACACTGTCTTGGCTGTGGCCAAGAACGGGCGTCCTAAAATGATGGGGGTATCGGTCACAGACTCAGGGATCTCCATGTCCAACACAACGAAGTCAACGGGGAATTTCAGGCCCTGAATCGT
The DNA here is from genome assembly GCA_037367405.1 of Ottelia alismoides. NCBI lineage: Eukaryota > Viridiplantae > Streptophyta > Magnoliopsida > Alismatales > Hydrocharitaceae > Ottelia > Ottelia alismoides. The sequence goes on from JAZKJV010000022.1 coordinate 1,381,839, forward strand.
GACGACAACGTCATTCAGCAACCCCTTCGGCTCTTAACTGATCGATCAGCAAACTGAAGGACCGTCCTGCTCTGTCGGAGAGTGCCCAACTCGAAACAGTCGAGAAGGGCTGCCAGAAGTAGGTTGATCGAAGAACCGCTATCTAATAGAGTGCGGTCGAACCTCTGCTCGTGAATGTGGCATCTGACATACGGGGCTCCTGCATCTGGCCTCTTGGCTGGCAGACGGTTCGGTATCGCGAAACAAGTGGCTCTATTAAGCACATGGATCTCAGACTGATGGTTCCTCCTCTTCCTCCTGACTGTGGTCCTGTCTCTGAGTGATCTCTGGAGTAGATGGATGTGCTCCAATGCCTCCTGAAGAATCAACTGAATATGGAATCGATCTATCATCTGCTGGCTGAACTCTATCTGCTGGTTCTTTTTTTGATTTTCTGTTTTCTTCCCCTTTGCCGTATGAAGTGCTCGTGGAAAGGGATCACAGGGTCCTCAGATGAAGGACTTGGAGAGGGCCTGACATGCTCATGTACAACAGAATCCACACAATCATCATCAATCAACACATGTGGATCCGAAAATAACAAACCCTTTCCTTCATTTCCAGAAACGTCCTGAGATACATGTACAAACGGAAAGACAACAGGACTAGCAGAAGTAGAAATGGTGGCCTCAGTACCACCCTCGACATGTCGTCTCGCGGCATCAGTACCGCGCTCTGGCTCAACAACTGTGGTGGCGTCAGTACCACCTCCTCCATCTGGTGAAACGACGGCCTCAGTACCGTCGGATGGATCATCATCTATGGTGGCGTCAATACCACCGTCATCATCTCTCGCGGCGTCAGTACCACGCTCCTCACCTGGTGCCCTGGAAGTGGCGTGTGGTCGTCGCTCAGACGAGGCGCCGCCTGCTGGCATCCTACCGCTCCTAAGTGTAACAAAATCAGCATTAAACATGTATGCAGACAAATCACCAAATGAATCACTAGAAGTGGTAATCTCTATGAACTCTACCTGCTCAGACTTCCTCTTCAGATTGTTCGGGTTCGGCTCAATCTGGGCAGGAATGGCGACCTTCCATCTCACGATCTCCCGCATCTCCTGGCGGAACTCATCCATCTCCCGTATAAAGGTAGCCTGCTGTTCTGTCATGAGGCGGGCTAGGTCGTCTAAGGTTGGGTTCTCATAGGTTGGCCCATGAGAACCTGACAGGTGGCCTCGCTGGTAGTGAGGCTGCTGCGGTTGTTGCGGGTGAGTGGGGTACTGCTGTGGATGATACTGCTGAGGCTGCTTTCGCCTCCAAGACTGTCCCTGCTGATAGGGATGAGGGCCATACTGGGATGACTGCTGCTGCTGCTGCTGGTGTACTGGGGGCTGGGGTTGCTGGTGCTCTCGCTGATGACCGTACTGGCCACCCTGAATTGGAGGCTGCTGCTGGAAACTGGCACCTCCGGTTGACCAACGGAATCCGGGATGGTCTCGTCGGATACCGGGCTGGGGTTGGTCGTACCAAATCCCGTTGACGTCCATCAACGGCTCCGGCTCGTAGGGGGGTGGCGGGAGTACTGCCAGGGGCTGATCCGGCTGGTAGACCACCATCTGAGTATCTGAGGATGGTGGCGACTGCTGGTACGGCTCTGCCTGTACAAGGTGAACCTGTTTAGGCTGACTGGAGCGCTGGGACGAGCTGTCGCTGCTGCTTAGATCTCCTCGTGTCTGAAGACGGGGCTGAGAAGCCGTCTGTGCCTCCTAGAGACACATGACCTATGTCTTCAGATCACTCTGCATCTGTGCCATCTGATGCATCTGAGATATGCCCTGGCACTGCTTCTTCTCTGTCAGCTCGATCCGGTCCAGCTTCTCGCTGATGTTCCCCATGTCTGCGGCTGTAGTCTCGGCTTGTGCGGCTGCCGCGGACGAAGTAGAAGGACTGGCATCAACCCGTGCTATCCTCTGAAACTGCACGGTCTGTGGCTGTGGGCGCCTCTGAGTGTAAAGTCGGGTTTGGGACATCACTGTATAGTTCTCGGCCATCTCCTCGTAGATGGCGCAAACCTGATCCTCATCCTTGGCGAAGTAGGAACCGCCACAAGAAGCATTTACCAGGCTCTGCAGCTCTGGTGTCAACCCGCAGAAGAAGTTCTGAACTAGGTTCGTCTTCGTGATGTCGTGGTGCGGGCATCTATCGGTCAGCTCTCTGAACCTCTCCCATGCCTCGTGAAACTGCTCGTTGGGGAGCATGGAGAAGTTGCTGATCAGGGCCCTCGCTGCATTCGTCTGCCCGAGTGGATAGTACTTGTTCAAGTACTCGGTGCGGAGCTGCTCTCAGGTATACACAAATCTCCATAAGTGCTTCATCCAGTTGGCTGCTCTGTCTGTCAGGGAGAAAGGAAAAGCAATCATCCTGATGGTATCCTCGTCCACCTGCCGATCGTGGACGATATTGCAGATCATCTCGAACTCCTGGAGATGAAGATGGGGCTCCTCAGTGGCGAGCCTGTGGAAGCGGGGGAGTAGCTGGAGTGTGTTCGGGGGGGACTTGAAGTTCCCCACGATAGCCGGAAGAACCACCCACCGGTGCGTCAGTTTCGATCCGGGGTTGTGCAACTCCCGCATCGGTCTCGGATCTGCTGCTGCCGGCTGGTCTGGCTGCACTGACTGGTCTGGACCCCTCCGTCCCTCGGCTCGCGGCTGGTCTGTTCCGGCTCTTAGTCTCTCCATCTTTCTCCTCATATCCACCATGAAAGCCCCTTGATCCCGTATCTGTTGCTGCATCGTCTCAAGGGAGGCTAACATGGTGGTGTTGATCGCACCCTGGTCCAGAACGTATGTGGTCGTCTCTGGCCTCGGACCATCGGTGCGCTCCTAGCTGCTGGCCATGGTCTCTGCAAAGGCAAAAGACCCAAACTCAGGTGCCGAAATATCATCTGTCTGCTGCCTCGCATCTGGTACTGGTAACTCAGGAATAGAAGAAGGGTGGTCAAGGGGGAACATGGCGGAATCGAACTCGGGTTCGGAGAGCGGGTCTGGGCTCTCACGAACCAACCTAGATGAACGAGCTGGAGTGCTAAAAAGCGGTTCAGCCAGAGGCTGCCTAAGAGACCTCCTGCCCATCATCTTGATCTGGCGAGTCGGGCGGATGAAATCTGGAAAACAAACAAGAAGAACAAACAAACCCCGGATTCACCTACGCCACGCTGAGCTGAAGACCGTAAGAGATCGGTCAATTATCTTGTCAATTTTATTTATGTGATCATGTCAGGATATCAGAGCGGTTACGTGACCTGATAGGAATCCAATCCGTCAACTAGACTGTCCCGTATAAAAGGTCGGTAGTCTGATCAGGGCTCGGATGTGGCTCTTGCCTAGTGTGCGGGTCACTCCCGCGCAATCAAACCAGACAATGAGGGGGTTGCTCTTCCCAAGACAGATTTTTAGGTGAAGTGTCTTTTAGGGTCAAGTTTGTTTAGCAGTCCCAATTTTATAATTTTTCTTTTTTTAGGTATTTTTCAAGCAATGAACGCCTAACGAATTTTTCGGTTCTCCTGATTATTTTAAGTCCAAAAACCGTGGGGAGAAGACGAAAAAGCCGATGCACGGGAATCAATGATGCATGCAGAGTAAGAAATGTATACCTGACTCCAGTAGTCTACATGCAGAGTGATCCACACATAAAAGAAAGACAGAATATAAACTACCTATATGATGCACGCGAAAACCGGCCCTAAACAAAGCAATTCTACTCGTGAATAACAGTAGCCGGTCAGCCTAAGTATTCGACAAGAGTAAGTGTGAGAACCGATGTGATCTATAGAATATACAAAGAAGGGAGAATGTACAAGAGCAATGAATCTTCTAAGATGCTGAATCTTGATGCTGCATCTTCATGACGAGTAATATGATGTATCTGCTTTGTGCTCCCTCTGCATGAAGTTGATGACCTCGACTTGGACTAACTGCTCTTTTGAATCAACAAAATGCTTCAACAGTTGTCCATTTACCACATGAGACTGTGCACCATATGTGAGATCAACTATCTCTACACTTCCATTCTCATGCACTTTCTTAACAACAAAGGAACCCGTCCATTTAGATTTGAGCTTCCCATGGAACATCTTCAACCTGGCATTGAACAATCATACCTTTGGTCCAGGGACAAAGTCTTTGCACCTAATGTGTTTATCGTGCCATCTCTTTACTTTGTCTTTATAAATCAAACTGTTGTTGTTAACGCATATAGTTGTTTCTGTACCTTTCTGTTATTTTTATTTCCAGTTACATGCTTTATGTAATTTAGCCATAGGCTACTCTCCTATATACGAGAGCCTAGGGCGTATGAAATAAATATCTTGCTCATTTTTCCCAACATGGTATCAGAGCGACGGTCCTAGACCGGAGTTCTCGAAACCCTAACCCTACCCTACCCCACCCGCCGACCTCTCGTTCTCTTTCTCTTTCTCTCTCTCTCTCTCCGATTGGCGCCGCCGCCTCTTCAATCGCACGCACGGCGGCGCCCCGGCTGCTCCTGCGCTAGCGCCTTCTGCGCGCCTCCTCTGCGAGCCCCCTCCTCTGCGCGAGCATCTCCCCTGTGCGAGAATCTTCCTGCTGGAGCGCTATAGCGCTGTAGCATCTCCTTTGCGGTGCTCCTGTCCACCACGCATAACTGCGCCAAGCGTGGGCCCTCACGCATAACCTGTGCGGCTGCGCGTGAGTCCTGTGCGGCTGCGCGTGAGCCCTCACGCATAACCGCGCCACCCCAGCGTGCTACCAGTGCACGCTACAACGCGCTACCAGTGCGCGCATCGCGCACCAGTGCTCCAGTGATCGTGCGTTCTCCCGGTTGACTTTACGCGTGCGCGTGCTAAGCCCTAAAGCGTGTACCTTCATCTACATCGATTTAGTTGCTTGAGGTTTACACGTGCAACTAAACCCGTGTATGTCATTGTAGACAAATCTCATCCTCTATCAATCGTTCCAGTCTTCAGTATCCAGTATGTTAGAAAGCAAGGCGGATATCCCATCCATTGGCGCCTTTCGTGGTCCAGCGTCTATTGTAAAGATGGACAGTACTAACTATGAACTGTGGGCAATGCAGTTCATGAGCATGATGAAGTCAATGGGTAAGAAGCACATTCTTACCGAACCAGAGCCTGCTGAGAAGACTGGAACTAATGCCTCTTGGGAGGCTGATGACGCATACGCCAAAGTTTGGCTATCCTGTACGTTGGCAATTGAGATTGCCAATGACATTCTACATCAACCCACGATGAAGGATATGTGGGACATTCTGGCGGCTACATATTCACAGGCGAAGAACGAGACAAAGATTCTGCAACTCCAGCATGATATATTCACTATCAAGCAGAATGGTCGCCCTCTTCATTCTCTCTATACATCACTGAGAGGGATGTTTGAGAAGCTCTACAGCTTCATGCCTTTGACAGCCACGCCAGAACAACAAAAGGCATATAGGAACGCGACTATGGTGGGCGTGTTCCTGGCTGCACTCGATCCAGAGTATGAGGCGGCACGATCACATATTTTGGCCGACTCTACTATTCCTCCCATGGAGGAAGCTTTCCATAGACTGAGTCAGATCACAGTTCCTTCCACGGCTATGAATCAGAATACTTCAGCCATGGCAGCCAACAGGGGTCGTGGATTTCATCATCAGGGCCGTAGACGTGGACCCCGTGGAAGAGGTGGCCGTACTAGTCCAACATGTACTTACTGTCATCGTGTCGGACACAATGAAGACACATGCTACTCGAAGCATGGATTTCCTGCATCTGCACGAGTCGCTGAGCAGATAGAGCCTCCATCTGCTGCTACTTTGGATCAGCGGTTCGACGATCTAGTTGCCCGTCTGAGGGGCATTATTCCCCCATCTGGTCCAACACTGACTACTGAGAGTCAATCTGATGCTGCTGCTTCTGCCTCTGCGTCGACCAGTGCTTCAGGTAGCATACTTGCATTTACCAGTAGATCAGATACATTACCATAGATTATGGACTCGGGCGCTACACATCACCTATGTGGCGACCAGAATTTACTTACAGGATACACTCAGATTCCTCCAGGCCGAACAATAGTAATTGCCAATGGTACACATTCCCCTATCACTGGTCAGGGGAAGATTCGATTGACATCTTCTATGCAGCTCAAGAATGTGCTACATGCACCTGAATTTTCAATGAATTTGTTGTCAATTAGTCAGATTACGAAGGATCTACATTGTCCGGCAATTTTTGATCCATCTTCTTTGATTTTTCAGGACATCCATACGGACAACGTGATTGGTCGTGGCTATGAGCAAGGAGGCCTCTACCACCTGAATCAGACCCCCTTCGCTGGAACCTCATCCATTCCTACTGGACCAGTATCTCCTTTATTATGGCATCTGTGCTTTGGACATCTACCGCTTCAGAAGTTGCGTCGCGTGTTACCTTATGGTCTTCCTCACACACCTATCCAATGTGAGGCGTGTCAGTTGGGAAAGCATCACAGGTCGACCTTTCCCAGTCGTCCAGGTCGGAGTAGTACCTCCAAGTTCGAGTTATTTCATATTGATGTATGGGGTCCGAGTCGTGTACCTGATCATCAGGGACACAGATTTTACATAGTATTTGTGGATGATTTTTCTCGTGTGTCATGGGTATTTTTGATGAAAAATAAATCTGAAGCAGGAAATATCATTATCCATTTTCTGAATGAAATTCAAAATGTTTTCTCTACATCTGTGAAGTTTGTGAGAAGTGATAATGCTTTAGAACTGTGTACTAATGTCCTTGCCAATTATTACTCCTCAGAAGGGATTGTTCACCAAACATCCTGTGCTCATACATCTCAACAAAATGGAATTGCTGAAAGGAAACATCGCCACCTTCTTGATGTCACAAGATCACTTCTTATACAGAGTCATGTTTCCTACTCTTACTGGGGTGATGCAGTTCTCACTGCATGTTACCTAATCAATCGTATGCCTTCTTCTATCTTGAATTAACAGATTCCGTTTTCCCTCATCTATCCCGGGAAGGATCTGTTCACTCTTACTCCTCGTGTGTTTGGTTCAGTTGCCGTTGTCCACCAGTTGTCGCATGGTACTGACAAGCTCTCTCCTAAGGCTGTCAAGTGTGTTTTCGTTGGGTACTCCCGAACTCAAAAGGGGTACAAGTGTTTTGATCCTCTGCGTCGGCGGTATATGGTCAGTGCAGATGTTACTTTTTTTGAATCTGTTATGTATTTTTCAGCCTCGGGAGACCAACAGCTACCACCTCTATCTACTGATGCCATATACATGACACCACCACCTTCAATGCCGTCATCACCATCACCAACGTCACCACCACCACCCCACCACCACCACCACATATACCTGTCTCACCGCTACCGTTCCATTATACCCGCAGGCCTCCTCCCGCTCATGGTCATGACTCGTCTCCTAACTCGCCTATGGTATGTAATGAAAATATTTCTATTGATGGATCTAATGATATTTCTGAGCAGGATATGGTGCAGGGGCCAGATGAGGCTACAACAGATTTAGATGTTCCCATTGCTATACACAAATCGAAGAGGAGCTGTGTTACATATCCCTTGTCAGCCTCTGTGTCTCTTGAGAGACTATCTGGGGATTTCAGGACATTTGTGGTGGCCCTATCAGCTGTAGATATTCCACGGAATTATCAAGATGCTCTGCAGGATAGTAGATGGCGGCTAGCCATGGAGGAAGAAATGGCGGCACTTCAGTCCAGAGGAACTTGGAGTCTAGTTCCTATACCTCCAGATGTGACCCCAGTGAGCTTAAGTGGGTGTTTACAGTGAAGCACAATACAGATGGTTCTATTGATAGATACAAGGCACGTCTTGTTGCACGTGGCTTTATACAGACATACGGGGTGGATTACCTTGACACATTCTCGCCAGTAGCCCGTCATTCCACTCTCCGGATCTTGTTGTCAGTTGTAGTTACTAGAGACTGGCCACTGTATCAGCTGGACGTGAAGAACGCATTCTTATATGGAGATTTGCAGGAGGAAGTCTACATGCAACAACCACCTGGTTTTGCTGTTGAGGGGGAGTGTTCCAAGGTATGCAGATTACATAAGGCTATCTATGGCCTTAAGCAGAGTCCCAGAGCATGTTTTGAGAAGCTCTCAGGCCTCTTTGAGAAACAAGGATACAAATGCTCCAATGCTGATCATTCCTTGTTTGTACGGAAGACTGCTAGAGGTATTATTGCAATCATGGTTTACGTAGATGACATCTTGATTACAGGAGATGATGAGCAGGGCATAAAGCAGGTGAAAGAAAAGCTGGGAATCGAATTTGTCACTAAGGATCTTGGAGTCCTTAGATATTTTCTGGGGCTGGAATTTGCTAGAAATCCGTATGGATTAGTAATGTCACAGAGGAAAGTTGTTACAGATCTGTTGAGCGAAATAGGTATGCTTGCGTGTCGGCCTGCTACGACACCAATGGATCCCAGCATGAAGCTCTATGATGATGACACAGAGGAGGTGGACAGGAGAAGATACAGAGAACTGGTAGGCAAACTGTTGTATGTCACGATCACTAGACCCGATATATTATTTGCAGTAAGTCGTGTGAGCCAGTTCATGGAGCAACCACGTCAGGTTCATATGGATGCTATACATATGATTCTTAGATATCTCAAATCATCTTCAGGTGCAGGTTTGCTATTCAAGAAGGGAAAGGGGATTTCTATCTCAGCATGTGCGGATGCAGAATATGCAGGATGTCCCAAGGACAAGAAGTCCACCTCAGGGTATGCAGTCTATGTAGGAGATGCTCTAGTCTCATGGAGGAGCAAGAAACAGACGGTGGTAGCTAGATCTAGTGCTGAATTCGAATATAGGGCTATGGCCCAGGCCAGCACAGAAATGATGTGGGTGAAGGCTGTACTTACAGACTTATGTCTTGATGTCCCACTTCCTATGCACTTGGAATGTGATAATCAGACAGTCTTCTTCATTGCAAACAACCCAGCATTCCATGAGCAGACCAAGCACATTGAGGTTGACTGTCACTTTATACGTGACATGATTCAGAAGGAGTTCATTGCTACATCTCATGTTGCCTCAGAAAATCAAACAGCGGATATATTCACCACGACACTACTACGAGGCCCATTCCAGAAGTGTGCATCCAAGCTGAGCATGATCGATATCTATGCTCCATCTTGAGGGGGAGTGTTAACGCATATAGTTGTTTCTGTACCTTTCTGTTATTTTTATTTCCAGTTATATGCTTTATGTAATTTACCCATAGGCTACTCTCCTATATAAGAGAGCCTCGGGCGTATGGAATAAATATCTTGCTCATTTTTCCCAACAGTTGTCATATGCCCTGTTTCGGATTTCCACGAGCTCGTTCAAGTTCAAGTCTCGACAAAGCTTCCCTAGGCGACAACTCCAATTAATCTTCTTAATTGCCCATTCGGATTTGTGAATCAATTCTGTGGGCAAATGGCATGGCTTGCCATAGATCATTCTAAATGGTGAAGTACCCAATGGTATCTTGTAGGCTATTCTATAGACCCACATAACTTGGTCCAAGAGATGAGACCAGTTCTTCCTATCGGGATGAACCAATTTCTGCAAAATATTCTTCACCTCTCTGTTTGAAACCTCTGCCATGCCGTTGGACTGTGGGTGGTAAGGACTAGTAACTCTATGCTCAAATCCATAGTCCTTAGCTAAAGATCTCATATCTCTGTTCACAAAGTGGCTACCCCCATCGGATACCAAAACTTTCGGTACCCCGAACCTAGCAATAATATGGTCTCTCACAAACTTACAGACAATCTTGCTGTTTGTGGTTCGGGTTGGGATAGCCTCCACCCACCTGGATAAATAATCAACCGCCAACAATATGTACTCATGTCCTTGGCTGTTGGGAAAGGGACCCATAAAATCTATGTCCCGTCCCCCGTCCCCGGCAACGACGCCATCTGTCGAGTCGCTAAATACGATATTTAATTTGGACACGTTGTAGTACGTGCACTTAGCGATTCAATCAGAACCGAGAGAAAATCTCCGTGAAGAGTGTCTCGGCTTAATTTATATCCCTGGCAAGTTCGGGGTCGAACTCTGGGACGTAAAGGAACAACTTCGGATTTAACTTGAAAATTTAGATCTTGATTTCCAAATGCGTTTTTTTTATATTTTTTTAATTCAACAACAAATGCAAATGCGGCTGAATTAATACACTAATAAAGCATACAACTTAGCCAAATTAATTTGAATAGAAAATAAGTCCAATTTAGCCAAATTATATTTTCCCTAAAATCTTAATCCAGTGACGAATGCAAGACACATTTTTTTTGGAATTTCAGAAATTAAAATGCAACAATGAAAAATGCACACTTTTTATGGGTATTTTCGTAATAATTCACACAAACAGTAAGCAAAAATTATGAAAATTTTACTGGAACATAAACATGATGCAAGAAAGCTACAGTAATATTTTTGGAATTTTTTGACAATATATGATTTTTTTACGTATTTTTTAGTGAAAACAGAGCGACAGTGAGTAATTAATTCCTAATTAATCCACAATATCAAATTAATCAGAGTGCAAATTATCCCAAAAAGGTATTTTCATATAGAATCCAGGAGACTTGAAATTTGTCAAAAATGATGTACATGGATTTAATTAAGAATCAAATACTAAAATCACTCTACAATTTATTTCAGGCACAATACAACTTCACTTTGTATGAAATTTGGACATTATCTCAATCACTTATCAAGGCATCATGTCTAATTTTTGTGGAATTTTTAGAGCAACCGTAAGTGAGATATGAATTTAATAGCACAGAATGGGTAAAATATGCAGAGTTTCAGTTCAACATTTTTTAATTAATTACCCACAACTCACAAAAATACAAATAAATATTCAGAATGTAGAGAATTAGTTGCTCAACACAATGGCATTTTTCATTTAATAAAATGATGCAATACAGACATCCAAATTAATGCGCAAATATAGGGTTGTCTTTGCAAATTCAGAAAACAATAGTCACAACAAAATATGTATAGGGACTGACTTGTAATTATAAAATCTTCAAAAGAAACTAATGCAATTTTCACGAAATAAAAAAATATACGCAAAACCTTTCCTTCTTCCTTGCTGGGCACGGGGAAGAACCCAACAAAGGGGGGAGATTGGCAGCGGTGCGCGCGGCGGACGCGCCGCCTGCGCGTGGGCGGCTTGGAGGCGCGGCGGAGACGGAGAGGTGGCACGGCGGAGGAGGAACGACGGCTGGAGACCTTCGGGCGGAGGCGGCGGAGAAGAAACGAGGGGCGATGACCTAGCCGCTCGGCGGCGTGGCGGATCGCTGCTGGTGGAGATGAGGGGTGGCGGTGCCTCTGGCGGCCGGCGTGGTGATGGAGGAGGAGAAAGGGGGGGGGGAGCGGGTGACGCCCTCCTGCCCCCTTTTTTATTTTATTTATTTATTTTTTTTGCTATAATAAAAGAAAACTTTTTTGTTTTAAATTTTTTATATTTTTTAATTTTTTTAAATAAGAAATAATATGTACACAAAAAGGTGGGGAACAAAATGATGGTGTGATGGTGGTGGTGATAGAAAGGATGATATGTAGGTGGTAATGTGATGTGCTAAAAAAATTGTAAAGAAACAAATAATGACAAGATGAAAATAAACTTACCTACGATGGAGACGGTCGCCTATGGTGTGCTCACGAGAGCACAGTCTTCGCTCAAATCGCCGGCGAGCGATGAGCTCGAGCAACGCACGGATGTGGCTGCGATGTTGGCCGAAAAGCCAAGGGATCTCACCGGAGTGAGGGCCGTCGTCGCTCGACAACAGTTGCGTCGCTGTCACCGATTCAACTCTGGGAACTAGGCTCTCCTCACATAAATATGGATCAAGTGCAAATTGAGGAGGATGTGGTGTATATAAAGAGAAGACATGGGAAGTTATTAAGGTGGTGGAGTTGAATGGGAGGTTGCATTATTAGTGGAGTTGAATGAGAAGTTGGAAAAATGGTGGAATAATGGAGTTGAATTGGTGGTTATTGTAGAGAATGAAAATTAAATAAATAAATAAAGTGAAATAAAGTAGGCTACTTTAAATACAGCAAAAAATATAAAGAAGGAAAATAGTGGAGAATTTACAAGGGAATACATACAACATGTACGTTTTTTTGTTTGCTTTTCTAATATGTATTTTTTTTGTCTTTTTAATAAGAGATATTTACAACGGAAAAATACAGTAAAATAATATAATCAAAATACAACACAACCATAATTTTTTTTATTTTTAATAATTAGGAAAGATAAAAAAGAATAAATATATACATAATATACAATGTAAATCTAGGTCCCAAAACCCAACTTTTGCAAATGAGCTCCGATTTAATGAAACCACTTCCTTGAATAGATAATTTTCTAACTTGGACTTTAATAGTGAGTTTGGTGAATTCGGAGTTCATACGGAGCGGGAATTTGACTTGGAAGTTGGACTTTACGGCTTTTTCTGTTTGGGATCTAGGAGCATTTATTTGAGGTAAACATTGTTTTGCATTTTTGTACTTTAATATCATTGTTATGAACAAGTTAGAGAAAGAATTAGCCAAAAAGGAGTTGAAATGAAATTATTAAAAATACATGATTTTTACAGGTATATAACCCCTTTATTTTTGCAGTTTTTTATGGGTAATTTATTTTGTACAATCTAATATACAATAATTAGTGTATTTTATTTACAAGAGTTATTTTGTTAATTTATTGATTTTATGGATATTTTTCTGGAATTTTACTCGGAGATTTTGCTAAGATTAAGATATTGAGATAATGAATCGTGGATTCATCAAGTTTATGTATCTAAGTGGAGTTAAAGAAGATCTAAAAAACGGTTCATGTTAGATGGGTGTGTATATATACTTTTAATTGCCTTATATTTAATCACAAAAAAACATTTACCATAAAAACTTCATACATTATATGATTCGTAATAACAAACTTCAATACACATACATGCACTACATGAGCAAAACCTCAATTGGCATATATAAAAAATATTCGACAATGCATTGCATATACTCGTGAAAACAATACATGAGAAAAACATAAAACATTGCATATACATAATGGTATAATGTATTGCAATTGTAAATAAATGCATGTCATATTCTAACAATTGAATGAAGGAAGATGCAAAGTTACAGAACTAAGGACCTGAGTGAGAAGATTGAAAAGTTGGAGCTGCTGAGCAGTATGCGGGGCATATACGGGGCTTATGCGGGGCATTATGCGGGCCACATATGCGGAGAGGGCGCATAATGCACTGATTCATGTAATCGTTGCGGTCTGCATGCCGTACGGGCATATGCAGCCGCATATGCGGCCTGTGCGACCGATTTTGTGAACACTAGATGAAACTAATACTGTTATTAGGCCATGCGCTATTTGTTTGATCTTTGCGTGAAGATGAATGCTGAGAGACTGGTTGCTTAAACTTGGTGTTGGCGGAAGGTGAAAAAGCATTGAAGAGGATTTTACCAGATGGTACATGTTGGATGATGTTGGCGACAAGGTTGAGTCTCCCAACATCTTGTTGATGGACTTCAAGAAAATATTGAGGGAGTGTTGGGTGCAACAATATTAGTAGGTGCTTGTTGATCGAAAAAATCGAAACGAGCGACTAAGGGAGATAAATAACTCAGGTCGTTGTGACCTCAGTCACTCGTGAATCGGTCAATCAAGAAAATGTAGGAACCACCAAACAGGGGATAAAACAATGAAAATCACAAGCGGTCCTCGCTAATTTTATTAACCTGGTATAGCGACGAGGGTCGGACTCAAGGAGCACGGGATGGCCTTACGGCCTACGAAGTAGTCAAAATCGAGAAAACAAGGAAGGAAATATTTTTGGTGCATTTTAATTCTTTTTAATTTTTTTTGTTTTTAATTTTGTAAGAAAATGTATAAACAAGCAACAACCACAATTTATTTAAACACTCCAAAATACTCCAAAAATTCAAATAAAATTATTTTTGTGTTTTTTATGTTTTTAAGTGTTTTTGGTAATTTTCTGGAGATTTTATAATTTTTATTTGATTTTCTAAAAATTAAGAAAGGTGAAAAACAATGCTCACTGTGCAGCCAGACTTGAAAGATCAATTAAAAATAGATATTTGATTTATAAAAGTATGGAGACAATTTTTATGAAAAATATATGCAAAAACTAAACTACAGAAAAAGAGTGCATTTTTTTTTGAATTTTTTAGAATTTTTTAGAATTTTTATAAGATTTTTGGGTTTTTCAATTTTTATGGGTTTTATAAATCCAAATAAGCCAAAATTTAATAGAAGCTAGAAAACCACCAAATTAACTATCCCTAATTTTTTTAGATTTTTTAGAGAAGTTTTTATATTTTTCTTTGATTTTTCAATTCAAATAGTAATGAAAATACATATTTTTGAATTTTTAAAAATAGCAAAAAGTCTCGAAAATGTCCCAAAAATTTAGGAAAATTTTTACACAGTGGAGCCACGTGTCCAAATTTCACCTAATTTGGATTTGATTTGATATTTTATTCAATAAAAACAAGGCACACATCAAACAAGGACCTAAATGCAAGAAAACATACTTCCAGGGGCTTAAACGTAACACATGGTAAAACCTTAGGGTGGAAAGTGTAAAAAGTCCAAACAATCAGCACATGTTCGAATTAATTCACGCACATGGGTATAAATGCAAATATCAAAAACTTAATTTCATTTTATAACACGAACAAACCCCAAGCCCATACATGCAAAATATCCCAAAATATCACGTGACGATGCACGTGTTCCACGTAGACAGGGACTAAAGTGCAAATAAAATAAACACAAGGTCCACAATGCAATTTATCCAAAATTAAAACAACTACACTAAATATTTACAGCACTAAACTATAAATGCAATAAAAAGAGGGGCCTAAGTGAAATTACCCCTATTATTCAGATCTGACGGACGAAGGAGTGCCACGTGGAGATCCAACGGCTGATGGTGCATGGCTAACCCTTCGCTGGATCATCGCTGAGGAAGACGCCACGTGGAGATCTAACGGTGGAGGATAGCGGACGCCTCTTCGCGGATGAACGCCCTCGATCGAATCCCAGATATATCGAACGGTGGAGGCTCCTCGTAAATAGACGGCTCTGATCAGAACTGGAGCGGGAGGCTCGATCGAACGGCAACTGAAGCTCCTCCAAGAACAACTCGCCGGCGATTTTCGCCGGCCCAATGCGCGCGGTGGGGAGCTCCTTTAGAGCTGCTGAGATGTGGAGAAGGATGCCCTGACTCTTCCGCAGTTGGTAGGCACCTCCGATGAAGCCGGGAAGCTCCGGGGAGCTCCAGCGACGAAGGAGGAGAAAAGCTCCTTTGCTCGGATGTTCGGACCTCCAGATGGGGTCCTTAGACCTGCAAAACAACATAGAGAGACTCCTGGGTCGAGGGCATGCCCTCGACCCGTCAGTGGGTGAAATTAATGATCGGAAGGGGGCGGAGCGTGGTCTCCGGCGAAGCGACGGCGAAGGAGACCTGAGGTCCTGCTCCGTGGCGAGACAGGATGATCGGAGATGCGGAGAATGTGGGGAGGAGTCTCGTGAAGATGAATCGGGTGTCCGATGATCGGAAGGGGGACTGGAACGGAGTGAAACGGCCGGCGAATGCTGGCGGTGCAAATTGGGCGTAAATGGAAATTAAGCGAAAATACAGGGTATCGGAACTACCTGGTGAATGGAATCGACTGTGGATGAGACAATGGGTCTCTGGGGATCGTCGCCTCGATAGAACGTCGCTTCCAGAGGCTCGGGCGCACCTTGCGGTGGCGCACGGCGGTGATGCTCGCCAGATCAGTGGCTGGGGCCGCTCTCTCCTCGCTGCGACACTGCCCTCGGATAGCTGTCACTCTAAGGAGGGTAATGGAGGTCCTGGGATGAAAGGCGGAGGCCAAAGATGATCTGAGAAGAGCGGCAGAGCTGAGCTATATAGTGGAAAGGGTCCGGCTAAAATGGAGTCGGGCAGGGTTCGGCGAGGCACAGATCTCTAAAATGATCACCGGGCGTGGATCAGGAATGAACCTAGAGTAATCGGAGCCCGATGTTTCGATGGATGGTGGTCGGATCAAGCCTACAAAAATCTGAGAAATCGAGTCGGGGGCAAGATCCGCGAACGAGTGGTCCAGGGGGGGAGTTGGCCGGGGTCCACAATCCCCCGTGGACCAATGGGAGGCCACCATTTATTAATTATTTGAAAAATCATTTTAAATAAGTAAATGATTTTATTTCAAAAAAGTTTAAACATTAAAAATGTTTATTATTTTTCAAATTATTTTTTAGTTATTTTTATTTATTTTTTTGAAAAATAAATAACGTATTTACATTATATTATTATTATATTGGTATATATACATATGTATTTTTGTATTTTTATTTTTAATTGTTTATTTTTGCACAATTATTCCAATTTTATATTTTTATTTATTTTCACATAAAATTTGGAATAATAGGGTATTTTTATTTTATTTTTTTGATTTATTTACATGGGTTAAATAAATAGGTTTATATACATATGTACATGGTATATATACAAGGTGAGAAATGATTTTTATTAATTTTGTTTTTATTTTTCTGATTTTTATTTTATTTATTTACACCATAAAATATGGCGTATATAAAAATATTTTTATTGTATTTATTAATTATTTACAAGAAGAAAATAAATAGGCATTTTATTTTATATACATGGTCTATGTACACTGATGAGAGAGAATTTTCTTTATTTTTATTTTTCTTTTATTTTTCCCATTTTGATTTTAGTTTTATTTTTACAAATATGTGCAAAAGATGAGAAACACTTTTTAATTTTTATTTTGAGGAAAATAAATTTATTTAAATACATAGGATTATGTACACCATGATTGGCCTTATCTCCCTCTACTTGGATTCTTTTGCGGTCAGGCCCATGCTGAGCCCTCCCTTGGGATTAGGTCACTCAATATTTATTCTAAATATTTCCCTCTTTTTCTTGTGTTTCTTTATTCCTTTATTTTGACACAAAAACTTGCTAATTATGCATATTTACATGCTGCATGTGTTTTGACAACTTATGATATTTACAATGATTTACATGGTATTTGGCTAAGGTTTCTCACCAAAACATGGCCAGTCTCCTTATATTCCACCTCCTCCTCGTCATCCACCTTCAACCTATCTATAGTGTTCCTCCTCTTCAGATATGTCGGGTAGAAAAAAGCAAGAGTTTGTTTCCCCTACAACAAGCCAAAATTTTAAAACCTTTCCATTAAATATCCATCTTCAAGTCCTTTGTTTTAACACTGTCAGGATGACATCTCTTGCTCTCCATATCTTCGGTACGCGAGTTCCTTGAGGGAAATATTGGTTTTGAATGTGGTATGCAACTTCTTTTTCCCCGATCATTTGTCAACGCCGTGATAACAAACTTCTAATTTGCCAATAAAGTTGTTCCTCGAATTTTCTTTGAAAATCTCTGACCAAACTATGTTTGACCTATGAAGCAACTCGTCTCATGGATTGTTGGGGGTTGGGTTTGATCGAGCAGAGTTCTTTGAGTTTGCGTCTGGATACTTGGCACAAGTATTGTTTGTTTACAGTGTATGAATGTGGTGTGACGGCCTTGGATATGGGTGCCCGTTTACGCGCATTCGCACTATTTCATTCACATGTCATCGTACTAAGTTATGAAAATTAGGGGATTTTTTTGCGCTGCTGTTGCACATGTCATTCAATCTGCATTCACAAAGGACATGTGCTACCAAAATTTTATTCCATTCATTTTCATAATATATATACATGTACAAGAGAAGTCGACAATTCATACATGTGTCCCAAAATATATATACAGAGGAGAAAGAAATATTTACATCATTATTGACAAATAACTGCAATAAAAGAAACCGTACCGTCTAGTATAAACACGATCTCCAGAAGTCATCAACCTGCTACAGCGCTGCATGCTCATTGCCTGCCAAAACATGTAGGGAAGAAAAGGCGTCAGCGAGCGCTGGTACTTCCCATAATCATATTAAAATAACCAGACATTTAATACGGATACAAAAGAAACAAGTAGAAAGTTATAACAACCAAAAGTTACAACTACTTGTTTGAAAAAGGAGTTTTCATGCTACAATTATGGATGCTTCAAGTTTTCCCATTCCCTTCCATATGTCACATTATTATATGGTAGTTAATGACATATGTAATAATTATTTCAATTGCCTTATAACATTATATATATCATGTAATAGTTGACGACTCATGTATATATATACATATAACTATTAATGTCTGATCATTTAGAACCTTAAATATGGATTTTTGTAACGAGGAAGATTTAGGTTTTGAATGACTCTTGATTTTATTTAATTTCTTAAGTTAAGTAGATAGTATGTAGTCTTGGTTCATGTGCGACCTCACACTATGAATCTGAGTGAAAAGTGCCTTACGGTTAGGGTGCCTCCGTAGACATGCGATGGGGTATCGTACATCCGAACTAAGTTCCTAACACGTCCATTTAACCTAATTATATTTAACTCTGACCAACACAATTTATACTTAATTTCCTGTCTTAGACAAGATCCATACTGCTTCTCTATGAGTTCAACTGAAAGTCTGAAACTCCCCCAAATGTAACCCCATATGATTTCAGATGTAGCATCGCCAAATCTATTGGCGAAAAAGTAACTAAAACTCAAGCGGTGAGGTAGCCTCCTAAGAGTCTCTTCTGTCTCGCCCTCTAATTGGAAGTGCGGTCAAATAGAGGGAAAGGTCTACTCCAAAACTACGTCCCAGAGACGGGTGAGAGAGACTTTCCGGAAAAGTCATTCTAGAAACTGGCCCGATCGGTAACGGGCAAACGAGCTCGTACAAGGATCCCTCGCATGGGTATCCTAAAGCAGAGGGTCAGCAGAGCTAGTCAAAAATCGGGATCCCAACGAGGCGTAAAAACGTTGCGAGCCCGCGTAAAAATCGTGAGAAGGAATGTGATTCTAGACCCGCGCACTTGGCGGCCGTTGCCCGAACTAGGCTTCCTATCTCGTGCCTAGTTGAGGGTCACCGCACCCTCGCACGATCAAGCGTAAAAGTCACCGTGACCGGCGCTCTTAATTATAAGTCTAGACCAGTGCTTATCAAACCGTCTATCCCTGTTAACATCCATTAACAAGTTAACATATTCTCTAATCCATTGATCTCTAACAGTCCTTGATCCGAGTTACAAAACAAAACCAAATGACAAAATCCTAAGATGAAGCTCCCTCCATTTAATAATTGCGACATTTCATCTTATTAGAATTGTGTCGTGCAAGCAAAATATTGCCATATAATAACTCAAGACCCAATCAAAAGAGTTGGGAAGAGCTGATCCTCAAATATATTGTTAATAGACCCAACTAGAGACAAGGAAAGCCCTTAATGAGAACCGGTACTTAGGTCAAGCTTAATTATTTGCAAGACTTAGTTTGGATTGTAAAGGTCATTACTGGTGATTCCTACTTAGGGACATTTAGATACTTATTCATGTTAATAAAACTCTATTTGTTTCGTGTAGGGAGAGCGTTGCTGCCTATTTATTTATATTTGTACAACATGAGTTCATACTCTATGGAGAACATCAAGTCCATTTTAATTTTACTTGAATAGCTATGTTTCCATTAGTAATAGAATTAAATTCTAGTGTCTCCTAATCAGGCATTTATATACTTTATATTAAATATGATCTCTCCACGTTTAAACAATATTCAGCTTCTTGTAAACTGTAATGTCATAACTATATTGACTGTTGCTGTTTGTAGAAAATTTATATTCATGAAACAGGAAACTGTATTTTAGTTTTTCGTGCAGATGTCTATATATATACTTATGTATCTTAATGCCATCCTTTTCTTATTTTAGAACATGTTTCAAAATCTTGATCATTTTCAGAAATTGGATGTTAGTTTGACCATGCCTCACCGTATGCATGTTTATTCTCCTGAGCAGGCAGAGTTTTACTCTATATTCAACTATGGCTTCTCATTTCAATATCCTCACAAAAACTCACTTCAGTGGAAATTGCTAATATTCAAAACCCTGCAGTTTCTTATCATTTTTATCAAGAAAATACACGACTGACTCAAGACATGCTTATTGTACTAAAGCAACTTCATGTTGTTCATATTTTTTAGTATATACATACATACATATATATATATATTTAAATATATTTTAAGAAAAGGTCACTTCCAGAAATTTTCATAATCTTCATAAAAGAACTGTCAAACCTCATGATTAGTTTGCAAGAACCCGATCAATGTCTAATATTATATCATTTCTATCGTTTGAAAAAAAACAACTCTCTATTGCACTTATCAGAGTGATCAGACACCATGAATTACAAACAATATACGATGTTTTTCCATTACCAAAGAAGTATCCCATACAACCTGGAAATATAACATGCAACAAAATCAAGCCAAGTTTAGATATACGTGAGTGATCAAGAGCGAAGAGGTATCGCTGCTCATGGAATACATGACATAGATATGGTAATCGAGCATCTATAATCTACCAATATGACAGCAAATGGTGATTTAGTTTGTCTCCAAAATATCAAATTTACTATAAACTCAATAGCAAACTAAGGTTTTAAATTTAGTTTTTAGGATAGATGTATGACAACAAGAAGGGAAAGAATGATGCATGTATGGCAACAAAGAGGGATGGGGGTTGTACCTCAAAATCTCCTAGTATGGAGATCAAAATTGAGCTTCAATTTGTAGCATGCAGCAGCTACAAATGCTGTCCAGTGGCTTCTACAGCAAAAAGGAAAGGCCTTCCAGCAAGAGGATTTCCAGGAAAACTCCAGCAAGAGGAATTTGAGCCGCAAATACCAGCAATGGCTGCAGTAGCATCCTTGATGGCTGCTGTAGCAGCAACTAAGAAGAGAATGGGAGGGGAGAACTCTCGGCTGGAAAAATTTGGAGAGAAGAGAGGCTTATAAGATGAGAAAAAGAAGAGGATTTGGGCTATATAACCAAGGAGGAGGTCCTTAGAAATGGACAAGTGGGCAGTAAGATTATGGCAAGTGTTACAAGGGAAGAAAAACATAGAGGAGAAAAACACACACACGGCTGGACTGTACACAATCTGTGCATAGTCAGTTTTATTTTAAATTTTTTATTTTATATTCTCTCACTTATCTGAATAAACCAAAGTCTTTCATATTTAGTGCCTCGAATCTCCGATTTTGATGTATAATGGCTCATTTTGACCATCTCCGAATAATGATCAAAATGAGTAATATTGATATACTTTCAATTGGGTATCAACTCCCTAAATTTTCGAGATACTGATTTCGTTTGGGGTTAAATTTTGTGGTTTTAAAAATATCAAATGATCTCCGATTGACGAACGGTCGATTCCGTTGGTCTTATTTTGTCGAGTCGGATTTTATGACGTCCTCGGTTGTTTCGTGGTTTCCGAATTTATGTCGCGACTTTTTCAGACACGCATTATGATGCGATTGATTTTTTGTCGATTTCGCCCGAACGACTTTTAATTCACAATCTATTGATTGATTTAGACTGTTTAGCTTTAATCAACAAGTTTATTAGGTTAATTGGACCTAAATCGAATCGGGTTCGGTTTTAGTTGGATCCGGATGTTAAATGTTGTAGCTTGAGATTGCTTGTTGCAGGGATCTCACTGGGGCGCTAATAGATTACCGTAATCGTGGTTTCGGATTTCGCGAAATATCGGTTGTCGAAATTTCGCTTTCGACATTGGACCGAATATTCGAGCGAAATGGCTATATAAGAGTCTTCATTCGCAAAAGTTGTTCTCTCTGGGCGAAATGTCATTGGAATTTACCCAAATTTTGACGAAATTTTGGTGAAATTTCGTTTCGACATGGTATCGATACGATACTCAATATCGAAATTTAAAACCTTGACCGAGATTCCATCATTGTTAGCCTCTAATGGTATTGTGATGGGGTTGAATGGGGACACTCTAGAGCTTGTTGATTCTTCGGAGGCTCGATACTCGTTGTTTGTGGCGCTTTTTGATAAACCAGTCGACAACTGAACGCTTATTTATATTGTGTCTCGTAGCACGTGTATAGATCGTTTTCTATACAAAACCATACTAAATATATTGATATCTATGAACATGTACGACTAATGTTTTATTTAGCCTAGGTAAGTCCCATGTTCGACATAAGCACACAAGCTTGTTTGATTTTCCTAAGTTTGAATTATCGATTTATAGATCAAAGAGAGCTAATAGATTAATTAATATATACAATTTTCAAATAATGGGAAATTTTAAATCCATGCTATGTACTGTGCGAGAATGAATGCACATAACTAGATGAAATGATTTTTTTAATTTCTATGAGAACAAATGCAAGGAAAATATTGCTAGTTAATGCATATGCAGATGCTAAAAGACAACTAAAGAGATAAAGAGAAAGAGAAGAAGAGAAAGAGAAGAATTTATCTGTGAATATAAAGTTTTAATCTCCCGAAAATATGCTCAATGAACAAAAATAAAATGAAATGGTTATGAGAACAAATGCAAGGAATATATATCCAGTGAATGCAGATGCATATGCTAAAAGACAAATAAAGAGAAAGAGAAGAAGATAAGAGAAGAATTTATTTGTGAATATAAAGTTTTAATCTCCAAAATATAATCTCCCGAAAATATGCTCAATGATCCTTCAAGATTATTCAATGATGATCAATAGGTACAAAAAAATAATTATCAATCAATCCTTGATTGCATGCTAAACGATTAAGTAGATTTAATTTTACACTAAGATTAAGCTATATATCAACTGATACATGACCGGTCCCAAGCCCGGGTAAATTGAGGAGGGTTGCACGTTAGGTAGACGACAACTAACGTAGGAGAGATAAATTCCTAGGTAGTGTTCTTTTAAAAACACTATTTAGGAATTTGTCTCGAAATCGTTCGAATAAATTGCTAAATAGTGTCCTTTTGTGAACACTATTTAGGAATTTCTCTAGAACCTGTTTGGATGTTTTAAACATGGATTTAAGTAAACATCTAGATTGGAACGTGTGGTCAAAAGAAGGTTGAGGCAAGCTTCCAAATTAAAAGAAAAGCCGTTCGGATTCATGCCAGGTCGCTCAACTATGGAAGCCATCGACTTGCTGAGGAGAATGGAGATTTTCAGAGCTAAAAGGAAGAACCTTCGTATGATTTTTATTGATTTAGTGAAGGCTTATGATTATGTCCTATAGGAGATATTGTGGAGAGTTTTGGAGAAGAGACAAGTACCCGTCCTATACATTAACTTCATAAAAGATATGTATGATTGGGCTCAAGGTTCAGGAAAGCGGTTTGCATATGCGTTCGGAGAGGTCACCGAATAGCGCTTAAGCGGTATGCGGAGGCATATACGGGGTATAAGCGGTTCTACACGGTTTCCTAATTTTTTATTTAAAAATAAATAAATATATACAAAAGTGACTACAACAGAACTAAATTTATGTATAATTGTTGTCCAACGGAACATCTAAGAATAATAACTTTCATATGGAGGTCAATACTTCAAGTATTCAATAAAAAAGTTAGCACACATGATAATTAACGACAATCACCAAAATATGCAAGTATCTGAAAGTGCTGGGATTCAAAATAAATAACATTAGCAAAAGTACTAATTAGGATAGCATAAGAAAAATAAAATGTTCAAGCGATAATATTATACTAAGTACAAAGCAATTCTAATCTAGTCATCATCAAATTCCACTGCGATATTGTCTTCATTTTCATCTTCACTCTCTTCATCGGACAAGAGTTCTTCCTCATTCAAACTTGGCATTGAGGTTGAACTAGTAGCATGCCTTTGGCTTCTTCTATGTTGAACCAAATCTTCAGTGCCAGTTGCATCAGCCACTAAGTTCCACATCAGCTCCGATCCTTGGAAAACTTCATCATCTCCTTCATCATCTTCATCAATCCAATCTCACAAATGGGTTCTATCGTTTGTGGCAAATGGATCTGTTGGAGTATTTGATGTATGCGTCATGAGTTGTAGCAGGATAAATGGATCCTGGAGAAGATCCATTTACCCCACCCAGTTGTTTAGTCCCACATCGTCCAGTAGTGGGACTTGGAGGCTCTGGAGAGGCTATATAAGGAGCCCCAGACCTCCTGTATCCATTGAGAAAGTCAATAGACAAATACACCCTATTTGAGGGCTTCTCCCGTGGTTTCATCCCGCTCCTCACGGAGTAGGGTTCTACGTTAAATCCCGCGATCTTTCTTGTTCTTTATAATTTTTCATGTTTTCGCTTCCGCTTCCTATTTCTTAACATGGTATCAGAGCGGGTCGGTTATCGAGGATTTTATCATGTTCTTCGATTATATTTTGTAATCGGTTTGAGAATCGTTTTTGAGATATTCGTGAAGATGATTATTCTATTCAAGTTTCTAGGGTTATCTGAAACCCTAGATCTATGTTGACGGCGGCTAGGGTTCCACAGTTCCACATCCTGTCATAGCCGACATGCTTGATCTCCAACAACTTGCAGCGAGCTCGGCAGAGCCCTTAGTATCCCCCAGCCGCATCCACCTCCACGCGGCTTTCCCCAACACCGCCGGTCTTCTCCAGGCGGAGGTCGTGACCTCCCAGACTCAACGAATCCCGGAAACTGCTATTTCGCGGCATCAAGGAACAGGTGCGAAGTGATCTATGCGAGCCTCTTCCATCTCGCATCTACGCGTGAGTTTTTGCGCGCATCTCCTGCAAGGCCACCAACCTCCGGAGACTCTCCCGGCGGCAGCCATGCTGCCCGCATCTTGTTGGCCTTCAGCGCATGCCATCCTTCCGCGCGTACAGGCACGAGAGCACGAAGCCCCGCCAACTCGCGCGCGCGTACAGGCGCGCCACCCACAGGAATCGGCAGCGGCTGCATATCTTCCAGGCAGTGCGCGCGGTCCTCCAGCCCTTGCGCCCCTCCAGGAGGTGCGGAACCTCTAGACGGCGCCGCCCTCTCCTCCTCTCCAATGTTGGCAGTCACCGCAAGATACTCCGCACCAGGCGAGCTTCCCCTTCTCGCGCTTCGCGCAAGCCCTTCGACTCCCGGCGACGCCCCCCCTCCGGCTGGTGCTATATCCTCCGCCATCGAGCCCTCACGCATGTGCCCCCAAGCCCCACCTCCCGTGTCCGCGTGCTCCCAAGAGGTCCTCATCTACAGGCGACGGCGGTTCATGCTCCCCATCGGAGGTGTCTCGTTGAATGAAGGGTTCCGCTGGGAACTCTAATTTATTTAAGAGGGAATTCTTAGCCCAATAGCCGGGTTTATTAAAAAAAATTCAAAAGGAGAGGGGGAATTCTGTAAAAGCCCAAGAGGACCTCGTTCTGTTCGGCCTTAAAAAATGGCTGATATTGCAAGCACGTGGGTCGTGCCTGGTAAAAAAAAGAGGATGTGGTTTAGACAAAAGAGAGAGAAAGAGGAACTTTTGAGAAAAAAAGAGGCCGGGAAAAATTGATGATACGACCGTAAAGAAAAAAAATGTTTCGAAAATTTATTACAAAAAGGGGACGCGTACAATAAAAAGCCGTGCACTGTAGAAAAAAAAGCTGCGTACAAAGAAAAGTCGTACGAATTTCAACAAAAAAATGTGAAAAGCTGACTTTAATGCACGGTTTATGATAAAAAAATGGCGGCCATTAAAATAAATGAGGGAAAAGCCGCAAGAAACTTTGATAATGTTTTGTTCCTCCCCATTCTTCATGTATTCTCCCAACTTGGTCGACGTCCATATTTTCCGACCAGTATGGGAGAAAGGGGGAGTATATATATAGAGTCACAGGTATTCTTCTAGATTCAGAAGACAGATTCAGATATTCTTCAGACCAGCAGATTTTCAGACTCTACAGTTGTTCAGATGAAGATTTTCCATGCGCAAGATTCAGACTCGATGTTCAAGATTCCGAGTCCACAGGTGTGATGCGCAGTTGTTCAGACTCGACAAATTGGTCCGAGTCCAAGTTCGAGGCACTCCATGTTAAGGTTCATTTTCGAGATCTCCAGAGAGAGACTCAGTTTCAGACACGCACGAGTATGCGGTCATTTTCGGATGAGCACATGTTTGCCATCTTCTTTTGAGGTCTCCATCTTTTCTTATGTTTTCGGCCAGAGTTTTCATGTGAGCCATAGGGACTCCAGAGTAGAGGATCATTCCTTATGCCATGTTGGCAAGGGTTTTCATGTGGTATCATAGGTACACCAGAGCAGTGCACCATTCTCTGAGCCATATGGGAGAGACCCAGTTCTCCTACGAGGAGACTTATTTCAGACTCTATTCTCCAGTAACCGTGGACTCCGACGAGGATTGCACAGGCACGGCCTTTTCAGTTCGGCCCTTTTCAGAGATGGAGCAGTTGTCCACATTTTTGTGGCGTGCCAGAGTACTCGGACGAGGAAACTCATTTTCAGTTGCAGTGACTCTTACATGCGCAGTTCAGAGCACGTGCTCTCCGACGAGGAGATTCAACAGACTCACACTCCAGCCTGTTCGTCCTCCTCATCTGCACGGCATGAGAAGCAACGTCCTCGACTGCAGCAATGTGCGCGTTGGGTTGATATTGTCCGTAGTGTCATGTAGCATTGAGTCGAGTTTCTTTCTGTTTGTCCAAGCTGAGCATTGCGTGCTCCAGCTTGAGGGGGAGTGTTGGAGTATTTGATGTATGCGTCATGAGTTGTAGCAGGGTAAATGGATCCTGGAGAAGATCCATTTACCCCACCCAGTTGTTTAGTCCCAAATCGTCCAGTGGTGGGACTTGGAGGCTCTGGAGAGGCTATATAAGGAGCCCCAGACCTCCTGTATCCATTGAGAAAGTCAATAGACAAATACGCCTCATTTGAGGGCTTCTCTCGTGGTTTCATCCCGCTCCTCACGGAGTAGGGTTCCACGTTAAATCCCGCGTTCTTTCTTGTTCTTTATAATTTTTCATGTTTTCGCTCCCGCTTCCTATTTCTTAACAGGATCATTTCATTTTTTTATATGGCGATCCCTCAACTTGGCGTTGAATCTGACATACACCAAATCATTTAATCGCTTGAATTCAAGCTTGTTCGTTTTTTTCGTATGGATCTACAAAATCACCATAAATATATCATTAACCACCCCATTAATGATGTGTAGCATGTGAGATGTATGTCACCAATTTTTTAATTTTATCGCCTCAAAAGTGCTCCAATTCCTTTCACAATATGAGGAAGAAGCTGTCAGCCTTAAAAGTTTCATTGCCATTTCCTTCAATTGTGGTGTTTCCATGCCATGTAATTCCCACCAACGAGCTATTTTCAAGAAAAAATAGTTAATAATCGTTAAACATATAAGTCTATTAATTCTAGTGAGAAATTTTACCTGGATTGAAATCATCATCAATGATTGACCTTTGTCTGATAGCCTAAGATTTGCCAAATGATCCTTCTGCCATTTCCTATAAAGGCAACTCCTTCCTAGTGATGATATCTTGGATCTCTAAATCAGGATAGAAAATATCCATACAATCCAAGAATCCCTTCAGAGCAAGGCCTTCCCTCTGGATTTGAGCATTGTCCCTATAAAAAAGTAGGGATTCAAATAATATGCAACAGGGTGGAGGGGACTATCCAGTCTTCCTTTTGCCTTTGAGTCAATGGCATCAACAAAATATTTGTAAGATGCTTCGACATCTTTGAAAATGCTCATGATCTCTTTTCTAGCATCTTGCAAGTCACCGTATACAAACCCCATAGATGGCCTCCTATCTCCATCAACAATCCGCAGAACATGTACCAAGGGAGAAAAGACCTTCAATGTCAATGACACTTGAGTCCAAAATGAAGGACTCAAAACTATGGCTGAAGCCATTTCACCCTTCTTGGTCTTGTACCATTTACAAGCTCTTCATTCATCAGAAGAAAACATAAGTCTCAACTTATCCTTCTTCTCCATCACAGATTGCAGAGTGAGATATGTGGTAGCAAATCTTGTTGTTCCTGGCTTCACTATCTCGCCCTTTTACGTAAATTGTCTCATCAAGCTCAATGTTTTTGCATGACTGTATATGAAGACAGTCAATGCCCTTGCCTTTGTGATGGCAGTTTTCACTTTTGATTCTTTACCAATCTCTTCTAGCATGAGATCGATGCAATGTGCTGCACAAGAACTCTAGAATATCCTTGGGTACTTTGTTCTCTATATTCTGCCAGCAACCATATTAGCAGATGCATTGTCTGTCACTACTTGGACTACATTGTCAGGCCCAACTTCCTCAATGGACTTATCCACTAAGGAAGCAATGTACTCCACGGTATGAGAATCTGCAGAGGAGTCGATAGAATTCAGAAAACTAGTTCCAAGCACGCAATTGACACAAATATTCATTATGCTCCTTCCTCTCCTATCAGTCCATGCATCTGTCATAATGGAACACCCAGAAGTCTTCCAACTATCACAATGCGTTTACAAGAACTCTTTTGTTTCCTTAACTTGTTCCTTCAAAAGAGTTTCTGTTAGCTCATAGTACGTTGGAGGCTTGTACGACCTCCCATACTGTCCAATTGCTTCGCACATTCAAAGAAATGAGTCACTTTTGACAACATTGAAAGCAATGTCATTGTCATAGAAGTACTTTGCCACAAATGTATTCACGCGTGCAAGTTCCTCCTTGACAAAGACATCTTTGATTGAGGATTGGCGGAGAGTCTCCGCTGGTACATCTTCTGCTGAAATTCGCAACCTTTTCCCATCCTTCTCTTCATCATCCAAGCGTTGATTAATCTTAATAGAGGCTTGCCCTTGAATTTCTTTCATCCTCGAGGTCTTCTCATCCCTTTTCACTTTAATTCCTTCCATGTTATCCATAATTTCTTTCTTCACCTCAGGAGACACCTTGGGACAAGATGATGTATTGCCTTTAATGTGAGCCAAACGTTGCTTCATGCGATTGATCCCTCCTTTTACTACCTTCCGACACAACCGACAAGTGACCATGCTTGGGCTACTCGGAATCTCTAGAAAAGCATACTTCCATTCCAGATCATTAGAACTGGGAGGAACAATAAACTCCGAAGTATCGCTTTTTTAAATAAAAGGCTCACTTTCAGTTCCAGGCGTAGGAGAAGAACCGCTGTCAGATGGTAGTCTAGAGGCCATAGTTTCCTGGCATATACAAATAAGATAAAAATATCAACAAAAAGTTTTACATATCATTTTGGTGGTGTAAAGAGCAAGAACATGAAATTATGAAACATTTACAGACTCTTATCAACATCTCAAAATATTTGTATTGAAAGCAAATTAATGTCCAAAAGGAAACTCATAATGATATCAGGAGTTTTAACTATACTTTTTATATTTAAATGACGGGAAAGAGATAAATCTTTTTAAAAAGAAAGTATTGGGCTTCTCATCTTGTTGATTTATATCACTTTATCTCAGCTGAAAGAGATGGTCTATGTTAGACCAAGAAGTCTGCACATTAGTCCAATTAACTACGGAAATGGCTTCATTTGAATCTTACCTCTTGTTATAAACAAATTTATGTTCATATGAGAATAAATGTGTATTGTTATTACCTCGTGTGTGTTTTATAAGATCAATATTTTGAAAATTGAGGAGACTCAATTTTTTAAAGAAGGAAAATATGATTAAAGGATTTGAATTCTGCTCCATAACTTCATAGACTCACTCCCCTACCACTAAACTATTAGGTAGATTTGTGTTGGTATTTATAAAAGTTACTTCTATAATTTAAGAAGGAATCACATACAAAACTAAGCACATTATCCAATCTGCAAGTTGTTGGGATTCCACAAAATAATATGGGCAGAGGATCTGCTTTCCTTTAGATCCTTGCTTTATGGGTTCATGGGAGGCATTTGATGCAACCAAACTTTTAAAGCAATAACAGATCACCACTAAGTTTGATCTAAAAGATGTTCCGAATATGCTACCAAACACCAATGAATGACAAAATCTTACCTAAGTCCACGGGGTTATGTATATAGGAAAGATGGACACTTTTTCTTCCTTACATGATAGAGAGACCTTCTTCTTTTAAATTTAAGATGAGTTGTAGTTGCCTTCTCCAACGAGGGAAGACAAAGAAGCATCCTTCCCATTATTGAAAATAAAATAACAAGATCAAAATTATTGAAAAAAAGAAAATGCAAACCTTAACCTTGGCATAGGAACTAACAACAGTTGGATGCCTTGGAGGCACTGCTCGACGTGCTCGTAGCCTGATAGGTTGACGCGGTGGAGGCGCATGCGCTGTTAGAGGCACGACGTGGCGGCAAAAATGCTGGGAAGGAGGCGACGGCGCTGGCAAAGGCGGAGTTGATGTGAGGAGGCGTCGAAGTAGGAGAGGGCAGAGGAGCTGTGAAGAGGAGGACCTGTGAGGATGTGGAAGAGATGGGAGAAGCCAGAGGAGGCGGAGGAAGCGGAGGAGTCGGGAGGAGGCACATGCGCAGTCGGGAGTCGGGAGTTGGGGGCAGAGGCTCTCGAGGTTGGAGTACACGCGAGGAAAACCTAAGTCGCGATGAGGCATAGGCCTAATCGAACTTATGGGGATCCGACAAGGATGCTCATGTCCTGAGCGGCCGAACGGACCGCCTATGCGGCCGTATAGCCCGCATATGCGGTCCGCTCATGCGCTTGGGGCGCATAAGGCTCCGATTCATGAAAGCGGTGCGCCTATGGGACCGTACACGCATATGCGGCCGTTCAGAGCGCATTCGTGAACACTGATTGGGCTTCATCTTGTATAAGGATACAATCTGGGAAGATTGACTATTTTGACATCAACATTAGTCTGCATCAAGGTTCAACATTGAGTCCATTCCTTTTTACTTTGATTATGGACGAGTTGACAAGTCACATGATGAGATACCTTGGTGTATGTTAGTTGCTAATGATATTGTGTTGATTGATGAGACTATCGATGGAGTAAATGAGAAGCTTGAGGTCTGGAGACTTGCATTAGAGACCAAAGGATTTCGTTTAAGTATGGCTAATATTGAATATATGGAATGTACTTTTGATGGAAGCAATGGTGAAGGAATCGGGGTTAAGATTGGTGCTGATAACATTCGGAAGAGAGATTCTTTTAGATACTTGGGATCTATTTTGCAACATGATGGCGAAATTGATGGAGATGTTAAAAAATAGAATAAATGCAAGTTGGATAAAATTGAGAGGATCCTTTAATGTTCTTTGTGGTAAGAAAATTCTTTTGAAAATCAAAGGAAAGTTTTACAAAGCACCTGTGAGGCCTGCTATGCTCTATGGATCTGAATATTGGCATGCGAACCATAGACATGTGGAGAGAATGTCAGTAGCAGAAATGAAAATGCTAAGGTGGATGTGTGGACATACACGTAAAGATCGGATTCAGAATGATGCCATTGGAAAGTTGGTGTAGCTGCGACCGAGGATAAGATGCGAGAAAATCGTTTAAGGTGGTTTGGCCATTTGCAACGAAGGTCAGCTGATGCACTAGTGAGAAGATGCGGGTTTTGGAATGTTGAGCCGGCTAAAGAGGACGAGGAAGGCCCGAGAAGTGGTTGAATATGACTATGCGAAGGGATCTTAGTTTTTCGGATCTAAGCCCGAGAATGACCCAAAATAGATATGAAGGGAGACAAATAATCCATGTAGCCGACCCTATTTAATGTGGAAAAAGGCTTTGTTGTTGTATTAAGTTAGATATCAGAATTTGTAGACCTTATTCCCTGCAAGATTAATTCCTCAAGAAATAATAAGTAAACAAAATTAATCATGGAATAAATATCAGGAAGCCTATTCTATCATTTCCCTGCAGACAATGATCATAATTTATTTGTAGAAATTATTCTTAAGATGTCTGCAAATGTTAATTCAATCCACCATTAAAAACCAATTCAATTAAATTCTGTTCTGTCCTCAAATGATCTAGAAATAGAGAGCACTTAAAGGGCTTCAAAACGACATATTATACGTGGAATTTGTGGTTAAAATGAGAAAGTTATTTTATAAGTAAAATCCTGGGTCTAAATTATAATTAAATAAAGTTTCTGTTGCATTTAAGTCCTCAAGAGGGTTTATCTATATATAATTGTAAGCGACTAATGCTTATGTAATTTTCCCAGACGGGGGCCCAAAGTTTAATACTAGAACTAACAAGGACCTCCCCTATAAATTCTCCAAGTCACATGTAGGAGACACGCATGCGTGGAGGTTCATGCCAAAGCTGCGGAATGGGGCTGAGGTGGCGCCTCCACATTGGCTTGGATCCACTCGAGATTCAGAGGCTCGAATGGGGACCAATCAAACGGTGGCAAGGTGCTCTGATGCTCGATCATGCGACTAGAGATACTTGGATCAGGGCCTTTGGATCAGTGCGATCCGACAACAACTTTGCTTCTCCTCCTTGGTTCGACCGAAGACCTGGTGAAAAACAACGGTATGTTGGAGGAGTGATGCGAAGGGAGAAGCTCGGAAGAGGAAGGAGTGACTACTGTAACTCTTTAAGTGGTGCGTGGTGGATGGTGGAGGACCTGCTCCTTCCGAGGTCAGTGGTCGTCAGAGATCTAGGTGGAGCTTCACCTTCGAAGGAGCTGTAATGTGACTGGAGCTAGAGTCCTAGGGAAGATCCCTCTGCTCAGGTTGTTTGGAGGTGAATCGAGGAGGAGGAGCCCTTGGGTCTTTCGTCTACAGGTGTGGATGTGGATCCAGACTAAGGAGCTGTGATGAGCTTGACCTGCAAGATGGTTGGCAGAAAAAAGGGGAACATAAGAAGGGAGTGGGGAATGAAGCTCCATCAATGGGGTGAGAGTCCTGAAGCTAAGATCCGACCTTAGCGAGGTCGAATATGGGGGTGCATGAGAGGTAGAGAAGAACTGACGGTGGGGGACTGGGAGGGGGAGGGTAAGGGTGTAGTTGGTCACGGATTGGGTCCTATTCTAACGAAATCAAATGAAGAAGGAGACACGAAGGAGTAAAAGGAGTACCTGAAGACGATGTGCGGCTCGGAGATGGATATGGAGCTATCGAATGCAGAGGAGGTCGATGACGGTGGAGTCGAGTGAAGTGATGTTCCCCTGGGGGGGATTGGTCTACTCGATGGTCATTGCTCAAAGGGCCCGACGAATGGAGGATCTGAGTTCTGCTGCTAGGATGAGCAATTACTCGGCCGGAGATGGGTCAAGGATCAAACCTGACGACCTCCTCGTCGTAGCTCAATGGAGGTCTTGCCAACTGCTATCACCTGGGGTGGAGTCAGAGTTGGAGGGGAAGTCTGCAAGTGGTGGATACCTTCTCATGTGGGCGATGGCTGTGCTTTATAGGAGAAGGGGGTAACGATCGGAGGAGGGAGAATCCGAGGGGAGGTGAAGGCGTTGGTGGAGGAATGAGGGGGTGAAAGCTTGCATGCAGAAGTTTTTTTTTTGAAACTCCTTGCATGCAGAAGTTGATGGTGGGGTTACATGCAAAGGGCGGTAATAGTCGGAGGAAGAGATCCGAGGAGGAGATGGGTAGTTCGAAACATTTGAGGGATTGGGCTCGAATCGAGTTAGGGTTTTGATGGCAGCAGATGATGTGCTGGAGAAGCTGAGGAGGGCGAGCAAATGGGTAATATCGAAGCAATGGATGAGGAAGAGAGTTAGGCAGGGTCGTGAAGAAGAAGATGGCCTACATTTGTCATCTGATCGACGAGATCCAATGGCTGGGAGGGCGCACCCTCGACATCCGTGAGGAGCATGCGACCGATCGGTGTGTAGGAGGGAGTGGTGATGGCCGTTAGATCAAGAGTGATCCAACGGCCTAGAATGGAGGTGCACATGAATTCCATGCCACTGATTGATCATAGCCTTGGTGTGGACCAAGCGTGAGGTGGCCCAATAAGGGGCGGCTACGTGGGTGCAAGTGTTGACCAGGAAATGAAAATAAAAGAAAATAAGTAATGAAATAAAATGAAATGGTCAAAGGAAAAAGTGGTCAACATGAAAGTTGTTGGTCTCAATGTGGTCTGCAACTTCCATGAAGGACCAAAAAGCAAAATAGATCATTTGTACAAAAAGTAAGTTTTGTAAAGGTATTTATTGCCAATTAATCCCCATATTTTTCTATTTAGTACTTTTTGTATTTTTATTTATGTGTTAATTAAGGATTAATATATATATACACAATATATGTAGCATTAATCTAATTTTTATGGATTTTATAGGTTAGTAAAAAAGTGAAATATAAATGTGAGATAATTTATATACAATATATACATGGTCAAAATTTCTTATTTTCTTTTACTTATGTGTTTTTTTGATTTTTGTTCTTTATGCCAAGTTAGTAAATAATTCAAAGAATATAAATGAAAAGAATTGAGTCAAAATAATTAGTTTTTGTACTTAAAATAATAAGCACATACCAATTGAAAATTATGGTTTATTTATACACTGAATTAAACCTAATTTCACCCCCTATTAGTAGAGTTAATTATATTTACTTAGAGGGTTTATTTGGTGAATTATTAAGGGAATTTTGCTAATATCATCATATAAAGTAGATGAATAATGGAATCATCCCTTCTCTGAAGGCCAAATAGCATGCGATTGATATTTTCTTCAGTTCATGGCGTGTCTGGGGCTTCTTCTGGATCGAACTTGTCAGGTGAGATGTGTTTGACTAGATCATGCTTCTCTGATTTGCCTGGATCATTAGGGCTGACTTTACTGTCACCTTGATTGTTGCTGACTGGTCTAAAGGTCGGGGGAAGTTGTTGACTCTCTCGCTTTTGCTGATTTTATGGGCAGTATGCCTTTGAAGGTATCAAGCACAAAAAGCTTTGTTTACACGTGGCGGAATTCGTAGCCACTGTCTTGATTGGATTGTTTCCTTGACTCGATGTATCTCTTCTCGGTATAATCTTTGGCGTCGATTCATTCCATGTTGCGCTCTCACTTGGACTGCACACCTCTCTGTTGGGACTCTAAGTAGGATCGTTGCCTAGGCTATTTGTTTAGGTTCGAGTGCTCATGGCTGCTTGAGGAACATGTGGCTCTTTATTGGCAGGAAGTATTCGATTTTGTTTTTACATCTTTGGTTATTGCGATGCAACTTTTAGCACTTGTGGCAGGCAAAAAGAAATGAATAAGTTGAATTTATTCCATGGTCTTAGGACTCTTTTATATATAGGAGATACTGTAGAGGGCAAATAACCAATAAAGAAATTACATAAATGAGAAACAAGAAATACAAAAATACTATTTCCTATAACACTCACCCTCATGTAGGAGCATAGATATCTATCATGCTCAGCTTAGAAGAACACTTTTGGAATGCCCCCCTGGCTAGGGCCTTGGTGAAAGTGTCAGTTGTCTGTTCCCCTATGCTAACACATGAAATAGAGATGAAGTCTTTATGTGTCATATCTCTACTGCAGTGGCAATCCACCTTGATGTGTTTGATCATCTCATGGAAAGCTGGTTGTTGACAATGAATAATGCATCATAATTGTCATATATCGAAGGAGGTGCGTCAATACCTAGGTCAATTTGAACAGACCTGGCCCACATCACCTTAGTGCTTCCTTGTGCCATAGCTCTATAGTCTATATTCGAATTCAACACCTGACTTAACAACGGTTCGCTTCTTGCTTTTTCATGAGACTAATGAGCTCCAAATGAATACTGTAGTTCCAGAGGTGGAGATCTCGTCTTTTGGATATCCTGCATAGTCAGCATCTGCACATACCTTGATGGTAGGAGATGTCCCTTTGCTGAATAGCAATTCTATACTTGGAGAAGTCTTCATATATCTTGGGATGTTGGAGACTGCATTCAAGTGAGCCTAATGTGGCTGCTTTATATAGTGACTTACTTTGATCACTTCAAAGGATATGTCTGACTTGGTGGTGTCACCTAGAGAAGCTTCCTAATGAGCCTCTGTGTCTCCTCTTGTCCACCTCATCTGTATCATCATTATAAAGCTTCATACTAGGATCCATAGGGGAAGTGGTGGTCTGCAATCTGCCATCCCAGAATCTAGAAGGAAATTTGTAATGTAGTTCCTTTGAGTTATCGCAAGGCCTCTCTGATTCATAGCAAATTCAAGCCCAAGGAAGTACCATAGTTTGCCAAGGTCTTTAGTGATAAAATGCTATTCAAGGAACTCCTTAGCTTTATTGATCTCATGTAAATAATATCCTGTAATAATAGTGCCATTAACATAAACTAGAATGACAACAATACCTCGTGATGTCTTGTGTACAAAGATCAAGTGATCTGCAGTTGATTACATGAAGCCCATCTTCCGGATTCAAGAGAGTCTGGAACAATGCTTTGGAACTCTGCTTAATGCCATATTTTGCTTTATGGAATTTGCATATCTTTTGACATTCCCCTCACCAATGAATCCAAGTAGCTAGTGCATATAGACTTCATCCTGTAGACATAGTTGTAAATGTCGACCGTTTAGGTCGACTATTCGGTCTAATTAATCGAGTCGGTTGGTTTGCCGACTGACTATAGACCAATAGGTCAATAGTCGGTCAACTACTACTCGACCTGATTAGTCGATCTATTAGTCGACTGATTTTTGCATGAAAATACAATTTTTTTATTTTTTGCTTTTTTTAAAAGAAAACCTAATATAAGATGCTTAATGTTTTATCTAAGTTTAATTATTTCTTTTACTTCATTATGATAGTATAGAAAATGTATATACCTATAAGAATATATGTATAAAGTATTTTTTATATATTCCAAATTATTTAAAAAATTTAAAATCGGCTAAAGCTCGATAAAATTCAATTAGCCGCTCGACTGCCGATTAATTTTTAGTCAGTGACTTGGTCGATTGAGTACCACCTACCGACTTCTGCAATGTTGCTTACATATCACCATACAAGAAGGCATTCTTGACATTAAATTGGGAGAGTGACTAGTCTCGTACAATAGAAATAGAGAGGATGATCTAGATAGTAGAATATTGTGCCATAGGAGAGAAATTTGTCTTGACAATCCACCAATTATGACTGAGAGAATCCGTGCGACACAAATCTAGCCTTGTAGCTATCAATATTACCATATGCTCTTTACTTCTTTTTAAAGACCCATTTGTAGCTAACTACAAAAGCCCCTGCTTCATGTGCCTTACTATTGGAGTTTAGCCATCGCTTCCTACATAGCAATACACCATTGACCGACCTACAAGCCCTCTTAATATGGGTTTGGGATTGTAATAGCTAACAGTCTCGCCATAAACTTCTTGAAGCCCCCCTACAGATACCTTCGTGAAAGATGGCATGAGATAGGATATGTAACACATGTACGTCTCCTCTTCCGATGTTCAATATGAAGGATATTGTGAATCCTTAAGTGCATCACGGAAGCGTGTCGATCGCATCATATGCAATCGAGGCGACTAGTCGCACTAGTCGCTAGATGCGGCGGAAATTAAAATTTAAATTCAAGTGATGAAACCACATGATCACGAGAACATTTCTCGGATCGTTTCATCAAACCACAAAGCATAAGAAATATCTCTTGAAGCGTGGTTGTAATCACGAGATCTCTAAAGTTAGAGATCCTCCTGTCTTAAGTCCGATCCACGAAGAATGCACTTGCAGGCGCGATGATGAGACACGTTCCTCCCGCAATCCTCGATGAAGATCCAAGCTACGAATCCCCCGATTTCGTCCAACGAAATCCGTCGTCTTCCTTTAGAGCAAGCAGCCCCAAAGAAGAAGGAGATCCTCGAGTCGTTGAAGGCGAAGGCAAGAGACTTCCTTTCAATACAAGGTGGACGGCCACCTCTTGAAGGAGAGAAAGAGAGAAAGGGCGAGAATGAGAGAGAGAGAGAGAGTAGTAGGTTTCTACATTAATAATTAACAAATGCTATTTACAAAAATTCTCTCTCTTCAATATATGTATATTATAAATCATATTTATAATATACAAATATTATGGATAGTATTATCCATATTCTCTAATCCTTGATAATTATATCCCATTTAATTATCTTGGATAGTTATTCTCACATTATGAATCTCATTCATATTATGCTTGGATATGTAGTTCATCAAATGAATTATTCTTGAACCCCTTCAAGAATAGGAAACAGATCCTCTGCTGTAGGGAGGATTGCAACAGAGGTGCTGTAATCCTCTTTAGGCTATTTTTAAGATTTTGATTTCAAAATCTAACCTTATAGATTGAATTTTAGTTTAATCTTCTACCTATCCTTCAAATTTCGTCCAAATCCGAACCCATTTGCTATTTTATCTTGATGATCAAACATTCACATCTTTTTCAAATCGGATTTAAGCTGCATAGATTATGACAGAATGTTTGACTATTAAGATAAAATAGCAAATAAGCTCGGATTTGGACGAAATTTGGAGGATAGGTAGAGAAGTAAATTAAAATTCAATCTATAAGGTTAGATTTTGAAATCAAAATCATAAAAATAACTTAGAGAAGATTACAACACCTCTGCTGCAATCCTCCTTACAGCAGAGGATCTGTCCCCTCAAGAATAATGTGCTTTCTCCGCAAATACTTGGAGATAAGGATAGGGCGATTGTATTGTTCCACATATAGTGACTTGGATGTTGAGATCTCATCTCAAATCCAGATCTTACGGACCTCCCTCAGATGCTTGATTAAATCAAGACCGCAAATCTAATCTTCTCATTGCATCTGAATCTTATTCAGACCAATGTCCAACACTTGGACCAAGATCAGATTGCTTCTCTACTGAGAGGAGTCACTAAAATCCAGACTTGTATCATCACTCCCTCGGAATGGAAGCGTCATGGTTATACAATCGTTTATGATCACATCAGCCTCATGTATTCCCAATACCTGTACATCCTGCATACTGGAAGACCCATGATCTTCCTGAAGATTAAGATCAATTTTACACTGTCTTCTTTAGGGTTTGATCACTAAGTTTCTCAATCTTGGTCATTGGGAGTCGATATCGATTATATACTTTCTCAAAGCATATATCATACCTTCACATTCATGTCATGCTTCCAAAACACGACGACCATGCATGGAATTTGATCGGTCCCAATACCTCATGAGTGAGCTCATGTCTTCCGGTTCATAAGTGAACCTGTATGATCCCTTTGAGAGATCGTATTGCTCATATGCCCTTATATGCACACCAGCTCGTCAGTGTATAGACCTTGGTTAGGCCATCAACCTATCGGTTTGCCAAATGTACATACTTAGACATATAGTAACACATCTGTTCCGGTCGGAGGATGCGTGCCTATGCTGTGACAACATTCAACATAGGACTTAGGTTATCTCGATCTCGTTAAGCAACCCATTGACCTAACTAATCTGACACCTCCGAGTCACTATTCCCATGCAGAGGACCTGCATCAAGAGGTCGGTCAGATATCAACCTATGTGAGAAAGGATTGCCATCTCCTACTCAGACTGGAGATCATTTCTTAACAATCATTTAACAATGCTTGATGAGTCCTCCATCTAACTCCGTAGATATTCATCCAAACACCATCCTCTATGATTCATTTAATGAATCAACAGCTATATGATCATCAAGATGGCCATGGTACATAACCCTAATTGTACAGAGGGATCTTATAGTGCATTCATTCATTTAATTTCAGAAAGGGAGTGGAACATGAATAACTTTTATTGATAAACATATATATTACAATAACACTTATTGTAAGAATGGTTCGCCCATGGCTCACATGTCTAAAATAATAGGCTGGTCAAGATCCTCCTAATGATATGTCTCATGTACTCGAATCTCACGAGGAGCTCTACTATCACCATGTAAGGTCTCTTGTTGTCATGGAAAAAAATATCGCGATATGTCGGCGATATATTGTCGATATATCGATATCAAGATGAGATCGATATGGGTACCGATATGGTGATATTTCCTTCTTTTCACGCATTTCCTTCACAAGAGAGCGTCCATACGGGCGATATTTCGACGATATATTGCTGAAATATCGTCGAAACATCGTGTTGACACGACATCGAAACGATATCGAAATCGATATGATATTCCATGCCTGCTGTACATAAAGTTCAATAGTGCCATCGACAGAAGCGAAGTGTTCTGGATTTACCTGGGGATTGCTGGTTGATGGGAAAAATGCATGAGCATGGGGTCTTGCAATCGGCCTGTGAATGTACACACAAGGTACAATATAACCCATAAGAGGTGTGCTAGAAGGCAAAGGAAGGGGCTCGAATCTAAACCTCCTCACTAGACTTAAAAGAAGTCATCTTGTCACCTATAGGAGAAAATACATAACAACGACGTCAACACTGACATTATACTTCCCCTCTAACATGATCAAAGCACCAGTCCCCCTTCTGGCTTTGGGAGTAGCCAACAAAGGCACACATGACAACTCTGGGGTAGAGCTTGTCACAGGCAGAAGTCAGGTGTTAAACAAAGACCACAAAAGCAAAGATATGAGGTGCTAAAGAGAAGAGGTCCTTTTCATGAATGATAATCGAGTAATGAATCGTTTCTCCTAATACAAAAGACAATATACATTTGATGAGGTAGCAAGTAATTGGACAACATCTTCCCAACAAGAGTGAGGAGCATGACTCTGTATCAGGAGACTCATGTAACATCTAAGAGATGATAGTGTTTGCGCTCGGTAATATTGTTCTGTTAATACATGTAAGCACTCACATTCTGATGGAGAATCCCACGAGATTTGATGAACACAGATAACTGAGCGGTAGAAAACTCAAGACATTATGGGAGCGAACATGCTTAATTGTAGCTGACTTTTTTTTATTTCAATCAGAAAAGTTTATATAATAGAACTAACTCAGATTTTTTTCATTAAAAACCCAAGAAAGCTTGGAAAATTGCAACATCATCAATATAGAACCTATCCCTTTGGTGTTTCGGAACATGAATACTACCCAAAATATCAAAATGCAAGAATTCAACTGGCTGCTGCTATAATTCTGTTGAGTGCAAAAACTGGTACAATGATGCTTCTCAAGATGGCAAGCCTCTCACTGAAAAGTGGACTGAGACGAGATTTGTGGGGGACTACATAACTTCTGTAGAGGAAGATGACCAAACTGAAGGTACCACACGTATGGGGAGACTAATCCAATAGGAATAGAAGATCTGTCTGCATAAGGAATCTTGACTAATTTGCAGAGATCTCCTTGCTCACAACCATATCCAATCACCTTGATCGTGAGTATACACTGAAATAGAAGAAAATATTTGTCAAAAATGGCACGACTATTCATATCCTCGATATTTTGGACAGACAATAAATTCTTCGAAAATTCGAGTACATATAGCCTTATCTGCATATGCATATAAGATGTCAACTGCATCTCTCCTTGTCATGTAACATGAGATATCTCCCATTGGTGATAACTACAGACTGCCCATGGTGAAATGAACTGTAGGATATAAACTGTGCTCTTTCCCTGCAAAGATGGTGAGATGCTCAAATCCGGAGTTTATGATCCATTCTGAAATATCTACATGTAACTTTTCATAAGTGCGTAAGCTGTAACTTAGGTACTGGCAGAGGTTGTATTGTCAGATGGTGGAGCATTCCTAGAGCCAGTGGAAGGATCCATAATCTCCCCCAGACGGGAAACATGATTGTCAAACTTCTGATCAACAGAAGTGACAGACTGACAATAAGCTCAAACTACTAAGCAACACGGGCAGATGTACGGTGCCTATGCGTCTGATAGCATGTATTGTCAGAGTGTCCTACATGGTTGTACTATATGTTGTGTGGGCGATGAGATCCACGTCCTCTACCATGAACACTAGGTCCTATGAGTGCCAAACCTCCATTTTCATGAGATGCAACCATAACAAAGGAGGTATGAGTAGTAGCTGCAATGGGTACCGCTACCTTGATCAGTGTGCTGTTAGTCTCAACTATAGGAGGTATGGAGGCATTTGTGAGGAGCTGGCAATGAGTGTCATCATACCATGTATCAAGAGTCGCAAGAAATACAACCACCATCGTGGCGTTCTTGTATGCCATGTGCTGCTCGGTACTCACATTCAAAGGTATGGTTCTATGGCTGTTCTCGAACTTGCCACTCAACCGGGAGTAGAATGTAGGGATGAGCATTGAGTTGGGTTGGGCTGGGCTTACTTCGGCCCAACCAGAGCTCAGTTAAGTTGGCAGTCCCGCGGGCCGGGCCTAAGCCTGGTTTGCTTTGGAAAAACCAGCTCAAGCCTGAGGCCGACCTGTGAGTACTTGGGCTGGGCTTGGGTCGGGTCGGTCAATTTGACTCTCAATTCATTTGCAATAAAATTAATAAACTGGTTGTTCCACTTGATCTAAATATCTAATTCAGACTTGATAATAGAAAAAGAAAACAGCAGGGCTCTAGAAAATGGGGCAATATATACATGCATAGTATTTTAGTGCACTTCTGTCCAATAAGCTCAAAGAAGAGATGAACAGTCGCGAGAATCCAGTGCATACTGACATAAAATAATGTTCTTCTTCAGCAGACTGCTTTTAGTTCTGACTTCTGAGGATTAAATAATTCTTGCAATCCAGAAAATCTCGTCCACAAGTTGGCAAAAACTTTCCCTTTTGCAGTACAAATTGGTAAGGGGTATTCACTGTTGGATGTTAACGCGAATACTCCTCCCACGGGTCCTAAAGTTATACAAAAATAATTGGATTATGGTTATCTGTGGAAAATTCGTTTCGACCACTACTCTTGAAAGATATTGGCTCTGAGCAGTCATGAAATTTTTTGTTATGTACAATAGGCTTTGTTTATCTCACCTAATATCAAGTCCTAGCGAGTTCGCCGAAACCTCCCACCCGCATTCAACAACCCTCCCCTTTTTGTGTAGCTGCGCCCGTCCACTCTTCCCCTTTGGAGCTTACCCCTTGCCCTAGTGCACTCGACCGCCTCCTTTGGATGACCTTCATAGCTTCTCTGCCTCTCCCATCCTCTTCCATCCCCAGCCGGAAGAATATGATTCCCTAATATACCTATTGCTTCTCACAACAAGTGTTTTCTCCTTTTTTTTATTTTTGGGTTTTGTCGGTTTTAGGGTTTGTTATGTGCTCGATATGGTAGATTAAAGTGATTTTTGTTCGTTCAAACTAATGTGATTTTTTTCAACGTTATGAGTTAGATATCTTATAATTCCAAGGAATGCTTGATTTATTGTGATGTGTTAGGATGTCTTGTGAAGTTTGTTGCTTTTGTCATTGCTGTAGGCGTATCTCGAAATCGAGTAAGGACGTGACCTACGTTGGAGTTCGAATGAAAACTATCAACATTAGCTCCGGACTGATATTCACAGGGTTAATTGAGAGGATCAAGGTTGCAGAAATCGGTAGTCAGTACTCGATCGGCGGGGTCATTGACTAAGGATTAATCGACAGTCGGACGACTAATCGTATTTAATCATCCATTAGTCAGTTTTAAAATTTTAAATTATTTTAAATATATAAATCATTTTCTAATACATATATGTTGGGAAAATAGAAAGAGTTGTTTATTCCATAAACCCTAGGTCTCTTAAATAGGAGAGTAGCCTATGGTAAATTACATAAAGAGTTCATAAGAAGAAAGAAAATATGAAACAATACAAATAACATAAAATATATCTCTACACTCCTCCTCAAGATGGAGCATAGATATCGATCATGCTCAGCTTGGACGAGCACTTCTGGAATGGTCTTGTAAGTAAGGTCTTGGTGAATATCTGCAGTCTGGTCCCCTAAACTAACATGAGATGTGGAAATAAAGTCCTTCTGAATCATATCTTGTATATAGTGATAATCAACCTCAATGTGCTTGGTTCGTTCATGAAATGCTGGATTATTAGCAATAATAAAGCAACTTGATTGTCACATTCCAGTGCCATAGGAAGTGGGACCTTTATATATAGATCTGTAAGGATGGTTTTCACCCACATCCTTTCTGTATTAACCTGGGTCGTAGCCCTATATTCAGACTTAACACTGGATCTTGCTACAACAGTTTGCTTCTTGCTCCTCCATAAGACAAGAGAGTCTCCAACATATACAACAAATTCAGTGGTGGACTTCCTGTCCTTAGGACAACCTGCATATGTTGCGTCTACACATGCTAAAATAGTGATATCCTTATCTTTTTTGAACAACAATCCTGCACCTGGAGATGATTTAAGGTACCTGAGTATCATATGTATAGCATCCATATGTACCTGACGTGGTTGCTATATGAACTGGCTAACCCGACTAACAACAAAAAAATATTGGGTCTGGTAATGGTAACATAAAGAAGTTTTCCTACCAGTTCTCTGTATCTCCTCCTATCCACCTCATCAGTATCGTCATTATATAATTTCATGCTTGGATCCATAGGTGAAGTGGCAGGTCGACATCCAAGCATTCCTGTTAGCAAGTCAGTGGCATATTTTCTCTGGGTCATCACAAGTCCTTGTGGGTTTCTGGCGAACTCCAGTCCCAGAAAATACCTAAGGACTCCAAGATCCTTGGTGACAAATTCACGACCCAACATTTCTTTAGCCCTCTGGATTCCTTGTATGTCATTACCTGTAATCAGGATATCATCTACATACACCATAATTGCAATCATACCTCTGGATGTTTTCTATATAAAGAGGGAATGATCTGCGTTAGAACGTTTATACCCTTGTCTTTCAAACCAGTCTGAGACCTTCTGGAACGAGGCTCTAGGGCTCTGCTTAAGGCTATAGATTG
Source organism: Ottelia alismoides (assembly GCA_037367405.1). Taxonomy (NCBI): domain Eukaryota; kingdom Viridiplantae; phylum Streptophyta; class Magnoliopsida; order Alismatales; family Hydrocharitaceae; genus Ottelia; species Ottelia alismoides. Next base: position 1,426,646 of record JAZKJV010000022.1, read on the forward strand.
CATTATGAAGTCTGCACACCTTTTAATACTCCCCCTCAACAGCGAAACCAGGTTGGTTGTTGCATGTAGACTTCCTCGTATAAATCACCATATAGAAATGCATTCTTAACATCTAACTGAAACAATGGCCAATCTCGAATAACTGCAACAGAAAGAAGGATCCGTAAGATGAAATGACGAGCAACAGGCGAGAATGTATTAAGATAATCCACCACATAAGTCTGTGTAAACCCACGGCCAACCAAGCGTGCCTTGTATTCGTCAATGCTACCATTTGCATTTTGCTTAACTGTGAACACCCACTTACAAGTCACTGTAGACACACCAGTAGGTGCATGGACAAGGCTCTAGGTACCTTTTGACTGAAGAGCAACCATCCCTTCTTCCATAGTTAAGCCCCATCGATTGTCCTTCAATGCATCTTGGTAATTCCGTGAAATGTCCACGACAGATAGTGCAATAGCAAAATTCCTGAATACACCAAATTGGCGATCAAAAGAAACCGTGGATGCTATAAGATATGACACACAACTACGCTTCTGTTTCCGAAGCGCAATAGGTAGATCCAAATCAATGACCTCCTCATCTGTCCCCTGTAACACAACCTGCTCAACTAAATCATTAGATCCATCATTAGAAATTATGTTCTCAAGACATACCTCATGTGAGCTAGATGATGAGCGGTGACCATGAGCAGAAGCGGGCCGACGGGTATAGTGGTGAGGTAATGGTGGAACAGGAACCGTAATAGGAAGTGCATGTGGTGGTGGTAGTGGTGGCATGTATATGGTTTCATCAGTGTCTGAAGACACCAACCGATCATCTGTAGAGGAGAAGTACATAACGGACTCAAAAAAGATGACATCGACACTAACATAATATGTCCTGCGCACCGGATCATAACACCTGTAACCTTTTTGTGTCCTGGAGTACCCGGCGAAAACATACTTGACAACTGTAGGAGAGAGCTTGTCAATACCTGGAGACAACTGGTGGACAAAGGCAAACGAGCTAAACACACGTGGGGTAAGTGAGAACAAATCCTTTTCAAGAAAAGCCAAAGAAAAAGGAATCCTCTCACCTAAAACAAAGGACAGCATGCGATTAATGAGATAGCCTGCTCTTAGTACAACATTGCCCCAGAAAGAATGAGGGGCACGACTCTGTATGAGAAGCGTCCTGGTCACATCAAGTAAATGATGATGTTTCCTTTCTGCAACTCCATTTTGTTGGGAAGTATAGGCACAAGATGTTTGGTGAATAATTCCTTGGGTAGAAAAATAATTTGAGAGAGTATTAGTACAAAATTCCAAGGCATTATCAGTTCTTACAATTTTCACAGATGCAGAAAAGACATTATGAACTTCATTTATGAAATTTATGATAATATTCCCAGCTTCAGATTTATTCTTTAATAAAAAGATCAAGACAGACGAGAAAAATCATCGATAATGACAATATAAAACCTGTGCCCCTGATGATCAGGGACACGATTGGGACCCCAAATGTCAACATGAAACAACTCAAAAATGGAGCTACTGCTCCGACTCCGACGACTGGGAAAGGTAAACCGACGATGCTTTCCCAACTGACAAACCTCACATTGAAAGGACGCGTGAGGCAAAACCTGGGGTAAAATACGACACGGTTTCTGAAGCGGTAGATGACGAAGCGTAGGTGCCACATAAATGGTGAGACAGGTCCAGCAGGTAGAGAGGAGATTCCGGCATATGGAGTCCGAATTAGGCGATACAGTCCCCTCTGCTCACGGCCACACCCAATCACGTTGCCTGTAAGGATGTCCTGAAAAATGAGAGAAGATGGATCAAAAATTGCTCGACAATGTAAATCCTTCGTAATCTGGATAATTGATAACAAATTCATAGAAAAGTCAGGTGCATGCAACACATTCTTGAGATGCATAAATGGTGTCAGGCTAATCTTCACCTGACCAGTAATCGGGGAGTGCGTCCCATCAACAATAACCACAATGCGTCCTGCAGGAACCTGTCTGTAGGCTTTAAGTTAACCCCTATCTCCACACAAATGATGTGTGGCACCAGAGTCCATAATTCACTCTATAGTATCAGATCAACTACTGTTAATGAGTGCATAAGTGCTACCTGAGGTACTGGAGGATGATGAAGCAATGACATCCGAATGACTCTCAAAGGCTAGCGAGGATGTCACAAGACCAGATGGAGGGATAATACCCCTCAAACGAGCCACACGATCATCATATTGGTCTCAAGAAGAAGTAGATAGGGGTTTAATCTGTTCAGCCACTCGTGCAGAAGCAGGGAATCAATGCTTGGAGTAGCGTGTCCTTGGTATGTCCAGAACGATGGCAGAAAGTACAAGGTTGGCAAACACGACTCCCTCTGCCCTGAGGTCCACGACCACGAAATTGAGGATGACGCCCGTGACCTCGAGATGCTGCCATTGCTGAGGATGTCTGATTGACAGTAGATGAATGAACATTAATACGACTGAGTCTGCGAAAAGCTTCCTCCATAAGAGGAATAGTGGAATCTGCCAAGATCTGGGAACATGCCGCCTCGTACTCTGGATCAAGGGCTGCCAAGAATACACCAACCATAGTGGCATTCCTGCAGGCCTTCTAATGTTTAGGAGTAGATGTGAGAGGCATGAAGCTATATAGCTTCTCGAACATTCTACGTAAAGATATGTATAATGAGTGCAGAGGCTGCCCTTTCTGCTTGATTGTGAAGATGTCATGCTGGAGTTGTAGAATCTTCATCTCATTCTTTGCCTGTGAATAGGTAGCAGCAAGAATATCCCACATTGCTTTTGCAGTAGGTTGATGGAGAATATCATTCGCAATCTCAATTGCTAAGGTGCCTGATAGCCAAACCTTGGCATATACATCATTCGCCTCCCACGAGGCGTTAACCACAATCTTCTCAGCAGGCTCTTCCTCAGTAAGAATGTGTTCTTAACAGTAGACTTCATCATACTCATGAACTGCATAGCCCACAGTTCATAATTTGACCCGTCCATCTTCACAATAGACGCAAGACCTCGGAAGGCACATGTGGAGGGAATATCGGCCTTGCTTTCTAACATAATGATAATAGAAGTCTAGGGTTGTAGACTGGATAGATTTTTGTCTACACTGACATTCAGGGGTTCGGTTGCATGTATAGACTCAAGCCAAGGCCCTAAATGTCGGTTTCGATCACCATTTCGGTATCGAGCAAAACAGAATTTGGTGGAATTTTGATCGGAATTTCGGCCGAATTTCTATTTCGATTTCGACTGGATATCGATATTCGACAGAAATTTGACCGAATTTCGCTGAAATTTGAGGCCATAACTCAAGCAACCAAACCCATCAAAAACCCATCAAATGGAAGGTTTGGCGAGAACCTTATGCAACGGCCGAGGTGTCACGCACGGGAACCAAAAGCGTCAATGGCCTCGGTGGGGAAAGCCTGGGCTATACGGAAGCCGAGGTGCGGCTTGGGGTGCTGCACAGTGCAACGACGCAGGAAGGCGGAACGCAGCACTGGGTGCTGCTCGTGATGCAGCACGAGGAGGTGCGGCCCGAGCGCAGCGCGTTGGGGGGGGGCACGTGAACGATGCAGAAAGGGAAGGAGGAGGCGCGCCGCGGGGAGAAGACGCGGCATAGGGAGGAGGGCCGACGTGGGGAGAAGAGGCTTGCGATGGGGGTTAGGTTTAGGGTTTCGGTACATGAGCTCCGGTCTAGGACCGCCGCTTTGATACCATGTTGTGAAAATAGAAAGAGTTTTTTATTCCATAAACCCTAGGCTCTATTATATAGGAGAGTAGCCTATGGGTAAATTACATAAAGAGTTCATAAGAAGAAAGAAAATATGAAACAATACAAATAAGATAAATATATCTCTACAATATATTCTTATATATTTGCATAGATTTGTGCATTTTTCTTTTTTAGAGAATATTTGTACACTTTCTATACTATGATAATGAAACAAATGAAGTAGTTGACTTTAATTATAACGTTAAGCATAATAGAATACATTTGCTTTAGAAAAAACAAAAAATTATAAAATAAAAAATTCTGTGTAAAAGTTGACCGAGTAGTCAGGTTGATCGGTTAATGGCCGACTAGTCCTAGTTGAGTCGGCTACCCCCTGACTCGACTAGTTGGCCTAGTCGGTTGACTTTTACAATGGTGGAGAGGATCAAGTCTGTGTTCAGAATGGATGTATCGAACGAAGTTGCGTTGTAGGTGTTTCATATAATGCCGCAATTGGAATATATTACATTGCAAACATTGAGCACGATGACGATGCTCGAGAGATTGTCGAATACATTGAAGATTTATGTGATGCATATTGGCATGTGATATAATTTGACGGAGCCCTCGTCACATAATAATAATGAGATGGACGACGATCATGAGAGAGATAATCACTTCGGAACACTCATCGTGTTTGACATAACGTTTTTGAACATGCATGACATGGATGGATATATTCTACATGTCAATGATTGCATGAACTTTGATGATGGGATCTGGTTAAGTAATGAGTTGACTGTTGAAGAATGACTTGCTCTTCAAATGCAAAGCTGATCTGGGGTACTCTGTAAATGTGTTCCATATTAAAAGCCATTACAACTTTATAGTGGCTGAATCAGACAGAAAGTTCTGTGATGTGCATTGTAGCCATTGTTTTTAAAAACGCGCCTCGAGGTGTTTTTCAATGAAAAATGCCTTGAGGCTATGACCTCATGCAACCTCAGTGAGACATGCGCCTTGAGGCCTATGAGGCGTTACCTCATGTAGGAGCTGATTTTTTTTCTACAATATTTTTCTTTCCTTTTTGATTATGAGCTTTTCATCTGTCGTAGACAAGTATATTCAAGTCCTTGGACTCACGATTCACTGAAATGCATTTTTTAGTTTATTAATATATTAAGATTATTTTTACTTCGTTAGTCTTGTTCTTTATAAATCAACATGAACAAAAAAATGAGTCTTGAGTCCTTAAATCTAATGTCTCTACTCTTTAGCAAGAATCAAACATAAGTGCTTTCTTTATTAAAATGTTTGAATGCAAGCCCCCTACTTTGACCTAAATTTAGAAAAGTATATTTTTGTAAACATGTCTCATCTTTTCTTCTATTCAATCAAGACTAAATTAATACACATCAAAGCATGCATGAACAAAGATGGTCATACCATGTAATATTCAAGTATTTTATACCCCAATCCTTATTAAAAGGTGATCACTGATTCACTGCTTACTCTCTTATCCTTCTCTATTGAATGACACATATCTCACCTAATTTTGAAATAGTATGTTTCATCTAGTCCTTGTAATTAAATTTTATTCAAAACTTTAAATTTTATTGTGAGTTACCCATTATTGTGCTTGTATTTCTATATTTACTTGACTCCTTATAGATTTAGAGTCCAAAAAAGTGAGTTATATAACAACTTGGATGTTTAAACCATGATGTAGCCTTGAAATGTCACAGAGTTATGTATTTAATCAAAACTATTTAATTTCTAGAACTTGAGAATTGTAATTATGATTAGTTATTATGTTTTATGAAAATTTTCTTTGACGAGTTGAAATACTGGGAAACACCTCGATACGCCTCACACCTTTAAAAACCTTGATTGTAGTAAACAAGGTAGGGGTTACTTGTGGAGATTGCATGCTCATCGTCGACCAATCGATGGATAGTTTGTGGTCTCAGTGGTTGACAAACCTCACAATTGCTTGAATCGAGCAGTCAATCAGGACCATCCACGCTAGATGGTAACTTCGTGGCACTCATTTTTTTAATCGGATCAAAATCTCTCCTTCGTTGAGGGTATCCTATTTACAAACATCAATTCATGACGACTTTAGATTCCAAGTTAGTCGAAGGAGGGTTTGGCATGCCAGGAGGAAGGGAATATAAATGGTGTATGGAGTTTGGGCAAAATCTTATAGCGAACTTCCCTATCACTTCAGAGCTTTTAAAGAAGCCATTACATGATCGGTTATGTATTCATAGTAAATGAAGGAGATGTGTTCGAGAGGGCCTTTTGGGCCTTCTGGATTTTAGGTCATGCATTGTGGCTTTTAGACATTGCAGATAAATTATTAGTGTTGATGGTACATGCATGCATGGAAGTCACAAATGGAAGAATTTAATTGCTTGCTCAAGTGATGTTGCTCACCGTATTCTACTCCTAGTGTTGGCCTATTCTCAATCGAAATGGCAAATTGACATGGACATGCTTAAAGAATGTGATGAAAATGCTGCGAAGTGGTTTGATACCCTTGATTTCCCCAAAGAACAATGGTCAATTGCATTCAACAATGGGTACATGTTTGGTTACGCCGTAAGCAACTTCTCTGAATGCTACAATGTGGTTCTTAAGGAATCAAGGAGTTTGCGTGTTGCGACATTGGTGATGACGTCCTAATTGCATTAGTTATTGTTGTGACCGGAAGGAAGAAGCGTGCAATTGCGTTTCTCAAGGTGACATGTTCACTAAGTATGCGCATGACATGTTGAAGCACTGGATCGACATGAGTGATGTGTATCGTTGCTTTCGCATATATGGAGCTACATTAAATATGTACGAGGTCATCACAAGACAATTCATAACACTATTTGGGGCGGAAAGGTGGGAAGAAGCACACATTGTTGATTAGCGATGCATCACGTACTTGTAAAAAATGTCAGATTCATAGAATTCTGTGCTCCCTTGCTTGTGCAATATCATCTCATTTGAACATAGATGTCGAAGAATACATGGGTCCTTGGCATACACAACATGCACATTATTATACCTTCGAGGATTTTTTTCTACCCAAATAGAGATAGGATAAGTGGCTCCGATTTTAATATGCATCAGTTATTCCTGATTCCAACAAGGTAAGGACGAAGGGGCGACCCGTGTCCAAAAGAATACATAACGAGATGGACATTAGAGAGGACCAAGTACAATCCCAATGCCGAACATTCATGGTAGAATATTATAACAGAAAAAATAGTAGAATGGGAGGGGCACCCGAAATAAGTGTGGTAACTGTAGTGGAGATGGTCATAATAGGAGAAAAATGTCCTAATAGAACTAGTACGAATACTTCTTTATTTCATTACATAAATTTCTTGAATTCCATTAATATGTTATATGCTTTTCAATCTAACGATTTAAAAATTTCTATGGAGCCAGGTCAACTGATCGATCCATTTTACGCCACCAGCATGAGCATCGTTCTTAGACAGTTTGGGTTGGAGATGTACGTTTTTTGCTTCAAGCATTATTATTTATGAATTTCTAATATTCTTTTAATTCTTCCATGGTACCAGCTGGTTACTCGACGGTTTGTGGGATGACATGGTTGCATGCTGGACTACGCTCTAAGTTTTGATTTGTGTGATTTAGGTTTACTTTTAGATGTGACGATTGACTAATAAGTTTGATTCACATAAGTGTCATGCTTTCAGCAGATATTTCGGCTTGCAGATAGTGACGACATCCACTATATGACGGAAGTGGCCTTGGAAGCAGGCGTAAGGTTGCAGCTGCACGATGCGATACAACAATCTTGCAAATTGGGGGTGCTTAAAAGGTGCTGGCGACACCCAACAACAACGCATCAACCGCTGGTGGTGCCTAGGAAGGGTGGCTCCTTGGGAAGATTGGATGGCCTTGTGTGGGGCCTTAAGTGCGGGAGGAGGGCCCACGCAGGCACCTACGAGGCTTGAAGATGACATCGTGGATTTTTAGGTCAGACTCCCAATCTATAATCGTTGCTCTGATACTATGTAGAGGAGAGAATGAATCATCGTGTTTATTCATACGTTGAGGGTCTCTTATATAGAGAGAAAACCCTATAGAGCTAAAGGGAAAAATACATAAAAGACCCCGAAAGGTTACACGACATAAATAAGTAGAAAACATAATAACTCTAACATCATCAATATCTCAATATCATAAGGCCATGGGCACACGCCAAAGGGCCTTCAAGGGCGACACCATCGCCACTAAAAGAGATACCTATTCTCAGACTAATGTTGGACATGTCGACGTTGAGGTTAGATGAACTCCTCTGACATGAACCAATACAAATGGAGCCAACGGGAGGATCTCTAACATGCAACAATGCCATTGGCTTCCATGAAAACCTCGACTGACAACTCTAACGATGATGGCCAGAGTTACCACAATTGAAGCATTTCAACGAGTCTCTGCAAACAACGAGCTTGAGTAAGTCTATGCTTCATCTTCCCCGCCTTGGTCATTCCAAGGGCAGAGAGTTAAAATTTGAGACTGAGTGACATTGCCTTGTCTTCCTTCGAACAATATGGCAATTGTCCTGTTGCTCTCCATGATTTCGATCTTTGACCCGACATCTTTAATTTATATTTTGAACAGAAAAAGAATACTGATCCTGCTACTTTATCGAAGTCATATCCATATCCTTATCATTTGCAATGGATACTGATGCAGATGTCCAAATACATTTAAAGGGGACACGGTGGAGGATCGGATGCACATATATTATTTTGGGTAGAACTTCTTTGCTATGTGTTTGTAATATCTTTTTTATACACAGGTATATATTTCAGATCTTCAGGACAGAATGACAGGTATATGTCTTTGGGGCGTTGTCTCCAATGTTGACCGGGAAATTGACGGTACAAGGACCATATATTTGTTATCAGTAAAAGATGCCACCGGTGAAGTAGTTGCAAGACTTCACTTTGATAGCTTCTGGTAATGATGAAAACTTTGCTAGATACATGCACACATTTTGTAAAAGTTTTCCTTTACTATATTAAATGTTTTTCAATGTATTTTGTGTGAAATGCAGCTCCTGCTTGTTGGTTTGAATACGAGATTCCTTCATGCATGTGTTTGTTTTAATCAATGTGCAAAGCTATTGTCTATGCTTGTTGGTAGTTTCTTGTAGATGCAACTTAAGGAGATTTGCAGATGCTAAATGAAGAGAGAAATGCATGATTAATAGTTTGTAGATGCAAATCAAGGGACATGGGTGGGTAGAGTTGTTTTCGGAATTAACAAAGGAATTTTTAAGCTTGTATTTGTGTTCTAAATTTACTGCTATAGTGACAATGCACTGTATTTTAAATGTAAGATGATGCCAACTTCAAATTTTTACAACTTGTGGAAAAACACGTTTTCCAATCATGTTGATTGCATATTCGACAATGGAACCATATTTCTTCTTTTTATAGGAGAACGATGATCGGAAAATTACAAGAGTCAATTAAAAAATATGAGCGAATGTGAAAACGGTTTCGCTGCATAGATGTGGCAGTTGAGGACATTTGTCGAGAAGGCAACCATGGCTGAGTTTACCCCAACCTCTGCCACTCCCCTCCACATCGTGGTGGGCATCAATGACTTCAACTACTCCCTTAAGGACGACTGTCTCTCCTACATGTGCACCTCCCACTCCCACATCTAGCTCATTGACCTCAGTACCGACCCCTATACTCCATCGATGAGAAGGTCATCCATCACGTCCCCACCACCACCTCCGCCAATGACATGAAGACTGATTACCTTCTTGCCTACAACAGTGCCTTCGGCACAAACATCTTTATATTTGCCAACAAGTACCCCCATGTGCACCTTGATCGGTTCCTATGTTGCCAATGTCTTCAATGCCCACTCCATAAACACCTCCAATATCCTCTCGCTCCTCGACCCCCTCCATATCCTCCGACCAAGTTGCATTCATCCTCGACGCATGGTTCTGTATCCCCTCTTATCTCCCTCATTTGCATCCTATGACGTCCCCAACCCCAGGACATGTCCACCTTCCTTGACTAACCCACTCTGAGATGGTCCACATCTCTTCTGATTGCACCATCTGCTTACTCAAGAAGTTCATGCTCGATGTCGAGATGATGATCGTCCTTGAGCCCTATGTGCTGGAGAAGAATACTCCTCCCTTATAAGAGAGAGGGAGGGGGAGGGAATGATAAAAAATGGATTTTGTCTTAATCTATAATGATGGGAATTTTCGTCCTTAAAGTTCAAAATATAACAATAGTAAGTCATTTCTGTTAGATAAATACCATATTGCCATAGATTTATTAGTTTATGTATCATATTGTTATGCTTGGGCATGGCATTGAAGTCGAGTGTATAGTTCGTGGAAATTTGTGTAATTTAATCAATTAACAAAGATCCCTCCTCCTCATTTTGGAAATAGATATTAATCATCCATGTCTTGTTATTTAGAATTTCACGGCGTTTCCTTTGAGGCTCTTTGGTGAAAATATGTGCCAAGGTTAGAGTAGATGTGGAGGAAATCTAGTTTATCTTCAATGAAAATGTTGCTTAAGTATGCTAACCAACCTTAATGTGCCTAAGTCATTGAACACATGGTTGGATGCAATGCAGGTAGTAGAGATATTGTTACAATATATAGTGAACATGCTTGTAAAAATTGGCCGACTAAGATATCTAGTCGGCATGTGCTTGTGATTGGACCTAATCAATCAATAGTCAACCTCCCACTTAGTAAGCCCAGTCGATGGATTTTCTTTAATAATGATTTGTGACCTTTTTTCCCCAATTTTTTAAATTAAATAAAGACTAAGATGCTCAATATTTGATTCAAATTCAATTGCTACTTTCATTTTATTTTGCTATTGTTGAGAATATCTAAATCTATGTAAATATCTCAGAATATATGCACACAAATAAACTTTTATTTAAAATAAAAAAATTATAAAATTGAGTAAATCTAATCAGTGTTGCAATAGCTGCCAGATTGGGTTGACTAGTCAATTTGACCACTTTGTAATGGGGTGACCCAATAGAATAAATCGACATATCGACAATAATGAAAAATAATACTTTATTATTATTATTATAATATATTGGTTTTTCGTACTTTTCTATGATAAAGCGTAAAAGATAATTATGTCTATTTTGATTGTAATTCAATTGATAATTTTATCTTGTTAATTAATGATCATACATGTATAAATATAAATGATGTGTATAAAACATAATTTTTTACATGCAAAACAGTTAAAAGGTCTTAACATGGTTATGCATGACTTATGTGGGAGATCGGTAAATGGATCACTACAAGATCCATTTACCACATCCAAGTCTTTAGTCCCATCTTGTAGTGAGATGCATATAAGGCTATATAAGAAGCCCCTCACTCCCTGTGTCCAGTGAGAAAGTGCAGATGCATACATCAGCCTTTGGGGCGTTCTCCCGTGGTTTCATCCTGCTCCTTAGGGAGTAGGGTTCCACGTTAAAAATCTCGAGTTCTTTCATTTCTTTATCATTCATTGATACGCTTGCGCATTTATATTTTCTAACATGGTATCAGAGCGGGTTCGATAGTTGAGGTTTTTCATTATTTTCTTTGTTTTGGTTCGAGATTCGATTATCAAGAAGTTCGGTTCTGACTTATTCTTGAAGATTATTTATGTTCGTCTATTCTTCGATCAAATTCTTGTTGTAGGGTTTAGTTGAAACCCTAGAAATTATTCTGCGGTCATCTCATCGGCTGCATAAACTCCAAGATTCAAGTTAAGTGTTTATGCCCAATTTTTTTGTTGAGATTTTGCTCAAGATCACGTTCAAGTTGAAGGGTTTCGAAACCCTAGTCGTGCCCCTACAAGCGGACACTGTTGTAAAAGACTAAAAGTCGGGCGACTAGTCGAGTCGGGGGGGGGGGTAGCCGACTCGACTAGGCCTAGTCGGTCAACCCGACTAATCGGGCCGACTAGTCGGCCGACTTTTACATAGAGGTTTTTTATTATTTTTTATTTTTTGCTTTTTTAAATCAAACATATTCTAATATGTTTAATGTTATATTTAAAGTCAATTAGTATAGAAATGTTCAAATCTATGCAAATATATAAAAATATATGTATAGAAAATGATTTATATTGCAAAGTTATAAGAATATATATATATAAATGATTTATATATTTAAAACAAATAAAAGATTTAAAATCGACTAATGGCCGACTAAATTTGATTAGTCACCCGACTGTCGATTAATCCTTAGTCAGTGACCCCACTGACCGAGTACCGACTACTGCTTTTTGCAACCTTGCAAGCGGATTCCAGATTGCACGAGACTTTGCCGCCGCCACCGTTGTTTGCTAGGGTTCCCCCCTTCGTCAAAGAGATCTGAAGCATCCCTAGCCTCCAAGCAACCTCTCCAGATCCTGGCGGAACTACCACCAGGTTGCACTGCTCTAGATCTTGTAAAGATCGTACCTCCAGACGACAAGAGACCAAGCTCCATATGTGCAGGAGCTCCTCCTTCCTAGGCATCGATCTTTAACAACAATGACGCAGATGTGGATGCTGCCACATCTTGCCCCACTGACCCCCGCAAAATCTCAACTTCCAGCGACGATGCCTTGCGTCACTTTACGAAGCCCAAGTGGTGCCACCCCTTCGAGCCCAAGCCCTTGAGCGCTCCTGACCGCCTGCCTTCTGCGCGAAGCCAGCACGAAGCCCCCTCTCATGGAGACACAACAGAGCCCTTGCCGCATCGAGGCGGAGCTCCATTGACATCAGGTTGCAGGCGACGTAGATTTGAGGAAGAACCACTGCGTACGCCTCCTCCTCCAAGATGAATCAGCCACTCGGAGAGTCCCGTCTCCACCCCCACCTCTAGGCGGTGCTCCCATAGTTCGGCCATGCTAGCCCTTCCTCCTCGCCAGGTGACACACTTAAGCCAAGCAAGCACTTCAGCAACTCCAGCCCGTGGTGGCTGCTCACAATAGGGAAAAAAAGAGAAGGTCGAAGGCAGCCATGCACATATTCTCCGATCCAGGCAAAGGAGGTTGCAGAATCTCCAGGCGGGGGACGGACATGTCTTCCAAGAGAGAGGGTTCTCGCGGGAACCCTAAATGAACTAAGGGGACCCCAAATGCTGGCTGTTGGTTTTAAAAAATATATATTAATTTGTTGTCAGCCCAATTGGTCCAAAATGGAAATGAGGGAGGCGAAGTTTTGGGCCCTTTTAGTCATGAGTATAAAAAAAGATAAAACAGAGAAGAGATATCGTAAAAAAACCATGAGTAGAAAAACCGTAAAAAATGTGAATGGCTTATTTGAAAGATGTTATGGGAAGAGAATGAAATTGCAATATGAGATGCCCTAGGGTTCTCTGATATAGGCGATGAACCTATTAGGAAAATTACAGAAAGAATGGGAATGAAATAGGAAATAAGAAACAATAATAAAAATTACTAATATCTCAACACTCCCCCTTAAGCTGGAGCATAGATATCAATCAAACTCAGCTTGGAACATCTTTAGTAAGGTCCTCTCGCTAGGGTCTTTGTAAGTACATCTCTTGTCGGTCTCTGGAGCTGACATGCGTATTGGTGATAATTCCCTTTTTTATCATGTCACAAGTGTAGTGACAATCCACCGCTATATGTTTCGTCCTCTCATGAAATGGTGTGTTGTTGGTAATGAAAAGAGCAGCCTGGTAATCACATTGGATGTGCATAGGAAGAGGCACCTCTATAGTTAGGTCAGTAAGAACAGATCTGACCCACGTCATCTCTGTATTAACCTGCGCCATGTCCCTGTATTCCGACTCAACACTTGATATGGCAACCATAATCTACTTCTTACTCATCCATGAAACAAGAGAATTCCCATGAACACAACAAAGCCTGATGTAGACTTTCTATCTTTTGGACACCCAATATAATCTGCATCTGCACATGCTGTAACTGAGAAGATGTGCCTCTGCTAAAAAGAAGTCCAGTACCAGGTGAAGTCTTCAGGTATCTCAGAATCATATGGATTGCATCCATATGTGCCTGTCTGGGTTTCTCCATAAACTGACTTATTTTTCTCAAGGCAAATGATATGTCGAGCCTGATAATAGCAGTGTTCACGAAAGTGGCTTGTGCGGCCGCATATGCATATGTGGTGCCTTCAACGCACCGCTTTCATGAAGCCCTCCATTATGCACCCTGTGCGCTTATGCTGGCTGCATATACGGGCTGTGCGGTCGCATATGCGGCCTGTGCGGCCGCATAGATATTATTTATTTATTTTTTTAATTTGTGCCACATTTATATTGTGTTACTTGTGCCACGTTTTCCCTTACTTTTGCATGTATGCCAACCAAGCATTCCATGATCATTTAAATCCATAGTCAATGTAGTTGTACTGCGAGATTAGAGTAAACATGCGAGGAAGAAAAAGAATAATGTACCAATAATTTAGCAAACTAATTTAATCAACTAGTAGTTATTATGAATGCAATATATTGTATATAAAGTTTGGTACGTTTGATGGAGGATCAGTTATAAATATAATGACAGAGATAAATGACATTATATTCAACAATATAGGCATTTTGTGTGCTAACTTTTCTATTTTGTTGATTGTTGTCTATTATTGTGTGTGCTAAGCGTTCTATTGAAGTATTGATATTTGATTGATAGAGATTGTTTTGAACTCTATATGAAAGTTATTTTTCTTAGATCTTCTGTTGGACTATAATTACACATAAATTTAGTTCTGATGTAGTCACTTTTGTATATATTTATTTATTTTTAAATAAAAAATTAGGAAATCGTGTAGAACCACATATACCTCGCATATGCCCCTGCTTATCGCTTAAGCGCTATTCAGTGATCTGTTTGAACATATACGCATACCGCTTTCCTGAACCTTGGGTAATAGTCACTTATAGTAGCTTGCCAACAAGCTCTCTGTACCTCCTCTTGTCGACCTCCTCAATATCATCATCATAGAGCTTCATGCTCGGGTCAAGAGGAGTAGTAACTGGTCTGCAATCTACCGTACTTGTCTCTGAAAGAAGATCTATAATGTACTTCCTCTAGGTCATCACAAGACCTCGTTGGTTCCTGGAAAACTCAAATCCAAGGAAGTAACGTAAATGTCCAAGGTCCTTGGTCACCAACTGCTGACCTACGAAGTCCCTGGCACCCTGAATGCCCTGCTCGTCATCCCCTGTAATAATAATGCCATCAACATAAACAATAATGACTATAGTACCTCTCTTGGTTCTCTGCACGAACAAGGAGTGATCGGCAGCCAATCTCACAAACCCCTGATGCTCTATCAAGTATGAGAGCTTCTGGAAACGTGCTCTTGGACTCTGCTTAAGGCCATAGATAGCCTTGTGTAGCCTACAATCCTTCTGACATTCCCTCTCGGCAACAAACCCAGGTGACTGTTGCGTGTAGACCTCCTCTTGTAGATCACCATAGAGGGAGGCATTCTTCACATCAAGCTGATAAAGGGGTCAATCTCATGACACATCTACAGAAACTAGAATACGCAAAGTAGAATGTCTGGCAATTAGAGAGTAAGTATCCTGATAGTCCACCCTATATCTAGGAAAACCTACCTGCCACAAGTCTCGCCTTATAGCGATCCACGCTGCCATCCACACGGTGTTTCATAGTGAACACCCATTTACATCCCACAACAGATGCACCAACTGGAGCAGAAACAAAACTCCACGTACCACGTGACTGTAGCGCAACCATCTCCTCCTCCATGACTAACCTCCATTGACTATCCTTTAGAGTCTCCTGATATGTCCGTGGTATCTCCACTGCTGATAATGCGGAGATAAATCTCCTGAAATCCTCTGACAGTCTGCTCAAGGAAATCTGAGCAGCAAGAGGATAAGTAACGCACTTTCGTCTCGGCTTATGTAGAGCAATCGGTACATTAAGGTCATTTTCCAAGTACATAACCTGCGAGTTTCCCTCTTGAGAGAGCACCTCCTCATCCTATATGGAATCCTACTGCACAGACAACTCGGTAGTGTCATCAATAGAAACAATGTGCTCATTACGTACCTGAGTCGTGCTGGATGACGGGCAATGCCTGTGAGTAGGGGGAACCGAGCGAGGCCTGCGAGTAAAAACACGTGGCAAAAACTGAGTCACAGGAGCAGGTGTAAATGCAGTAGTGGGTGTAGGTAGTAGTGGTGGTTGAGGAGTTGGTGGTAGAGCGAGAGTAAAGGGAGGCGGAGGAATGACAATTGGAGGTGGAGGCATGTAGATCTCATCGTCAGAGTCAAATGGAGCTAGTCTTTCACCTGTAGGAGAAAAATACATAACAGACTCGAAGAAAGCAACGTCAACACTGACAAAGTATTTTCGCCTTTGCGGATCAAAGCAATGATACCCTTTTTGGGTATGAGAGTAGCCAACAAACACACATTTGACATCTCTTGGAGAGAGCTTGTCACAACCTGGAGAGACATCATGAACAAAAGCTGCAGTTCCAAGTACACAAGGTGTAAGGGAGAAAAGGTCCTTCTTGGGAAATGCAATCTTCTCTCCCAACACAGATGAGGGCATGCGGTTCACCATATAGCATGCAATAAGGACAACATCACCCCAGTAAGAGTGAGGAGCATGACTCTTTATCACCAGGATTCTGGTCACATCAAGTAAGTGACAATATTTGCGCTCGACAATATCGATCTGTTGAGAAGTATAGGCACATGATGTCTGCTGAACAACACCAAGAGATCTAAGAAATTCAGAAAGCTGTAAGGTGCAGAATTCTAAGGCATTATTGGTGCGAAGATATTTGACCTTCGCAGAAAAAATATTCCTCAGTTTGTTATTAAAATTTTTGTTCACAGATCTATCCTCATACTTATTCTTGAAAAAAAGTACCCAAGAAAGTCTTGAAAAATCATCAACAACAAGAATATAAAAACAGTGTCCCTGATGATCAGGAACACGACTCGAACCCCATATATCTAAATGAATGGGCTCAAACAACTGGGAACTGCTTCGACTCTATGCAAAGGAGGAACGATGATGCTTCCCAAGCTGACATGCCTCACCATGAAAGGAGGATCTCCTGGAAATATGAGGGAGAACATGACATAACTTCTGCAGAGGAAGGTGACCAAAACACATGTGTCACAGATAATGGAGACTAGTCGTGTGGGTATAGTGGAAACACTAACATGAGGGGGTTGGGCCAGTCTGTAGAGTCCCCGCTGCTCACAGCCACATCCGATCACCCTTCTCTTAAGTATATCCTGAAACACAAGAAAAGATGGATCAAATATGGCATGGCAATGCAGATTTTAGTAATCCGACTAATGAAAAGTAAATTCATCTGAAAGTCAGGAGCATATAAAACATTCTCAAGACACATAAATGGCGTCATATATACCCCCCTGTCATGTAATTGGTTAGTGGTCGCCATTGGCAATGACAACTCATCTACGAGGTTCCATGGTCTTGTAGAACATCAGCTGTGCTCTGGCTCCACAAAAATGTTTGAGGCGTCGGAGTCCATAATCCATTCTGTCACATCTGCACCATTACTGCTAGTGAATGCAATAACAATACTTGAGGAGCTCGAAGAGGCCCTGGCTTCCTGTATTAGGAGTCATAATCTCTCGAATGCGAGAGACAATATCATCCATTCGAGGGTCTGCCTGGGAAGCAAGTGTATCTGAAGGCTCTACCTGTTCAGCCACGTGACAAGAAATGCGATATCCATGCTTCTAATAGAATGTATCTTATGCATGTCCCGGTCGACGACAAAAGGTGCAAGGGCCACGCGGGCGTCCACCTCCTTTGCCACGAGGAGTGCGTCCTCTAGTCTGGGTCGTCACTCCTCGTCCACAAGAAACGACCATAGCAGACGAGGGCTGAGGAGTGACTGTAAGAAGCATGATAAAGAAGCCGAAGCCATAGAGGATGAGGGTTGAGTCGGCTATAGGCCTCCTCCATGGGAGGTATGGTAGCTCTAGTGAGAAGCTGAATACGTGTTGTATTATACTCTTTATCAAGACTGACCCCATCGTGGACTTCCTATATGCCTTCTGCTGCTCAAGAGATGTCGTAATAGACATATAGCTATATAGCTTTTCAAACATGTCGCAGAGTGAATTGTAGTACACGTGTAGAGGATGACCATTCTGCTTGGCCTTGTAGATCTCAAACTGTAACCAAGGAATCTTGGCCTCATTCTTCGCTTAAGCATTTGTGGAAGCTAAAGTGTCCCACATCGCATTGGCGGTGGGCTGGTTTAGATTATCATTGGCCATCTTTATAGTAAGTGTGCCACATTGCCAAATACGAGCATATGCGTCATCTTGCTTTCAAGAAGCATTTGCCCTACTCTTACCTAATGGCTCTGGATATGTCAGAATGTGCTCCTTGTTGCACTACATGAGGGTGAGAAACTGCATGGACCACAACTCATAGTTGGTCCCATCCATCTTAACGATGGGAGATGTACCTTTAAAGGCTCCGGACAAAAAAATATTACCCTTGTTCTCTGACATGATGAAAAAATAGCCGAAAAACGGAACCCAACTGGGGCGTAGACCGATAGGAACGAGTCTACACGCACACAGAGGATTGGTTAAACGTGTAGGCTCATACAACCATCCTCATCAATCATCACTTCTCTCTACGACCGGAAAGCACGATTTAGAGGTCTGAAGTCGCGTTCTCTGTTCAAAATCAGACCTAATCAGACTATAGATCGAGCCGCTGAGGGGCTTGGAGGCGCACAGGAGAGTCTGCGATGGCCTGGGAGGGCCAGGGGCAGCCTGCGCGGCGTTCTTGGCTGTGGTCTGGGCGACAGTCTTGGATGTGTTGCGACAGCCTGGGCAGCCCGTTGCGGCCTGGGCGGCGGCCTTAGCTGCGCTACGACGGCTTGGGTAGCCTGCGTGCGAGGGTTTGGAGCGTCGGTTTTGACGACGTGAGGACGGAGGGTGGGGCGGCGGGTAGGGTTAGGATTAGGGTGGGATACGAGAACTCCGATCTAGGACCGTCGCTCCGATACCATGTTGAACAATGTACTAAGCCTTCTCCCACTATAAGCAGGGTCGGCTACATGGGTTCTTGCTCAAATCCATGTTGAAATATTCAACTATTTTTTACGCTGGTCGTCGACTACCTAACGCGACCCCTACAAGAGTGGAATTTGAACCCTAGTCTTTTGTGTGGTAGACTCACTATACTACCACCAGACCATTAAGTGGGTACAATGAAATTGATTATGAGAGGCCCTAGGGTTCTCTTATGTTGGAGAGGAATCTATTAGGCAAATTACAAAAAGAAGAGAAAAGAAATAGGAAATAAGAAAACAATAATAAAGATAACTAATATCTCAACAAAAAAACAAAAATAGGGGAGGTGGCGGCTATAAAAGAATGAAATAGCCGAAAAAATGATTGAAGAAATTTTTGATTGAGAAATACTAAAAAATGTGACAGTTATTTGGTTTTGTCTCCCCATTTTGACGTCAGATTGGTTTCAAGTCTTTAGCTCCAGACACACACATGTATCCATTCTCTAGTGACCGTGGACTCCGACGAGGGTCGTACTCTACGGCTTTTCAGTTCGACCCTTTCAGAGATGGAGCAATTGTCTACATATTGTGGCGGGCCAGAGTACTCCGACGAAGAGACTCATTTCAGTTGCAGTGACTTTGACAGGCGCAATACAAAGCACGTGCTCTCCGACGAGAAGATTCAGTTTGACTCACACTCCAGCCCGTTCGTCCTACTCAACTGCATGGCATGAGAAGCATCGTCCTCGACAACAACCGACCGTTGTGTGCGTTGGGTTGATATTGTCTGTAGTGTTTTGTATTCTGAGTTGGGATTTCTTTCTATTTGTCCAAGTTGAGCATTCCATGCTCCAGCTTGAGGGGGAGTGTTGGAGTATTTGGTTATGCGTTAGTTATATGGGAGATGAGTAAATGGATCACTCCAGGATCCATTTACCATCCAAGTCTTTAGTCCCACATCTACTAGTTGTGAGATGCGGAGACTAAGTGAGGGCTATATAAGAAGCCCCTCACACCCTGTATCCAGGAAGAAAATGCAATGCATACATCAGCCCTTTGAGACGTTCTCCTGTGGTTTCATCCCGCTTCTTAGGGAGTAGGGTTCCACGTTAAAATTCTGAATTCTTTCATTTCTTTATCATTATTTCTCTGATACGCTTAGGCATTTCTATTTTCTAACAGAACATTCTCAATTAATATACTGAATACCATTTATTATTTATCAGCGATTTTTTCAACTTACTACATAATATCGACTTTTGCAGCAATGATTCCAATTATTCGCCTCTATTATTCTTTAGTTAGTGATCATTTCAACAGAATATTATTTATCATCTACCATCTGGAATAATTGTACATCTTTAAGACTTTGATCTATTTGGCAATTTATGTATAGGTATGGTATTTTGATGATAACAAACCAATATGTGTACGAAGTGCTTTAATACAATTTTTTTAAAATTCAAAATAGGGGAAACACACGTGTAGTTTCTGCTCCAGCAATATATTAACTGTGAAATGGAAGACTTAAAAATGCTTTAGTTTTTTTTTTGACATTTTTTTAGGCTTGAAGCATTGAAGAGTGAAATGACAAAGGAATAGGCAACATGAGATGTAATAAAAAGAGTAACTCAAATAAAGAGGTAGTCTCACTCTGGGCGTGAGTGCATGAAATGACAAAGCCACCAACCTAAAGGAAAATGCTCAAAACAATGAACCGATGCAATTATGAAGAAAGATGATAAGGGCATGTAATTTGCGATCTCTCTTCCTAGATAAGTTGTATATGTTTTTCATGTTACACTCGTATAGTACAACATCTTACATTTATATAGTAAATGTAGAAAATAAGAATGTGAAAGCGGAATCGGAAACAAGAAACAAAACATAAACATCTTGATTTTACGTAGAACTCTACTCCCTAAGGAGCAGGATGAAACCATATGAGAAAAGCCTCTAGCGCTAGCTATTGCACTAAGTTTCTCAAAGGTTACAATGGGTGTGTGACTCTACTTATAACTCAACCAACTTAACATGTCTCACTAGTCATCTATGTGGGACTAAACAACTCCAACTTATAGAGGCCTAATTACACAAATATCTCAACACTTCCCCTCTAGTTGGAGCATGGAATGCTCAACTTGGACAATACAACACACAAAAGCTGAGTACATATATTCATTACATCTTCTCATGCTTGCTATATGGAAAACTTCAAATATTGTTGATAGACTCTTAAATGCTCTGGATATGGAAGATTGAAATTGGATCTCTTCAACAAAGACCACTGTGAGCGCTGCCACCATATGATGATATGAAAAAGGCTTCAATCATGAAGCCATTGCCATGGGTCACTCACAACGAGAGCCTCGAACCGGTCCTTTCTTACACTGGTTCAGAGAATGAGATCTCTACTTTAAAGCCACGATGGATCTCTTTGTATCAAGCATCTACCATAGGTCTTTGTCATACAATGCCTACATGAAAACCTTTAGCCCGAATCAATAGGATTGGGATTTCTCAAATAAAATGATCACATAAATGCGTCTTAACAAAAACAATGAGGTATTCATGGATAATCCCCTATCTCCCATCTCTATACGAGAGATACAAACAAATACTCAAATTCACCCTTCTATTTTTACCATTTTTTCACCATACCTTTTTTTCAAACTTCATCTCATTTTTTTGGATTATAATGGTTGCTCTCATTTTTAGCAATTTAACACATGTTTTGTTTAGCTCGTTTTGTTTGAACCGACTGTAGATGATAGTGGTCCTAGTTTCATTTTCCTTTAGGCCTCATTTTTTCTATTCACAAGCCTTTGACCTCATGCATGATTTCCTTCAAATCAATATACCTCGCTTTATCTATTACAGAAACATGGCCCATTGGGCCTAATTAACACAAAAGCACATGCCTTTATTCGTGTTTGGGTTCCTGTAGGAGAACCCATCTCCAATAGCATGTTGTGCGTCATTGAAACATCACTGAAAATCCTAAGTTGATTTGTCGTTTTTAGTTGTAGTATGGAAATCCACTGATCAATTAAAACTACACAAAAACATGTAATTAATGTTGTGGCAAATTGTTTATTTTACTCGGGTAAGCCCCAAGGTCGATATAAGCAGTCAACTTATGAACTTAGGATCAATTTCAGATATTAAAGTGCACATGGTCTTCAAGAAGATTTTTAAGTTTTTTATGCAATTATGATGCAGAAATGCAAAATTGACCAAGTTTAGGCTTCTGCAAATTTCAATCAAATGAATTCCAAAAGCTTTAAAACTTGACCATGATGTCAATGTATGCAAAATAAGCTATTGTATTGTTTTTGTTTTTTTATGCAAACTGAATATTTTATGAATGCGGACAGAGAGTGATTAAGAGTAATTTAATTTTAATAATTATCAAATATAAAAAGTAATCCAAAATAAAATTATCCTAGTAGGTCTTTCAATCACAAGTCCAAAGAAATTTTAATCTTCGGAAAATACTTAATGGTCGGCATATTAAAAACAAATCTCTTCTTTCACAAAACGATTTATTCAGAGAACATTATGCAAGCACATGCAGTGATTTTTGGATTTGTGAACGAGCATGATTAATTCTACACAACGTAAAATTTGAGGAATTTTTAGATTAATGAATGATTTATTATCAATTTTATTAGCGTAGATGTGCAAAACATAACACCATTTGACAAAATAACTTTAGTAGATTAACCATAGAGCATAGAAACACCAAATAAATTCCATTATATAGATAATTAATCAAGGTTCAACATGCAAATTTTTAGATATTAAAAATACGGTCAAACGAAAGTGCAAATTGATGCCCAAACCTAAGGGTCTATATGCAAATAAAATAAAATAAAATAAAATATGCAGTTAAGGACCTTTATGCAATTGCTAAAAGTTGGCTAGGTTTCTTTGTCATTTGTCTAGATAGCAGGACAAAAATGTGAATCTAGGAGACTTTGCGAGCAGATGGGCTTGATTTCCAATCATGTGTACATGATTGGACTATTAAATCAGTGTTTGCGGAATTCCCCCAATGGATTTGATATGGTAGATCGTGTGCATCCAAGTGGCTACTGTGGACAATGGTCGTGGCTAAATCAAGTTTGTCTTCTCCTCGCACGGACGGTGATGATCAAAAGTCCAACCTTGATCAAAGGGTACCTGTAGCGCTTTAGACCTCCATCTTCTTCATTAGATACTTGGTGGAGCGAGGCTCCTTCCTTCTCTTGACCTATGGTTATGATAGCTTGCTACATACCTACATGCCGATGACGATGTTGTTCATGAGTTGCAGCCACCGATGACCAGCAAGTAAGAATGAAGACCAAGGTA
This sequence comes from Ottelia alismoides, assembly GCA_037367405.1. Classification (NCBI taxonomy): domain Eukaryota; kingdom Viridiplantae; phylum Streptophyta; class Magnoliopsida; order Alismatales; family Hydrocharitaceae; genus Ottelia; species Ottelia alismoides. The sequence goes on from JAZKJV010000022.1 coordinate 1,449,822, forward strand.
GATTCCTCATCTTGTCGTTACATCATAGAGATGGAGATGGGGTGGGGCGCTGCTCCTGTAGTCGTGCGACGATGGAAAGGAGCGGTATGCTCCGACCTTTGCGAGGCCGGAGATGGTAGATATGGTGAGGTAGACTAGAACTGGATGCATGGGGGTGTTGAGGGGGATGTTGTCTAAATCGGATGGGTTCGATGAGAAAGAACAAGGATGCGCATAACAAAGGTGGTCAACCGAAGCCGTGTTATGTAAAAAACCATCAGTAGGTGAGCGTTCAACCTTAGAGGGAAGCACCTCGCTCAAGCAGGTGTGGACGACGTGAAAGTGAGAATATTGGCTTGAGTAATGCAAACATTGGTGAGAATCCAACCCAAAAAGCATAGTGTTCCGCAACGTTCGTCTACGAAGGGTGAGTCAGGGCCTAAGATCAGACCGAAATGCGCAGTCGATGGACTACATGTAAATATTCATGTACTAGCCCTAATTGGTCTCGAAGGATGGAGGAGGCTAGGTTAGCCGAGAGATGGTTATCAGTTCAAGGATGTTAGGTGATCTTATTTATTGAAGGTAAGAAGGGGTCGAGAAAATGCATTGCGCCAATGTTTGAGTACCAGGCATTACGACGTTGAATTAACCCTTGCCATATGACAAAACGAAGAGACCTATGATGTAAAAGATCATAGCATGAGTTATTCGACAGATTTGTATTCCTATAAATCCTCTCACATCCAATCGATAAAAACGTGAATTAGAAAAAAAGCGACGTGTTAAGTTAATTCTAATCTAAGTTTTTTTGTAATGATTTAATTTGAAATATGGATTATTTATTTGTTTATTATATTGTATATCGAGTCAAATTATTTGCATATACCAGATTCTTACATATTTGGAAAAAACATTATTTTTGGTATAAATTTTTCTACTTACTATACTATTTCATTATAAAGTATAAAAATAGTACAATCGTTACAAAATAGTTAGATATTAGATTCTGTGTCTTAACAAATATTTTTCGGATCTGGACGTTGGTTACGAGAAGAGGAAAGAAGGAAGATCGAGAAAGATGAGGGAGAAGAGAGAAGATGAATAAGATGAGGAGGAGAGAAGGGATAAGAGGTTTACCTGTTCTTCACCGCTGGTTTTGAGTGGATGGAGGTTCTCTCCCAGTTGTTGATCGAGTCACTATGACGGAGGCGAGGAACTCTGTTGCTCGAATGTTAGGTGCAACGACGAGGTTGGAGATGACCTCGTATCACGCCTTGGAGTGGTCTTCGCCGACGAAGAAAAGGTTGTTGTCTCCAGCCCAATTTGCAGATCTCTCTCTCGCTCCCTTGATGTAGATCAGAGATACGAAACAACGGATGCTTTCAATTTGGCGAGACGATGGAGTTTTTAATGGGTTTGACATTATGGATTTTGCATGATATCGACAATGGTTGGGATAAGGTCGTTGGTGGAGGTTGGAGGAGATAAGCGGTAGAGATATTGGAGGGAGGTGGTGGTTGTGAGGGAGTTGGATAACGACCGGAGATGGGGATATGTAGTCGGCAGTCATTGGACAAGGTCAATGGCCATTCGGGCGAGCTGTCAGTTGCAAGATGAAGGAAAAGGGGTTCTTAGCTATTGGATCTTGATTGATCCAACAACGAAGATCTAAAGTTGCTGGAAAAGGGGGATAAAAGAGGAGATGTCTTGGCCGTTGGATCTATTTTAGATCCATTGGTTGCAGTGAAGGGCTGCTGGGAAAGAGGATGTAGTATATGGTTGAGTGTGGAGGCAACATGTGTCACCTTCACAAAAATCACAAACAAAAAGTAACAAAAATCAAAATAATGCAAAAAAATCTCAAATCAAAAGTACAACAACAAAGCCTTTTCCCACAATTAAGTAAGGTCGGCTACATGGATTCTTCGCCTCCATTCATATCTATCTTGGGTCAATCCCGGGCTTATATCCACAAAACGAAGATCCCTCGTATGATCTCAAATCAAAGTGTTCATTAAAATTGTTCATCTTGACGAGATCTACTACTTTCATGGAGCGGAAATCAAAAGACCTTGTATGTACAAATTTGATTTTTTGTGATATTTTATGTACATGAAATATTGAGTTTTTAATTTTGCATTTTTGTGATTTTTAAAAGAAGAAAAGACACAAAAAATGAAATGAAATAAAATAAAAGAACAAGGATTTTTAAAAATTAAGAAAAATAAAAGAATAAATAGATAAGGACTTGTGTGCGAACTGAATTTGCAGACTCAGAACGAGGATTTTTCTTTGGTTTTTATATTTTTTTGGATTTTGATTTTTGGTGAATTTATTAAAACAGAACTCAAATAAATGAAATGGGAAAAAATAATAAAAAGGTGTTAATTTTGTATATCAAATTATAAGAAAAAATTAGTTAATATATACAATATACAATTCGATCCCAAACCCAAGTTTCACATATGAATCCCGATTCTTTTGAGTGTACATTATTTTATTAAAAAGTGAGTACGAGTTCATATGAGACTGTATGTGAGTGATGTATGCATGTACGAGTTTTCAGTCTCAAACTAATGTTTATTTATTCTTTGTTATTTTGAGTGATATGTACACAATGGATCTAGTTTTTCTCAATTTGGAGTTAGTATGAATTGAATAAAAATAGATGAAATTATATGAAATATACAAGTGGAAATGAATGCAACATGAAATGATAATTTATATATGTTATTTACAAGTGCATAAATGTTAATTATGAATTATAAAGGCCTAAATACACTTAATTACTCGGGACAAAGCTTTATTTTTAACTAATTAGAGTGGTGAGTCATGGATTCATCAGTCTCCGCTGCTAAGGGACATTGGCGCCATCTCCTTGTTCCGCTGCACTTGCACGCTGCCTACACTTCAAGCTGATATCTCTAGGTTGGCGTAGAAGAGAGCTTGAAGCCCTCATCTTCTTCGACATTAGGGCTTTAACAAGATTTTTTCGAAAGTTTCATCGTCGATGTATTCGGATCGTTGATGCCAATGCTATTCGCAACACTACTCTTTGAGGTTCTAGTAGCTGGCTTCATCTTCGATGCTTAATTGGTGCACCAAGGGTTATGGAGGGCGGCACTTCTTCAACGCCAAAACAATGAGTCTCTCTACTAATGTTAGTGCTTGTAAATGTGATGGGCTTCATCCCCTTAAGTGGTTCAGAAATTTAGAGATCAAGTAGTAATCACTTTTGATGATGCTTGGCACGATTGCTAGGGTTGTTAGGATGCCTCTCATAAGCACGATTTAAATGGGAAACAATTTTTCGATTAGCAAAACAAAAAAAATTGATGCTACTTTCACCAAGAAATCGATCTTTGATTGATAAACTTGAGATCAAAGTTAGAACGCGAACTTCAAGATTATATCAATACTTGTAATAATGTCAGTCTCCAAGATGAATCCCATAAATGAACTGCTTTGATACCATGTTGAAAATGAGAATGCGGAAAGCAGAATCGTAATCAAGAACAAAACATAAACATCTTAATCTTACGTCTAACCCTACTCCCCCAAGATGAAGCCATAGGAGAAAGCCTCTAGGACTAGTTATTGCATTATTTTTCTCAAAGGTTACAATGGGTGTAGGGATCTATTTATAATCCCATAAGCTTAACAAGTCCTTCCACTTATCCATGTGGGACTAAACAACTCCCACTTATTGGGGGACCAATTACGCGAATATCGGAACAATATACGTAGAACAATCACATCGCATTTACTTCTACCTCTTAAGTGTCTCCTTGATCGATCTACAAACTTCGAGTGATTGATTATCTTGGATGTTTCAAACCTATTACAAAGAACTGATGCGATCAATCGTTCATTCTTATGTGATTGATCCGATTTTTCTTGTTGTTGATTGCTCATGAATATTGTTCAGTTATAGAATGGGGACCCTTTTGATTGTTGGAATAACAATATGTAATTGATTGGTTTCAAATTAATTCTTTATTGACCAATTTTTGTTTGATAAGAATGCCTCAGTGATTGGTCAAAGACAATTCATTGATTGGTCAAACACAATTCATTGATAAATCAACTTGCGTTATTTGATCAATCACCAACAATTTGATATGCTAATATATGAAAATTTTTATATTTTGCTTGTTAATTTTTGCACCCATTTAAACGTTGTAATCCTTCTTAATGAATATTTAACAATGTCATTGGTGCCTAAACATAAGACAACAATTATAGACAAGAAATACAAAACATGAAGAATGCACTTCCAGGGTCTTTCTTACTCAAAGTTTCATTGGGGGCCATAGCTTTGCTTTCTACGCTCACTATGTCCTAAACAAAAAGTGCTTTTGTATGCACTATTTTCTTCCAATTTAGCCGCAACATGCATGTCTTTCAATTCGTATTCATGCCAGGTCATTCAACTATTGAAGCTATCCACTTGTTGAGGAAAACAATGTAGATTTATAGAACTAAAGAGAAGAACCTCCATATGAATTTTATTGATATGGAGAATGCTTATGATTCTGTCCCACGGGAAATAGTGTGGAGAGTTTTGGAGAAGAGACTAGTACATATCCTATACATTAACCTTATAAAGGATATGTATGCTGGAGCTTCATCTTGTATAAGGATCCAATCTGGGAAGACTGACTATTTTGCTATTAACACCATTCTGCATCAAGGTTCAACTTTGAGTCCATTCTTTTTTACTTTCGGTATGGACAAGTTGACTAGTCACATTCAAGATGGGATACCTTGGTTTATGATGTTCACCGATGATATTGTGTTGATTGATGAGACTACAAGTGGAGTAAATAAGAAGTTTGAGATTTGGAGACATGCTTTACAGACTAAATGATTTCATATAAGTAGGGCTAAGACAGAATATATAGAGTGTACCTTTGATGGATGTGGTAGTGAAGGAATCGAGGTGAAGATTGGAGATGATAACATTCAAATTCTTTTAGATACTTGGAATCTATTTTGCAACATGATGGGAAAATTGATGGAGGTGTTACTTATAGTATAAATATAGTTTGGCTATAATGAAGTGGAACCTCTATTGTTCTTTGTGATAAGAAAATTCTTCGAAAATCAAAGGACAATATTACAAAGCATCATTGACACCAGCTATTTTGTATGCATATTGTAGTCTTTTTTTCGGAGAAATGGTGGGATGGACTTCCAATAGAGGCCCATCCAAGAAATATATTAATATTTAATAAAGAAGTAATTATAGCCGCCATGCTTCGTACAGGGCATTGGCATGTCGAAGTATATTTTCGAAATAAAGTCTCCTACCTTAAAGACATTGCATTTCTTGTTAGCCAAAGCGCTCGTATCAATGCATAATTATTTATCCACCCTTGTTCTGATCCTGACCAATATCTGCTAAGTAAAGTTTGAAAAAACTAAAAGCGGAATGAAGCGGTTTCCCTAGAATCGAGTCAAGGTGTAGCCTCGAGGCGGGCGAGGCGTAAGCCTCATTTTACAAGGATAAGTACCTATAAAAGCTACAATAATTATATACTAATGAAATTATATAAATTCTGTCTAACACATGATATATATCACTATAATGTATGGTGAATTATAAAGATAGGAACATCTAAAGAAAGATTTATAAATGTATATGAATGAATCTGTTGATATTTCCCCGGAATTCTAACATCTAACCCAACTTTAAAAACTGTTGTATGCACCCCTCCTGCCATACCATACCCCTACTCCTTAAAAATAAGTTCACATGTAATGTTTTCTATGATATTTGCGGATTCTTATGTTTAAGGGTATAATTTAAGAGTTTTCGACATAATTAAACATGTTTAATGGTATATATGAACACAAAAGCCGTCAAATTTAAGCATTCTTGTATATTTATATCCTAAGCAACCAGACCTTTATAATCATCTGAAATTGCTAATAGGATAAATGATTTACATAAAAAATAGTCTGTAAATAATAAACGCCTCGAGGACCGCCTCGCCTCTGTCTCAAGCACCTCGAGCAAATGAGGCGGTCCCTCTCAGAGACCTATTGAGGCGGTCGTTCTGAGGCGATTCCAGGCCGCCTCGCCTCGAGGCATATGCTCGTGCTTCTGGAGGCACGTTTTTTTGAACAATGCTGCTAGTCGAAGCCCAAAAAGAAACTTGTCACTCCATTAGACATCCGGAATGTTTGCACTACACCACACATCAACCTATCCAGGGCATTGGAAGACCAGATGGTCAACATCCTCTGCCCCTTCTCTACACCTTTGATAGCCCTCCTCGACACTAGGAAAAATCATAGCTCTACGGAATCTCGTCAAAATGCACTCTCTTCTCAACAACCACAAGAACACCTTGACTTGTATGGGAATCTTCTAGCTCCAGATCCTAGCACAGTCTCTGAAAATTTCCGTATTTGTCAGTGAAGGTTGAGTCGAGATCCCCTTATATGCCATTCTTACCGTGTATGTCCCTTCACTCCAGCACCAGGAGTCTCTACCTTCTGATGGCGATGTTGTAGCCTTAATGTTCTCTACATACATACATTAAGGCTCTATATAAAGTTGTACTTTTGTTATGCTAGAAAATCTTTGGTGTAGACCAAATGATATGTAAAGTGGTTAGTTACTTATTGGATGTAACTTCTTCGTGGATTAGTTGATTGGTGTGGTTGATCGAGAAATCCAAGTCATGGAACTTGGATTGTGATTTTTATCAATTAGGTTTTGTACTTTCAAAAGAAGGAAGTAGAGGAGGCTTTGGAGGTTTGGAAACATGGGAAATGTGTATGACATGATGGCATTCCTATAGAATTTTGGGGAGTTCTTGGTGAACGTGGTTTGACTTGGCTTACAAATTTATTCAATGTTATTTGACAAAGTGAGGAAATTCCTGAAGAATGGGGGAAAGCATCATAGTGCCTCTTTACAAGAATGAAGGAGGCATTCAAAATTATTCAAATTACATATGTATCAAACTATTGAGTTACACTGAAAATTTGGAGGCATGTGATCAAAAGAGAAGTGTGATCGAGAGAAGACTAAAGCAAGTTTCCAAGGTAACATAATATCCATTAGGATTCATGTCAGGTTGCTCACGTATTGATGCTATCCATGTATTGAGGAGAATAATGGAGATTTATCTAAAAAGGAAGAACCTCCATATAATTTTTATTGATTTAGAGATGTCTTATGATTTAGTTCCACGAGAGATCTTGTGGAGGGTTTTGAAGAAGAGACAAGTGCATGTCCTATACGTTAACCTTATAAAGGATATGTATTATGGGGTTTCATTTTGTGTAAGGATCCGGCCTGGGATGACCAACTACTTTGACATCATCAATGGTTTGCATCAATGTTCAGCTTTGGGCCCTTTTATTTTTACTTTGATTATAAATGAGTTGACTAGTCACATTCAGGAAGAGATACCTTGGTGTTTGTTGTCTACCTATGATATTGTGTTGGTCAATAAGACTAGAGATGGAGTAAATAAGAAGCTCGAGGTTCAGAGATATGCCTGGCTAAGACCAAACATATGTAGTGCAAATTTAACGGAAGCAGTGGTCGGGGAATCGAGATGAAGATTGGAGAATAACAATCAGAAAAAAAGATTTTTTTGATACTTGGGATCTATTTTGCAACATTTTAGGGAAAATAATGCATATTACTCATACAATAAATACATGTTGCTTAAAGTGGAGGGGAGCCTCTACTGTTTTATGTGATAAGAAAATTCCTTTGAAAATCAAAGAAAAGTTGTCGCAAGACATGCTATGGTCTACGGATATGAATGTTGACATGTGAGCCATAAATATATGTAAAGAATGACAGTAGCTGAAATGAAATCCTACAGTGGATGTGTGGTCATACACAAAAATATCAGAATCAGAACGATGTGATCAGAAGAAAAGTTGGTGTAGCTCTGATTGAGGATAAGATGAGAGAGACCTGGTTACGGTGGCGTGGCCATTTGCAAAAGAGGTTTGCTGATGCACCAGTTAGAAGATGCGAGATTTGGGATGTTGAGTAGGCTAGGAAAAGGTCAGGATGGACAAGAAGTGTTGGAAGGAGGCTATCTGAAGGGATCTTTAATTACTTGGATATAAGTCTGAGAATGACCCAAAGTAGATCTGAATGAAGGCAGAGAATCCATGTCAGCGGCCCTATTTAATGTGGGAGAAGCCATTGCTATTTTTGTTGTTGTAGGTTTTGTACTTTCAAAATCTTGTGTTGGGATGTTTCTTATATATGATTGATTGTTATTAAAAATTATTTTGTAGTAATTTTTTTGCTACATTTGACCATGATCTTTAGTGTGTTTAAAGCGACCTACTTTGTAGGTTCAACACGATAGCACATATGTTACTTTCATTCGTATCCATTTGGTATATCAGTTCTTTCATTTGTTACCAGAATCAAGAATTGTATATACAATCTACCAATAACCAACACCGCAAATTCAGAAGGACAATCCGCCACGAGAACTAACTTTGACGGAATGGATTATGACTATTGGAAGGCATACATGCATATTTTTCTCGAGTCAATGGCCTACAAAGTTTGGAACATAATTGAGACCGATATAAACAACCCGAGAAGAAAGATGGAGTTGCATCTACTGTTGATAAGAAGGCAATTTGCAACTTGAAGGCAATGAACATTTCTTTTTTGCATCTTTATCCAAAGGTGAGTTCAGTTGAGATTTTGCTTTCAAGTCCTCGTATAAAATCTGCCAAGTCCGACTTAGGAAGTTAAGTCCATAGTAAGGAAACATTGAAGTTATTTATTAGAAAAATGTAATCAGCTTTTCAAGATTAAGAAAATGTATTCCGTCAAGGAAATGTACAATCAATTCACGTATATTATGGCAAAATGTGAAGCTAAGAGTTGTTTTACACATAGCCCTAGAGCTCCCTTATATAGGAGAAAAGCTCTAGGGAGAAATTACATAAAGAATACTAAAGAAATAGAAAAACATAAATAAAGATAGAGACATAATTATTTCAACACTCCCCCTCAAGCTGGAGCATATATATCTATCATGCTCAGCTTGGAACAATAACAGTGGAAAAGACCCCTAGCAAGAGCCTTGGTGAACATGTCTGCAATCTGATTGCCTAAAGCAACATGAGAGGTGGAAATAAGCCCTTTTGAATCAAATCACAGGTATAATGACAATGTACTTGATGTGTTTTGTTCTCTCATGGAAGGCTGGATTATTAGCTATGAACATAGCTGCTTGATTATCACATTTGAGGTGGATTGGAAGAGGCACCTCGATAGCTAGGTCAGTCAGGACTGACTTGACCATATCATTTCTGTGTTCCCTTGGGCCATAGCCCTATATTCTGATTTAGCGCTGGATCGAGCAACAACTGCATGTTTCTTACTATTCCACGAAACTAACAAGCTACCAACGAACACAGTGAAGCTTGAAGTATACTTCCTGTCCTTGGGACCCCCAACACAATCACCATCTGCACATCCAGTAACTAAGAGAGATGTATCTCTTCTGAAAAGAATGCCTGTATTTGGAGAGGATTTCAGATATCTCGAAATCATGCAAACTGCATCCATATGAACCTGTATAGGTTGCTCCATGAACTAGCTGACTTTGCTTACAACAAACCATATGTCATGCCTGGTAATAGTAACATATACCAACTTCGCTACAAGATCTCTGTACCGTCTCTTATCCACCTCAAAGTCATTTTTTTAGGCTCAAAGAAAAGGGGGAAGCACTCGTTGGTGCTCGCCCCAATTATGTATTAACTAAAACGGGAGAGGGGAGATATACTTACATTGGGTAGATGGGAAAGAAAGACGCAGAAGGAGATTAGTATACAAGAGAGGAATTCGGCAAACAACTGCCGAGACACCATTAAGTACACCAATCGGATATAAGTCTATTAGCCAAAAAGGTAACATTCTCCCTATAGAAGCGCATGCCCGAGAAGATAGCCTCATTCCTAGCACGCCAGGTGGACCAAAGCCGCGCAATGGGACCCAAAACATCAGCTTTGTCCCTCGTCCTGTTCGACCAAAGGATGTCGCAAAAGTCCTCAATATTGTCCGCACGAGCCCAAGCAACGTCGTCCCAGACCCCCGCAACCAATATACATTGAAAGAACAGGTGATCGGCAGTTTCATCGACATCACCGCATAGCTGGCAAGTGGCGATAGTCTGGGGAAAGAACTTGGCGCATCGATCCCGGGTCAACAAACGCCGTTGACGAAGTAACCATAAGAAGAAGGCGATACGCTCGGGTAAGCGTAACCCCAGAAGAAAGCACAGTCGCGCACAAGGGGGGCAGACAAGGCAGGCGTGGGAGAGAGCAAAGCCCTGTAAGCCTTACGAGTGGAAAAAACCCCATCCTTCCAACGCCAATGGTCCCGTTGCAAAGAGGGGAGGCCACAGATTAAGAGCCTCCATCATCGAGGCGAACTCAACCACGCGCTGATCAGATAAGATCCCAGAGAACGTAGGGCACCAATAGCAGTTAGTCCAGCAATCCGCGACAGTAGCGAGCCTATTCGAAGCAAGCGCGTACAACCTCGGAAAACGCACCTGTAAGGGGCCTCCCCCCAACCAGTCGTCCAGCCAAAACTTGAAAGCTTCTCCCGTCCCAAGCACCGGGGTGAATAACGCAAGATTCCTCGTCAACGTAGAAGAGACACAGCGCCGAAAATGTGAGGAATGGAATTGCAAAAAGGCCAAACCAGTCGTTGCCCAAGAGCGCCCGAAGGACGTTGCAAAAAAAAGAATCGTCCTTGCCCCAGATTTTACTCACCCGTTTAAGAAGGAGAGCGTCGTTGACGCGATCCAAACTCCGGACGCCAAGGCCACCAGACCGCTTAGGCATGGTCACCACCTCCCAAGCGACAAAATGCATCCCACGACCGCCGCCGCCCGAGCGACCCCATAAGAAGCGACGCATACACTTCTCCAGGCGTAGGCGAATCCCCACAGGCATTCTACGCACCAATAGGAGATAAACCGGAATAAAAGAAAGGACGGATTTTAGTAGGATAAGATGACCACCCCGAGAAAGCAAGGTGGCCCTCCAACCCGCAAGGCGCACCTCCATCCTCTCCGTGATAGCCCGCCAATCCGCAGAACGGGCCCGCCCAACCGAGAGAGGAACACCAAGATAAGGGAGGGGAAGCTCCCCAGGCATAGAACCTAGCAATCGGCCACACGGCTCTGCCTCCGAAGGCGTCATGCCGAACGACACCACGATGCTTTTGGAGGTGTTAATCGACATCCCAGAGAGCTCACAGAAAATATCAAGAGTATAAGTCATACCCGCCACCTCATCCTGACCCCCTTCAATGAAGCAAAGCGTATCGTCCGCGAACTGGATTAAGGGCATGCAAAACTCCCCCTTGCGGAACCCATCAGTAAGGCCCGCATCAATGACGCGATCAACCATACGCGTCAACACATCAGAGGCTAAGACGAAGAGAAGGGGCGCCAGGGGGCAGCCCTGATGCACCCCCCTGCAAGGCTGAAATGAGCCACCAGCCGGCCGGTCATTAATTAATACAGAGAGCGAGACCGTGGAGACACATCTGCGCATCCAAGTAATCCAAAGATTAGGGAAACCCCGCCTACGCAAGGCGGACCAGAGGAAGCGCCAATCAATGGAGTCATAAGCCTTGGCAAAATCAATTTTCCATAGGACCCCCTTCCTTTTCTCCTTCTTCCAATCAGCCACCAATTCCGACGCGACGACAATGCAGTCCGCGATATGCCTTCTCTTAATGAATGCCCCTTGCACCGGAGCGATAAGGCCATCCAAGATCCGAGATAGGCGATTGGCCAAAGTTTTGGCCACAATAAGATAAATACCATTGGATACGACAATAGGCCTAAAATCGTCAAAGCGCAGCACCAGGCTTTTTTTTGGAATAAGCACAATATTTGCCCGATTGATGCGGTCGAAACCGAGGATACCAGCACAAAACTCTGAGACGACCTCGAAGACGTCCCCCGATACCGTCTCCCAGAAGTCCCGATAAAAGGCGACAGAAAAACCGTCAGGCCCCGGGGAAGAGTCAATATTTAGGTCCCAGACAGCAGCTTTAATCTCGTCCAAAGAAATAGGACGAACAAGGAACGCGAAATCCTCGTCCGAAATAGAGGGAGCACCAATCCCAAGCCAATGCCACCGCCACGTAGGGAGAGCAGAAGAGATACGTCTGAAATGATCAATGATGGCGCTCCCCATCTCCCTATCCCCCGTGAAGATCGCGTCATTGATAGAGAGGGATCGCATAAAATTATAGCGCCTCCGATTGCTAGCCACCCTGTGAAAGAATGCCGTGTTCGCATCGCCTTCTTTAATCCATTTTTCCCGCGAGCGTTGGCGCCACTCAACAGTTCTCTTGTTATCCTCCTCTTGCACTCGAGCAAGGGCAGAAGTGCGATCCCGAAGCTCGTCAACAGAAAGTTCATGGTCGTTCTCCGCGGAATCTAAATGCATCATAATGTCCTCCGCCTCGGCGCGAGCAGCACGCCGCGCCTGTCTGGTAGAAATTCTGAACTCAACGAGGACCCTCCATAATGAAGCAAGTTTCTGATTAAGTTTAGAAGCCGCCGAGCCAGAGACAGGGACCTGGGTCCAATGATTCTGAACGATATTTTTGAAATTAGGTTCCAACAGCCAACATTTTTCATAGCGGAATATCCCCCAAGGGTTAATGCCATCACCAGAGTCCCAAATAATTGGAGAATGATCCGAGAAGGATCGGGGGCGAGAGCCAACAGAGCAAAGAGGGAAGGAGTCCATAGCCACGCCATTAGCCAAGAAGCGGTCAATCCGAGAGCGAGATGAACTATTTCTCCAAGTGTACAAGACATCGTTCGGGACCAAGTTAACAAGCGCCAAATCATCAAGCGCGTCCAAAAAATCTTGCGAGCCAGGGTCGCGACCACCCCTCCCGCGAGGCCGATCGGAAGAGTGAATGGTGACATTGAAGTCACCCCCCAGAATCCAAGGAATCCCCGAGAAAAAATTTGCAGCCTCACGCATGTCATCCCATAATTCCTGACGTAAAATATGGCACGTAGGCGCGTATATGCATGAGAATACCATCAGAGCAGAAGAGTTGACTCTTTCCAACACAACCGAAATCATGTGACGACCTGCAAGCATGGAGCTAAATGAAAAAGAACGAGATCGCCACGTCACAAGGAAACCCCCGGCGGATTCAACCGCATTAACCACACGGTATTCATCAAAGGGACCGGCACCAAATGATCGCCAAGTATAGTCGTCAATAGCAGCCAATTTTGTTTCTTGGATAAAAGCAACGCCACAACACCATTCTGAGAGACGCGAGCCCAGGGAACGACGTTTGACCAAGTCCCCGAGTCCTCGGACATTCCATGAAGGAACCTTCATTAAGAGAAACCAGAAAATTCGCCCCCAACGAACGCGGATGAACTAAGAAGGAGCCACCACTCAGCAACCGCCGGAGTTCGCCCCAGGGGCATCAACCTCCGGGCCTCCCTCGCGACCTCCATGGCCGCGAACACCCACAACCTCATCCACTGCCTCCCGCATAGTAGCGCAAGATTGAAACACTCGAGCCGTATGAATAGAAGGAGTGCGCCTGCTGTACGAATACCCGAAGCGTCTGAAAGAAGAGTCCATCCCTGAACCTGAGAGTAGAGATCCCGTAGGCCGAGGGGAGAAGGCCTCAATAAGGATAGGGGAAGTTCGCACCGGAGTCGTAGAGACCAGAGGAGGGTTATCAACCAGGCGTAGAGCCTCAACTTGAATCACAAAGGAGTCGGGCAGAGATGTCTGAATATTGTTGTAAATGGGCCTCGGCCACGAACCGAATTGCCCCATAGCATCTCCCCGCGAGATGGGAAGATCCGCCGAACAACCCGAATAGGCCAACCGCATAGGTGGGGCGGATCCGAACCGAGGGAAATGAGAGGGCGAATCGACCTCGGGAACCTCCACGACAGGGAGTTCAGAAGATACAGGCGAAAGATGCGGGATCTGAAAGGGCGTCTCGAAGGATCCCAAAACGTCATGCGTGCATGGCAACTCCTCGGAATAAACCACAGAGCGCTCCACGTGGCACCACGGAGACGAAGCGTCCCGCTCCACGAGAGGAGGCGGAATCGAAGCGTTGGCCTCCCGCCCCGACCCGACGACGACCGGCGAAGCATGGAGAGTCGGGGCGACGGCCAACTCCGGCGAAGCGGGAACCGACGAAGAAGGGGGAATAACAGATAGCTCGGGCTTGAACCTCCATCGGCCAATCTTGAGAGACCCAAAGAACGTCCGCCCAGTCGCCTCGCTGAGGAAGCCCGAACTGCATTCGAAGAGGACCGTAATAGACTTCCAGTCGGCCTTCGGAGTGAGGCCATCGTCGAAGATGGAAAGAACAGACCCCCATCGTCGAAACGCCTTGTTGAGCACATGAAGAGTTCTAGAAAGGAAGGGAACACCTGTAATAGAGGCCATGCAAACCTCGGTTGAAGAAGAGGCACCATCAGCCACCCGAGCGGGCCGCCAAAAAACGTCATCGTTAGAGCCCTTAGCCAGTAAGCAATCCCGAAGCTGTAGGGAAAGGCCGCGCACGCAGCAGTGAGACTGATCCAGCAAACAGAAGTCCCCAAGGAACAAAGGGTCCAGAGTGTCTTGAACATGCGTCTTCACCACCTCCCATTCGACGTCGGGGCGGCATGCAACCCTAATAAGCACCGAGCGAGAAGAGTCGAGGCCCTCCTCCAAACCAGACGAAGACGGGCCCAACACATGCAAGCCCTGGGCAAGAGAGATATCCTTCGTCGAGCCACCCCCTTGCGCAGATGAAGTAGCACCAAACACAGAGCCACCCACCGCGGACTCACCAGGGTGATGAGAGGCCTCCAGGTTATCCATAGAGACCTTAGGCGGGGGTTGAGAACGAGGAGCAACCACCTGTGCGTACGAGCGACCTGGGACCTCCCGCCACGCGGAGTGACCGGGACGAGGTCCATGCACCGAACACACAGAGAACGATGAGTGAAGCATCCCTGACTGTGCCGAGCATCGTTGTCGAACCCACCTGCAAGAGGCACGACGGTGCCCCGTATCCCCGCAAACAAAGCAACGAGGAGGAAGGGGACAACGAGAGGCGAGATGTCCCCTCTCCCCACACCGGAAGCAGCGCCTGCCTGCCTTCTTGTGAGAAACCACCATCCATTCTCCCTCCGCAGCATCCACCTGAGCCTCAGCACCCTCGTCGAGGAAGACGACTCCCTTGCCTTTCGCAGCCCCAACCACTTGCTTCGAACCATCAGCGAAACCCCCTTCTATCTGCGACGCGCCCCGGAGAATCTCGTCAGAGACCCTCGCTTCATCCTCCCTCGCACTTCCAACGATCGCCCTTGACCTCGCACCGCTCGCACCGCTCACGCTCCCTCGCTTCATCCTCCCACCTCCACCTCAAAGTCATCATCATAGAGTCTAGCATTGGGATCCATTGGTGTAGTGGCAGGCCTGCATCTTGTCATGCCTGTCTCAGCTAGAAGATCAGTAAAATACTTCCTTTGTGTCATAACCATACCACACTGATTGTGTGCAAACTCCAAGCTAAGGAAGTAACGTAGTATGAAGGAAATCTTTAGCTGCCTGAATATCCTGTGCATCGCTATCAGTAACAACAATATCATTAACATAAACCGGAACAACATCAATACCTCTCTGAGTTCTCTTAACAAAAAGAGAATGATCTGCAGTAGATCTGATAAAGCCATTTTGTTCAATCAACTTTGAGAGATTCTGGAACCAAGCCCTCAGACTCTGCTTGAGGCCATATATGGCCTTGTGAAGACGACACACCATACTGGACTCCCCCTCAACAACAAACCCTGGTGGATGCTGCATGAACACTTCCTCTTGCAGGTCTCCATACAAAAATGCATTCTTGACATCTAATTGGAAAAGGGGCCAGCCACGTACCACAACAACCGAAATAAGAATATGCAAAGTGGAGTGATGTGCAATTGAGAGAAAGCATCTTGATAGTCCACCCCATAAGTTTACGTGAACGCACGAGCAACTAATCTGGCCTTATATCTGTCGACGGTATCATCTGCCTGATGTTTCACAGTAAATACCTACTTGCTGCCAATAATGGACGCACCCAGAGGAGCTTGCACAACACTCCACGTACCTCGAGACTGTAAGGTTGCCATCTCCTCCTCCATAGCCAGATGCCACTGACTAATCTTCAACTCTTCCTGACATGGTATCTTCACACATGATTGTCCTACAACAAACCGCTGAAAATCCTCAGAAAGACGGTCCAAAGAAGCATGGGAAGCAAGGGGACGCGTAGTGCTTGCACGCTTTTGCTTTCGTAGAGCAACATGAACATCCAGGTCTTCAACACTCGCAGAAGATGTAGCATCCTGGACATCCCGCACCTCAAGTTGTACATGCAAATCACCACTGCCATTAGTAGAACTCAAATGCTCAGAACGTACCTCGGGTGTGCGGGATGATGGAGCATGCACATGAACACGAGGTCGACGCTGATAAACATGGGGAAAGAAAGTAGGTGTGGAGGGTGGTGGTGGAGGGGGTGGTGGAGGAGTTGGTGGAGGAGGTGGTGGTGGTGATGAAGGTATAGTGGAGATCGGAGGTAGAGACATATAGACCTCTTCCCCATCTTTTGAAGAAATGAGCTTGTCACCTGAAGGTGAGAAGTACATAATAGACTCGATATAATTGCTAACATAGTTCCTTCGTCGAACAAGATCGAAGCAACGATATCCCTTTTGGATCTTAGAGCACCTAACAAACACACATTTGACAA
Source organism: Ottelia alismoides (assembly GCA_037367405.1). Classification (NCBI taxonomy): domain Eukaryota; kingdom Viridiplantae; phylum Streptophyta; class Magnoliopsida; order Alismatales; family Hydrocharitaceae; genus Ottelia; species Ottelia alismoides. Next base: position 1,466,632 of record JAZKJV010000022.1, read on the forward strand.
CTCTAGGAGAGAGCTTGCCAAGACTTGGAGACATCTGATGAACAAAAGCCACTGAACCAAAGAGACGAGGCATGGGGGGGAAGATCCTTCTCAGAACACGCAATCAAGAATGGGATATTTTCCTCTAGAACCGAAGAGGGCATACGATTTACCAGGTAACAAGCAGTTAGAACCACATTACCTAGTACGAATGAGGAGCACGACTCTGAATCAAAAGGATCCTAGTAACATCTCGAAGATGGAGGTATTTTCGTTCAGCCACCCCATTTTGTTGGGAAGTATACACACAAGAAGTTTGATGCACATTGCACAATACCATGAGATGCAAGAAATTGGGCAAGATGAGTGCTACAAAATTCTAAGGCATTGTCAGATCGTATAATCTTGATTTTGGTTGAAAAAATGTTCCTTATTTCATTAATAAAGGTCTGAATAACATGACCAACATCACACTTGTTTTTACGAAGAAAGATCCACGACAACATTGAAAACTCATCAACAGATAAGATAAAATCTGTCTATGATGATCGGGGACACGATTGGGACCCCAAATATCAAAATAAATCAACTCAAATAGACTATGACCATTCCGACCCTGACGACTCTGGAAAGTGGACCGATGATACTTCCCAAACTGGTAGGCCTCACACAGAAAGATAGAGCGAGGAGAAATCTGTGGAACAACATGACATAACTTCTGCAGAGGAAGATGACCAAAACAAAGATGCCATATATAGGGAGATGCAGATCTGGTGCTAAGAGAAGAGGCACCAGCATAAGGAGACTGCACACATGGCCTCAAATTTCAATGAAATTCGGTCGAATTTTTGTTGAATATCGATATCTTGTCGAAATCGAAATTCGATCGAAATGACCGAAATAGGGGGCACTAGTATAAAAAATGACCGAAATGACTGAAATTTCAGTCGAATTTACACCGAAATTCCAGCGAAATTCCGTTTCGGCCGGTCAAGGAAATGGTTACCGAAACCGATATTTAGGGCCTTACTGCACCAGTCTGTAGAGACCTCCTTGCTAACGGCCAGAACCAATCATCCTACCCGTTAGAATATCCTGAAACACAAGAGCAGATGGATCTAGAATGGCACAGCAATGTAAATCCTTGGTGATTTGACTAATAGATAGTAAATTAATGGAAAATTCAGGAGCGTAAAGATTATTCTGTAGCCTCATTGCACGAGTTAACTGCATCTCCCCTTGACCACTTATGGGGGAGTGTGTCCCATCTGCTATCACAACAGTTCGTCTCGGCTGGGTTGGACTGAAAGCACTAAACTGACCTCTATCACCACAGAGATATGATGGGATGCACCAGAATCCATGATCCATTCTGACAAGTCAGCCTTGTAACAACTAGTAAAGGCATATGTTGTACCTGATGTAGATGTTGATGCAGAGGCAACTACCTCTGAGGATCCTGAAGGAGAGCTAGTTGATCCAGGAGTAAGCATAATCTCCCTGAGTCTTGGCACAAGTTCGTCAAATCTCTGATCAAATGCATGTGAGGAATTGCTAGCCTGTTGAATCTGTTCAGCGACACGTGCTGAAGTTGGGAACCCATGCTTGGAATAGCATGTTTCCTCAGAGTGGCCTAGTTTGTGATAATAAGTACGAGGCTGATGAGGGGACCGACTACCCCCTCCCCTACCATGACTACCTTGACCACGAAACTGTGCAGGGCCTCCTCTACCATGAGATGCTGCCATGGCTGAGGATGTTTGTGACAACTGAGTACCACCAAAAGATATGGAGGGCCTACTCATCCTATGATATGCCCCCTCTATTGGAGGTATTGTGGCATCAATAAGAATCTGTGCTCTAGCTGCATCATACTCAGGATCAAGGGTCGCTAGGAAAACTCCTGTCATCATCGAAATCCTATATGCCTTGAGCTGCTCTGGTGTGCCAGTCAATGGAATATAACCATGTAGCTTCTCAAACATACCCCTTAGAGAAGTATAAGGGTATGGAGAGGACGACCATTCTGCTTCAACGTGAAGATGTTGTGCTGAAGTTGTAAAATCTTCGACTTGTTCTTCACCGGAGAATATGTAGCGATGTGAATGTCCTACATAGCCTTAGTCGCGGGCTGACTCAGTATGTCATTGGCTATCTCCATGGATACTATTTCAGAAAGCCATACACGTGCATAAGCATTGTTTGCCTTCCATAAGGCGTTAACCCCATTCTTATCAACATGCTCCTCCTGTGTGAGGATATGCTTCTTGCCATCACATTGCATTAGACTCATTAAGTGCATAGCCCACAGTTCATAATTCGTACCATCCATTTTCACAATGTGTGTGCAGGACCTTTGAAGGCACCCATAGATGGAATATTTGCTTTGTTGTCTGACATGATGACAACAATATCTAAGACTGAGGTTGCATAATGTAAGAATAATGTCTGCATGGACATATGGGAAGATGATTGTGGGTGTAGACTCATACCACAATCACTTCCATTCTTTGGTGACTCCTTTGGGTGACTAGAGTATTTTAGATAGTCACGCCACACCTTAAAAACCCAAGAGCAAGAAGCCCCAGGCGATAGGAAGCTGCCTGAGGCGGCTAAGAAGAGGTGGTGAGCTGCAACTACGATGCACAAGCAGACCGCGTGCCTGCAGTGGGTGCACGAGCACCCAGGCGCTTAGGCGACACACCAACAGGTGCTCGGGCGACGCGGGAGGCACAACACGGTGGAGGAGGCGACGCATGAGCACCGACAACGCGTGAGCGTGCATAGGAGGCGGAGCGTAAGGCGGGGGCGACACAAGAGACAATGTGCAGGAGGCGGTGCGCGAGGTTGGCACGGGTCTTTTGGTGGGGAGAGGGATTTAGGGCACATGCTCCGGTCTAGGACTATCACTCTGATATCGCGTGGAAAAATGTGAAGCGAAGAGTTGCATTCCACGTAGCACTAGATCTCTCTTATATAGGAAAAAGCTCTCGGGAGAAATTACATAAAGAAGATTGAAGAAATAGAAAATCGTAAATAAAGACAGAGAAATATAATTATTTCAACATATATCATAAACTTACTTTAGGACATGGATGCCAAACTAAAGCAGAAGTCCCTCGCGAAGAAGCTTTTGTTTTTCATTCATTTACCTCCGGTTGTAAAACCGAAACCACTGTGATTAAGGAAACAAGTGATCTAGAGACACTTCCACTTGATAGTCTAATGTTAAACTTTTTGTTTATAGGTTCGAGAAGGAACTTGAAGCAAAAGCTGAAATTGAGTCTAAGAATGATGAAGTGGTGAATCTCCAAGTCTTGCTTTTTGAGCTCCTTTAACTTCATACTACTCTTGTGAAGATATATCACCCATAAGTTGTCAATTCAACAAACGATGTAGAGACACATCCACTCGATAATCTACGAGGAAAACTTCTTGCTTATAGACTTGGCGAAGTTAATGGAATGAGGAAGAACCTATTATTTGTTACAATTGCTAAGAGAAAGGGCACATTTAATGATATTGCCCCTTCTCAATAAAAAAGACTAAGAAAAAGGAGGTGTTCTCGTAAAGAAAGAGTTTCTTACAAGGAAATCACCAAAAACATGATTCCAACAAGAAAACACTAATAGGAAACATGGATGACTATGTGTCAAGTGACAATGAAGAATTAATACGTACTAGATTCATGGTTTCAATTCAATTGAATATGAATACAACATGAGATTCATGATATTGAGAGATAACAATGAGATTCTTTAACGAGTTATTGCAAACCTTTTGAGAATTACATGACATTCCTTTATCACTAAAAGAGGAAAACAATACTTTAAAGAAAACTAATGAGAATGATAAAGTCAAAAAGGAATATGCGTAAAAAGGGGACATCTTTTTTGAAAAGTCACACTAGCTTATTTGAAATTAACATTAGGAGCTCAGGAGCAAATGCAAAAAGTGTGATGAGTGATCTTGCTAAGTTCACAAAAGATGAAGAAACATAGAGGAAAAACCAGGCAAATCCACACAAATTCCCATTGGCGTGCATCCAACAGGAATTGAACCTACGGATTTGTCAATTTTGAAGCACATCCAAGTTTGGGCATCGGTACATGCCAATCACACTCGTGCATCTAGTTTTATTAGTCCAAAAGAGAACATTGTGTGGATCCCCAAATGTGAATTATAAATCATGATGCTAAACATGTTGGACCCATGAAAGAGCGTGTACTGTATCAAATTGTTATAGGTAAATGATGAAAAATGCAAGAACCTTGACTGAATAAGTCAACCAAAATTATCTTTTAGGGTAATGCTCATGAAAACTCAAGTCCCAGACCAGGGTAAATTGAGGAGCATTGCGTATTTGGTAGTCGGCAGCCATCGCACGCGAGACAAATTCCTAAGTAATATTCTTTTAAGAACACTATTTATGAATTCGTCTCAAAACAGTTTGGATCTTTTCATTGTAGACTTATGCAAACATTTAGATTTCATTGGAGTGTTCCCTACTAGTGACCATTTGCATCACTCGAATGCAATGAGAAGTTGGCAAGGGCCGTTACATCGCTGCCTGGTTGTAGTTCAAAATTTGCCAGGTTTCTCGCACAAGGAACACATGCGAGTCACTAAGCTAGTTTCGTTGCAACACTGCCCGGATGCAGTCCAAAATTTGCAAGGGTTCTCGCATGATGCACGCATGCGAGTAAAGAAGTTAGTCCAAAAGAGGTTGCAAAGGAAATTATGGATAGGTAGATAGAATATTGACACTTTGACTGACAAATCGATGGAGATAGTAGATACAATGGAAAGAAGGAAGATTCAGATACTATGTCTCCAAGAGACATAATGGGTTGGAAAGGAAGCAAGGGAGATCAAGAAGATGGGCTTTGCACTTTTGTATTCAGGTAAAGATAAGGACATAAATGATGTTGGGGTGGTTGCTTATAAGGATTTGAAGGATTATATGGTCGAGGTCCAAAATGTGGGGATCATATTATTTTACTAAAATTGATTTTTGAAGAAGAAAGTCTTAATATCATTTCAGTTTATGCACCACAAATTGGTTTAGATGAATGGATTAAACAAGCTTTTTAAGAGAATTTGGGTAAGATTGCGCAAGGAATCCCACAAAGAGAAATGATTTGCCTAGGTGGTGATCTTAATGGACACATGAGAAAGGATGCTTCAGGGTATGCTAGTGCTTATGGAGGCCATGACTTCGGGGATAGAAATGAAGAGGGAAAAGTCATTTTGGATTTTGTAGCATCTTGTGATCTTTTCATAGCAAACACTCTTTTCAAGAAGAGGGAGGAGCATTTAATTACTTATAAGAGTGATTCAACTAGAACACAGATAGATTACTTTGCATTGATGAGAAGAGATCGGTTGTATTGCAAAGATTGCAAAGTGATTCGGGGAAAGAGTTTGACAACCCACCATCATTTGTTAGTCATGGATGTGCAACTAAAAGGTATGGTAAAGAAAAGGAGAGTTCCCAAGATCACTAAAACTAGATGGTGGAATCTTCAATTGAAGCAATCAAGCTTTAGGGAGAAGGTTTTAGGAGACTTATCTTGGGATTGTAACAAAAGTGCAAACGAGATGTGGGAGGCGGTAATATCTTGTATCCGAAGGGTACCTAAAGCGATGCTAGACAAGTTAAAGGGAGGAGCTTCGGGATAGAAGGAGGCTTAGTAGTGGAGTGGATGGGTGCAAGAGAAGGTCTAAACTAAAAGAACATGCTTTAACGCCATGTCTAAGGATTGAACAGAGGAAACTATCACAAACTACAAAATAGCGAAGAAGGTAACAAAGAAGGCTATGAGCGAAGCCAAGTCAAAAGCTTATGAGGTTTTGTACAAAAAACTTGACTCTAAGGAGGGCTAAAAGAATATATTCAGGTTGGCCAAAGCAAGAGAAAGAAAGACCAATGATCTTTCTCAAGTGTGATGCATTAAGGATGAGGAAGGCCATACACTTATTATTCAAAAGGATATAGAGACCAAATGGAAACGACATTTCTATAAGCTTTTCTTTGGGGAAGGAAGTAGAGAGATCACTTTGGAAGATCTAGCTAGTTGTGAAAGTTACTTGAATCGTTCAAGCTATAGACGAATACAGAGGAAGGAAGTAGAGGATGCTTAAAAGGTTATAAGATCCGGGAAAGGTGGAGGACCTGATGACATTCCTATTTAAGTATGGAGAGTTTTTGGTGAGCATGATTTGACTTGGCTTACAAATTTATTCAATGTTATTTGGTGAAGTAAGAAAATGGCTGAAGATTGGAGCAGAAGCATCACAATGCATTTTTATAACAACAAAGAAGATTTTTAAAATTGTTCAAATTACAGATGTATCAAGCTGATGAGTCATACTATAAAAAATTGAGAACGTGTAATCGAAAGAAGGTTGAAGCAAGTTTTCAAAATAAAAGAAAATCAATTCGGATTCATGTCAGGTCGTTCAACTATTGAAACCATCCATTTGCTGAGGAGAACAATGTAGATTTATAGAGCTAAAAGAAAGAACCTCCATATGATTTTTTATATATTTTGATAAGTTTTATGATTCTCTCCCACGGGAGATATTGTGGAGTTTTGGATAAGAGTGAAGTACTTGTCCTATACATTAACCTCATAAAGGATATGTATGATAGGGCTTCATCTTGTGTAACTATCCCGTGTAGGATGACTGAATATTTTAACGTCAACATTGGTCTGCATCAATGTTCAACTTTGATTCCATTCTTTTTTTACTTTGGCTATGGAGGAGTTGGCAAGTCACATTTAGGATGAGATACCTTGGTGTATGTTATTCGATGATGATATTGTGTTGATTGATGAGACTAGAGATGGAGTAAATCAGAAGCTTGAGGTCCAGAGACATGCATTGGTGACTAAAGGATTTTGTATAAGTAGGGCTAAGACTGAATATATGGAGTGCACTTTTGACGAAAGGAACTGTGTAGGAATCATGGTCAAGATTGGTGACGACAATGTTCAAAAGAAGGACTCTTTTAGATACTTGAGATCTATTTTAAAACATATTGGAGAAATTGATGGAGATGTTACCAATAGAATAAATACAGATTGGTTAAAGTGGAGAGGAGCATCTATTGTTCTCTATGATAAGAAAATTCCTTTAGAAATCAAAGGAAAGTTTTACAAAGCACCCGAGATACCTGCTATGCTCTATGGATCTAAATGTTTGCCTGTGAAACATAGACATGTGCAGAGAATGGCAGTAGCAGAAATGAAAATACTAACGTGGATGTGTGGACACATGTAAAGATCGGATTAGGAATGATGCAATCAGAAGGAAAGTTGGTGTAGCTCCGATCGTGAATCAAATCCGAGAAAACCGCTTTAGGTGGTTTGGACATGTACAAAGGAGGTCAGCTGATTCACCAGTTAGGAGATGCGCGTTTTGGGATGCTGAACCAGCTAAGAGAGGGCGAGGAAGGCCAAAGAAGTGTTGGAATGAGACTATACGAAGGGATCTTAGTTTTTTGAACCTAAGCCTGAGATTGACCCAAGATTGTTTTGAATGGAGGTAAAAAATCCATGTAGTTGACCCTACTTAATGTGGGAAAAGGTTTTGTTGTCATTGTTGTTAGGGGCAATGCTCATGAAGATGTAAACGATTACAACTAGCCCAAACTTAACATTCGAAGACAGAAACATGTAAAGATGGAAGAAATCCATAAGTGCTTGACATATATCCGTTAGATAGACATGTATAGAATTCTAAGGTTACCTTTTAAGGTCATTTCATTCTTGTTTTCTACCACATGACTTCGTTTGTTGTTAGTTTTTTTATTATTTACACCATAAACGATTAAATGTGAGAGCATTTCGTTTTCCCTTGAAAAAACGAATGGATTTTTTGATGGGGGAGATATTCCTTTAAAAACTGGAGAGATTTGAATTTTAAAAATAGGGAGAAAATCGATTTTATTGAGAAAATCTGTTCAAATTTTGATTATTTGATTATGTCAAAAGGAGGGAGTAAAGCAGAGATGTTAATCATCTTATTTTTTATTATCATAAAACCTGGGCAAATGCTGGTATGTAGGATGCCCTAAAGACATGAAGTCAACAATGTTTATTGGAAGCTCACTAGTCTCATAAAAAAGCAAGAAATTAGCTCCTCTCACTAGATTAAGTGCTGAATATGAATACAAAACCGTGGTACAAGATAACACTGAGATGATGTAGGCCAGGTATGTTCTGATGGACCTAGCCAATTCACACCTCTTCCTATGCAGCTGCTATGTGACAATCTTGATGCATTATTTATTGCAAACAATTGCATGAGAGAACCAATTACATCTAGGTGGATTGCCATTATACTAGAGACATGATAATATGATATAAAAGGCCTTTACTTTTATATCCCATGGCAGCTCAATGGAACAAACTGCAGATATATTCACTAAAGTTCTAGCCATAGGGCCATTCTAGAAGTGTTTTGCGAAGATGAGCATGTATACGCTCCAGCTTGAGGGGGAATCTTCTGGGAAATAGTAATGTCATTTCTTCATATGTTGTTTCCTTTTTTATTTCTTTCATACGTTATTTCCTTTTCTATGTATTTCTTTTTTTGTTATTTTTTCCTTTAAAGTTTCTCCTCTGTATAAAGGAGCCTTATGGCATCTGAATGAAGAAGTCATTCATCTCATTCCGCACCTTCGTCTGACTTCTGTCCAACCTGTGCTATGAGATGCCCTTCTTCTCCCCTCCAACAACATCACATCTCTCACAATGCCTGCCTTGAACATCCTGCCATATGCCGCACTTCCATCCCTTCTCTCAACCTAACATCCGTCCCCTTCTATTGTTTCATGTAGAGGGAGGACAAACTCCTTTCTTTGCTTTTGTTTTTTTTAAAAATAAAGCTTATTCTTTTGATGGATTTGAAGAGTGCCTTGACCCATGCTTCTTAAGGTCAACTAAATGTATGGTTAATTGCTACACTGAAAACAATAAATACTGGTAATTACAGATTTTTTCAATATTGGCAAAGGATACCATGTAAAAAAGCTCTTTTATAAAAGGGAGGAGCCGGTAACTTTCCTACACCCACTATTTTTTCTCTCATTTTATTTTTTTTGAAATAGATCCTTGGGGGATTTACTTAAAATATTAAGTAGAATATGTGTTTCAAATTTCCTGTAAAGCAGACATTCCTAACATGCCCATCGGAAGGAGTAGATTTCAGCAAATCTGAGACCGTTAAAATTCGACTGTTTTAATGGGTAAGCTAGAAGTCCCAAATAAGTTGAAATTTGAATGACGCGACGGTGATATATGTTGATCTAAATCACATAAGGATCTATTTCAAAAAAAATAAAAAAATGATAGAAAAATGGTGGGTGTAGAAAAGTTACATACACCTGGGGTTTAAGCTCTCCAACCCCTTATTATAAATAAGTTTAGCACAGTTCTCATCTGAGTAGTGTTTCTCAATTTTAAGTAACTAGCATCACTTTGCTTTTAGGTCAACTGGAAAAGTTGGTGTTGGCCACACCGTATATATATCGGGATTGACTTGCCTTATCTCCAAAAGAAAGCAGTAAGCATCTTTTCTTCTGATTCCATTCATAGGCATCCTTGCTACCAGTGAGCATATTTTTACATAAATTGCATATTAAGAGGAAATTAATTATTTACTTTTGCGGCTCTTTGTATTTTGCCACTATTTTTGTTGATGCCTGTTTCGCTGTTAATTTCTTTCAGGGTCGAACTCACATGGTTTGAACGAGAACCTGGGGCATCTCTTGTAAACATAAGTTCTCTGCCAGCTTTGCTCAATTCCTCATGCCTTCACAGTCCTTCTCATCTTTCTGAAATTTCCAGTAACACTAGTACTACGCATGTACCATTCTAATCTTGTTGGCACTATTCTGTTTCTTAATCCAGTCCGTGTTATATAGCCACAGCTCAAGATGCCACTTATTCTAAAACTTTTTACTTGTTAGTCTAAGCCAGTTGTTTAATTAATTTAACAGATTATTAGTAGCCGTTTTCTAATTTTGCCTGTATTCTTGAACAGATATGCAATGTGCATCTTGACCAGATTGAACAGCGTCAAGTAGACTCGATGCTTTTGCATGCTATTTGTGGTCATGTTGTGATCGTTAGATCTGATGGTTTGTCAGAATGCAGTTTTTGCTCTTCCCGTGATGTCAAGATACTCCGCAGTTTCCATTTGAAAATTATTCTGGCTGACGAAAGTGGGAAAATCAGTGCTTGGTGTACCGGTGCCACTGCCGCTGAGATGCTTCAGATATGTCCTGATGAATTTTATGCATTGCCCGAGGCAAGAAATACCACTATTTTTGTTGATTTGCATATCTAGTTTCTAATATTTCTGATGGGATGGGACTCATTATATTCTTTATTTGTTTAAAATTCGAATTTTTTATAAGTATTTTGGGCTGCAATTCAGGAAACATCAGTTAGATAATCGACATCTCATTTGAAAATTTATGTGCTTGCCCTTAGAATCTTGGTAGATCTATAGAGTTTAGAAAGAAAGTTTTGGAGTTTAGAAACAAAGCTTATTCTTTCTTTCTGTAGCTTGCTTTTAAATATTCTCTAAATGCACAGATGATTCCATTGTAGTTAAAAAAGAACTGTTACCTGCCAGATGATTATCCGTTGGTACTAAATACAATGTCCGTGATTATCTCCTTCATATGTTAAGAAAACCCTTTTAAGATTTATTTAGTTTTTTTTGTGTTAACTAGTATACTCATTGTTTTTAATGCTGACTGTTGGAAGATAACAAAAATATGCACAACAGCAGGAACAAATAACTACATATATTATATACATGGGTCGTGATGGTTCCGAATGAACTCTGTAATCTAGGGTAGAAGAACCCTCAGGGGATTAGATCTTTGTATTAAGCTGCTCAAGGAATACAAAAGGTGTGAGACTCTATATATAGTCCCACTACTGCACTTTGTCTCGCCAGTAAGGAATGTGGGATTAAACATAAGAACAATATAATTTGATCTTGGAGAGATCCCATTACCTATCTAAATATATACTTTAATTTTCTCTCTCAGATGGGAGATAAGAAAGCTGAAACTTGTACAATGGAAATCGTCAACGTATCTTTACTCGACATAACTTTTGAATAAGAGATGTTGATGTGACATGCTCGAAGTAAATAACATTGGGAGGAGACTAGTACGGGCCCATGCAACCAATTTCTATGCCACATCAGAGTCAATACGACACGACATGATTATGCAAGAATCATTGCATTAATATTTGCTTCTCCACTTGGAGATATGTGAGTATTATAATTAAACTTAGACCATTCTCCCTGGACTCATGTTAGAGTCGGAAGACTCTAATCACTATCTTTTATTTTGAAACCATTGAAGATCGAATCAATGAGAGAGATTGGCGTGTCTTTGCTCTCATACTATATATGATGCTCCATCCTTTTGGGGACACCATATACGTCAATATCCGCCACGACCAAGATCTATGATATTCAAGAAACCCATCTCATGTACATTTGATTAACATTCGCAATATATAATTGACAGGAGAAAAGCCATGAATATAAGAAAATAAAATGATGCATTCATTTTCATCACTCATTGCCGAAATATACATTCCATGTCCACAAGAGATACATTACCTATATATATGAAACCTGTCACAATATGCTTTCAAAAGTATCGCTTTACAATATCTCTCAACCAAAGCAAAAGTTGGAAGCAAAAGTGAAGTAAACAAAAGGCCACGTACCCTACTGGTGCAAGTTGATCAATAGAAGCTTGAGCAATACATTTACTATTGCTACATCCGCTCAGGTACACATACTAGGTTCACATGAAGGTAACATTATAAATATGACATTAGTGTAAGGTAAGTAAGGATTGTGTAAACTCTCCCAGGTACTTATTAACACTTCGCATCACAAACATTTTATAATGCATATATGAATTCACATATGGTCACATATTCAACACGTAATTTAGTTCTTTTTATTTTCAACACCAGATAGAACATCATAGAAATTGTCCAAGTCTATTATATATTGGTAAAAGACCTCAATGATATAGTTCATGAGTTTGGACTCAGTCAGTATCCATTATCATATAACCCACTCAGGTAACATCATCCGAGGATCTCTATTTTTCTCCAGATATATGAAAGCGGTACATTATTCTCCTCCTCCGTTCACCACAATCTCAGAACTTCTCTTATAGTGCTAATACTTAGAACACTAAGCCAAAACTAGTATCTAAGTGCTCTATGCATGAAAGAGAAACATAGAATGCCAATCACGCAACTTGGCATTCTGCTCCGTTGAGTGGGTTCCGGATACACATCGGGCACCAAGTACTTCGTGTCACCCAATCAACACAATATGGGGTCGCGACCATCTAGGTTTCTACCCGAGGCCAAAGGGTGCATATCCATCCCTTGCGACGCCTAGCTCCATGTCATTGTGAAATCTCACAACATGAGATATAACACCGATCACAACCACAATCATTTTTTATGCAAGCATCTCATGTAGGAGTTTGGGTCATTGGTACTCATGATTTCGATCTCAGATCCCCATGACACATGGACTTGTTACTCTGCACACCCATCCCAAAAGGGAAAGTTGTCATGAAACCAAAAATAGTGTCTTGATATGAATATAACCGACTTGTTGTATGTGACCCAACATTAGTAAATTTATCCCATAACATTAGTCAGTGTTGCAGAAGACGGTATTCGGTATTCAGTCGGAGGAGTCACTGAATAGAGAATAATCGGTATTCGGGTGACTATTCAGAATTATTCGATTTTGTATTTTTTTAATATAAAAATTATTTATAATACATATATTCTTATATTTTTATACATATATGGTCATTATTTAACATGAATTTAAGATAAAAGTATCAATCAATATAATAAACATATAGAATTTGACATTTGTGGAGATACCATGGTAAAATGTAACCCATAAATGTTGAAAATTGAAAATAAAAAAAATAAAAATACGAAGAGTCAAACTCCAGTCGGCCGAATAGTCGGCCGACTATTCGGTCGGGCCGACTATTGCCCGACTGGAGGTTTGTTCAGTCGGGTACCCCACCGCACCTCATAGTCGGACCGACTATTCGGGATAGGCGGCCGACTATTGTAACACTGACATTAGTAATGTTTCCCATCACGTCTATAAGGTGACCTGGTATAGCGATCTGCATGGGTGACCTTCCATCTGCTAATGATAACATGCCATGGAGTGACCTGCTATAGGTGACCTACTATGAGGCAGTCTGTTATGATGACAACCGGCTATGGGTGATCTATCATGATGACCTGCTATGGGTAAGTTGCCATAAGGTGACCTACTATGGGATGACCTGCTATGGTGACATGCAAGGTAATCTGCTATGTTTTCTACTATGTTAGTGGGTTACTTGTTGTATGTTCCACTATGTTATTGGTGACATGCTAGGTGTTATGCATTGCTCGCATGATTTTATCCCATCTTCCGGAATGGATTCCGAGAGCTACGCTATGTTAGTTATGCATAAGTTAGGAGATTGTTAGTGCATGAGCATGCATATTTTGTTAATAAAACATGTGTGTAAAGCTTGTATCTAGGTCAAGAGCATGAAAGCTACTGGACCAAGAACAAGCTCAAGCTGAGGAGCTCTGGTTTAGGTGAATAATGAGCTAATATCTAAAAGAAGTTCAAAGCTAAGGAACTTCAGCTCAAGTTCAAGGAAATATCTCATGCTAAAGAAGACGAAGCCTTTTTTTATTGAGTCATGCATTCTGTAATTGTCTTAGAATGTAAAAGTCCTCTAACATCATGCATATTGCATTTCAGTCCTTTGACTTTTACTTTTAAGTTAAAGAGTTAAGTTGATCGATCAACCATTCTGACTGATCGATCACATTTGATCGATCAACATTGTTTCTTGATCGATCAATATTAGAATTATAATGACTATATTCTGATCGATCAATTTTACTATCATTTTTTTATTCTGGTCAATTATCTAAATCCACATGATCGATCTTTTGATTCTGATCAATTATCTAAATCCACATGATCGATCTTTTGATTCTGATCAATTATACGTTGTTTCTTGATCGATCACATTCCATTTAAGGAAGTTTTTTGAAGGTGATTTCATTCCTGATTTGTTTACAACTACTTTTTCAAAGCTAATTGTTATGGAGACTCTAGCTTTATATATAGGACCTCATACCTCATTCTACAACACACAACTAGAGCAACAAGTTCTCTTCTCTTTGCTTTCCACTCCTTACTGTCAGAGAACGATTGAAGAACTACTTTTAGATATGTTCTTCACGTCTACAGCTTTGATGTTCTATGATCAATTCTTACGAGCACACTACTTGCTCTGTAAGATCGTGTTAATTTATCTCATACTATTTACTACATATTTACTTTGATATTAAGTTTATTAGGAATTTACGATTGTATAATTTGTATACGGTTGAGTTGCCCTCGTAATGAACTCGGTTGAGATACGGTTTTGTTGCTTGTGTAAGCAACTCAGGTTACTGGAAGACTTATGTAGGTCGTGAAAGCCCGATTTCGGTTTGGGATACTTTTATTGTGATTTTTATCCATGAGTGTTTCCACGTTAAATACATGTGCATTACGGATTGATTGCTTATCTTGTGATTAAAAATGTTGCATAATGTTGTGGTTGGTTGAGCTTATTATTTGCAACGATTCAAGTCATACTGTTTGATCCACCCGCAACCATCGGCCAGTGTCCACGGGAAAGTTGGTGTAGCTCCGATAGAGGATAAGATGAGAGAAACCCACTTAAGATGGTTTGACCATTTGCAAAGGAGGTCGGTTGACACACCTGTTAGAAGATGCAAGATTTGAGATGTTGAGCCAGCTAATAGAGGACGGGGAAGTCCCAAGAAGTGTTCGAATAAGACCATCCACAAGGATCTTAGTTATTTCACTTATTTTTATCTAATATGAGAATTACCCTAGATAGATCTGATGGAGGCAAAGAATCCATGTAGACAACCCTACTTAATTTGGGAAAATGCTTTGTTGTGGTTGTTGATTTGACCAATGAATCTTAAACGCATTATATTACATATAATTCAATAATATATTTAGATATTTGTTTAATACACATTGATAAATATATATGTCACACACATAGACAGATTTTTAGTAATATGGATATCCATATCCATTAGAAAAATTTGTAACCATGTTTGTATCTTAAAAAAATTAAAAATGATATCCATGTCCTTATTTGTATATGCAAAAAAAAATGAAAACCCATATCCATATACACCAAAGTTGAAAATACATATCCATATCCTCTTATAAACGGATAGGATGACTCTTAGAAAATAGGAATGCATAAGCGAATACCAGAGATGAAAAATAAAATTTAGAAGAATACGAGATTTAACGTGGAACCCTACTCCCTAAAGAGTGGAATGAAACCACGGTAGAACACCTCAAAGGGCTGATGTGTTCATTGAACTTTCTCCTTGGATACATGGGGTGAGGGGCTTCTTATATAACCCTCATTAAGTCTCCACTTCCCACAGACGGTAGATGTGGGACTAAACCACATGATGTGTCAAATAGATCCTGGAGGGATCCATTTACCCATCTACTCAAGTGACACATTTAAACAAATACTCCAACACTCCCCCTCAAGCTGGAGCATGCAATGCTCAGTTTTGGAAAAATAGAAAGAAATCTCAACTTACGCTATATGACACTATAGACAATATCAACTTAATGTACACAACTATCAACTGTTGTCGAGGACGTTGCTTCTCATGCCTTGCAGGTGAGGAGAACAAACGGGCTAGAGTGCGAGTCAAACTAGGTGTACTCTATACTGTGCTTATCAGAGTCACCAACTGAAAATGAGTCTCCATCTGAAGAATTCTGCCTCGCCACAACATGTGGACAATGTCTCCATCTCTGAAATGGCCGAATAAAGAATGTCGCTAATTATCCATACGTAGTTCTCTGAAGATGGGTCTCTCTCATAGGGACCTCGAAGTGAGTTCTCTTTCTAGGAACCTCAGAAGGACCTTGTACTAGAGTTCACGATCGCTTGAGAATGGAGTCTAAAAAAGTCTTATCGTCGGAGAACTGGGTCTCTCCCATCTGGCTCAGAGAATAAGATCTCTACTCTGGAGTCCATATGAAACCACATGAAAACCCTATGCCACATGGCATAGGGAATGGGATCTTTACTCTGGAGTCCCTAAGGATCACATAAAAACCTTGACCAAAACACAAAAGATGGGGACAACAAACAATGATGGAAAACATGTGCACATCTGAAGAGAAAACCACATACACGTTCGTGTTCGAAACTGAAGACTCAAAACCAATATGACGTCGAGTCTGAAAAACCATAGAGTCTGGAAATATGGTTGGTCTGGAATTTGACATCTGAATCTGGAACGAACCTGTGACTCTACACAATACTCTCCCTTTATCCTATATTTGTCGGAAAATCAACATCGATCAAGTTGGAAGAAGACAAATGAAATGAGAGTACAAACATCACATAAGCCGTCACATTTTTTCCATTTTTTCTTAAAAAAATTGAAATCTTCATTTTTTACAGTTATTTTATTCCTTTTGTTAATAGAAATCACCCCTTTTTTCAAATAAACCATTCACTTTTTATTTTGCGGCCTTGCTTTTTTTAAACCAGACCTCTTGGCTTCTTCACGGCTGGACCTCCCCCTCCCTTTTCCTTCATTCATTTTTTTAAATAACATTGGCCCACTTGGACCTTACATCACATTCACACGATTTTGGGTTCCTATCAGGGGATCCCTCTTTGATATCGCTGCCCCACGATGGGATTCATACTCATCGTGCCCCACCAGGAGGAGGCCTCGCCTGCGTAAGGGAGGAGAGGACGACACCATCTGCTGCCTGGAGTGTGCGCCTCATGCGCGCTTGGAGAAGACCCGCCTACTCAAGATCGCCTTTACGAGGAGGTAGCCGGATCACAGGAGAAGCTCCGCCTGGAGCGGAGGAACCTATGGATGGTGAAGGATTCCTGTGCGAGGATGTTGGAGTGCGAGGTTGTGCGTGGGAGGAGGTTGTGTCGTCCTCGCCTGGAGTTCCTGATGGAGGTGCGACACGTAGGGGTTCGCTGCTGGGTTCGGTAGGAGTATCGCCTCTGGGGTTCCCTCGCATGCTTTAGGAACCTTCTCCTGAAGGTGATCAATCTGGAGGAGCAACAAGGATGCACAAATGTGCGACAATTTGTTCAATATGGATGTGTGTGGGAGAGCCTTTGCGGTTGGGAGGCCCAGGGTTTCTGCCGCAAGGAGCATCCACTAAGGGAACCCTTAGGCTTCGCAAGGTCCTTCTTGTTGCCCTTTTTTGAAGAAGAGGGCGTGTGGGGCCCTTTGTGGCATGGCTCATGGCAGAGGGTGCGCGATGTCATCTTAAGGGAAATGGAAACCTCCGCCTGAAGCTTTGATCTGGAGGATCCCAGAACTGCTAGAACTAAAGTTGCAGAACACCCTAGAACTGTAGATATAAGGTTTTCGAATTTTCAACCACTGAATCTTCATGAAATCTCCATAATAACAACTCCAAGAACTTGCAAAATTCAGGTTTGAGGAGAAACCCTAAAATCAAACCTCGAATCTCGAAATAAGAGAACATAAATCTTCAACAATAAATCCACGAGAATCGAACCCGCTCTGATACCATGTTATAAAATAAGAATGCTGAAGCTAATATCAGAGATAAAGAATAAAACGTGGAAGAATACAAGATTTAACGTGAAACCCTACTCCCTTAGGAGCGGGATGAAACCACAGGAGAATGCCTCAAAGGGTTGATGTGTTCATTGAACTTTCTCCCTGGATACATGGGGTGAGGGGCTTCTTATATAGCGCTCACTGAGTCTCCACATCCCACAGACGATAGATATGGGACTAAACCACCATCGATGCACCCGCGCATCCGATGCATCTTCCGCCTTTCTCATACTCTTCAACCTCGTCTGCACCCGCACCTTCGAGAGATGAGCACCGTACTCTTGTTATAGTTCAGCGAGAACAAAGACCCGCCCCTCGCGATAGCGAATCCGCCCTCGCGAAGAGGAGGTCCTCGCAACTTCAGGACCCTCGACATCTATAGTAGAATAGAGAAAAGCTCTATTCCGAGCTCGCCCCTAGTCTCTTTGGTAATATCCAGCTAGTCAAAGAACCAACATTAACCTCTCTCACTTGCTACGAGAATTGTCTTTATCTCCGGTGCAATGAGGGAACTTGTACGCTTCGCAGTGAGAGATGGAAGAGGCTGCGTGGCAGGCGCTATTGATGGCGGTGTGACGAAAGCAAAGTGCAGTGAAGGCCCAATCTGCTATCAGTATGGGACTAAACCACATGATGTGGTAAATGGATCCAGGAGGATCTATTTACCTTTCTACTCAAGTGATGCATATAAACAAATACTCCAACAATGGTGATTGGATACAGATATATCTGTATCCGATGGCATCCCTAAGAAGCACCATTGTTTTAGTTTCTTGAGTCGACTTCTCGTAATTAGTAATCCATCCTTATGGCTAACAACCTATTGAAGTTGTCGATCTAGTGGTAGTTAATGAACAAGTGATTTCTACTGATAGCTTTAGTATTGCGTCTATGTTAGACTTATCTACTCAGTAGGAATAACTTACGGCAAGTTCACCGATGATTTTAATATATAATATCCTTGAGGAAAGGCTAGCGAAATCACTCCAACTACCTACTTACTGACTACTTTACTCTTGATAAACTCTCACGAGAGTACACATAGTTCATTCATGCTCTGTAAGAAGTAGTGATTCCAAAGATATGTGGGTGGAAGGCATCAATGATTGAAGAAATATTCACCTTACAATCTAGGGAAATATGGACCATTGATTCCTCTCTAGATGTTGTTTTGGTAGGTTGTGAATGACTGCTTACAGTGAAAAATAGAGTAGATGGTAGAGTTGAATGCTATATGGCACAATTACTTGCAAAAGCGACTTAAATTCATGACATAGACTATCATGTCACTTTTTCTCTGATAGTCAGCCATACATCTCTTTGAATTCTTCTTGTAGTTGTAATCTTATGTGACGATCTAGAAGAGGAAGTCTACATGCAACAACCACTTAGTTTTGCTCTTGATTGGGAGACTAAGCATGGCCTCAAATTTCGATGAATTCGACCTAATTTTGATCGAATTTCGATTTCGACAGGGTATCAAAATTCGGCGAAAATGGCCAAAATGACCGAAATATGGGGGACCCTAGTACAAAAATGACTGAAATAATCGAAAATTCGATCGAAATTCGATCGAAATTTCATTTCCGTCAATCACCGAAATGGTGACCGAAACCGAAATTGAAGGCCTTGAGTCTAAAAAGGCACGCTGACTTTACAAAGCAATCTATGATCTCAAGAAGTGTTCGACAACACAGTTTCATATGCTCTCAAATGTTATTTAGGAATAAGGTTTCATTTGTTCTATGCAGTTCATTCACTCTTTGTATCTCATCATCAGTGATGACAATTTACATGGGATAAAAAGACTAAGAACGTCTTAGTTTAATGGTTTGTTATCAAGGTACGGGTCAACTACGATTCAGGGCCTACAATTTTCTAGAAGTGATAATGAACTTGTAATGAGTTGGAGGGAGTTTTTTAATAACCCTTTTGTGGAAGTCTTTATGAATGTAGGAATGATTTTGTACATGTGGATCCAAATATAAAATAATATGAAGATGATACAAAAGAGGTAGATGCATCGAGATATAGAGATATTGTTTAGAAAGTCCTATGTATGACTATCATCGTGCGGCTCGTGGCATACATTTTGTTTGTTGGAAGCTATATTAGCCAATTCATGGCTAGGCCAAGGCAAGCTCATATGGATGCAATCATGAAAATACTCAGGCACGCGAATAATTCTATAGCAAACAACATGTTGTTTAGAAAAGTACGACCACTCTTCCTCTCAAGTTATACAGATGCTGTCTATGTAGGTTGTCTAGAGGATAGAATATTCCTTTTAGGCTTTGCATTATTTCTAGTGTGGCCTTGGTCACTTGGAAGAGAAAGAAGCAACATGTTGTATCTAGATCAGAATACATGGGCAAGCCATTGCACAAATGATAAGGGTCAAATCTTTATTAACGAGCCTACATATAGAGTTTCCTCTTTCGATACAACTATGGATTGACTGTCAAGCATCATTATTCATGGAAATAACCTTGCCTTCCGTGGAAGAATCAATAACATTGAGGTTGATTGTCAGTATGACATAGATGATGACACAAAATTGACTCAATATTATTATGCATGTCTCCTCATCAGAGAAGACATCATATATGTGTGTGTGAGAGAGAGAGAGAGGTTGGTGAGTCTACATCATTATGTAGATAACCTAGCCCAACCTTTTTCCCCTCTATTTTTTTGATTTTTTTGTGAAATTAATCCAAAGGGGCTTGGCTTTGGTTGATTGGTGGTCGATTTCTAAGCCTACTAGAGAGGGTGACTGTTCGGAATATAGGAGTTATGAATAAAGCGTTACTTGCTAAGTGGGTGCTGAAGATATGGGGTTCCGGAGGTGATCTGTGCTCCACTATTATCCAGACGATCTACGGTGTTTCTTCCAGCATGATGGTCCAGACGGTCGGGGGGGGGGGGGTGCAGGAACCTTTTTTGGAGAGGGATCTGTTCAGTCTTGCCGGATCTATCAGGGTTCTTGCAGCCTGTGCTTGGGAAAGGTCATTTGTTTCGTTTCTGGAGGGACAACTGGACAGATGATGGTGCATTCTGAGACAGTTACCCTAGATTGTTTGCATTGGCTTCAATAAGGATGCGACTGTGGTTGAGGTGTGGGTAGACAGGTCCTGGTCTCCTACCTTTGTGACGGAGTTGTCGGATCAGAGATTGGACGAATTTCTGTGTCTGTTTGGACAGCTTTCCGGACGTGCAGGTCCGACGATGGGGCGTGACGCTTGGGGTTGGCGGGATAGTTCTTTCTAGGTTCGGAAGGCATACAGATCTTTGACTGCCCAGACCTCCAATGTGGATCTCGTTGTCTCAGGGGATTGTAGTATGCTCTGGTCCTGACGGATCCCTATTAGAATTAAGGTTTTTCTCTGGCTTTTGAGGGAAAGGATATTGACAACAACGTGGAGAGCAAGGCTTTTCCCCGGAGCCGTGGAAGAGTGTTATAGGCGCGATAGTGCGGCTGAGGATGTAAACCACCTTTTTTGAGTGCCCTAGTTCGGTTGATGTTTGGTGGAGAGTGGCAATCATGGATCTCGATTGGAGTAACAAGACCTACTTTCGGGACTTTTAAAGGAGGTGGGGTAGTTCAGAGGTCGATAGACTGAAGATGTGTGCGATGATATGGTGCATCCGGTTGGGTAGAAATAGTGTGATTTTTGACGGGTCAAGGTTCTATCCCGAAAATGTACTTGGGCATGTTGGAGCCCTCTTGGAGCACTGGCGTTTGTAAATATTTATTTTATAATTAATATATTTTTTTGGATGGCCCTCTAAAGTAGGCCCATCCCACCGTTTCTAAAAAATAATAATAAATGGAATATCTGTTTCAAATTTTGTGCATTTGGAGGGATCGATTTCAACAATTCTGATACCGATTAAATTTGGCAGTCTTGATGGAGGGATAGAAGTCTTGAATTAGTTGAAATTTGAATGACAACATGGTGATATATGGTGATCTAAATCCACCTTGGTTTCATTTCAAAAAATCAAAAAAATATAGGGGGAAATGGGTGGATGTAGGTAAGTTACCTACAACATGATTTAGGCTCCCTTCTCTTTCTCTTTATACACACACACACCCCAAAGCTCTCTCTAGAAGACCTCTTTGGAGGTATGCATCCAAGTTAGGCATGATTTCTATGCTCCAACTTTAGGGGGAGTGTTGATATAATATTCATTGTACAAACCATTAAAGTTATTCTTGTATGTTGTCTATCGAAAATTACTCTCATGCACTGGGACCCTAGCTTTTCGCTTTATAAGGAAAGTTGGGTACCTATTGTAATATAGAAAATAATTCTTCTTGTCTTTCAACAATAACCTTCTCCTTCATTGAAGCGATGGAGAGCAAATCCACTCATGGGAAAGAAGTGGAGGGTCTAGAGGACACAAAGCTTCTTCTTCTGACGATGCCTTCATTTTTTTATTAGGAAGTAAGATTCCGTGGGGAATCCATCGAGCAAGAACTGCCTCCTTGGCTTCCTATGGAGATTCTCCAGTAACCAAATGAACTTTGAGAAACAAATACAATAATAATTGAAATAAAAATCAAACCTTGAGATAAACGAACATTGAACTGACTTGATATAAGACCATGTTGAAGAGGAATACACGAATATGCACAACATAAAAAAACAATCATTATTTTGTGGTCCTTGACAGTTGCGAAGGACTTCCCTACTTGTGTAAAAAACTTCAAGGGGTCCGATCTTCTTATTAAACTAGGAATACAAGAGGTGTGGTGACTCGGCATATAACCCCACTAACACACCTGTCATACCCGTAAGTAAAGTGGGACTAAACATGACTAATTGGCTGGTATAATTCATGGTGAGGTTTTGTTTTTGTTATTTTTTTTTGAAATCATGGTGAGGTTTTGTTGATGCAGAGTTACAATTTAAACCGATTTTGTTAAAAGAGGAAGATGGGGTTGCTCCTGTTGCATGGCACAGACCGTCTTGGCAGAAGCTACTGCCACATTTTTAGGGGCCATTGGGTTTAGGTGATCAGAAGAGCAATGCAAGGGTGAATGACCAATCAAATTTCTTTCCATTTCTTAAACCATCGACCCAACGTGATTAAATTGATAGACAGTTTTGATGTGTCAATATCATTTCCTTTCATTTATGGCTTAGGAATGTATTGCTGGAATAATATTTGATTTACCATTTACCCTTTCCATTGTGCTTCTGATCCCCAAAGTAACCAAAACTAATTAGCCCGTAAAAATAAAACATCCCTGCAGCCAAGATGGTTGCCGGGTTGCCACATACACGATGGACTTTATACTGACATGGCAGATAGTGCTTTGTTTTTCATGTTTAACGATATTGAAATAATTATATTATATTTATTTTATATTGTATTTTATTTATTTTATATTTTAGCATCCACTTCATGGTCCGGTGGTAGTGCAGTGTGCTGACTACCCAAACGATCAGGTCCAAATTCACCTTGTGGAGGTTGCGTTAGGTAGCCGAAATCTAGCGTAAAAGATAGTCAGATCTTTCAACATGGATTTGTGCAAAATCTATGTAGCCAACCCTACGTAAAGTGGGAGAAGGCTTTGTCATTTTTTGTATATTTTAACACTGATTTTCTCAAGTGAACATATGAATTTGTGCCAAATGGACCCTCAGGTGTATTGGAATTCAGAACACCTCTTTTCTTAACACTATTAGCTTGTCAAACTTCATCTTTTTTGCAACATTCGAACGATTGGTGACGATAACATTAAGAAGAGAGGTTCTTTTAGATATCTGGGATCTATTTTGCAACATGGTGGGAAAATTGATGGAGATGTTGCTAATAGAATAAATGCAAGCTGGCTAAAGTGGAGAGGGGCCTATGTTGTTCTTTGTGATAAGAAAATTCCTTTAAAAATTAAAGGAAAGTTTTACAAAGCAACCGTGAGACCCGCTATGCTCTACGAATTTGAATGTTGGCCTGTGAACCATAGACATGTGCAGAATGGTTGTAGCAGAAATGAAAATGCTAAGGTGGATGTGTTGACACACACGTAAAGATCGGATTCAGAATGATGCAATCAGAAAGAAAGTTGGTGTAGCTCCGATCGAGGATAAGATGCGAGAAAACCATTTAAGATGTTTTGGTCATTTACAAAGAAGGTCAGCTGATGCACCAGCTAGGAGATGTGAGTGTTGGGATATTGAGCCTGCTAAGAGAGGGCGAGGACGACCCAAGAAGTGTTAGAAAGAGACTATACGAAGAGATCTTATTTTTTGGATATAAGCCTGAGATTGACCCAAGATAGATCTGAATGGAGGACAAGAATCCATGTAGTTGATCCTACTTAATTGTAGGAAAAAGCGTTGTTATGTCAAACTTCATCTAGACATGCTTTTAAATTGAAGGATGTTGTGCACGTCGTTGAAGGTCCTTTGTCAACCTTAGTTGTCAAATCCCCTTCTTATGCAAAGAAAATAACTTGAAAAGATGATGAATTTGTTCTTCCATGAATTGAATATTGTGGATATAATTATGTGTACTCTGAGTATTAGTTTCTTATTGTATATTTCTTAATGTCTATGTTATGTAATTTACCCATAAGTCTCTCCCCTATATAAGAGAGTCTAGGGTTCTATGGAATAAAAATCTTCTTTATTTTTCCCAACATGGTATCAGAGCAGCGCCCCTAGGCCGGAGCTCTCGTAGCCTAACCTCACCCTCTGCCCGCCCTCCCCTCTTCGCATGTGTGCATCACCACGTGCCACCGCATCGCGCTCCACCCCGCGCACCGCCCATGCTGCCCAGCGCACCCTCCCCTCCCCCCTCCGCGTGCCTCGCGCGCTCTAGCGCCGCCTCGTGACATCGCGCGCTCCTGCCGTGTGTGCTGCCCATCGTGTAGCCCAGCAGGCTGCCCTTGCTCGCCCTGCCTTGTGCGCCTGCACGCTATCTCGCGCACTGGCCTGTGTGCAACCCTTGTGCATGCGGCGGTTCTGTGCGTGACTTCCTTTCCAGTCGCTCCATCGTCAGCATCGGCTTCTCTGTCTCTTGATGGATTTGGGTGCATAAGTCTACATATGCATTCAAATCCACATGTTTGTGTAAACAATCTCTTTTGCTCTATAAAACCCTAGTCTTCCATATCTGGTAGTATGTCTGAGAACAAAGTTGATGTACCCACTACAGGTGCTTTCAGAGGTCCAATGCTTATTGTCAAATTGGACGGGACGAACTATGAGCTCTAGGCTATGCAGTTCATGAACCTTATCAAGTCAAACGGTAAGAAACATGTTCTTACCGAGGAAGATCCAGTGGAGAAGATTGGGGTTAACGCCTCGTGGGAGGTGGATGATGCATATGCCAAAGTCTGGCTTTCGGGGACATTAATGATAGAGATCGCCAATGATGTGTTACATCAGTTCACGGCTAAGGCTATGTGGGACAAAGTCACAACTACTTACTCTCAGGTGAGGAATGAAACCAAGATCCTTCAACTTCAACACGACATATTCACGATCAAGCAAAGCGGTCGGCCTCTCTATTCATCGTATACATCTTTGCGTTAGATATTTGAGAAGCTCCACAGCTTCATGCCACTCATAGCTACCCTATAGCAGCATAAGACATATAGGAATGCTACAATGTTTGGTATATTCCTAGCAACCATGGATCCTTAATATGATGCTGCTCGATCTCATATTCTTGTGGATGCTACTATTCCTCTTATGGAGGAAGCTTTCCGTCGGCTCAGCAGGATCACCGTTCCATCTACTGCCTCTAGTCAGACCTCTTTGGTGATGGCCGCCTCCCGAGGTAGATTAGGCTCTTCTTTTCATGGTCGTGGACCTCGTGGTAGAGGAGGTCGCATTCGTCAGCCATGCACGGTTTGCCATCGCCCAGGTCATACCGTGGAAACATGCTACTCCAAGCATGGTTTCCCAGCATCAGCTCGTGTCGCGGAGCATGCTGAGCCCCCTGCTGCTCCTGCTTCAGATCAGAGATTTAATGACTTTGTGGACAGACTGCGAGATATCATGCCTCCTCCTTCACCGTCTCTGGGAGGCCATTCTGATGTTGCTGCTTCAGCCTCCACCAGTGCCTCTCCTACGACCAATACCTCAGGTACATCCTGTTATGGATGAAAGATTACAGAATGGATTGTGGATTCTAGGGTGACGCATCATTTATGCGGAGACAGACTTTAGCTTACAACATACAAACAGGTTGTCCCAAGAAGAACTGTGGTGATAGCCGACATGACTCATTCCCTAATCACAGGACATGGGGAGATTACTTTGACACCTTCAATGCTTCTGTTGAACGTCTTACATGCCCTTGATTTTTCTATGAGCTTGTTTTCTATCAGACAGATTACGAATGATTTGCATTATCGAGCTATTTTTGACCCATCGTCTCTTATTTTTCAGGACATTCTTACGGGCATGGTGATTGGTTGTGGCCGTGAGCAGGGTGGTCTTTATCGACTGGTCCTGACTACTTATGCATGCGTGTCCTCTATCTCAACTGGACCAGACTCTCCCTTCACTTGGTATCTTCGTTTTGGTCATCTCCCTCTCCAGAAGATGTGTCATATTTTGTCGATTGATCTCACCAGGGTCCTCCTTTCAGTGTGAAACGTATCAGTTAGGGAAGCATCATCGGTCGACTTTCCCAAGTCATTAGAGTCGGAGTAGTAGCACCCCTTTTGAATTATTTCATGCTGGGGGTCCGAGTCATGTCCATGATCATCAAGGACACATATTTTATCTTGTTGCAGTTGATGATTATTCTCGTTTGTCATGGGTTTTCTTATTGAAAAGTAAATTTGAAGCATGGGATATTATCAAAATCTTTATCAATGAAGTGCAAAATGTTTACTCTTCTTCTGTGAAATATATGAGAACAGATAATGCTTTGGAATTCTGTACACATACTCTATCTCATTTCTTTTCCTCCCGAGGCATTATTCATCAAAGCACATGTCCTTACGCTTCTCAGAAAAATGGTGTTGCAGAGCAAAAACATCGTCATTTACTTGATGTCACTCGAACACTTCTTATTCAGAGTCGGTCCCCACATTTGTTTTGGGGTGATGCTATCCTTACAGCATGTTACATGATGAATCGCATGCCTTCGTCTGTTCTGGGCATGAAAACTCCATTCTCCGTCATTTTTCATGATAAGGAATTATTCTCTCTTACTCCTCGCATCTTTGATTCTGTTGCATTCGTACACCTGTTAACTCTGGGTCTTGACAAGCTCTCTCCTAGGTCTATCAAATTTGTATTTGTCGGTACTCCAAGATCCAGAAGGGATATCGGTGTGATGATCCTTTGTGCAGGAAATATTATATCAGTGCTATTGTGACCTTTTTCGAGCTTGTGATGTTTTTCTCCCCTACAGGAGACATGTTGGTGGCATCAGATTCTGATGATGAGGTGTACATGTCACCTCCTCCTGCATCTTTGCCTTCTCCTCAGCCTGTACCTGCGATACAAACACCACAACCACCACCTTCTACCCAGTCCAACATTGTTCCACCACTACCAAAATTCTATACCAGTCGACCTGGCTCTGTTCATGGTAATCGCTCATCATCCCGCACGCCTAAGGTTTGTTCTAATAACATGATTTCTAATGATGGGTCTTGAGATATATCTGTGCAGGGGTCCTTGCAGGAGGCTAGTCCAGACATGGCTGATGCTGCCGATGACCTGGATGTACCCATCACATTACAGAAGCAAAAGCGTACTTGTGTTACTTATCCCCTTGCGTCCCAAGTATCCTTTCATCGTGTGACATGGGACTTTTAGAGATTTGCAGTTGCTCTATCTGTCGTGGCCATTACACAGAATTACCAGGAGGCCCTAAAGGATAGTCACTGACATCTAGCTATGGAGAAAGAAATAGTTGTCCTGCAATCACGTGGTACCTGGAGTTTGGTGTCTGTTCCTCTTGGAGCCTCTGTTGTCAGTTGCAAGTGGGTGTTTACTGTTAAACACCATGCAGATGGGAGCATTGATCGCTACATGGCAAGATTAATATCTTGTAGATTTACTCAGACTTACAGTGTGGATTATATTGAAACATTCTCTCTCGCTGCGCGCCACTCCACTTTACGGATTCTTCTTTTAGTTGTTGTGGTATGTGATTGGCCATTGTTTCAGTTAGATATTAAAAATTCATTCTTGTATGGAGATCTGCAAGAGGAAGTCTACATGCATCAGCCTCCGAGTTTTGCTGCTGAGGGAGAGTGTCAGCATGTTTGTTGACTCCATAAGGCAATATATGACCTTAAGCAAAGTCCAAGGGCTTGGTTTCAAAAGCTCTCGGAGTTGGTGGAAAAGCAAAGGTTCAAGAGATCAAATGCAGACCACTCATTGTTTGTGTAGAAGACACCTAGAGGTACAATTGTTATCATGGTTTATGTAGATGATATTCTTGTTACAGGGGATGATGCACATGGGATAAAAATAACAAGAATTTCTGGGTCGTCAGTTTGTTACGAAGGATTTGGGCACCCTAAGGTATTTCCTAGGGTTAGAAATTGCTAGGAATGAGCATGGTCTTGTGATGGCCCAAAGGTAGTATGTTACAAACTTGCTTGCTGAGATAAGCATGATTCTTTGTCGGCCATCCACTACTCCTATGGATTCTAGCATGAAACTATATGATGATGATACAGAAGAGGTTGACAAGAGAAGATACAGAGCGATGGTGGGGAAGCTCCTATATGTTATTATCACTAGACCTGACATCTCATTTGCAGTGAGTTGGGTGAGGCGATTCATGGAGCAGCCTCGACAGGTACATAGGATGCTATATACATGATACTGCGATATCTAAAGTCTTCTCCAGACGCAGATTTATTATTCAGGAAAGGAATAACTATCTCTGTTTCTGCATGTGCTGATGCTGACTATGCATGGTGTCCTAAGGACGGGAAGTCTACGTCTGGCTATGCAATATTTGTTGGCAGTTCTCTTGTTTCTTGGAAAAGTAAGAAGCAAATGGTAGTAGCTAGATCGAGTGCAGAGTCTGAATATAGAGGTATGGCATAAGCCAGTACAGAAATGATGTGGGTTCAAGCAATACTAACAGACTTATATATAAATGTACCTCTACCCATGCAGTTACAATGTGATAATCAGGTTGCCCTGTTTATTGCAAATAATCCTGCATTCCATGAAAGAACAAAACATATTGAAGTAGACTGCCATTATACCAGATACATGATTCAGAAAGGCTTAATTTCCACCTCCCATGTCAGCACAGGAGAGCAAACGACGGATATCTTCACCAAGGTACTACTCATAGGACCATTTTAGAAGTGATCTTCCAAGCTGAGCATGATTGACATCTATGCTCCATCTTGAGGAGTGTAGAGATAATTCTGTGTACTCTGAGTACTAGTTTCTTATTGTCTATTTCTTAATGTATACCTTGTGTAATTTATCCATAAGTCTCTCCCCTATATAAGAGAACCTAGAGTTCTATGGAATAAACATCTTTTTTTCCCAACAAATATACAATGATACCAGTTTCCTTTACATTTGGAGCAAAGTTTTGTTGTTTTCTGATTTTGAGTATTTAACAGTTAGTTAAATTGATTCATTAAAATCCATTGCAGGAAAGTCAAGCCATTTATCATTTGTCACTGAAGTGCTTATTCGGTTATCACCATTTATTCCAAAAATTCATGGGTTTAAATGGTTTCTTGTAAATTTATCCTATTATATTATTTTCGTTTTCAGGATGAACAAGCCATGTATATGTGTACACTGGAGAATGAATCTTTTAAAGTTGCTCTTGTGTACTCCATGAGCCTTAATTCTAGAACTACAGATTGTAGGCCTCTGGGTCCAGATCCAATGTGGGAAATTGTATGTGCTGAAAGATGTCAATGAACTGGGTTGCTTTGTTGATACAATATAGTCAATGACGGTTGGTGAAGCTCCTATTATCTTGGTCAAATGAGGATTGATTTCAACGTAGTGTACAAGGTAAGGTGTGCTGCAATAGTTCCGGTACAAAATGTCAAGGGAATGTTTCCAAGAGCCATATGAATAGTAAAATCTGAGTGGGAAATGATCCTCCTGATAGATTCAACTGGGGATAATTTGTAAATATACTTTTTACAGTTCCCATTCAACAGATATTTATTGCAAAAAAAAATTGATGGGTTTGATTATAAAAAAATGGCAAAGCCTTCTTCAACTATTAGTAAGGTCAACTACATAGATTCTTGCTCAAATCCATGTTGAATGATTCTGCTATTTTTTGCTCTAGTTATCGACTACCTAACGCAACCCCCACAAAGTGAGGATTTGAACCTTGGTCTTTTGAGTGACAGACACACTGCACGACCACTAGACCATTTAAGTGGGTACTAGATTATAATGGGGAATATTTTTGAGATGGATATTTCAAATATTACTTCTAGCCAGGGAAGAAGACAGCTGTTGTTTTAGCGAGAAGGCTCCTAGATTTTATTATTCGAAGGGTTGTAATTTGTGTCTCTTGTACATTTTTCTGAAGGAAAATGCTGGGTTAGGGATTTCCTTGTGCTCATCTTACTCGTGATGAATCACATTCATTCCAAAATGTTAGAATGAGAGGGAAATCAAATCCATTGCTAAAATCATGCTTTACATATTGTGGGAGAGATTTATTATATCTATGTGTACATTTGCAGCAGAACTTTAAATTCACCTTTTTGTCAAGTCTTTCTTGGATTTGCTAACATTTCAGTCTACGTCTTACAAGCACTTAATTTGCTAAAATCATAAGATTTCTTGTTACATGATATCTGCTCTATTTTAGATTTATTTTTATGATGATATCTACCACACAAAAGACCAGGGTTCAAATCCCACTCTTGCAGTGGTTGCGTTAGGTAGTCGCAGGCCAGCGTAAAAAATAGTCGAATCTTTCAACATGGATTTGAGCAAGAATCCATGTAGCCGACCCTACTTGTAGTGGGAGAAGGCTTAGTACATTATTAGTTTCTGTCCCTTGAGTTTGTGGATTTCCTTTTGATAGCTTATTGGTTATATTTGTTGTGATTTTGATGGGTTTCAAGTTGAAGAAATCTGTTTTTCATATTTGTTATGATTGTATTTGTGCCTATTAATATAGGAGATCCTCAATATAGGCAGGTTTGTGCCTATTAATAGTGGAGACCCTCATTTTAGGTAGTGACTTCTGAGAAAGTGGGAAACGATGTTTTCCAGAGGGGTTTGGTTCGGTCAAGAGCAGATGATCTCCCATCTCTGTCGATGTAAGGCCTATTTGTAGTGATTTATTTTTTGGCAGATTGTCTTTGGCAGTTGGTCCATTCCTTATGTGATTACCCTCTTGCAGGAAAGGGATTTCATGCCAAATTTAGTGTTATGTGCGGTTGCTTCATGACGTCATTCGTCAGTGGTATTGAAGCTACCTGTTGCACAACTAGTAGTACTCGGGCAAAGATTGAAGATCACGCACAAGGAAAGCACGTGAGTCATTTTAGTAGAACATGAGAAGTACTGCAATAAATAAATATGAATTACATTGGAGATTGCACTTTGATGCGACATGACGACTTGTGGCTATGCATTGTCTCTTGAGGGGCTTTCTAAGGTGGTGATGAGGTTATACATCGACATCACGATGCTGTAACAGTTGTGCAAGATTGCAAGCATCATTGCACCAATTTGGCAGTAACTACAGTGGGTTAAAGGTGTTGTGCACAAGATTGATGTTGGAAATTATACACGGAGGCAGGGCCGTGTGGATTGGCGATGGTAAACGAAGTGTTGTGGGGATAACCAAAGCCAAGTGGTCGCATGCAACAAGTTGCCAAGGGATGTGATAGGTAGCGCATAGGGTACGTGTTGGAGGAGATGATGTTGGGAGGTTAAAGCGGTGCTCAACCCAGGGCCATTCTCGGATGCCTGCTCACGATGATGTGTATCTAGCATGAAGGTACTTTTTAGCAGGAAGGTGATGTTTGTGGGTTCTTGAACCTATCTTCACAGGTTAAAGAGGAAGATGAGAAAATTGCACAAAGTCCAGTCCTTTTATTGTTAAGGAGATGCAGAGAATGGTGTTTGGCAGAGGACTGTATAAGGAGATCCAAGTGTACAAATTGAGATATTGACATGTTTCAGATGTGATGAATGATGTGTACTGATGTAATTTGACTTTAATTGCGACATATATTGTAGTTGTGCAATATGATGCAGATTAAAGATGATAATACGAGGATAGAGAATGATTGAATCCAATCTGTTACTGGGCACTTGGTGATTATAAGTCTATTACAGTGTTGAATTGTTGGATGCGAGAGGATGATTGGAATCCTATCGAATTTGCAAGGTAAGTACGAGAGAGTAGTTTGCATGTGCTTGGAAGAATATGTGCATATAGATTGTGCTAAGTGAGCGATGCTGATTCAATGATCTAAGGTCAGAGTCTAGAGCAACACACAAATATATGTGGTGAGGTACAGTGCAATGTGCGTCGTTTCTCTTATTTCTTCGATGGCTTGCATTCGACCAACCTCCATTTCTCAAGTTGCAGATGTGCCCCTCGTGTCAAGTGACACATGGTGATCATCACATGTGAAGGATGTCTCGAAAGGGAGATGTAATGAGTTAGCGAAGGATCAAAAGACGACACACTTGGTGGGCCTGCTTGGTGATGCCGAGCCAGCATGCCCTATAATGAGATGGAGTATATGGTGATTCGGCCATGATGTGACTTCACAACATTCTTAGATACATGAGTTCCATGTGATGGAGAACAAGAGGTTCACCCTTTTGCATCAGTATGAGTCTTGTTATAGTAAATATTATCTGATAGTTCATGCGAGGGATCGATCCAATCCACACGATTCTCCCTTCGTGTAGTAGCTTTGTTAGTTTTCATACGGTGAGGATTGATTGTTGATGTTTTTTTCCTATTTACGAGAGATATTTTGGTGATTCTGCATGCACTCCATATAATCATAACCTCGAAGTATATCTATGCCATTGGGAAGACACGTATTATACGCTCAAAACATTTTCATGAAAATACAAAGAGTGGTGTGAGCAAGTGGGAGTGAAATTGTCCAACCACTGTAAATCCTTGTATTGTTTAATTATATGGGTTTATTTATTTTTAATCATTTTGATTGTTTGATGTTGATCGGATCCATTTCCAACAAATGGTTTCAAAGCATGGTTCTAATATTAACCACTATAGAAATAGAAATGGTGGAAGAGTTGAAGATGAGGAACAAGAAGTTCAACAAATTTAACTTCACGTTCTATAGAATGCTTACAAAAGATGCTTTGTATCGTAAGATTCTCTATCTATTAATTTAAGAGAAGAAACTCGAATCCATTAAAGAGTGGAAAGTCCTAGGCCAAAAGACCTATAGGGTAGGGATGCAAATGGATACAGATACCAATCGAATCCAATTTGTCACTATATCCATTTTATATAAGATTTGACATACTGACGAGTCCGAAATTCGTTTATTAAAGATGTGTATTTATCATCGTGCTTAAAGAATAACGCGTCGCTCGTTTGTTGTAGGAGACAATCGGAATCGGTAAAGAAATAGCTACAAATATTTATTCAATTTCAATCACGTGATTTTATGTTTATTTTACTTGGGCAAGTCCCAAGGTCGATCACAAGGAGGCAAAGGAACAACATAAAATTATGTCTATCACAATTCTTGCATGGTTTTTGAGACGGTTTTTTTTGGAATTTTTAATGCAAATAAGGGATGCAAGATGCAATTTCAGCCTATTTTAGGGACTAAAATGTAAAATTCTATCAAACGATGTCCGAAAAATATGAAACTTAGCCACAATGCAAAATATTATGAAATGAATGCACGTTAAATTTTTTGGAATTTTTGGGTGCAATAAGAAATTTTTATAAAATTTTAAGTTCAAACAGAATGATTTTCAATAATTATATATAATAAATATTAAACCTATTTGTTTTCGAGGAACAAAATTATCTAAGATCTAGCCTAGGTGATGGATCTCAAAAAAATCCTAAACCTCGAAAATGTGGGTCTTAATACCTATTAAAAATCAAATACTAAAATATGCAGAATGATTTTTACAGGGCAATCTATGAATGCAAATGCAAATCTTTTTGGGCACAATGTCGAGCACAATTATCTCTACAATCTTTGATTTTTCGGAAATTTTTAGAACAAAGGTTAATCAAATATAAATTTAAGAGCACATACTGGGCAAAATATGCAATTTTCTACAAGATAATTAATCTTTAATTAACCACTAATCACAAAAATGACCACGATATGTCAAATCGTAGAGAATTAATGGAAGAACATCATGTTATTTTTAGATAATTAAATAAAGTCTTGTAGTTGTCCGAAATTACTGGGGAACACAGGGGTGTAAATGCAAATACAATAAATAGAATAAGTAATAAAAAATGCAGAGGGGAGACCTAAGTGCAATTACCAAGAAGCAAAGGGATACTTCTGAAATTATTCCAACAGAGCGCGTGCGGCGCACGTGCTCTTTGGGCGGTCGGGTCGATCTGCAATATGGAGGAGCTTCTGGAGGCTTCGTGCAATTTGCCCAGAGGGCACGTGCCAGGCACGTGACCTCGGGGTTCCCCTGTTAGCGTAGGATGACGTCCCCCGCCCCACGTACGCGGCACGTGGTGGGGGTCTCGGGACAGAGCTCGGCCGTCGGTGTAGCAGCGGCAGAGGCGGACCTCCGGTGTAGCTGCTAAGGCGGAGGGGATATCGGGCTCCTTGCTGCGGTGAGGTGGTCCTCCGGCGGTCGTTGACCAGTAGCTTCTGATGGCGATGGCGTAGCGCGGCCGTCGTAGAAGATGCGGTTGATGCCGAAGGCGGAGGAGCGTTGTTGAAGGTGGTCGATGGCGGTTGTTGGCGGACGGTGGCTCGATGGCAACGTAAGTTGGGCGGAGAAGAAGGCGGTGGTCGGGATGAGGTGGAGCGCGAGAGTGGTGATGGAGACGATGATGGTTATCGGAGACGGAGTTGCGATGTAGAGGAATGGAGGGATGATCGGATAAAGGTGAAGATGGAGGGGGAGATACCTCGGGAAGATGGGGGCTCGATGGCGGTGCACGTCGGAGCAAGGCAGCGGCTCGAAGGCGGGGGCTACAACAAGGCCAAGGAGACCTCGGATCACGCCGACGATGGAGGTGCTCACGGTTGTCACTTCCGGAGGAGGTCCTGCGATGGATCGACGGATAGAGGAGTAGGGCGGCAACGATGCTTCTTAAATAGGAGAAGGGTCGAGATCGTTGGCGGAGATCACGGGGAGAAATCGCGGAGCGGCCGACGCGAGAGTTGCGGAGCGGCCGGCGCGAGAGTTGCGGAGGCGGTTGGGCGGAGATTTCAGGGAAGGGGGAACGGGAAGACGACGACGACAGGCCGTTCGATCGGCCGAGATCGAAGGGCCTCGAACGCGCCACATGGTGGCTGAAAGGGAGAGGGGAGTGCACGTGCTTGGCGCGTGCCTGGGGGCACGTGCCTCGCATGTGCGGGTATTTTAAACCTTTTTTTAATTTATTTTTTATTTTTTAATAAAACCAATAATAAAAACGGCCAAAAAATGCTGACACGTGGTGGCCCCAGGAACTGCCACGTGTCAGGGCCACAAAATTTCGAGAATAAAGACTTTTTAAAAATCAAAAATAAATAGTAAGCGACCTCGGATCGAAAAAGTTTTTCACGAAAATTGCCCGTCTCGATGAGATTTACAACTTTCATGGAAGACATCAAAACCAAAATCGATTAAATGCACAAAGTGATATTTTTGGAGTATCCCATGTATATAGAATACCTTGATTTTTGGGTTTTGTATTTTTTTCATTTTTAAACCAGATAAAAATCCGGAAAAAAATATGGAAAATCAAAGATAAATAAAGACACCTAAATTTAATTTTTTTTGGATTTTTATTAATTAAGAAAATATGTACATAAAATATCAGGTCAAAAACCGCTAAAATACACAATGTACAAAAGAGGCTCAAAACCCAACTTTCACATATGAGCTCCAATTCACCTGAACTTGGTCTTGTTTTGAAGGTAATTGAATGTACATTAGTTCAAAAGTGAGTAGGATCATAACAGACACTAGATGGAGAAGATATGGGGCTTTTAGTCCGAAAAGCCTGAAATTAGGGTTTGGGTTTTTGATCCACTTATTTGGGGTATTTATTTTTTTTTATTTTTCATTTATTTTTGTGAGTGATATGTACACAGTGGAAGTAGTTTTGGATCATTAGGAGTTAGCATTAAGGAGTTAAAAATCAGGGAAGTTAGGCCATTTACAGGTCAATTTTGGCATGGATTTTTGGCTTCTTATTTTGTGCAAAAATGATGGATAAAATGCCATTCTTATGAAAACACGCATGAATGCTAATTATGCAGAATAAATGCAGAAATGCTGATGATTTTGAGGGATTTGAGCTTAATAAATGAGAATTAGATAGATGAATCTGAGATTCATCACATACATGTCGTTATCCATTTTAAAATGGATAAGGATAAGGATATCACTTTGATATCTTCAAACATATGTATATCCGTTTTCATATATAAATACATGTGTGTATTTATTTTTAAACAGATTTCTAATATTATTTGTTTGTGATCGATGTCTATTTTGCATCCGTATCCATTTTTTAAGAATATGATAATATAGTTTACATATTCGTCAATATCTGCATCTGTATCTGCATTTAAAAAAGGAAAAGGATATTGTAACATTGCATCTGTATTTGTCCGTTTGCTTCCTTATAGGAATGGTAAGACCCATCAATGGCCTTAATCATCACAAAGTAGAAGATAATGGTAATTAAAACCCTAGAAAAGAGTTAGAACTTCGTGGCGGCCTTACATTGAACAATCTGAACCATATCATCATTGGCCTTACATTGAACAATCTGAACCATATCATCATTAGCTGGATTGCAGAGTAGAGTAAAGGATCTATTACTTCTCTTTAGTTTGTATGGAAGTTAGAATGCATTTATTATAGATGCTTGCAACTCCTTCGCTCTTCGAAAAGCTGAAGTTGAAGGATGTTGATGACCTTCTAAAGGAGAGTAGACATGACAAAAGACATTCAGAGAAGATTATTCATCGCTTTCTTCCTTGAACTGAGATGGATGAGATATGAAAAGTTACAAGAGTTAAAAGAACTCTAAAGAAAAGTTAAAGAAAGGGAGATGGAAAAAGAAGGATCCAAAGAACTTGCTATGTTGAACCTGTAATCAAAGGGCGCATTAAAATTAGGATTGTGAGGCCCTAAGAAAATACAATGAAGAAATGATAAATGTAAAAATAATGCGATTCTGACCGATGAAAAGGGCATCGATACCTTTATTTGTATTGCAAATGTTGGAAGCGAGTTTTGGGTTATGGACTCCGATGTGTCATTCCATACCAATCCACATTAAGATATCCTCCAAAATTATATGAAAGTGGATTTTGAAAAACTCAGGGGATGTCGAGTTTTATAGCATTTACATAAATGAGGGATATTGATATCTCCCAACCAACTAAGGTGGGGGGTATTGATATCTCCGAGCCAATTGGGACCATTTTGAGATTAAATAATGTTAGCAATATATCTCGTCTAACTATGAATCTCATATCAGTTAGACAGTTTGTGAAAATGGTGTGGTGACACTTTTTGAATCTTGGAAGATTTCATAGGGGCCTATCATTCTTTGCTCAAGAAAAGAACGAAGGGACCATGTGCATTGCATCATGCTCATATGAAACATGACTTCTTTGGGTTGTGATGTTAGCACATGACATAGGCTGCTCAGTCATATGAGTGAGGCATGAAAAAAGATCATGCATAAGAAGAGAAAGTTGTCAGGAACACATGGCATATGTGAAGATCGTTTTTCGGGAAGTTGACTATCAGTCGACTTCAAAAATATTATAAGAACATAAAAGCTTGGAAAATTAGAGCTGGTTCATATGGATATATATGGCCATCCCAAGTGCTATCGCTTGGCGTATCACATAATCCGATTACTTTCATCTATGATGCAAATAAAAAGTTGTGGGTTTATTTTATCAAGTTGTGGAAGGCATTAGTTGGAAATAAGACATTTTTGAAGATGAAATGATGTTTAGTCAAACACTGGTGCTGAATACTATTGTAAGGGTTTTGAATCCTACTATGTAAGAAATGAGGTCAGGAGGCTGGAAATGGTCCAAATAAGAACGATGTAGTCTAAACAACATATGTTTCCTTGATACTGCAAAAAGCATGAGAATAAGTGATGGACTATTGAAGCGTTATTAAGCTGCGACATCTTTAAGCAATTGAGTTCCATTTACCGTGTTAGATGGGGAATTTCTA
Organism: Ottelia alismoides; assembly: GCA_037367405.1. Lineage (NCBI taxonomy): Eukaryota > Viridiplantae > Streptophyta > Magnoliopsida > Alismatales > Hydrocharitaceae > Ottelia > Ottelia alismoides. The sequence goes on from JAZKJV010000022.1 coordinate 1,504,766, forward strand.
GAAGAAGCATGGCTATGAAAGAATGTAACTCTTTTTATTTACATGCTTTTGGATGCATAACCTATGTTTACATTGAACATATGGACACCTTGACCCAACAATAAGGAAGTATATCCGTGTTGTCTATAGTATAGATAGTTGTGGATATAGACTAAGGGATTTAAAAATATAAGAAAATAATTTGAAGTATGTATGTTACCTTCAATAATCTTCCTTACGAGGATAGATTGACAGAAGAAAAGAAAAATGAAAGCTCCTGATTTTTTGGAGTTTAAGGAAACTTTTTAGTAAAGCACACTACCACGTGAGGGAATGAGCAGACTATACCACATAACAATCTGGCAAACTCCAGTGTTGAGGAAGTCTACCAGAATAAGCAAACCCACAACAACAACAATAACAACAAAAGCATTTTTCCACAATAAGCAGTAAGCAGGATCGACTACATGGATTCTTTGGCTCCATTCAGACCTGTCTTGGGTCATTCTCGAGCTTAGATATAAAGAACTAAGATCCCTTCGGATAGTCTCATTCTAACACTTCTTGGGCCTTCCTTGCCCCCTCTGAGATGTCTCATCATTTGCAAATGGCCAAACCATATTAAGTGGTTTTATCTCATGTTATCCTCTATCGGAGATGATGTGGTAGATGGCTCGAGTTTCTTGATCACATCCACCTTGGCAGGGTCAACCTTCATTCCCTTCTTAGACATGATGTGCCCCAACACAATGCCCTCTTTCACCATGAAATGGTTTTTCTCCCTGGGGAGTACCGGATTCACTTTCCTATACTTTTCGAGGACTCGATCCACGTGCGCTAAGCAATCATCGAATGAATCACCATGGATCGAGAAGTCATCCATGAAGACTTACAGGAAATCTCCAACCATTTCAACAAAAAACGCAGCCATGCACCGCTAAAAAGTGTTGGGGCGTTGCAAAGTCCAAAAGGCATGTGCTTGAATGCGTAAGTGTCGAAAGGACATGTAAAAGTAGTCTATTCTTGATCCTCAGGGACAATGGCTACCTGATTGTAGCTCGAGTACCCGTATAAGAAACAGAGGTATTCTTTCCCTGCCAATCTTTCCAAAATTTAATCAATAAAAGGCAACGGAAAGTGGTCCTTCTTCGTTGTGCCATTCAGGCACCTGTAATCCACACAATACGACATGGTACCTATGTCATGATCTCCTCTCCTTCCTCATTGGTGATAATCTGAAGTCCCGACTTTTTCGAGACGACATGCAAAGGCGACATCCACTTGGAGTCTGAGATAGGATATATGAAACCAACATTACACCATTTTTCGATCTCAATCTTAACCACTTCCCGTAAATTTGGATTCAACCTACATCGACATTCACAGGAGGATTTAGCATTATCCTCAAGGTAAATATGGTGTGAACAGAGGGCTTGGTTAATCCCAGGAAGATCTGACAATCTCAAGCCTATAGCCTTGCGATTTTTCTCTAAAACTTCAAGCATGTGAATCTCCCGCTCTTCGGTCAAATGTGAACTGATGATGACCTAAAAATGTCCCTTATTTCCTGCAAGGAAGGCATACTTAAGAGTAGGGGCAATGGTTTGAGCACAGGTAAGTTTGTATCATTCATAAAATCTGGCTCTATCATTGCTGATTCTGAATTTGATGTGTATGAATTTTGTGTATTATTATCAGCCACCATCTTAATCGTTCGGGGATTTGATCGCTAAAGATACAATGTGGTTTGGCAAACACCACGTTCGATCTGTGTGTCTCACTCCGGGATTGTCCTTAAGGAGAATGGATTGACAGGTAAAGAGGGACCTCTGAGCCTTCGAGAGTGTAGGTAGATGCATGGATGAGATGGCAGATTAAATCATCAACAATGTCCGCTCCTAATGAGAGTGATTCTATCATTGTTGCCGGGTCCTGTCTCCATGGCCTAACTATTGCTTCTGTGTTTTCTGCCTCATGTTCTGAATTTTCAGACTCGGTGCTAGATTCATTGTCAGGTCTTTGAAACCTAGTCTGCTTCATTTTAAGTTCGACTTCTGCAAACAGGATTCTCCCTGATGTGTAATCGAATATAGTTCCTGCGGATCTAAGGAAGGGTCGAGCAAGTATCATTTGGGAGTTTCCAATTTCTATGTACATCCATGTTAAGTATTGTGAAACCTACTGGGTAATTTTGTCCCTATTTGTTGATGACAACATTTCTAATCTCCCCCTTAGGTCTCTTAGTTGATGCATCTGTGAATTGAAGTACGACTCTAGACTACTTACGAGGGCCTAGATTTAGATGCTCAAATAGAGTTGTGGGCATGAGATTGATGGAGGAACCATTGTTTAACAGTGTTCGGACAAACTTGATTTTGTTGATCTGGCTAGTGACAAAGTAAGCATCCATATTTCTTTTCTTCCTTGGTAGCTCATTTTTTATCAGGCAAGATGTAATAATAGAGATTACATGTTTCTTTATTCGTCTAGGGTTCTTTTTGCTGGTCATTGTTGGTGTGCATCTCACCTTAAGGTATTTCCTAAAATTCGGGTCTCTTTCTATCATCTCGTCTAGGGATAGAGTGACCTTGATGTTTTCTTTGTAGATACGGGCCATCTCTTCATCATTTTTTTGGCTTTTTATGTTTTTCTTCTTTCGTGTCGTAAGAGAATGAGGGAAAGGAATGGAGTCATTGTGATAAAAAATATCACTTTTATTGAATGAGTAATTAAACATATTTACAGGACTCGGCCGGACTGATCCAAAAATAGGGAAATTGGTGGGCAACTGTTGCGGATGTCTTGGTGATGTTTTTTTATCAGACTCAGATTCTAATTCTTCAGGGTCCTCAGTGGTGTAGTGTTCGAAGGGTGGTGTGGGTTGGACTTCTTCTCTCTCCTCCTCAATTTCCCCAGGTCTGTGTGACTTAGTAGACATTGGGGCTATGTCACCATGATCTTTTGCTCGATCAGGCATGGTTATGATCTTTCCGCTACTAAGAGAAATATGATAAATGTCATCCTGCGAAAAGATCTCATATTCATGTAAAATAATATTCTGAGATTAATACCTGATTTTGTCCAAGGCTATTTGGATTAGCCTAGACTTGAGCTGGAATCGCAGTTTGGGGTGCAGCTATCTCATCTCTCCATCAAGAGAGCCGATGATGTTCTCTCATATCATGAAGTTCGTCCAGGACTCACTGGAGTTCAGGAGAGATTAAAGAAGAGGAGGACCCATGGCCCTTCTTGGCCTGAGGCTGTTGATATTGTCTGAATTGGCCTTACTGGCCCTAACGTTGATACTATTGTTCTTGCGGTTGCGGGTTCTGATAACTCGTACGGTACTATTGATGCTGCTATTGTTGTTGCTATTGAGGTTGGTAGATTGTCGTGGACGAGGATTCGGAGTAGAGCTTAGATCCGATCGGTTGATAAGTTCCAGGTTATACCAGACTTTGTTTATCTCCATGACTTGTGGAGGTTCCTCGTAAATAGTTTGAGCGGTAGTTTCTTTGGTTTGTTGGGAAAAGACTTGGTCTCCACTCTAATGGCTTTGTTGCTCTACCCCTTGCCCTTGAATGTAGTGAATTTCGTGTATGGGGGCAGGGGGTGAAGTTAGGGTAGGTATCTGCATCTTAGATATCATGTCAGCCAGTTCCTCCATTTGCTTATGCAATTTAGACAATTTCTCAATATCATATGATTTATGGAGTTCATCCACCTTCTTCTAAATCTGTTCGATCATAGTTAGTTTATCAGCTATTATTCCCATGCCAGTGCTCTGATCGGTCGTCAGATTATTCACCATCTTCTTAGAGTTGGTTATGTAAGCTCGACTTGTGGTATGTGCACGGTTGGATTCTGCTAGTCTCTCGAACACCTTGTAGACGGTGTCCTCGTGGTGTCACATGTAGCTTCCTCCGTAGGATGCACTCAGTAACCCTTGGGTCTCAAGGTTCAGTCCACTAACAAGACTTTGGGCCAACATTATTTTGCTTATCCTGTGTCCTGGACATTTCTGGGTTTCCCAGGTTTCATGGAATGGCTCGCTCGGTGTTGGGCAAAGCTTGTGAGCTTGATCCTCATCTGATTAATTCTACTCACTGGGTAGAATTTCTTTAAGAACAATGTCTTGAAGGTGGCCCATGTGGTGACCACTTCCCCTAAGTTCTTCAGCCAGTAAGCCGCCTTATCAGTCAAGGCGAAGGGGACAGCTCTCATCCTTATGTAGTCTTGACTAACCCTAGGGTGGCACAGGTTAGTTCGAAGTCACGGAGGAAGATGTATGATTCTTCATGATTATTCCCTATGAACTTAGGCAATAATGCGAGGAAATGCGATTTGTGTTCGAACACATCCTCAGGGGTACCGACCTCAACCAATTATAATCTTCATCTAATTCAGGGAGATACGCATCTTCCATAGCAGCCTCACCGCGTTGCATTTCTGCCATTTGTGCTCTAAGGAGTTTTGTGTTGTTTGGCAACAGTTATGCACGAATAGGGTCATTGTCATTATCGTCCTTCTTTGGATGCATCTTGTCTTCTTCTTCACCTTCAGATGCACACAAATCTAAGTTAGGCTCATGCTTGGAAGGTTTAGGAGTTCTGCCAAAGATGAAAATTTCTTTGATAGGAAGGGAGCAGGAGAGAGGGTTAGTCGAGGGTTGACTAATCCATATAGGTGTGGGGTGAATCATAGTTTGGAGAAAAGGATCATCTCCATACCGTGGGGGTTCGAGAAGAGGGTCATCTCAAAATCGAGGAGTGAGTTACTTGAGGAACTCGGGGATTTGTTCGCAAAGTCCGAATGAAGAACTCCGAAAGAATCCATCTTGGATGAAAGGAGTAGTTTGGAGCACAAAGACATATCTACGGAGCGTACAAATGTATAGAAGACTCATACAAAACAAATACAATTCAAACTTGTCAATTCACTCACTCAACACTGGTGAAGGCATGTTAGGGCTCGATCGCTTATCTTTTCAATTTTAATTTAATGACAAAGCAATCTTGAAAATTAAGCGGAGTTGTTAGATGCCGAAATATTTCACAATGACTGTCCCAAGTTCATACAACTAGTTGCATCTACTTTCAGTCAATATGGGTGTAAGTATGAACCGTTAGACGGTTATCCATGTTACTTGAGGACGAAGCCTTTCGCGGTGTCCTCTAAACCACCCACTCTGCTAAGGGAAGTTGGATAGTAAAACGGTTATCTGAAACCCTCACTGAGAATTAGCTAATTGTTTCTAAAAATAGTAGTCTGAATGAAATTTTTTGATTTTTGGCTCTACCATAAGTGTGTGGTCCAGTCCTTACAAAAAATGAGTGGGTTTCTCTCCACCACACACAAGGATTAATTTTATGTCAACTTTATTTACAGTCACCCTGATTAGCAGTCCCGATTTCAAATTAAGGTTATCACTTAAATTTTTTAAGTAAGCATAGAAATTCACGCCTAATAAGCGATCCCAATTCCTTAAATTTTAAGTTGTAAAACTAGGGAGGGAGAATAAAAAAGTCAATGCAAACGCAAATCAATGATACATGCTTAAGAGGAAGACTTACATTGATTCCTCACGTTCTTCATGCGGGGTGCAGTACAAGGTATTTTAAAATTTACACTAATGATATGCACAGATGAAATCGCCCTAAGCAAATAGTTTTATTAGCGGGAAAGAACTGATTATAAATTTTGGATAAGTTGAACGATCTACTAGTGTGTGTAGTTAGTGAAAATGTGGCATAAGAATTATGAGCACAAGCAAAAATAACTAAGCGAGTGTATATGTGCCTAATTTCGAAGTCACTCAAGTCGGGATCCAACCACACAGATGGGCTTGAAACAAACCCAACACAGTACAGAGAAGTCCAGTCCTGAATTATTACAAATTAAAGGGTTCAGAGAGAGGACCATGTGAATAATGCAGGAAATTAAATCTAAACTAACTCTCTCTCATAAAAATAAAAATTCAATTTATAGATCCTTGAATTATATCAAAAACGCTCCGAGAAATCTGCAAAGAGAGAAGATGCGGTTAGTATCTGCAGCGAGAGAAATATGCAAAATGCAGAAAATAGAATGCATATAAAGGGGAAAATTAACATGGAAATTAATTTCAAAACAATTAATTATATAAAATAATTTAAAACCCTAAAAATATGTCATTCCCCAGCAACAGTGCCATTTGATAAGTACGAAAATCACCTCTTTAATAGTCGAGAATTGTAGTATAAGAGACGATCTTTGATCAATCAAAAATGACGATCTTTGAATGTTGTGGAGTATTTTTACTTAGTAAGTGTACCAAGGTCAAACTCAGGGAACGATGATTTTAATTGTATGGTTTTAAATTAATTTAAGTAATTAATTAAAATGCTAAGTTAAATTCTGTGTCGAAAATAAAATGGAAAATATAATGACGCGATACAAAAAATATCAGAGAGAATAATTCAGCACATGATCTAAGATTACGATTTTTACTCCAAATAATAATCAATATCCTCGAAATTAAATCACAGATCAAAAGATATCAAATCTAGAAATATGTATCAAAGCTTTATCCTACAAGAATTTCTCAAGACACTCTGGCCCCTTATTCCCCTGTAAATCACTCCTCAAAAATAACATCCTTTAATCATATCAAATATAAGGGGAATTATGAGTCTCAACAACAAATCGAATTCCATGATAATAATATTCGACCGTTAGCATATTAATTAACTCGAGACTCCTCAAATAAAGTATCAAGGAAATGGATTGTTTTACATCCTCGTGTATACCCCTGCAAAGATTAATTCCTTTATTTAAAAAGATCAATTATCAATGGATAATAAATCAAATTAAATCTCCTCAAATGGTACCATGTAGGTTAGATCGACTTTTCTCAATAAAGTAGCACACATATATCACTAATCAAGTTTGAACAAATTAAGAGGATTGAATATTATCAATCATCAGTAATCAGCCTTAGATTTATCCACAAGCAAGGTTGCAGAAAGCGGTAGTTGGTACTTGATCGGCGGGATCAGCTACTAAGGATTAATTGGCAGTCGGGTGACTAATCGGAATTAGTCGGTCATTAATCGGTTTGAATTTTTTAGTTATTTTAAATATATAAATCATTTTTAATACATATATTCTTATATATATACGTATATTTGTACATTTTATATGATATCATAATGAAACAAAAGAAGTAATCAACTTTGAATATAACAGTAAGCATATTAGAATGTGTATGCTTTAGAAAAAGTAAAAAACTAAAAAAATAAAAAGGTTGTTGTAAAAGTCAGTCGACTAGGCGGACTAGTCGGCCCGACTAACGACCGACTAGGCCTAGTCGAGTCGGCTACCCCCCCCCCTCCCGACTCGACTAGTCGGACCGACTAGTCAGCCTAGTCGGCTGAATTTTACAAGCTTGTCCACAAGATATATAATGTTAAGGAGCACATAATAAGCTTTGAAATGATATATTATGCGTTAAAAACTGAGTTCATACGAGCAAGTATAATAAAATGAATAAGCAGGGACTAAAATGTCATAAAAATAATTATTTCTCCTTCAAACGAGTCCCTGAGGGACTTATCTGCAATTTCAGAAAGTCACCAGAGCCTTCAATGTAAATTACCCAAGCAAGGGGTATTTTAGTAAATTGCAGAAGGTGGCAGGGCTTTGATGTAAATTTTCCAGGAATCGCGTGCCTCGCACGTGCCTTCTGACTAGCTGGGTTTCTTTATAATATTCTAGATCTTCAGGGGTCCAGTTGAAATATGCCCCCTCCCCATGTGCTTCTCACGTGAGGGGGCTCTGGGCAGTTGCTTTGGGAACAGCTTCCAAGTTGGGCAGAACAACCGCATGCGGCAGCTGGGGCGTCGGGCGGGCGGCGTAGCGTTGCTGGTGCGCTCCGAGGAGGCAGTGTGGTCAGGTGGAGGGAGATGAGGGCATCTGCGTGGAGGGACTCGACAGCGAGGGTCGAAGGGTAATGGTCGACACACGATCGGTGGGCGTCGGTGAAGGGTGGAGCTCGAGGATGTCGGATCATTGGTTGGGCACCCTCAAAGTGGAGTGGTGGCTCTGATCGCAAGCTTGATGGAGAAGGGGCAGACGATCAAAGGTGGAGTCCTTCTTGATGAAGATTGGCAACTAGTCAGGGAAGTTGCGAAGAACGAGAGGAGGAATGGGGGCTTGATTCGGTGATTTGGATGTGAAGGGTAGATCAGGGTGAGATGGAGTACGGAGTACGAAACAGAGGAATTGGATTTGGGGGTGGTGAAGGAATGACAGAAGAGGGGATGAGGTGTTATGCGAGAGGGGACAGGGTGTTACACAAGAGGGGAGAGGGTGAACGGTCGAGGAGGAGGAGGAGGAGGAGCGGAGGCGGCGCGTAACGGTCGCGGGCCGTGCATGGTGGAGGGGAATAACGGCAGCGGAGAAGGCGGTAGACCCGAGAATACAACGGTTGGAGGAAAGGGGTTACATGCTTGGCACATGACCCGGGGAGTATGCAACGAGTCACGTGCAGGGGGTGAGAGAGTGGGTGCCATGTGGCATGCCCAGGGGCTGCCACGTGACACCCCAAAAAAATCAAAATTAAAAAGCGAAAGAAAAATTGAAAAGAAATAGAAGGGGACCTCAGATCGAAAAATTTCTTTCACGAAAGTTGTTCGTCTCGACGATATCTACAACATCATGAAAGAGTGGGGGCAAAAGAGGTCATCTCTACAAAATGGTATTTTTTGTGGTCTCCATGTGTATAGAAAACCGACTTTGGGATTTTGTATTTTTTTGGTGATTTTAAAGGAGGGTAAAATACAAAAAATACGATAAAATACAATAAAATTAATTACACACTAATATAATTTTTATTTTGAATAAATAAGAAAATAGGGAAATAAAATAGAAGTACAAAACACGAAATTTCTTGTATAGACTCACAGAGGACACTCGGACACATTCAGTTTTTTTAATTTCAGCCTTGGTTTGATTTGGAGTTTTATGCTGCTTGATAAAACTTTCATCCAAGATCACAATCGATAAATAAATAAAATAAAAAGGGTTAATTATGTACATAAAAATCCAGGTCAAAAATTGCAAAAAGCTAAAGTACGCAAAAGAGGCCCAAAACTAAACTTTCACAAATGAGCTCCGAATTTTATGAAATTGGTCTTATTTTGAAGATATTTGAAAATGGAGTACTTTAAAAGTGAGTAGAGCAAAATCAGGCATTGTATGAGGAAGATATGTATATTTTAGTCTGTCAGATGTGAAATTAGATTTTGGGATTTTTATCCCTTATTTAGGTTAGCAATTTTTTGTATTTTTTATTTATTCTTGTTAGTAATATCTACACAATAGAGGTGATTTTAGGTCAATTAGAGTAAGGATGAATTAATTAAAAATAAGGGAAATTAGCATCTTTTTGGGACAATTTACACATTATGTAATTATGCATGATGAAATCCGAATATTATTTACACATGTATGAATGCTAATGGTGTTCTATTAGTTATTAAATGGTAAGGATGAATTGATTAAAAATAAGGGAAATTAGCATCTTTTTGGGCTAATTTACACATTATGTAACTTATGCATGATGAAATACGAATATTATTTACACATGTATGAATGCTGATGGTGCTCTATTAGTTATTAAATGCAAATAGATTTTGGGGAGCATAGCCTAATTGACCAGTTTTGGCATAATGAATACAAGATTCATTATAGATGCATCAACTTTCATTTCGATCACATCATTCCTATTCCAATCTTTTCATATATGACCATAAATCAATCTTAACATTTTCATTTCTACTATTGCCAATCTCTGCATATGCCTAAAGTTCACATGCCAACATTCAGATCATAGAGTAAAGCATGTCTCACAGTTGGTTTGTAATACTTTCTTTTGATTTTCAAAGGAATTTTCATATCACATAGAACAATAGAGGATCCTCTCCACCTTAGCCAACAATTATTTATGCTATCAGTAACATCTCCATCGATTTTCCCATCATGTTGCAAACTAGATTCCAAATATAAAAGAAACTTTCTTCTCAATGTTATCATCTCCAATCTCCACTTCAATTTTGTCACCATTGCTTACATCAAATTTGCACTCCATATATTTAGCCTTAGCCCTACTTTTATAAATCCATAAGTCTCTAAGGAATGACTTTAAACCTCAAGCTTCTTATTTACTCTAACTCTAATCTCATCAATCAACACAATATCATCAGCGAACAACAAATACCAATTTATCTCATCTTGAATGTAATTAGTCAACTCATTCATAATCAAATTAAAATGGGATGGACTCAAGTTGAATCTGGATGCAAATTGATGCTGATGTTAAAATAGTCAATCTTCCCGGACTGGATCTTTACACAAGATGAAGCTCCATCATACATATTCTTTATAAGGTTAATGCATAGGATAGGTACTTGTTTCTTCTCCAAAATTTTCCACAATATCCCCCATGGGATTGAATTATAATCCTTCTTGAAATAAATAAAAATCATAAAGAGGTTCTTCCTTTTAACTCTATAACTCTCAATTATTCTCCTCAACAAGTGAAAAACTTCAATAGTTAAGGGACCCGACATGAATCCGAATTGATTTTCTATTACTCTGGAAATTTATCTCAACCTTCTTTCAATCATACATTCCCAAAGTTTCATATTATGACTTAACAGTTTGATACCTCTATAATTCGAGCAATTTTGATTGTCTCCTTTATTCTTATAAAGAGATACCATTATGTTTCTCCTCCATTCTTCAGATATTTTGTTGCCTCTCCAAATAAATTGAATAAATTTATGATCTAAGTCAAACAACGCTCACCTATAACTCTCCATACTTCTTTAGAAATGTGGCCAAGTCCTACACCTTTCACGGGCTCCATAACCTTCAAAACCTCCTGTACTTCCTTCCTTTGTATTTGTCTGTAACTTTCATGATTCAGGTAACTTTCACTAGTAGCTAGATATACCAAAGTGATCTCTTTATTCCCTTCCCTAATGAATTAGTAAACTCATCGCAAGGTAGTTACCTATCCTGATTTATGGCGCACTGAAAATAGAGAGCCTCATTGCTTTGATGAAGCACTACATGGTAAGACAAAAAAGCAATGGGAGCTAGACATGGAAGATAGATGGACCCCCTCATGAAGAACAAAACATAGGACTTAGTCCCACTACCCAAGGGGAAGAAGACCCTACACAACAAGTAGTGCACATGGTAAAGGAAGATGTTGATGACACTAGTAGATACAAGGTTTGGCTAGTGACAAAGGATTTTCAATAGAATATCATACTTACAGTGATGAGCCGTTGAACATATGAAGGTGAGATGTATAGTATCTTAAAAGAATTTTATTGTGTTCACTTACTAGGTTACCCTTAATAATAAAAGATTATGATTATATGGACAAGATTATATCATCTGACTACCTATCTATCTATATTCAATAAACTCACATCATTTCTTTCTTCTCAATTAACTCACATCATTTCGCTCACTCAATTTTAATAATACATTTGTCCACGACAAATAAAAACTATATAAGGTTAAACTATAGAATATGTAGGAGATTTAGATTCTATTCATAAGGGGATAGTATGAGAATGTATACACACAAATATATATAGGGAAAAAGGAGCCTACCTCGGCGGGTGTAGGTAACTCCCTACACCCGGCCTAATTTTTCATTATTTTTTCATTTTTTTGAAATGAAACCTTAGGGGATTCAGATCACTATGTGTCACCATGTTATCATTCTAAATTCAATTTAATTCGAGACTTCTATCATCTCCATCAAGACTATCAAATTTTAGCGGTCTCAGAATTGTTGAAATCGACCCTATCTAGATGGACGTGTTAGGAATGTTTGTTTTGCATAAAACTTGAAACACATATTCCCCTTAACATATTAAGTAAATCCCCTCAACTTTTAATCCAAAAAAATAAAAAATAATCGAAAAATGGGGGTGGGTGCAAGGAGTTTCCTACACCCCAGGGTGCACTATATATATATATATATATATATATATATATATATATATATATATATGAGGATGGGGAGCTTGCACCAAAGTGCATGTAACTTTTCATGCACCGGCGCTTATATCTTTCACTTTTTTTTCTTTTTTGAAAAATACCACCATGTATATTCATCTATATATCCCTCAAATATGTCATTCGAATTTCGTCAGAAACAGAGACTCCTATGACCTCCATCCAGAACAGGTCGATTACAGCAATTCTAAGACCGTTAAAATTACATGTTCTGGATGGAGGTCATAGGAGTCTCTGTTTCTGACGAAATTCGAATGACATATTGGAGGGATATATGGATGAAAATACATGGTGGTATTTTTCAAAAAAGAAAAAAAATGTGGAAGATATAAGCGCCGGTGCATGAAAGTTACATGCACCTTGGTGCAAGCTCCCCATCCTATATATATATATATATATATATATATATATATATATATATATATATGGGTAAAATGGGGCTGCCCCCAGGGAGTAGCCAACTTGGCTACTCCCACCTCTATTTTACCCTCATTTTTTTATTTTTTTGGAAAATAAAAATTTGTATATTCATCATTATATCCCTCTCACATTCTATTAAAATTTCATTAGAAACAGAGACTCCTAAGCCCTCCATCCAGACATCAATTTTTTAACGGTCGCAGGATTTTTTAAATCGATCATGTTTGGATGGAGGCTGTAGGAGTCTCTGTTTCTGACGAAATTTTAATAGAATGTGAGAGGGATATAATGATGAATTTACAAATTTTTATTTTCCAAAGAAATAAAAAAATGAGGGAAAAATAGGGGTGGGAGTAGCCAAGTTGGCTACTCCCAGGGGGCAGCCCCATTTAACATATATATATATATATATATATATATATATAGGGTAAAATGGGGCTGCCCCCAGGGAGTAGCCAACTTGGCTACTCCCACCCCTATTTTTCCCTCATTTTTTTATTTTTTTGGAAAATAAAAATTTGTATATTCATCATTATATCCCTCTAACATTCTACTAAAATTTTGTCAGAAACAGAGACTCCTACGGCCTCCATCCAAACAGGGTCGATTTAAAAAATCCTGCGACCGTTAAAAAATGACGTCTGGATGGAGGGTCTAGGAGTCTCTGTTTCTGACGAAATTTTAATAGAATGTTAGAGGGATATAGTGATGAATATATAATTTTTTATTTTCCAAAGAAATAAAAAATGAGGTAAAAGTATGGCTGGGAGTAGCCAAGTTGGCTACTCCCAGGGGGCAGCCCCATTTTACCCTATATATATATATATATATATATATATATATATATATATATATGAGAAAAATGGGGCCCCCCGCCCCATTTTTCATCAAATTTTTTTATTTTTTTTGAAAAATATCACCATGTATATTCATCCCTATATCCCTCCTACATGTTATTCGAATTTCGTCAGAAACAGAGACTCCTACGACCTCCATCGAGATGGTGTCCATTTAAAAAATCTTGTTACCGTTAAAAAATGACTGTCTGGATAACGGCCATAGGGGTCTCTGTTTCTGACGAAATTGGAATGGCATATAGGAGGGATATAGAGATGAATATACATGGCGACATTTTTCGAAAAAAATAAAAAAAACGTAGAAATAAGGGCGGGGGCAGCCCCATTGAACTCATGTGTGTGTGTGTGCGCGTGCGTGCGTGCGTGCGTGCTGCGTGCGTGCGTGCGTGCGTGTGTGTGTGCGCAACACCCCAACCCCAAACATAGTACCACGTGGAAAACTCACAAAGTGTGGATGTGGTTTATAAGTAGTGGGGATTACTACTTGGCAACTTGAGCTTAAGCATTTTTGGTGGTTGTCAATGGGTCCATCTGGGTCTGAATCCAACAAGTTATCAGGGCTAGTTTTCCTCGATAACGGACCGGAGACCTAAGCCCGGGACGTTACAGATTATATACCAAAGAAGAGTGACATTCGAGGTCCAGAAGAGACAGAACTTGGACATGGACAAGGGTTCATATGGTTTGATGCAAGTCTCAAGTGCTACTTGTTGACTTCGAAGTTGGAGTTGTAAGAGGAATCTTAGATACCCACCAAATCATTATCATAAAGATGGTAGGAGACAAAATAATCGATCCATTGAGATCGCGTTTTCGGTGGAAAGAGTTTAAGTTTGGCATCAAACAACTATTCTTTATTTTCTGCAAAAGATTTTTTGAAGATTTAAAAATGTATAAGCGAATGTTTTTCGATGCTTTAGTGTCTAATCTTCGTGACTTTATTCAAGTTACGCCATTATATTCCTTCCTCCCTTCAATTGATCTTAAATTGCATATCTTGATAGCTCACAAATATTATGTTTGATATTATGATTTTATATTTACAATCCTATAAGGATCATTCCTAGAGAGGTCTTGTAAGTAGTTTGGTTAGCCTAGAATATGGCATTTGGTTCTTACAACCAACTCTTCTTGTTGTTCATCTCGATCTTCTACAATATCATTTTATCTATGTTGGATACATTAGCTCGGCCATATTTCTAAAGATAATATAATATCACCTCGTTGTATGCCATAAAATGTTTCATGTGAGAATCTACAAAATGAGTACCTCCATAGCTAATACAATTTGAAGGATTCTAAGCTGTGCAAAGGCATTGTCAAGGAATTTGCAAACTATGAGTTGTCAAAGGTTTAGGTATGAAGAACTTTAATCCATGGAACATGTTGATATCTCAGAATCAAATTCCTGGGATTAACGTAAATACTCAGATTCTAGAAAATGTTTTTTTTACATCGAAGATATAGTGGTGTCGCATGCTGAACATGCGACACCTGAAAAGTTTTTTTTACCTCGTAACTACAGAAGTAGCGCATCTAAAAGATGCGATACACGGTGATCTCCCTGGATATGTTCCGAGATAGTTTCAGGAATTTTCTCACATAGCGCATGTTGAACATGCGCTATATGAGAAACTTCGTGTAACAATTCTAGTAAGTTTCTCATATAGCGCATGTTGAACATGCACCATTGAGTATCTTCCTAGAACAATTCCAGGAAGTATCTCATATATCGCATGTTCAACATGCGCCACATGAGGTTCTTCCAGGAAAATGAGAGGTCAGTATAGGCCTGGAGATCTGATCCTGCTCTTCTGGCCTTTAGTCTTATTAGGACAAGGGACTAGACAAGTCCAAGGATGAACCTCCTCTTCTGCCAGACTGAGACCGTAACCTATTGTAGCTCTTCCCGTTTAATTTATGTTCTTCTTTCTTGTCGCTGCACACACATT
This sequence comes from Ottelia alismoides, assembly GCA_037367405.1. Taxonomy (NCBI): domain Eukaryota; kingdom Viridiplantae; phylum Streptophyta; class Magnoliopsida; order Alismatales; family Hydrocharitaceae; genus Ottelia; species Ottelia alismoides. The sequence continues at coordinate 1,520,055 of JAZKJV010000022.1, forward strand.
CACAAATGTCTGCGCAATCACAAATGTGGATTATCGAAGCACACACATTCACAAAGGATATATATTGATGCACAAAGACAATCACACAAATTACATATATTAAATTATCCACGGAGATACATTTTCATATTTGTATCACATTAACAACTACAAAATGTACACCTCAACACTGATATGTTCTCGTTGTATCACGAAAATGGAAGGGTAACAAACGGTTCATCTCGTCTATCATGTTGATTTGCGAGGGTCCAACACCGTCTTCGTGGAAAGTAGGCATCGGTGGCGGCATGAGTTTGTAGTAAGTAGGCTGTGTTACTCTAGCATCCATGCCTTGCCTCAACGGTGCCTGCGACGTTGGCATGTCTTCATGTGGTTGCTCGACAACCGGTGTGACGAATTCACTCTCCAATTCCGTTGACGCAAGATCCTCATCTGACGTAGCGGCTGCCTCATTGTCCACGGGTTCCGCTACTAGTTTACATGCTCTTCCCGGACCTCTTCCTCTTGCTCTTCCTCGCATGGCCTCCGCCTGAGTCACATCAACATGGTCGTCATATATTGTGACGGCATCTGCAAATTGAAATGACAACTATTGCTCCATTTCCACTTTTGCTTGTATCGCAATCTCGCGGCATTCCTCGTGTTCAATATCATATATTCGGCCCTACTTGGCGAGATGCATCCAAAGAAAAAAATACATATTGGTAAATTTGATGGAAACTTCTTGAAGTAATCTACAACAAAGTTTGTCCGAGCACTTACGTTTCTCGCCAGAGTTGCACCTAGTCGTCCAACAAATCTTCTTCACTACCTTCTTCACTACTCGTATACCACATTATCGTCAACATCTTCTTCACTACCTTCTTCAAGGTCATCATCGGATCCCCAAGGGATGAAATCATTCAAAGCGTGATTTACCTCTCGCATCAACGAGTCACTTATGCGCCATTCCTGATCCGTACATGGCTGCGTTATAGGCACATCAGTGTCAAAGGAGGGTTCCATGCTAGGGACAACTGTTGGCTGTATGCTAGGGAAGATTGTTGGTTGTGTGCTATGAACAACTGTTGGTTGTGTGCTCGGGACAACGGACGGTCTCGTGGTATCGAAAACATTGGGGACTTCGCTCGCAGAGACATCTTCAACAATAATGTCAGTAGACATTGATTTTCCAATGGTCCGAGCATACACAAAAACTCTGTACACATCATCATCATCGATGATAGACGAAAATGATGGTTCTTCCCTGGGCCTCGAGAGATGCGATGTAGTAGTCGGATTTTTTGACTATTGGCATCCAGGTTGAACTTACAGTAAAGCAAGCTGATCATCTCATCGAACGTCATATTAGGCATTAATCCAAACCCCCGTACGTTGGTCGTCCAACCGCCAATAAGCGTACCCTTCAAATGAAACATACAATACATCGGCTCCATTCTGACCTAATACGTGACACAACGTACAAGTAAAAAAATACATTCATGAAATGAAGAATCATATGCATATTATATAATCAATAATATCAAGAAAAAAATTTATCAAGTCTCAATGTATGCAACAACGGCTAAGTCCTAGTGGGAGGCGGTGGAGGCTAGGACGGTACCGACCAAAGAAGCTACGGAAAAGGAGTTTTTGGCACACCTAGGAGTGATAAAAAATGAGGTTTGTGGGAGAGGTGGAGGTCGAGGACGTCGGGTGGCACAGTGTGGGGAGTCGCGGGCGGCAGAGGAGGATGGTCTGGTATGAGAGCACGTGGGGAGTGAATCGGATATGCGCGTCTTTTATTTAGCCCAGCTATTGCATATTGGATATGCGCTATATATATCGCATCTTTAAAATGCACTACTTCTGTAGTTCCGAGGTAAAAAAAATTCAGGTGTCGCATGTTCAACATACTACACCACTGTAGCTTCGATGTAAAAAAATTATTTTATAGAACCTGGCTATTTACATTAATCCCAGGTCCTACTTAGGAATTTGGTTCTAATATGCCATGAGTATTGACCATATGATCCAGGTTGAAGAATGGTCGTATGCACCCCTTCCTCCCATATCATACCAACAAGTGGGGGGTCTCGATGCCCGGTCGGCGAACTTGGGGGGGGGGAGCTTTAGGAGGAGGGAGAACAGGTGCACGTCCCCACTGTGGGGATGTGGAGGCATCACGCTCGGTGAATTTTTTATTACTAGTCTATTTGTATTTAGATATTTGGATCCGTTTCTAAGGAGAGCAGTATATAAACTCTCCTAGGGTTAGACTTCTCTTTATTCTTCTTTCTTTGCACAGTGAAAAATCGATTGTCACCACTCAAAGATGTAGCTCGGTTACTGATGAACTATGTAAATCCGCATATCTCCATGCTTGGGTGGTTGATCTGTGCCAAAAGTATACATAGGTATCAACCAAATGAATTATTTTAAGAGGTGACATATTCCTGTGAGTAATTGTTGACGCTGTTTGACCTGTGGATTTGTTTTCATAAAACTTTGGGCATCTTGAAGGTAGGCAAGAAAAAAGCTGCTTTATAGAACCTTGGAATTGACGATGGTTTTCTTTTCAGAATGATGTATTCCACACGTAGAGTTGTGGCAGCAAGTCGACACATTGTGGAACTTATACTATAAATACATCATTTCTTTATGCAATCGGCTCCTTAAAAAATAAGAAGAAGAGAGTAGTCTAGGTATCGAAATATGAAATTGTAAGGAACGAAAACAGGTGGGATACGGATTAAATATGAATATTTCCATATCCATATTCGATTCATCTATCGAATACGAATACATATACAAATATCACTTGGATATGAATTTCTGAAATCATATTCTAACATATTCAGATCGAATATACAACAAATATGAATCCGGATCGAATAAAGAATGAGTATGAATGTTGATCCACTTAAGATAAGAAGCAGATGCGAACAAATAAATATAAATTACAAATTTGAATCAAATAAGTATCAAGTATGAAGCGATTTAAAAAGATACCATTACAATACACACACATACACACCGTAATAAAACTATTTAGCTAATCTATAAAAGTTATAGTTGAAGAGAGGTTGCTCTACAAATATAGTCATCGAGGGGTTGAAGCCTACTTGAAGATTCTTCTATTGTAATTCATATGAAGTTGTTGGGGGCAAAGATACGTAGTGTTTGTCGAAGATCGAGGGGAATGCACGTACTTGATTTTTGATTAGTTGCTTATTAAACACAATATTATATATTTATGTGCATGCATGCATGTATGTGTGTATGGGGGGTGTATATATATTATTTTGTATTTGGATGTTTGAATCTGGATCTTTTTATTGTTACCATATCCATATATATTTTCAAAAATTTTCTACAACTGATATCCATATTCGATTCATATTTGACTAATACTTGAATACAAATATCCATATGTGTTTTTTTATTATAGTAAATAGATATTCGGATATATCCATATCTATTTTCATTCCTATGCAATTGCCAATAAATATTTCTTATTTTACATGAAGCCAATCATTGGACAATCCGGATTTAAAAAGATAATTTGCGATATTGGCATGCATGAGAAGTCCAAGAGAATCCATCGAATGACAATATCAAGAAGATTACACTCTCTTATCAGAGTAATATCATACATTGGATTTATCTCGTTGGTAATAGAGTCATCCTTCTAACAAATTCTTAATTATAGCACATTATATCCAATAGAGTTTTTATCAGTTGTGCCTCTCCGAGATATTTCAATATCTATTATACCCCTTCCTTTTTTGGAATACTAGTTCTGCCCCTGATTTCTTACTGTTCTATCACTTGTGCCCCTCAGATTAGTTTACATCTATCTCCAACATAAACAGGTGTTAACTTTGGGGATACATCGAGAATTAAATTTTAAAAAAAATAGGCTGAAATGTTCATCCTCTTCCTCCCCTTCTCTTCATCCTCCTCGGCCTCCTGCTCCACCTCCAACGCCTCCTCCCCCCACCCCAGCACCTCCCCCTCTGCTCTGAGCACCTCCCCTCCGCTCCCCGACCTCCCTCTCTGCCCCATCTCCCTCACCCCCACTCCCCTCCACACCTCCCCCTTCGCCCCGAGCTCTCCCCCCCTATCACCCATGCACCTCCCCTTCCGCCTCGAACTCCTCCACCCACATCTCCCCTCTGCCCCTGCATCTAGCCTGCACCCCCAGTACATCCCCTCCACACTCGTACCTCCTGCTCCGCCCCAGTTCCTCCCCCGCTACATCGTACCTCGTCGCCTCCTCATCCACCACCAAGGGATGTCTTATTATAGCCAACGTATGAAGGAGGTTGCTGCTTCGGATGCTCACAAGGGGACGAGATGCTGGAGAAGCTGCAAGGCTTCTTGACGGAGAGAGACCATAAAAGAAGGCGATGAAGAAGGAGGACTAGGGGAACAGAGGAGAGAGGGGAGGAGGAGGTTGTAGGCTGAAACAAGGGACCTTTCAGCATTTGTTTAATTAAGATAAATTTTTGATTAATTGATTCATAAAATTTCATCGAAAAATCAATAAAATTCACCCTATGATCTGCAATGAGTGATATCTCCATGAAAATGCAAAAATTTTAGTGATTTGATGGATGCATGAAGGTATAATTAAGAGAGAGAAATTATGAAGAGAAAGGAAGAAGAATAAATGGAGGAAGAAGAAGATGAATAAGAAGTTTGGACAATTATGCCCCTCTTAATTGCACCGTAATTTTTAAGTTCAACTCATTGACGATTAAACTAACAGAGGAACACAAATGATAGAATGGTAAGAAGTCAAGTGCACAACTGATATTCTTCAAAGGAAGGGGCATAATTGATATTGAAATATTCGGAAGGGTACTACTGATTAAAACCCTATCCAATATGGCTACATCATATAATTCTAATGGTACATGTCTCACCTAATCATGTAACATAAATAAATTTTATTTTAAATAAAACATGAAATTATTATATATAAGAGAATGGTTGGTGTGGATACATATGTGTAAGGTAACATAGTATTATGTACGACCTAGTAAAAAAGGGATACCTTAGCTACTTGTGGTCACTAAAAGAGTAAATTAGACCTCAAGGTCAGGATAAAGAGATTACGAGTGTGATAGGAGCATCCGTCGACAAGAACATCACTCTAAGATAATCATCTCGTGGTTATTGAGAACAAATCAAATCAGATGGTTCTATTTTTCAATATGTTTGACTTGATGGCAATCTAAATAACAGAGAATTTTTTATATTAATGTTGAAGTTGTAAGGACTAAAAGTGAAATAAGATTATCAATTATAATGGATTAATTAATTTGGTCAAAGGGTTTTTAGTTATCGCGGTGCATAAGTAATTGATGTTATTTTTTAGACAAGTTGCTAAAAATGATGCTTTTAAGTGTACATAGCATCGTTTTGGAGACAATAAACATGAAAGAAATGATCCCTTTATATTTCATGAACAAATGATCTTTATCTACTTCATAAAAAATAGAGAACATTTAATTATACTTATGGTATCTAAGAAGAAATCAACATAGTAGGACACCTTACACATCTTAGGATCTATTTAAAATGGGGAAAATAGAAGATATGGCCCCTTTTTGGGGAGACTCATTACATTAAGATTTCATTTGGTTAGGGATTGTAGAAGGATGGGGTTTTTATCTTAGGATTGCAATTTGGGGTAGAAGTTGAGACCTGTATGGCACCGTCTCTCTCTTCATTTCTATATTTAATATTTAATATTTAGTTGGAGACCTAAACTTTGTCACAAATTCGAGGGTCACATTTTCCCTCGAAATAAATTATGTCTTATTTTCACATAGAAAACATAGAGGGTGGTATATTGTCCATTTTTTTATATTGGAACTAGCATTTCATTGGAAAGGAAACAATGAAAAAGTTTAAAAAATATCAGATAAAGGGTACAATGAAAAAGGTTAAAAAATATCAGATAAAGGGTAAAGATATAACATCCAATGCTCTATTTTTCAATATTTACAAATATTTTATTTTTTAAAAAGTATATTTGTGGAATTCAATCTTATGAATTGGACCATTAATTAAGAAGCAAATAATGGTTCAAAAATTTCAAATTGGACCAAATAATGTTGCAAATAAGAATCCGATCTCCCTCCCTCCTCTCTCACCATCTATCCTCATCCAATCAATCGGTGTGTGATGAGCAGAATGTAATGGCTCAGACTCGCTGCATTCATGCTCTCACAGTTTTTGGCTCTCACAAGATCATCCCTATATATAGGAAAAAATGGACTACCCCTGCCCTTATTTTTCCGTAATTTTTTATTTTTTTTGAAAAATATCATAATATATATTCATTTATATATCCCTCTAATATGCCACTCGAATTTTCTCAGAAACATATTCATATGCCCTCCATCCAGAATAGGTAATTTTAACGGTCTAAACCTTATTGTAATTGGCTCGTTATAGATGGAGGCATAGGAGTCTATGTTTCTGACGAAATTCGAATGACATATAGGAAGGATATATAGATGAATACACATTGTGATATTTTTAAAAAATACCGAAATCACCCGTTCTTATGAAATTTGAATGACATATTAGAGGCATATATAGTTATGAAAATCTATGGAAGTATTTTACAAAAATAAAAAATAGAAAAAACTGAGAATGGAGTAGGTAAGTTACCTACTCCATGGAGTAGGATCCCTTTCCTTACAAGCACACATGCACACACGCACACACGCACGCGTGCGCCACACACACACACACACGCATACACGCAGAGATATATAATATATGGGGAAAAGGAGTATGCTCCCTTAGTATAGCCAACTTACATGCTCTCACCTCCTTTGTCCTATATTTTTTTATTTTTCTGAAATGAAGCCTATTGGAATTTAGATCACAATATGTCACCATGGTGTCAATCAAAATTCGACTTAATTCGAGACTTCTATCTCCTCAATCAAGACTGTCAAATTTTAATGGTCTCAGAATTGTTGAAATTGACTCCCTTCATATGGAGGGCATATGAGTCTCTTTTTTTGAGGAAATTGGAATATATATATACATATATATATACATACATATATGCATATACATACATATATACATATACATACATATATACATATATATACATATATGTATATACATATATATATGGGAAAAAAGAGTATGCTCCTTGAGTATAGCCAACTTACATGATCCCACCTCGTTTCCCCCGTATTTTTTTAATGAAAAAACTCAGCTATGGCTGGTCCCAAGCCCGGGTAAATGAAGAGGGTTGCGTTAGGTAGCTAACAGCCAACGTAAAACAGTCCGAGACAACTTATCATATAATATTTTTTAAAAAAAATATTATTTAGAAAGTTGCTTCATGACAGTCAGATCTTTTCAACATGGATTTAAGCAAACAAACAGATTTTGTTGGGCATTCCCTACTTGCGACATGTTGCATCGCCCGAATACAATGAAAAATTGGCAAGGGCCACTACATCGCAGCCTGGATGTAGTTCAAATTTTGCAAGGGTTCTCGCATGAGGAATGCAAGCGAGAAATTAAGCTAGTTCTGTTGCATCACCGCCCGGATGCAATCCAAAATTTACAAGGGTTCTCGCATAATGGACGTATGCGAGTAAAGAAGTTAGTCCAAAAGAGATTGCAATGAAAGTTGCAAATTAGTAGTTGGAATATTGGCACTTTAATTGGAAAATTGATGGAGATAGTGGATACGATGGAAAGAAGAAAGATTCATATACTTTGTCTTCAAGAGACTAAATGGGTTGGAGAGAAAGTAAGGGAGATTGAAAAGACAGGCTTTAAACTTTGATATTCAGGTAAAGATAAGGGTAGAAATGGTGTTGGAGTGGTTGTTCATAAGGATTTGAAGGATTGTGTGGTTGAGGTGCAAAGATTTGGGGATCGGATTATTTTGCTAAAATTGGTGCTTGAAGAATAAATTCTGAATATAATCTCAGTTTATGCACCACAAATTGGTTTAGATGAAAGGACTAAACAAGCTTTTTGGGAGGATCTAGATAAGATTTTACAAGGAATCCCATAAAGAGAGATGATTTGCATAGGTGGAGATCTTAATGGACATGTGGGAAAAGATGCTTCAGGGTATGCTAGTGTTCATGGAGGACATGGTTTTGGGGATAGAAATGAAGAGGGAAAAATCATCTTGGATTTTGTAACGGCATGTCATCTTTTCATAGCAAACACTCTCTTCAAGAAGATGGAGGAGCATTTAATTACTTATAAGAGTGGGCCAACTAGAACACAGATAGATTACTTTACGTTGAGGAGAAGAGATCGATTGTGTTGTAAAGACTGCAAAGTATCCCAAGAGAGAGTTTGACAATCCAACATCAATTTTTAATCTTGGATGTAAAAATAAAAGGGTTGGTAAAGAAAAGGAGGGTTCCTAAGATCACTAGAAGTAGATGGTGGAATCTTCCACTGAAGCAATCGAGCTTCAGGGAGAAGGTTTTAGAAGACTTATGTTGGGATTGTAGTGGAAGTGCAAACGAGATATTGGAGGCAGTAGCATCTTGTATCTGAAAGGTAGCCAAAGAGATGTTAGGCGAGTCAAAGGGAGGATCCCTAGGTCAAAAGGAGGCTTGGTGGTGGAGTGAATGGGGTGCAAGAGAGGGTAAAAATTAAAATAACATGCTTTAAGGCTATGTCTAAGGATAAAACAGAGGAAACGATCACAAACTATAAAATAGCGAAGAAGGAAGCAAAGAAGGCTATAAGCGAAACTAATTCAAAAGCTTATGAGGTTTTGTATAAAAATCTCAACTCTAAGGAGGGCCAGAAGGATATATTCATGTTGGCCAAAGCAAGAGAAAGAAAGACCAAAGACATTTCTCAAGTGAGATGCATTAAGGACGAGGAATGTCGCGTGCTTGTTACTCAGAAGGATATAGAGACTAGATGGGAGCATTACTTCCATAAACTTTTCATTGAGGAAGGAAATAGAGAGATCACTTTGGGTGATCTAGCTAGTTGTGAAAGTTACTTGAATCTTGCAAGCTATAGACAGATACAAAGAAAGGAAGTAGAGGAGGCTTTGAAGGTTATGAGACATGGGAAAGGTGTAGGACCGAATGACATCCATGTAGAAGTCTGGAGAGTTTTAGGTGAGCGCGGTTTGACTTGGCTTACGAATCTATTCAATGTTATTTGTCGAAGCAAGAAAATACCTGAAGATTGGAGGAGGAGTATCACGGTGCTTCTTTATAAGAATAAAGGAGACATTCAAAATTGTTATAATTACAAAAGTATCAAGATGATGAGTCACACTATGAAAATTTAGAAACGTGTGATCGAAAGAAGGTTGAGGCAAGTTTCTAACGTAAAATAAAATCAATTTGGATTCATGCCAGGTCGCTCAAATATTGAAGTCATCCATTTGTTGAGGAGAACAATGGAGATTTATAGAGCTAAAAGGAAGAACCTCCGTATGATCTTTATTGATTTGGAGAAGGCTTATGATTCTATCCCACGAGAGATATTGTGGAGAGTTTTGGAGACGAGACAAGTACATGTCCTAACATTAACCTCATAAAGGACATGTATGATAGGGCTTTATCTTGTGTAAGGATCCCGTCTGGGAAGACTGGCTATTTTGACATCAACATTGGTTTACATCAAGGTTCATCTTTGAATCCATTTCTTTTCACTTTGATTATGGACGAGTTGACAAATCACATTCAAGATGAGTTACCTTGGTGTATGTTATTTATTGATGACATTGTGTTGATTGACGATACTAAAGATGGAGTAAATGAGAAGCTTGAGGTATGGAGACATGAGTTGGAGAGTAAAGGATTTCGTGTAAGTAGGGCTAAGACAGAATATATGGAGTGCACCTTTGATGGAAGCAATGGTGAAGGAATTGAGGTGAATATTGGTGATGCTAACATTCGGAAGAGAGATTCTTTTAGATATATGGGATCTATTTTGCAACATGATGGAGAAATTGATGGAGATGTTACTAATAGAATAAATGCAGGGTGGCTAAAGTAGAGAGAGTCTCTGATGTTCTCTGCGATAAGAAAATTCCTTTAAAAATTAAAGGAAAGTTTTACAAAGCAGTTGTGAGACATGCTATGCTCTATGCATTTGAATGTTGGCCTGTGAATCATAGACATGTGCATAGAATGGTTGTAGCAGAAATGAAAATGCTAAGATGGATGTGTGGACACACACGTAAAGATCGGATTCGGAATGATGCAATCAGAAAGAAAGTTGGTGTAGCTCCGATCGAGGATAAGATGCGAGAAAACTGCTTAAGATTGTTTGATCATTTGGAAAGAAGATCAGTTGATGCACCAGTTAGGATATGCGAGTGTTGGGATAGTTGACCATTAACACTATCTGTCATTGTCAACGATGCCTTTACAAAAATATTGGGCATTCCTAAACCGCCGTGACCATCCTCCGTTATCACGATTTAGAGCCACCTAATTGATCTGGCAGTTTAATAGTATGCTCCCAACCCAAGGCTTAATTTCTTCACTCGATATTTCGACCACATCCTCAGTCAGCAACCAAATGCCAATGCCAACAGATATTTCCAGTTGTTGAAACGGTGTATTATATAGAGATGGAACTTCATTCATTCATATATGAATACCATGCATAGCTCTTGAAATATTTCTCGTGAGGTAAGCACTTCATTAGTAGATGGAGGCAATGGCATCTCCAGTGAAAGGGACGTGCATCCTACTTAATTAGACCAGATCCCAAGGAAAAGGTAAGGACACCATAAGACAAGTCGTATGGGTGTTTGGGGGTAGCAGAAGATAATACGAAAAAAGAAACAATTAATTTTTTTTCTTTTGATTTTCATTGTCACAAAAAGATCCTTTCCTTTTCGTACGAAAATTCCATCACCATAACCACTACACTGGAAAAAAGTCTTAATGATGGCATGTGATGCCAAATGTTTTGGACAAAGCTTTAAAAATGGAATCGGATATTGAACCGGTCAGTTTTCGGTTTGGTCCAACCGGGTCGGATTGTCGGTCCAAATCGGTTAGACTGGTGATAATGTCCGCATGACATCATCATTCCTATCGACTCGGAAAAAATCGGACCGAACTTAATTTAATGGTCTGACCAGTCGAACTGATTTTCTGAACCGATAAAACTGAATACATATATATAAGTATGTATTTATATATCAATGAAATAACCGTTTAAAATGTCTAACTTTCAACAGAATAACATTATCGCCTATTTCGAGTAAAACTCTACAAAAGATTCAAGAATTATATATGATATAATATTGTAATCATCTATTTATAGTTGCTTCTAGAAAATTACTCTAAGAAAGTATTGGCAAAATTTATATTCCAAAAAAGAGAACGAAATAACTTATATCAAAGAAGTTAAGGGCACAAGTGATAAAAATCCTATTATTTCATTATTTAACCTTTATTTTTTGAAAATTTACCAAACCATCAAAATTAAGTCAATTCGGGTGAATCCAGTCTGACCATACGGGAAAACCCGATCTGACCCGATTTTTTATTTTTTATTTTTTTTGAAGCTAATTACACAAAATCGGTTGAACTGACTGGGTCAGAGCCCGTTCCCAATCCAACCGATCCGGTCGGTCCAATTCGGTTTTTTAAACCTTGGTTTTGACGACATAATTGAGTTCCGAAAATTGAAGCGTCGCAAAAAAATCATTCCTGACATTATAGAATTGTTACAACTATGTAATCATGAGTTCAGATTTCACAAAATATCGATGAAAGTTCACAGAAATTTTGATTTCGATATGGGATCAAAATTTTGAGCAAAATGCCGATACGAGGATCTTTCTTGAGAAATGTTACTCGATTTTAACAAAATGACTAAAAAATACCAAATTTTTGATGAAATTTCGTTTGGACATGGTGTTGATACGATACCCAATACTGAAATTTAATAATGTAATCATTGCTAATGACAATGAAACATATGCTACACATAGGCAAACAAAACTTTTATAGTTGAAACCAAGGCATTAAATGCCACTTTCGATCAACATTTCGGTGGTGACCGACCGAAATGAAATTTGATCAAATCTCCTTCATTTCAATCATTTTTTTTTATAGAATCCCCCATATTTCGGTCGAATTTTAGTAACTTGTTGAAATTAAAATTCGACCAAATTTCACTGAAATTTGAGTCCATGATTGAAACATCTGACCTTACAGCAATAAAAAAACTCTTGCAAAACAAAATCAATCGCGTAAATCTCCGATGCCACAACTTAGTTCTTATAGTGCTTTCTTTTTAGAGTGCATAATTTTTTTCCGATGAGGAAAAGAGCAACATGGATCTGGTAAACGCCGTCCAAAAATATCGTGCATCTGATAAAAATCTGATTGGTTCATCTGTAGAGATTTATTTGTTGTGTAAATGACTATTTACTTTAACAATACACGAGAAATTCATGGATTTTTTTGAGAAGAAAGATACCGCGCCATACATTTGAGCGTTTCCTGCTCTTTCAATAAAAAAAGCTGTTGAATATTGGACACGGTGTGACAATGTGGGTGCACACGAGCGCCTGTGAGTGTGCATGCGATTGGCCATGCACGCGAAGACGGATCCTCTGCTCTAATAAAGCAGGTGCTGTAAAACAAGAATCCGTCCGATGGGAATCGGATGACCCTCATATGGGGACCGAGGATAGTCGGCTCTTAAAGAGGATCATCCGATCTCTATCGGACGGATCCCTGCATTAGATCACCTGATGTATTACAGCAGAGGATCTCTGCCATGCATGTATGTGTTATATCTAATAAAAAGTGCATATATAATGCATTTATGGCTTCCATATTTAGGCCCCGTTCGTTTGGAGGATAAGGGGGAGTGGAATAAGGGGAATAAGCCCCCGACACGCTTCCCCGTGGTACGACTATTCCCCATTATTTCATCTTATTTCACTCTTATTCCTATCTTTATCCCACCTTACCTACCTTTATTTCACCTTATTCTCCTTATTCTTATCATCCAGCCGAACGGAGAATAGACCCTTATTCTCCTTATTCCACATCCTTATTCCTGCTTATTCTCCTACCGAACGGGCCCTTAGTGTATGGAGTGATGCATTTCAGGACGGACGTATAAATCATATATAAGGGACTCTCTTCAGAAGTATTTCTGCTCGTGATGTGAGCGTCTGAAATGAAAATCTTTTCCATGTAGTCGTTATGCAATGCCATACTTCCTACCCTCCATTGATGAGATCCAAGACGTGCCGCCATGCTATGATTTATTCAACCATCGTCAACCCATTTAATCAGGTCGGTTAAACGATCGACGGATCTTGATTCAAAGTCAAGTTCGATCCTCGAACAGTATAGCCTCTTTCTTCACGTCAGTTCACTGGAGAAGAAGCGATTATATCGCAAATAATATGGTAATAACTGAGGTTGAATATTGTACTTGTAGAATGGGACGCAGTAGGATGAGCTGGGTATGTTGGCCATGGAATAGAACATGGGTTTCAAAAAGCTTCCATGCGAAAACGCCATAGAAAATTGATATCACAAAACAATATACACCGATGCTGTAAAAAACAATCTCACTTCCAGAGGATCGCGGATATCTTTGCTGCCGCATGAGAGTAGTAGATTTCAACCCTCGTATCGGCATCAGATGTGCATACCACATATATGGTGCGGGATGGTTACAATAAATACGTAACTTACCTAGAGATGAACGCTGACGGGAGGTTCAAGGCTTCCAATAAGTATCCCCAGATTTATATCTTTGTCCTCAAATTTCTTGATGAATGGGTGATTCTGAAAGAAGGCAAGTTTCTCAACAGGTAAATATACAGACTGTCATCAGAAACTGTTGTGTAAGAAAAGGAAAGGCTTCAGGTCTTACTAGGAGTTCCATAGAAGACATCCTTTCTTTCGGGTCTTTCTGTATGCTGCAGAGATAGAGAGCCGATAATCTTAAAGCCTTGTTGCAATTTACAAGGGAGTTTCCATTTACGGTGATAGCTAATTTTGAGAAAAAAAGAAAGAAAGAAAATGCGCATATTGGAAATTTTTCCTAATTTTGCTTGCCAAAAAGTATACCATGAGATGCTGATGACATTTAGTGGAAACTAAAAGCATGTGCATGATCATGGTCTAATTATGTAAAAGGTGCACCCCACCCTACCCCCTCTCTCTATGCGCTTGGAGTCGACACTCTCAAATCAAAATTTTGTGCACCGGTCATATTTGTAATTTAATTAGTTAATTTGTCCGTTTAAGTGGATCCATTTTTACGGGAGTGATATATAAACTCCCTTGGAGTTTGGTTAATACACATCCTTTTTTACTGCAGCCCTTTCATCATACAGAGACAGATCCTCCGTAGAGGGCGTCTCCCAGTTAAGGATGAACATCATAAATCTTGTGTCATGCATGTTTCGTGCTTGTTTGTTGAGTGTTTGATTAGCATTCTACTTCGACTATGTGCCACACTATTGTTCAAGGAGCTCATACCACAATTATGGGTCCTATAGATTAAAGAGTTAGAAGGTTATTCTTGCATCCTTCCTTTCACATAAAACCATTGTTGCCATATTCAGCTGAATATACCGAATATTCAGCCAAATATTCTTATTATATAGGGTAACGAATAGAATATTTCTATTATGTCAATATTCGGCCCAACCCAAATATACCCAATTGTTCATGTTTTATTTTTGAAAAAGGTTCCCATTTATCTTGGTATCACTGTAAATGTTAAAACTCCACATGTGTAACTTGTAAAATGTTATTTTTATCTTGGGCTCTTATTGATTGATTGATGACCCTATATGTATAAATATATAAGAATACATATATTGGACATGATTTCTACATTTAAAATAATTTAAAAATACATAGGGACTCCATAGTAGATGTCTCAGTTTCTGAGTCATTGTAGGCTTAGGTTTTCATGTGGTTTCATAGGGACTCTAGAGTAGAGATCCCATTCTCTGAGCTAGTATGGAAGAGACCCAATTCTCCGACGAGGAGACTTTCAAACTCCATTCTCCAACGACCATAAGCTCCGACGAGGATGTTTCTGTTGAGAAAACCGCCATGAACATACATATATAAATCCATATATCAACATATTTCCAGAGCAGATTTACATATGTATGCATCCATATTAACGATGATAAGAGAAATATCCGTATTAACAATATGTGCATATTAACGCAAGGGAAAAATCCGGAAACAAACATCATGACAAACAATGCGACAAAGAAAGAGTAGAGTTAGAAATCACAACCGAAGCGTCCTATAGTAGGACTCCCCTTAGAAAGACAGCGCCCCCCACTTTACCGGCGCACAGGACCTTGACGTGCCGCTCCCAGGGTCCGACGGTCCATGCTCGTCGACGGTGCGCACCGTGCTTGAGCGTCCTCGAAAGTCACCTCCGTAGACGAAGCCCGAGATCGAGAGAGGAGAGGGCGTCCTCGAGAGAAAAGAAGAGGTGCCGGGTAGAAGGATGGAATGTTCGTAACCTACGCCCACGCACTTTAAGAGATACTTAAAGGCGTCCGGGCGGTTACGCTTCGTGAGAGGATAATGGGGCGTAACCCTTGGAATTCAAAATATGTGGTTACCAAAATCGACTCGGTCTTTGCCACGCCGCGCCCACGCCCGAGCCCGGCCCGGTCCTACGCGGCGCACGCGCGTGCGTGCATGTGTTGTGGTCTAAAGTCCTCTCTAGTCTATTTCCAGACTAGTCTCAGGACTTCCCACATAAAAACCAAGTGCCAGTTTTATCTCTCCACGATGCGGGACTAAACAACACCCCCACAGGGTTGAAACATTGAATTCCAAGAATTGAGATACATTAATACAACTTGATATTGACCATCAAATTGCATCAAACTATCCCAATACATTTAATTCCAACAATCCCCCACGAATTCACTATTGAAACACAAAGAGCCAAGGATCTCGGGCTTCCACACTCTACTTTCAGTAAAGGTACCTTCCGGTTTGAACCTTTACCTGAGTTATCCCCTTTCACCATCACAGGAATAAAGTGAACCAAGTCTTGAACTTTAATCCTTTGATGTAATGGTATCAAGTGGTAACAACAGAGTGAAGTCTATGGTGACAATCTTCTGGTTTTGATGCTATTAAAGGCCATGCATCCTACCATGTTTCATTAGTATCTTAAGGATAAACCCTCATCCTTTATCTGCGGCCCACAGAAATACTCGTATAGGTGGCATTCTCCAAGGATGCACTACTCACATCCTGCTTATAAAAGCTTGAATCCATTAAGAGCATAATGCTCAACCTTTTCCTGCAGTTTTCAGACACTCGACTTTTCAGGGATAGGACTCACATGCAAAATATTGCATATTAAGTGCTAACCAGTTCCCCTTACAGCTTGTTTTCCCATTGAACCTATTTTGTGGGATCTCCACTCATTTAGGTTGGGTTGCTACTGCGGGTAAACTCTCAGTGGGTTTCAGCCCCATCCCAAGTCTGGATTTTTAGATTAAAGATCTATCAAGTCCCTTTGTAAGTGGATATGCCGTGTTATTATTGGTACCAACAAATTCCACAGCAATCACTCCAGAAGACACCAAATCCCTAATAGACTTAAGTCTAACTTGGATATGTCTTCTTGTTTTCTGATTGTACTTTGAACTCTTTACCTTTGCAATAGTAGTCATGCTATCACAATGTAAAGAAATTGCCGGTATCGGCTTACCCACCATGGGCATCTCAGAGAGAAGCTCCCTAAGCCATTCAGCCTCTATACCTGTTGTGTCCAAAGCACACAGCTTTGCCTCAAAAGTAGACCGAGCCAAGATGGTCTGTTTCACAGACCTCCAGGAGACTGCACCACCTCCAAGGGTAAATACATACCCAGTCACACCGTTACTCCCGGAGTCCTCCATTTGACCTATCCAACTTGCATCACTATATCCTTCTAAGACAGGAGGATATTTACCATAATGCAGTCCAAGAAGTGCAGTACCCTTAAGGTACTTCAACACTCGATCCAAGGCCTCCCAATGAGTACGGTCAGGACAGCTCGTATATTTTTTACTTAACTTTGCGACCGTGAATGAAATATCAGGTCGAGTACAGTTCGCAAGATACATCAAGCTTCCTATAATCTGGGAATATCGTAGCTATGCTACAGATACTCCACTCTTGTTATTGCAGAGGGGTTTAGATGAATCATAAGGAGTGCATACAGATTTACAGCTCTGATAGCCGAATTTTTCAAGACCCCTCTCAGTATAATGTGACTGAGACACATCTATCCCATTAGTAGATCTAATCAGTTTGAGCCCCAAAATCACATTTGCAACTCCTAAGTCCTTCATCTCAAACTTACTGCTCAAGAACCTCTTGGTTTCTTCCATTATCCTTATGTTTGATCTAAATATCAAAATATCATCTACATATAGGCATAAGACAACAAACATATCACCTTTAATCATAGAGTACACACATTTATCGGATTCATGAACAATAAAGCCATAAGACTGGATAGTCTTATCAAACTTGTCATGCCACTGTTTCGGAGCTTGTTTTAATCCATAAAGAGATTTTACAAGCTTACAGACCTTTCTTTCATTACCAGATGCTACGAATCCCTCAGGTTGGTCCATATAGATCTCCTCCTCAAGATCACCATATAAAAAGGCAGTCTTCACATCCATTTGATGAATTGTGAGATCATGTATGGATGCCAACGTAATGAGCATCCGAATCGTAGTCATTCTAGTAACAGGAGAATAGGTATCAAAATAATCAATACCCTCTTTCTGTTTAAAACCTTTGGCTGCAAGTCTTGCCTTATATTTTTCTATGGATCCGTCCAGTCTAAGTTTTCTTCTGAATATCCATTTGCTTCCTATGGTGGAACACCCAGGAGGTAGATCGACCAATTCCCACGTGCCATTTGAAATGATCGAATCCATTTCAGATTTAATGGCGTCCTTCCAATGCCTTGCTTCAGTAGAAGCCATGGCATCCTTATATGTGGGAGGATCACCCTCGATTTGGTAGGAGACAAAGTCTCTACCTAAATCCTTAGCAATCCTAGGTCTCTTACTTCGTCTAGGTTCAACATCCTCCAAAAGTTCATTGGGTTCAGAAGAGGTAGCCCCCACATTTGACATTTTTTCTATTTGTTGTGGAATAGAACCAGATGTTGAGGCTACGTCACTAGTCAGATTTTCAGGAATCACTTTTTTCATTGGAAAAATATCCTCGAAAAATGTAGCATCACGAAGTTCAACAATAGTATTAGTATCTATGCCTGCGATCTTAGACCGAATTACTAAGAATCGATAGGCATAACTATTTTCCAGATACCCCAAGAAGACTGCGTCAACTGTTTTAGATCCAAGCTTCTTTCTCTTGTGTTCTGGGACTAAGACCTTAGCCAGACATCCCCACACCTTAAGATATTTTAGGCTTGGCTTCCTATTTCTCCAAAGTTCAAATGGACTCTTATCTTTATGCCTTAAGGAAACTCTATTCAGAATATGGCAGGCTGTATTCAAAGCTTCCCCCCACATGCAAGATGGTAGCCCAGAACTTTGTAAAAATACATTGACCATATCAGTTAGGGTCCTATTCTTTCGTTCTGCTATTCCATTGGACTGTGGTGAATATGGTGCAGTGACCTCATGAACTATGCCAAATAGTTTGCATTGTTCATCAAATATCTTAGATGTGTATTCACCACCCCTATCTGACCTTAGACGTTTAATTACTTTTCCGACTTGTGTTTCTGCTTCATTCTTAAAAACAAGAAATTTTTCTAAAGCTTCATCCTTAGTTTTAAGCAGATAAACATAACAGTATCTACTGCTATCATCTATGAAGGTGATAAAATATCTTTTGTTATCTCTAGTCATCACGCCACCAAACTCACAAATATCAGAATGTACTAAGTCTAGAATTTCAGTTTCCCTATTCACATAATGAAAAGGCTTTCTAGGCAACTTAGCTTGAGCACACATTTCACATTTGGTGAGTTTGTCTGTAGTATGATTAGGAATCATGTCAAGTTTCATCATTCTTTTCATAGAATTGAAATTCACATGTCTTAACCTAGCATGCCATAAATCAGTAGATTCAATATTTGAAACAACATAAGTAGAAGAATCAAAACCAGAAATATTATTAACGGAACTATCAATGTTACATCTTATTCTAAATAAAAGATCATGATCAGCCAAATATCCTTTGCCAAAGAAAACACCATGTCTCAGAAAAACTACTTTATTACATTTAAAGTATAACTGAAAACCCTCTCTAACTAATAAAGAACCAGACAAGACATTCTTCTTAATATCAGGAACGTGTAGCACCCTGCGCAAAGTCCAAACTCGTCCAGTTGAGAATCTCAGCTCGACTTGTCCGGACCCAAGCACCTTGGCTGCAGATCTGTTCCCCATCATTACTGTTCCACCGGCTGAAGCCTGGTAAGACATAAAGAATGTCCTGTCAGTACAAATGTGTACATTTGCACCTGTATCAACAAGCCATTCATTAGGCTTGTTTACAAAGTAGAGTTCAGGGTTCACTGAGACATACCCCTCACCGGGCCCGCCTCCCTCAGTCAGCACAAGAGCCTGAGAAACGACATCCGTAGACTTTTGTTGGGTCTTCAGAGAAGGGCAATCCTTCTTCCAATGTCCAACCTGTCCACACTGCCAGCAAGGTTTGTTCTTTGGTTTTTTCTGGATTTTTCCCTTGGCTTTCAGTTTCTTCTTTTTCCCTTTAGCATTGTTTCCCTTTGAGGTTATCACATTGACCTTAGGGTTCACGTCTACAGGCATCACAGGTTTTTGTTTCCTATGCTCCTCTTCAATAGCTATCGAGACCATCAAATCATCCAGAGAAATTTTCCCCTTCCTATGCTTTAGGGACATCCCAAAATCTTCCCAGGACTTGGGAAATTTCTTAATGATCGACATAACTTGAAACTTTTCAGGAAGTTTCATTTCTGCCTCGGCTAACCCATGGAGCAATAACAAAAACTCATGAGCCTGTTCCGAAACCGATTTGCCCTCAATCATCTGAAATTTCAGGAACTTGGATACTGAGTATTTTTCAATACCCAGATCCTCCGTGTTGTATTCCTTGTCCAGTTCCTCCCACAGATCCTTAACGGTCTTGGTGGATGCGCCATAGACATCAAACAGAACGTTCGATAGTGCAGTAAGAATGCACATGACACAGACGGTCATGTTCTTTCCACGCATCTGTCATCTTAACCGCCTCAAGATCCGGATTTTGTTCAGATAACTTAGGGCACTCGGTTTCCAGAACCGAAATCAGGCCAATCGTGGTCAGCCAGATTTTCATGCGTTGTTGCCAACGCTTGAAATTCTGACCCCCGAATTTCTCTGGCATACCAATGAAATCCACACGAGACCGAAACCTCAAATCCGACATTTTTCTTATCAGGTTATGGTTCTGTCTCTCTAAGATTGTTGAGAAAACTGTCATGAACATACATATATAAATCTATATATCAACAGATTTCCAGAGCAGATTTACGTATGTATGCATCCATATTAACGATGATAAGAGAAATATCCGTATTAACAATATGTGCATATTAACGCAAGGGAAAAATCCGGAAACAAACATCATGACAAACAATGCGACAAAGAAAGAGTAGAGTTAGAAATCACAACCGAAGCGTCCTGTAGTAGGATTCCCCTTAGAAAGACAGCACCCCCCACTTTACCGGCGCACAGGGCCTTGACGTGTCGCTCCCAGGGTCCGATGGTCCACGCTCGTCGACGGTGCGCACCGTGCTTGAGCGTCCTCGAAAGACACCTCCGTAGACGAAGCCCGAGATCGAGAGAGGAGAGGGCGTCCTCGAGAGAAAAGAAGAGGCGCCGGGTAGAAGGATGGAATGTTCGTAACCTATGCCCACGCACTTTAAGAGATACTTAAAGGCGTCCGGGCGGTTACGCTTCGTGAAAGGATAATGGGGCGTAACCTTGGAATTCAAAACGTGCGGTTACCAAAACCGACTCGGTCTTTGCCACGCCGCAACCGCAGCCGCAGCCACAGCCGCGCCCACGCCCGGCCTGGCGCGACGTGCGCGCGCGCGTGCGTGCGTGTGTTGTGGTCTAAAGTCCTCTCTAGTCTGTTTCCAGACTAGTCTCAGGACTTCCCACATAAAAACCAAGTGCCAGTTTTATCTCTCCACGATGTGGGACTAAACAGCACCCCCACAAGGTTGAAACATTGAATTCCAGGAATTGAGATACATTAATACAACTTGATATTGACCATCAAATTGCATCAAACTATCCCAATACATTTAATTCCAACAGTTTCCACAGCTTTTTCCAGTTTGGCCCTTCATAGAGATGGAGCCATTGTAAGCCAGAGTTCTCTAAGTGAAGACTCATTCCAGTTTTAGTGTCTCTGACAGATGTAGTAAAGAGCACATGTTCTCCGACGAGGAGATCCAATTCAGTTCACACTCCAGCCCTTCAGTTCATTCTCACCAGCACGACATGAGAAACAATGTCCTCAGCAAGCAACCAATAGAGTATGCATTGAGTTGATATTATTTGTAGTATCCTATATTGTGTGAGAAAATTATTCCTTTCTATTTGTCCAAGCTGAGCATTGCATGTTCCAGCTTGAGGGAGAGTGTTGGAGCATGTGGCATATGTAGAAATGGGTAATTAGATCCCTCCATGGTCCAATTATCACATCCATGGGTTTAGTCCCACATCTATTGTTGGATGGACTTCGGTCTGTCTGTGGGGCTATATAAGAAGCCACGCACCCATTGTAACAATTGAGAGAAAATGAATAGAAGAATCAGCCCTTAGTTATGTTCTCCCATGGTTTCATCCCCTTCCTCAAGGAGTAGGGTTCCACATTAAAATCTCGGTAGCCTTCCACAGTATATATTCTTTATCTCTAATATGCTTTCGCATTATGGTTTCCTACATTCCCTCCCCCCTTCTGCATGCCATCAAAAATGATGGTGATGATCTTCCCATACCTCGCAAATAGACTTTCCAATGACGTCAGATCCCGCGAGTGAACAGGGATACCTTGGAGCATCAAAAGTCTATAGTTCATAAGTTAGAGTTGCACCATCCTTAGAAGGTCGCCCTCATCGGAAACCTCTGGTCATATAGTTCTTCGGCTAATCATCCAGGAGGATGTGGCCCTCCGAGTCAGATAACCCATGCGTACAGACTAACGGATCTTCGAGGTGCATGATGTCTCCCCCAAAAGTCTCTCCAACCTTCATCTTAATGTCTTCCTTGGCCTCGAAAAAACTTTCTGATTGTGATGACCCAATTCCAATCAATAACAAATCAATTGTCGAGTAGTGCTTCTCTCTATCAGGCATCAACACATTTCTTACCTTTGTCTTACAAGCATGCACCCGATGTCCAATACTACCACATAAGTAACAAGTAACCACATTCATGCACATCGTTGTTGTTAGAGCCGAGAATTCTTTGTTGTGTTATTCCATGGAGCCCTAGGATCTCTTATATAGAGAGAAAACCCTTGGGTAAATTACATAGATGTACATAAGATAAATAAGAAATACTCAACGGTACATCACAACATAACGTAAACGTCTACACTCCCCCTCAAGATGGAGCATAGATATCAATCATGCTCAGCTTGGAAGAACATCTTTGGAAAGGTCCTCTGAGCAATGGCTTGGTAAATATATCAGCAGTCCGGTTTTCTGAACTGACATGTGAAGTGGAAATCAAGCCCTTCTGGATCATGTCTCTAGTGTAGTGACAATCTACCTCAATGTGTTTTGTTCTTTCATGAAAAGCTGGATTATTTGCAATGAACAATGTTGCCTAGTTGTCACATTGAAGCTGCATGGGTAAAGAGACATTTACATTCAAATCTTCCAAGACCGCTCGAACCCACATCATTTCTGCGCTCGCTTGTGCCATGGCTCTATATTCGGATTCAGCACTGGATCTTGCCACAACTGTCTGTTTCTTGCTTTTCCAAGAAACCAAAGAGCTTCCTATGAAGATAGTAAATCCTGAAGTAGATTTACGATCCTTTGGACACCCCGCATAGTCTGCGTCTGCACAAGCTGAAATAGACAGAGCTGTGTCTTTTCTAGATAACAAACCTGTACCTGGGGAGGACTTCAGATATCTCAATATCATATACACGGCTTCCATATGAACTTGCCTGGGTTGCTCCATAAATTGACTCACCCGGTTTACTGCGCAGGCAATATCCGGACGAGTTATGGTGATGTATATGTTGGAGTATTTGATGGTGCGTCATGAGTTGTATCAGGGTAAATGGATCCTGGAGAAGATCCATTTACCCCACCCAGTGTTTAGTCCCACATGGACCAGTGGTGGGACTTGTAGGCTCTGGGAAGGCTATATAAGGAGCCCCAGACCTCATGTACTCATTGAGAAAAGCAATAGACAAACACGCCCTATTGGAGGGCTTCTCCCGTGGTTTCATCCCGCTCCTCACGGATTAGGGTTCCACGTTAAAATCCCGCGTTCTTATTTTGTTCTTTATCTTTTCCATGTTCGCTTCCGCATTCTTCATATTTTATAACATGGTATCAGAGCGGGTCGATTCTCGAGGTGTTTATGTTTTTTGTTGTTCGAGATTCGATTTATTCTTGGAGTTTTTTTATGGTTCAAGCTTCTAGGGTTTTCTGTTTGAAACCCTAAAATTCGTGATAGTGCATATTGTTCGCCAAGTTTCCAGAGATCTACAGTGCTTCTTGCTGTGATGAGCTCTCGTTTCAAGAGATCGGGAATGATATTCTCGGCTGGAGTTCTTTCCGTGCCCTCAATATTGCTGCAAGAGAGGCAGCCCAGCAACCAGAGAAATCCTTGACGCGTTCCCAGCTAGGCGGCACATCACGATTCGATTTTGGAGTTCTTGAGAGATTGATGTTTCGAAGATCCAGTTTCGTATGATTCGAGTTCCTGTTCATATTCATATTATGTTCCGAGGGATTTTTGTTTTAGGGTTCTTGGAAACCCTACTCTTTGAAGACAGACGCACATAACAAAGGAGGCGACGCACAGTCTCCTCATGCTCTACAATGGCAACCCACATCACGTGCGACCTCCCAGGAGTTCTTCCCATCCAGATCTCCAGGCCCGTAAAACAACACGCAGCAGCCTCATCTCGAATCCAAGTTCAAGGCGGCACCGATCTGCATCGTATCATGACTCGGCACCCTCCAGTCCTCGCGCGATGCCTCCAGCACCAACACAGGTGCATTGCGCCTCTCGACGCTCCAGCCCTCCAGGCGCGCGGTGATCTCGCGAACAGGGCGCGCATCCCGGCGCACAGAGCGCGCTTCCAGGTGCGGGTCCTCCAGCCCTAGCGGCGCAACCTTGCCGCGCCTCCAAGTCCTCTTCTAGGCGATCTCCTCGCGCGACCAGGCACATGCTCCCGCCCAGCAGCCTCTCGGGAGGCGTTCCTCCCAGACCTGGTCACCCTAGCAGCGCCGCACCTCCCTCTGCAAGCCAGGCGGCACCATCTTCTTCAGCCGGAGGCGCACTTGTGCGCGTTCTCCAATCGCAGAGACCCCCCCCCCCCCGGCCTTCCCCTATCTCCCGTTGGCGGCGCTCTTTTTTTTTGAAGAGAAGGGTTTCCCGTAATGGAACCCTAAGGCAGGACCCCCAACGCCCCTTAAAAAAAATAAAGGGCTATTTGAGCCCATGAGAAAAAAAAAGAGTTTGCATATTAAAAAAAAAGGAAGAGAGGCCGTGAGATATGAAAAAGTTTTTTTTAGGGGGGAGAGAGGTTGGATCCACATTTGGGCCGAGATTCAAGTTTTACAAAAAAAAAGAAGAAAAATAATGTTCGAAAAAAAAAGAGAGAGAGAAAAAGGCGCATGCATTATAAAAAAAAGAGACGCATGCATTTCGAAAAAAAAATTTTTGATGATGCGAAAGCCGTAAAAAAAATTAATGGCTTAAAAAAACGTTTCAAAAAAATGGGTGGCAGCTATTAAAAAAAATTTGACATAAGCCGCAAGTTTCATGTTCTTGTTGTTTACCCTCTATTTATCTTGTCTTCTCCCAACTTTGTCGATGTTCATGTTCCGATAAGTATGGGAGAAAGGGGGAGTATATGTAGAGTCACAGGTCTGTTATATTCTTCCAGATTCAGATGCCAGTCTCCATACCAGTCATATTTTCCAGACTCTACAGTTCGGTTTCAGACTCGACGATTGTCTTCCGAGTCCAGTTTCAGACACGCACGAGTATGCGATCATTGTCAGATGAGCATATGTTGCCATCATTTGTTCGTGGTCCCCATCATGATTCTTGTTTTGTAGGCCAGAGTTTTCATGTGAGCCATAGGGACTCCAGAGTAGAGGACCATTCCCTATGCCATATTGGCAAGGGTTTTCATTTGGTATCATAGGTACACCAGAGTAGTGTACCATTCTCTGAGCCAGATGGGAGAGACCCAGTTCTCCGACGAGGAGACTTTTCAGACTCCATTCTCCAGCAACCGTGGACTCCGACGAGGATTGCACAGCCACGGCTCTTGTTCAGTTCGGCCCCTTTCAGAGATGGAGCAGTTGTCCACATGTTGTGGCGGGCCAGAGTACTCTGACGAGGAGACTCATTTCAGTTGCAGTGACTCTGACAGGCACAGTTCAGAGCACATGCTCTCCGACGAGGAGATTCAGTTGACTCACACTCCAGTCCGTTCGTCCTCCTCACCTGCACGGCATGAGAAGCAACGTCCTCGACTGCAGCAATGTGCGCGTTGGGTTGATATTGTCCGTAGTGTCCTGTAGCGTTGAGTTGAGTATCTTTCTGTTTGTCCAAGTTGAGCATTGCATGCTCCAGCTTGAGGGGGAGTGGTGGAGTATTTGATGGTGCGTCATGAGTTGTATCAGGGTAAATGGATCCTGGAGAAGATCCATTTACCCCATCCAGTGTTTAGTCCCACATGGACCAGTGGTGGGACTTGGAGGCTCTGGGAAGGCTATATAAGGAGCCACAGACCTCTTGTACTCATTGAGAAAAGCAATAGACAAACACGCCCTATTGGAGGGCTTCTCCCGTGGTTTCATCCCGCTCCTCACGGAGTAGGGTTCCATGTTAAAATCCCGCGTTCTTATTTTGTTCTTTATCTTTTCCATGTTCGCTTTCGCATTCTTCATATTTTATAACAGTATAGAAGCTTACCCACCATCTCTCTATATCTTCTTTTATCCACCTCTTCAGTATCATTGTCATAAAGCCTCATACTTGGGTCCATAGGCGTGCTCGACGGTCTGCATTCAGCCATTCCTGTTTCCGCAAGCAAGTCGGTGACATATTTTCTTTGGGTCATCACCATTCCTTGTGCATTTCTTGCAAACTCTATCCCCAGAAAATATCGTATCGTGCCTAGATCCTTCGTAATGAACTGGCTTCCCAAAAGAGCTTTGATCATCTCAATCCCCTGAGCATCATCTCCTGTGACCAGAATATCATCAACATATACCATGACAACGACCGTACCTCTAGGGGTCTTCTGGATAAACAACGAATGATCCGCATTTGACCTCTTGAACCCCTGTCGTTCAATCAGCTGGGAAAGTTTCTGAAACCATGCCCGTGGACTTTGTTTAAGGCCATAGATAGCCTTATGAAGTCTACACACCATCTGAGTCTCCCCCTTAGCAGCAAATCCCGGTGGTTGTTGCATGTAGACTTCCTCCTGTAGATCACCATACAAGAAAGCATTCTTCACATCAAGTTGGAAAATAGTTCAGTCACGTACCACAGCAACAGATAGGAGAATGCGAAGAGTCGAGTGTCGAGCCACTGGTGAAAAAGTGTCCAAATAATCCACCCCATAGGTTTAGGTGAATCCCCGTGCGACAAGTCTGGCCTTGTATCGGTCGAGACGCCCGTCTGCATGATATTTAACTGTAAAAATCCATTTGGAACTCACCACAGTTGCGCCTGGAGGAATAGAGACTAAAGACCAAGTCCCTCTGGACTGTAAGGCACGCATCTCCTCCTCCATAGCTAGACGCCAGCAGTCAATCTTCATGGCTTCTTGATAAGTCCGTGGGATGTCAATCGACGAGACAGCTGCTGCGAACCCCTCAAAATCACCCGTGAGATGAAAGGAGACTTGAGACGCAAGAGGATAGGATGCACATTGCCTCTTCTGGTTCCTATGAGCAATAGGACGATCAAGGTCATCTGTCACAGTACTAGCTGGCAGATCCTCCTCCTGTAGCAAAAGTTCCTGCACAGGTGCATTATCTAACCCATCATTAGTGTTAATATCAGAACATACCTGAGGTGTGTTGGATGGTTGGCGTGTAGCTTGAGCAGGCCATGACCGCCTTGTGTAGAACTTAGGAAATGGTAGAACCAGTGTTGCAGAAGACGGTATTCGGTATTCAGTCGGAGGGGTCACTGAATAGAGAATAATCGGTATTCGGGCGACTATTCGGAATTATTCGATTTTGTATTTTTTAATATAAAAATTATTTATAATACATATATTCTTATATTTTTATACATATATGGTCATTATTTAACATGAATCCAAGATAAAAGTACCAATCAATATAATAGATATATAGAATTTGACATTTGTGGTGATATCGTGGTAAAATGTAACCCATAAAAATTGAAAATTGAAAATAAAAAAAATAAACATATCAAAAGTCAAACTCCAGTCGGCCTAATAGTCGGCCAGTCGGCCGAATAGTCGGCCGACTATTCGGTCGGGCCGACTATTGGCCGACTGGGGGTCTATTCAGTCGGGGACCCCCCGCACCGCATAGTCGGACCGACTATTCGGAATAGTCGGCCGACTATTGCAACACTGGATAGAACGGGTGGTGGTGGTGGTGGTGGTGGTGTGGTGGACTCAGATTGACCCAGACTTGGAGGTAGGGGTACATAGACATTAGTATCCGTGGATGTGGAGGAAACTAATCTGTCACCTGCAGGGGAGAAGTACATAACTGGTTCAAAAAATGTAACATCAACACTGACATAGTACTTGCCACCAATGGGATCATAGCAACGATATCCTTTCTGTGTCCTGGAGTAACCCACAAAAACACACTTAACAGCTCTAGGAGAGAGCTTGTCAAGTCCTGGAGATAAGCGATGAACAAAAGCGACAGTCCCAAAGACACGAGGAGTAAGTGAAAACAAGTCTTTGTCAGGGAAAAGATTAGAGATAGGGGCATGTTCCCCAAGAACGGTAGAGGGCATGCGATTGACCAGATAGCATGTTGTGAGTATGGCATCCCCCCAAAAGGCTAATGGTGCACAACTTTGAATAAGTAGTGTGCGAGCAATGTCAAGAAAGTGTCGATGTTTTCGTTCCGCAACACCATTTTGTTGAGATGTGTACGCACATGTTGTTTGGTGGATAATCCCCTTCGAAGAAAGAAACCGAGCAAGAGAACTAATGCAGAACTCCAATGCATTATCCGTGCGCACATACTTGACAGCAGATGAAAAAATATTCTGCACTTCATTGATAAGATTTTGGATAACACTTCCTGCTTCAGATTTATTTTTAAGAAGAAAAGTCCAAGAAACACGAGAAAAATCATCAACTACAACAAGATAAAACCTGTCCCTGATGATCTGGGACACGACTCGGACCCCAAATATCTATATGAAATAACTCGAACGGGGAGCGACTGCTCCGACCCTGACGACTAGGAAAGCTCGAACGATGGTGCTTCCCTAACTGACATGCTTCACAACGACATGACGAAGAAGGAGATATCTGAGGCAGGAGGTGACGCATTCTGCAGCGGTAGGTGACCAAAGCGAAGGTGCCATGTATATGGAGAAACGGATCCCTGAGAGTGTAATGAGACGCCAGCATAGGAGTGTCGTACCAGACGATAGAGGCCATTGTGCTCAGAACCACAGCCAATCACCCTGCCCGTTAGTATGTCCTGAAAAATGACAGAAGATGGGTCAAATATAGCACGACAGTGCAAATCTTTTGTAATCTGACTGATTGATAATAAATTCATAGAGAATTCTGGTGCATGTAGAACGTT
This sequence comes from Ottelia alismoides, assembly GCA_037367405.1. Classification (NCBI taxonomy): domain Eukaryota; kingdom Viridiplantae; phylum Streptophyta; class Magnoliopsida; order Alismatales; family Hydrocharitaceae; genus Ottelia; species Ottelia alismoides. The sequence goes on from JAZKJV010000022.1 coordinate 1,549,107, forward strand.
CTGTAAGTGCATAGACGGCAATAAAACAGTCTCCCCCTGACCGACAATAGGGGAATGAGTGCAATCAGCTATGAGTACGGAGCGACCAGACTGAATAGCTCTGTATGACTGCAGGTGATCTCTATCACGGCAGAGATGATGTGTGGCTCCGGAGTCAACAATCCAACCTGAGATATCATGGTTATGACAAGAGGCAGAGGTACTACCTGAGGTACTGGCAGCAGCAGATGTACTAGCGGACGCAGAAGCCGCAACGTCAGGTGTATCAGCACCCTCTGATGATGTCTGTGGCATAATGTCTCGAAGTCGTGCCACTAGCTCTTCGAACCTGTGATCGGAAGCAGGCGTGGATGGAACCTGAACATGATCAGCTACACATGCAGAAGGAGGAAATCCATGCTTGGAATAGCATGTATCCTCGGAATGACCAGTTCGACGATAAAAAGAGCATGTTGAACGCACACGACCTCCTCGGCCACGTCCGCTATCTCCTCGACCACGAAAGGAAGACGAACTACCTCGTCCTCTAGAGACCGCCATTGCTGACGGAGATGGAGTTGCGGCACTAGAGGGAACGGAGATCCGACTGAGCCTCCTGTAGACTTCCTCCATAGGAGGAATAGTAGCATCGGCGAGGATCTGAGACCGGGCTGCTTCGTATTCCGGATCAAGGGCAGCAAGTAGAACTCCTACCATAGTGGCATTGCGAAACGTCTTCTGCTGCTCGGGGGTGGCCGTGAGCGGTATGGTGCTGTATAATTTCTCGAACCACCCCACGTAGGGACGTGTATAGAGAATGAAGGGGCCGGCCATTTTGCTTCGTGGTAAAAATATCATGCTGCAACTGCAGCATCTTCGTCTCATTCCGCACTTGAGAGTATGTTGTAGCCAGAATATCCCACATCGCCTTGGCGGTGGGTTGATGAAGGACGTTGTTGGCGATCTCCATCGTGAGCGTCCCTGACAACCAGACCTTTGCATAGGTGTCATCAGCCTCCCATGAGGCATATATTCCCGTCTTCTCCGGCGGTTCATCTTCGGTAAGAATATGCTTCTTACCACATGACTTCATAAGACTGAGGAATTGCATAGCCCACAGTTCGTAGTTCGTCTCGTCCATTTTGACGATTGGTGCCGAACCTTTAAAGACACCTATGGCGGGCATATCAACTTTTTGTTCTGACATATTGCTGGAGAAGGAAAACTAGGGATGATAGACAAAAGAACAGGCGTCTACAAAGACCTCTGTGGATTCAAGTGCATATGTAGACGTTATGCACTTGAACCCATCGTCGAATCGAGACCGACCGAAGATGAGGTGCCGCAAAGAGTGGCGGTTGTGGTCGGCGGTGACGAGAGGAGGCTGGGGAAGCCCCAGCAGGAGAGAGGCGGTGGGAGGAGGGGCCCGGCGGGAGAGAGGCGGTGGGAGGGGGGCCCGGCGGGAGAGAGGCGGCGGGATGCGGCGGGGGGGGGGGGGGGTGGAGAAAACCCTAGATTAGGGTTTTGGCTCCGATACCATGTTAAAGCCGAGAATACTTTGTTGTGTTATTCCATGGAGCCCTAGGGTCTCTTATATAGAGAGAAAACCTTGGGTAAATTACATAGATGTACATAAGATAAATAAGAAATACTCAACGGTACATCACAACATAACGTAAACGTCTACAGTTGCCAAATGTGTTTGCAAGTCAGATCGAAAGCATCTCATTTCTCGTCTTGCACCTCCATTCCCCGAAGCATTCACCTCCAGGCCCTTCCCAAGAGCACCCTTCTCGCTCATCGATAGCCATTCGAGCCAAGCATCTGAAGTTCTCTCTTATTTCCCTCTCTAGTCTCTTCCTATGCTGCATGTTGATGATAACTTCGTGTTCTTGAACCTTCTCCTTGTGACCATGATCCAGCCACCACTCTCTTTGTTCCCACCTATCGAGGAGTTCCCACGTGATCTTTTTAAAACACTGACAATGTGATTTATGACAGCGTGAATTGTGAGTCTTGAAAAGTATATGCTATAGTTTAATAGTTATTTATACTTGAATGAATGTTGAAAAGTTATTATAGATATTTATGCGCTTTGATGTTGGTATTTTTCAACTCACATGCTCGAATTGCTCGTATATTGTGCCTTTTACTAAGGCGGGATTGTTTTGAATGTGTTTCTAACAAAAATTAGATATTATCATAAATTCAATTTAGTTTAATTAGTCTTAATTGTATTTTTTTCTCTAAAAATGGAGGCTTACGCCTCGACCACCTCGGGTATTACGCCCGGCCTCAAATACAGGTAGACCGCCTCACGTTCTTGTAAACCTTAGATATACCTATGCCAACCCATGTTTAATGATTTATATTTCGCCATCTTTTGATTTAGTCCCTAGATCTTTATGCATGTGCATACATGCCTAATAATCTTCTGTTCTGGGCACATGGTATGCACATTTGCTTGCAAGCACCAGCAATGAATTGAAGAAAAAAACAAAAACAGTTATCTTAGACAATGGGCATACCAGGCAGATATGAAGGAACAGAATTCCGGTGAAAACTGATCAGCAGGGGCAGAAGGTGGTGGTTGCTCTACAATCGCTTCCAGTAGCTCATAAAAGCTCAGCCATCCTTCTGCTGTGTCTGAAGGAATGTATGGAAATCGTCCTATAGCACATTCAAGTATTACTAGTCCTAGACTCCAGATATCACTCTTACAGTCATAAGTGCTTCCGCTGATTCTTTCAGGCTAGAACAGAAAATCAAATATTTTAGACTGGATAGAAACACTGATAAAAGCAAACAATGTATATTGAAACAATATTTTGTTGTCTGAATACAGGGTGAAAAGAGATGAAAGCATACCGACATGTAATTGTAAGTACCCACAAATGTGTCACGCTGGCCCATGGAACTAGCCAATACAGCACTAACTCCAAAATCAGTTATTTTTACTTCACCTTTATTGTTAACGAGTAGGTTGGATGGCTTTATGTCTCTGTGAATAACATGCCTTTCATGGTGCAGGTATACAAGGCCCTTCAGAACCTGCCAACAAAATTCAGTCAGTTGAAGAACAGCATGATATGAACTTTTATATGAGCATACCTGCTTGCAAACAACTGCAAGATATGGTTCAAGTATCGTCTGAACTTGTTTTAAAATATCTGCAAGAGAGCCACGGTCCATATATTCTAATACAAGGGAAATAACACCATTGTGGTAAAATGAGTGATAACAGACAACAACATGGGGGCATTGTGCTGCCCGATTTATTTTTAACTCTTGTACTATCTGCTTGCGTATAGTTTCCTGAATGTTCATCTGGATACCCTGCAGAAAAGGAATAATGTCAAATGGGGGCTAAATATCCAGTTCATGTTTATTATACAAGTCCAAAGATGCTTAAGAACGATAAATCAAAAGAATCTCAAAGAAAAGGTAAAAGTACACTAGATATTCAACACATGGCCTCACAAACAATCATTGCCACAGGTGGAAATAATCTAGATTTGTCTGTTTGCATAATTAGAAAAATGAACAAAATGGTAATAGAGAGGTTATTAAAGATTAACCTTAAGTGCAAACAACTCTCCAGTCCATTTATTGCGAACAAGCTGAACTACACCACCACTACCCTTCCCTATAACTTTGACTGTCTCAAGGTCATCCATCGAGATCTCTGTGTCAACTGCTGTTGCATCTGTATGTTGATCCTGTGGCTGGAAGGCATTGAAAGGAAAGCAATGGAGTTAAAATACAGAGAAATTATAATGAAAAGAAATCATCACAACTTTACATCAATGTAATGAAATCTTTACATTTGAACATTGAGATGATTCAAGAAATTACAAATATGGAAACATCATGAACCCACATAAATGTCAGGTTGTCAAAAGTGTACCTATCACCCAAAAAACTAGATTTGGAATCTTACATATCATAAAAAGGGAATATCATCTATTTCTGTAATCAAACAACAGAATGACTGACAGAATGACTGAATGGAAATCAAAAGAACCTGATCTTATGTTTCTGGAAAGAAAGGACCCTTCATATAATATGTGCAGGTTTTACAAACAGGGAGATGGGTAGACAAACTTATTTGCTTTTCAAAATTCCAATCCCTCTATCAAAAGTTTACTGCTGTTATAGTAAGATCATCCATCCTAGAACTATGGCATCAAAAATCACCGAGATTCGAGAGAATTTCAGTTTCAACATGTCACCGAAATACGACCAAAATGTTCGATATTTCAGGATGCCGCGGGTCCACTGAAGAAAATGGGACAAAAATAACTGAAGTTTCGACCGTTTCGATCAAAATTCAGTTTTGGTCAGTCACCAATACGGTGATCGAAACCGATATTTGAGGCTTTGGAACCATCCTCTCCCAGAAAAGTAAACTACAAAGATTGATGGAACAGAGTCCGTCACCAAACATTAATAACAGAAATCGCCTGCATTTGAAAATAAACCTTCAGACAAATCTGGAATAAGGATTCATAAAAATCTTAGTGGTAGAAGCTGCAGACATCCTTTCTTCGTTTCGATCAGTATTTAATTTAAAAGATGGAACATGGAGAACATAAAGGGACCAATGCATGTAATGGATCAAATGAAGTGTTATTATATAATCAAACCAATTTAGGGAGTGGAGAGGATATCCAGGAGATACGTTTCGATCTCAAGAGAATCTACTCAATTCAATGTTGGGCTACAATAAATCTCTTAAGTTACAAAACTAGTTTCGAAATTTGTATTTCCCATGTATCCTGCACAATTCCACCTTCTAGGTGCTCCATTGTCATTCGTATGACCCCATTCCACCCCAATCCAATAGCCCTAAGGATCTTTTTTTAAAAGCTAACTTGGAGGATCTTGGTCTCATCCTGGTTAAGGAGGCATGGGAAAGCTCAAGGATCTCAACATCAACACTTGCCGAGCACAATACAAGATTTTCCTCATCAAGCACCTCCATTTTTTCCTCCATTATCCCAGCAAAATGCTTTTTTATCCAAAAAGGGGGAAACATGCAAAAGTATCCACTCCAAGTATATTAAAAGATGTTAAAGAAGACTTACACGACTCAAGCAAAGTCCTCTCTATAAATATTACATTATCAATACAGATGCGCTCTGCTCGGAAAAAAATATTCCATTGAGTGCACGCCAAAGTGCCCAGATGACCGCGACCGGCAATAATATATCCATGTTGGGACGGAAGCAGGAGTTTTCCCAGCAATCAGTGAGGTTACTAGAAACCAACCAACCTACGTTAAAATCATTCCAAACATCCTTTCCTCTGCACAGGTGAAAAGTAGGCGGTCAATCCATTACATCGCTTCTTCACACAGAGAACACATGTTCCATTGCCTAATAAGATTCTATCCCATCTACTCTTTGTCAGTATTCTACCATGCCACAACCAAGGAAAAAATTGTGTTGGGACTTTCATCTCCCAAATATACTTGCAATCTCGGATCAACGCATCATCCGTTAAACTTGGATGTCTAACCAAAACTTCGTATGTTCATCGCACCATGAAGTCATCATTTCTCCAGGCCCAATGATCACACCAATCCATCAGGCCTTCAATGCACCAATGGATGCCGGGATATCAACCAAAACCTGAAAACATTGTTCTGAGAAATCTCTACAAAAGATCGGTGCCACCCCACCATTTTCCCAATAATTGGAGGCCACAACCTTCTATCTGTCACCAGTGCAAATAAGTGTAGATAGTCTGTCTCTAGGTCCTTGTTATGTGCTTGATCATCAGTCCAGAAAGCAAAGGGACATCCATCTCCAAGAACGGGGCAGAAGAGCGACAGGAGCTAGGGGAGCATGGAGCAGATTCCTTTCCAAAAGGCAGATGCACTGACTTGCGTACAGCGAGGAAGGGACCCTTGGACATGTATGCCATAAATTCTGCGAACTAATCTGCAGCATAAATCCTCACTACTTTCCCATAACCTTGCAACCCACTTCAGCAAAAGAGCATGTTCACAGTTTCCAAACAGGAGATTCCAGTATCTTTATCCTCCTTATAGAGCGCAACAGTATCCCAAATCACCCAGGTGCATGCCCGACGAATCCTAGTTAGATGTTCCTAAAAAGATCTCCTCATACTCCTCTACATACGCTGGTGTATCCCTATCTACAACAGGCTCGACAGCATGAAGAACACATGGATAGTCGTGAGGACAGTCCTAATAAGGACGAGTCGTCCCCCACGTGACAAAACTGAAGCCTTCCAACAAGCAAGTTCATGCTTCATCTTTTCGGTAACAGGTAACCAGTCCATTAACATAGACGACCATCGCTTAAAGGCAAGCCCAAATATCAAATCGATAATGAACCATAAGCAGTGCCAAGTTCATTCCCACATTCATTTGCATCACCTCTAAAAGATCAAAGTGGACTGCAATCGACTTGTCCCTATTGAGTCATAGGCCAAAGACAGAGATCTCATTAAATATATCAATCACAGCAGCCATACCCTTTGCTTCATCCTTTCCTCATTCAACGAAGAAGATAGTGTAAGATGGAGACAGAGATATCACAAATAGTGTATCCCACATAAAGTCCCTGCTGATCACATGTTCCACCATAACATATGCGGAACAACCCTGCAGCACACCCCATTGCAGCTGAAAGAAGCCTCCTTCAGGCCTTCCATTTACGAACACAGAGTCGGATGCAGTGCTGACACCTCTTCCTCCAAAAAATGCACAAGTCTAGGAAGACCCATCTTGCTAAAGCAAACCACATAAATCGTCAATCAACACTATCATACGCTTTGGAGAAGTTCATCTTCTGCATAAAGCCACTAGTTTATTCTTTTCCAATCTGCCACAATTTATGTAGTCATTGCTAAGCTGTCAACTATCTACCTCCCCGGTATAAAAGCAGACTACACTTGTCTGCTGAAATAAGGTCGTTCAAGACGTCATTCAACCTATTCGCTAACACTTCGACCACTATAAGATAGATTACGTTTGGCAAGGCAATGGAGCAAAAATCTTCTATACATTCAGAAACATCCTTCTTCAATAGCAGGAACAAAAGCGCTCGATTGAGCATGTCAAATCCAGAATTACTATGAGTAAATTCGTCTATCTGCCACAACACCCATCTGTAGCACGTCCCAGAATTCAGGATAGAAAAGAACTGGGAAATGATATGGCTCTTGTTTCATAGTCTGCACTAAACTTCATCATTGTTGTCCTCACCTCATCACGGTCAAAAATCCTTGTAGGTTTGGTACATGTGCACCTGGGGTGGTGGGGCCCCCTACCTAGTCCATCTCCAACGTCAGGTCCCTCTCTACGAGGGATTCTGTGAATAATCCGCCAGAGCTCTTCTCATCTCCTCATCCCCCTCCACATGAGTACCATCCACCACTATTTGTATAATATTGTGTCTTTGCCTGCTACTAGCGACCAAATGAAATTGTATCCCTTCCTTGATTTATTTCTGTGTGAATCTCTACCACCATTCAGTCACCTACATTTTTATCCTCCTCCATGATGATTTTCTAAAACATCGAACTCTCCCCTAGCACCTCCATGAATAAGTCTCTATCATCTTTGTAGAGATATTTATATGTTTTATGTATCTTTACTGTTGTTTTTACTTTTTTGTTTCCATCTTATGTAATTTACCATAGGCCTTCTCTATATAAGAGAGCATAGGGTTCTCTAGAATAAATGATTCATTCTCTTCTCCCAACATGGTATCAGAGTCAACCTAAAACCCAAAACACTAGCCGCATCTCTCCCCTAGCACCTCCATAAATAACTCTCTATCATCTTTGTAGTGATATTTATATGTTTTATGTATCTTTACCGTTGTTTTTACTTTTTTGTTTCCATCTTATGTAATTTACCATAGGCCTTCTCTATATAAGAGAGTATAGGGTTCTCTAGAATAAATGATTCATTCTCTTCTCCCAACATGGTATCAGAGTCAACCTAAAACCCAAAACACTAGCCACCCACCCCAATTCCCTCTCTCGTCGCCGTCGTCCCCCCTCCCTCTCTCATCATCGTCGCCGCCATCTTCCCCCTCCCTCTCTCGTCGTCGCCCCCCCCCCCCCCCTCTCTCTTGCTGCCACCGCCTCGACCCCCTCGCCATCCCTCCTCCTCTCTCGTACCCCCCCACCCCCTCCCTCTCTCTCTCGCCGCCGATGGGTTTGAGTGCATAGGTCTACACATGCACTCAATCCTCATATGTTTGTGTAGACATTCATTTCTTGGTCTACAAAACCTTAGTTCTATATCTCCGGCAAGATGTCAGACAACAAGATCTACATGCTCTACATAGGCACTTTCAAAGGTCCAGCACTCATTGTCAAGATGGATGGGATGAACTATGAGTTCTGGGCTATGCAGTTCATGAGTCTTATGAAGTCAAATGGTAAGAAGCACATTCTTATAGAAGAAGAGTCGACGGAGAAAACTGCGGTTTATGCCTCATGGGAGGCCGATGATTCGTATACCAAAGTCTAGCTTTCAGGAACATTGACGATGGAGATTGCTAATGATGTACTCCATCAGCCCACTGCTAAGGTGATGACTTTGGGGTCCCAGTCATCACCATGTTGACATTTGGGGTACCAGTCGTGTCCTGGACCACCAGGGACACCGGTTTTTACCTTGTTATTGTTGATGACTTTTCTCGATTGTCATGGGTGTTTTTGTTGAAGAATAAATCTGAAGCAGGGGATGTGATAAAAAAATCTTATAAATGAAGTGCAGAATTTTTTTTCATCTATTGTCAAATTTGTGAGAACAGATAATGCTTTGGAATTTCGTACCCGTGCTCTTTCACATTTCTTCTCGTTTCAAGGCATTATCCATAGAACAACTTGTGCTTACATGTCTCAACATAATGGCGTTGCAAAGAGAAAGCATCGCCATCTTCTTGATATCACTCGGACTCTACTTATTTAGAGTCGTGCTCCACATTCCTTTTAGGGTGATGCAGTCCTTATGGCATGTTATGTGGTGAATCGTATGCCATTCTCTGTCTCGTGTGGGAAAGTTCCTCTTTCCATTGTTTTTCCTGACAAGGAGTTGTTCTCTCTCACTCCTCATGTCTTTGGCTCTGTTGCTTTCGTCCACCAGCTGATTCTGGGTCTTGACAAGCTCTCACCTTGAGCTGTCAAATGTGTGTTTGTTGGGTACTTTCGGACTCAGAAGGGGTATCGATGTTATGATCCTTTGAGCAGGAAATATTACATCAGTGTTGATGTCACATTTTTTGAGTTTGTGATGTATTTCTCTTCTACAGGTGACAGGTTGGCTTCATCTACATCTGATGATGAGGTATATGTGCCACCTCCTCCTTTGTATTCGTCTTCTACCATACCAGTTCCTGTTGTTTCACCACTACCATCACTATCCCCCCCACCATCACCACCAGTTTCACCTTTACCGAAATTCTATACCCGTCGATCTGTCCCTGCTCATGCTACTCGCCCATCATCCAGCGCGCCTCAGGTTTTTCCGGATAATATTACTAACGATGGATCTGATGATGTGCCGGTGCAGGAATCTTTGTAGGAGATTAACATACTGCGAGTATTGTTTCTGATGATCTGAATGTACCTATTGCCTTATAGAAGCAGAAGCGTACATGTACTTCATATCCACTTGCTTCACAGGTTTCCTTTCACCGCCTCACAAGGGAGTTTCAGAGGTTTGTTGTTGCCCTATCTACTGTGGGCATACCACAGAATTATCAGGACGCCTTGAAGGATAGTTGCTAGCGCTCGGCCATGGAGGAGGAAATGGCTTCTCTGAAGTCACGGGGTACCTAGAGCTGTCTCTGCTCCCCCAGGTGCATCTGTCGTCAGCTGCAAGTGGGTATTTACTGTCAAATATCATGTAGATGGCAGCCTTGACCATTACAAGGCAAGATTGGTAGCGTGAGGGTTCACTCAAACATACAGCGTGGATTATATTGACACATTCTCTCCAGTCGCGCGTCACTCGACTCTAATGTCCTCCTTTCGGTTGTTGTATGTGATTGGCCCTTGTTTCAGCTTGATGTTAAGAATGCCTTTTTTGTATGGGGATCTATAGGAAGAAGTCTACATGCAGCAGACTTCGGGGTTTGCTGCTGAGGGGGAGAGTCAGATGGTGTGTAGACTTCATAAGGCAATATATGGCCTTACGCAAAGCCCGCGGGCATGGTTTCAGAAGCTTTCTGACCTAATTGAAAGGCAATGATTCAAAAGATCAAATGCAGTTTATTCTTTGTTTGTGCATAAGACTCCCAGAGGCAAGGTTGCAAAAGTCGGTAGTCGGTACTCGGTCGGTTGGGTCACTGACTAAGGATTAATCGGCAGTCGGGCGACTAATCGGATTTAGTCGGACTTTAATCGACTTTGAATTTTATAATTATTTTAAATATATAACTCATTTTTATACATATATTTACATAGATTTTGTACATTTATATACTACCATAATAAAATAAAAGAAAATATTGAAGTTAAATAAAACATTAGGCATATTATACTAAGTTTGCTTATAAAAAAGTAAAACATTAAAAAAAATACGGTATCTCCGAGCGAAAATTGGTCGATTAGTGTACCTAGTCGGAATTAGTCGGTACTCGGTCGGCCACCCCACTGACTAGACTAGTCGGACCTACTAATCGGGCCAGTCGGGCGACTTTTACAACACTGCCCAGAGGTATTGTTGTTATCATGGTTTATGTTGATGATATACTTGTTACGGGAGATGATATGCTGGGGATAAAGATGGCAAAAGCATTTCCGGACCATCAGTTTGTTACTAAAGATCTTGGTACCCTACGATATTTTCTAGGGTTGGAGTTTGCTAGGAATGTGCAGGGTCTTGTGATGACCCAAAGGAAGTATATTACAGACATGCTTGTTGAGACGTGCATGATCGGGTGTTGACCCTCGACTACTCCTATGGATCCCAGCATGAAGTTATATGATGGTACAGATGAGGTTAACAGGAGAAGATATAGAGAGACGGTGGGAAAGATTCTCTATATTACTATCACTAGACTTGATATCGCTTTTGAAGTAAGTCGGGTGAGTTAGTTCATGGAGCAGCCCAAACAAGTACATATGGATGCCATATACATGATATTGAGATATCTAAAATCTTCTCCAGGTGCGGGACTACTAATTAGGAAAGATACAAACATTTCGGTTTCCGCATGTGTTGATGCTGACTATGAAGGAATGCCTAAGGATCGAAAGTCTACTTCAGGTTTTCCAGTGTTTGTTGGCAGTTTTTTAGTTTCTAGGAAAAGCAAGAAACAAATAGTGGTGGCTAGATCTAGTGCATAATTTGAGTATAGGGCCATGGCGCAAGCAAGTACGGAGATGATGTAGGTTCGATTTGTGCTAGAAGATTTGTATATAGATGTACATCTACCCATGCAGTTACAATGTAATAATTAAGTGTTATTCATTGCTAATAATTCTGCATTCCATGAAAGAACAAAGCATATTGACGTAGACTGCCACTTTATTAGAGATATGATTCAAATGGGCTTGATTTCTACTTCTCATGTCAGTTCAGGAGAGCAGACTGCCGACATTTTTACCAAGTCATTGCTCAGAGGGCCATTCAGGAAGTGTTCTTCCAAGATGAGCATGATTGACATCTATGCTCCATCTTGAGGGGGAGTGTAGAGATATTTATATGTTTTATGTATCTTTTCTGTTATTTTTACTTTCTTGTTTCCATCTTATATAATTTACGCATAGGCCATCTCTATATAAGAGAGCCTAGAGTTCTCTAGAATAAACGATTCATTCTCTTCTCCCAACAATCTTCCAGCTTGCCCAATCTCAAAATCTGACTCTGCATTGATATGATGACCCTTCTGTGATTCCTGCAGCTTGTATTTACACACGCAAAGTCATTCACGTCGTGCAACCAACTTCTGAACCATCCGAGTTGCCGTCAAGCTCATGCAGATGGTCGATCTCGAATTACCCCATCGACCCAGGCTCGAGTTGACGAATGAGAGAGCGCGAGGGCTCGGGCGACCCGGGAGGGTGGCGGCTGGTTGTGGGTCGCCGAAGTTCGAGGCGTGGGTTGGGATCTCGGAGGGCACGTAGATCGCCTCGGGAGTCCCCTTTCAGTCGTGAGTGCTTCCGGTGTGGCGGCTTGGATCATTGGGCGCGGACCTGTCGTGAACCTCTGCATTGTTTCGTGTGCCGCCATTTTGGGCACTCACGACGGAGCTGTCCGGGGGATGCTTCCTACCCGTTTGTGCTGATCGATGAGGGAGGCGGGACGGGGGCTCTGTTCTTGGCGACCTCCGATGTGGGACTCGTCTCCAGGGCGACCTTCAAGGGCGACGTGGCGCGTCTCTCTCCCTGGAGGGCGATGGCGAGGGGGCTCCTTGCATCCGGGGCGCGGGATCTTTTACGAGGCTTGGCGGATGGGTCCTTGCAACTGAGGTGGCGTGTACCAAGGGACACGAACGTCGCCGTGAAGCCGGGTTTGGTGACGAGGGTCGTCGCCAAGGGGCTCCCGGTGAGGGCTAGGTCAAGATCTTCCATCTCTGGGCTACTGCGGGGTGTAGTCGTCATCCTCTCCGTCAAGAGCACTGGCTGCCAACCTGGCCAGTGCTTGGATGTGGTTCTTCGGGTGCGGTCGGTGGGTGTCGACAAGCTTGGTTGGTGGGAGGTGACCCTTGATGGCAAGCGTCTGCTACTCGAACTGCTGGAAGCTAACACTGTGTCGGCTAAGTCGGCAGCGGGGAGTCGGCGGTGGGAGGTTTTGGCGGTGCAGGCGGAGCTTCCGGGTGGCGACGTGGGGAACGAGCGGCTTTCCAGTGGTCAGCCACTGGCCGAGCGGGTCGTTTCCCGGAGAAGTCGCAGCCTTCGGATGGCGGAATGCGTTCGAGTGTAGCGCAATCCCCGAGGGAGAAGATACGGTTCAGCGCGATTTCCGTGGTTGGGGGTTTGAGGTCGGCATCGATATCCCTGCCTTGGCGTGTTGCGGAAGAGGCAGTTGCCACTGTCATGGGTGGTGGGGCCCAGTTCGGAGGGCATCGGGAGGGCTTTTGTCCATGTTATTCGGATCCCAAAGGTTTGCAGGTCGAAGGGCTGGGAGCTTGTAGGGTTGCCAGGTAGGGGTGCTGCTCCGAAATCGGTTGATTTGGAAGCTCCTTTGGCGGGTGATCAGGTTGGTTCGGGTTCTTCGGACCTTCTCATGGATCCGGACCCAGGCGTTATCGACATTCTGGCGGCAGCCAATTCTCTACTCTACTGGGGATTCCCTTGTTACCTGCGATGGCGGAGGCGGGAGGGGGAACTTCCATTGCGGCGCCGAGCCTCGACCAGCTGGTGTCTTTGGAAGGGATGAGGATCGAAGCGCGGCTGGAAGGTTCAGGTGGGGGCGGGTTTGCTGAGTTTGGGGCAGGGATGGGGGTTCCGACGAGGGAAGTGGGAATACCTGCTGAAGTAGGGGAGCAGAGGCGTCCAGCCGGTGGTGGGGAGGTCGATTCTGAAGCGGAGGCCACGGGGGGCTCTTCTGTGTCTATGCGTGGGACACCTGCTGTGTGTAGGGGGAGGGTTTCAGGCCCGGCATCCTTGGAGGGGGGGTCGCGACAGAGGCGGTTCGGGTTGGCATATGAGAGGGGGGAGGGGGCAGAGGGGGTCTGGGAAGGTGGCGAGGGCTTCGCTTAAAGCAGCCTTGGCGGCAGGATCTACGATGTTAGCTGACTTTCAGGGTGATACAACCGTTCTGCTAGTGCGGAACCGATTTGCAGCCCTGGATAGGGATTTGGTGCGACGATTGGGGGTCATTCCTCCTAAGAAGAGGGCAGTAGAGGTGCCTATATGAAGACGCTCTCTCTGAATGTAAGGGGCTTGGGCCACCCCGATAAGAGGCTTGGGGTGGTAAACCTGGTGAGAGAGGCGGTTGCATACATTGTCTTGCTTCAAGAGGCGAAGCTGCAGGCCCTGGATGATTCGTTGCGCCGTGAGCTAAGTAGGGTAGGTGTTTTCGCGCTGGCGGAGAAAGGGAGCAGATGGTGCGTCGGGGGGAATCATTTCTGGGTGGCGAGCCGATTCCTTCGACTTGCTGGGGTCCTTCGTATCCTTATTCACGCTGACGATCAAGCTACTGCGAAGAGCGGATGGTTGTTGCTTTTGTGTCACCAATATATATGGCCCGTGTAGACGAGAGGATGGTACCTTGGCTGCGGATTTGGCAAATGTTGAGCCTGAGGTGGGAGATGCTGTCTGGATTATTGGTGGCAACTTGAATGTCACCTTGCTTCTGGGAGACTGGCCGGGGGAGGCCGAGGGTAGAGATCCAGGATCTGAGGAACTCAGGCAGGTGGCCAATTCTCTGGAGCTATCTACTGTGGACGCGACTGGGTATAAATTCACTTGGAGGAATACGAGATCCAGGTCCAGACTTGACAGGTTTCTGATGTCCGTTGAGGCGGGGGAGACTTTCCCGCTGGCGAGGGCGTGGGCACTTCCGAGGACGCTCTCTGATCACACTCCCATTCTCTGGAGTTCTGGGGAGGACCCGTCGGGTCGATTCTTGTTTCGGTTCGAGAAGAAGTGGCTGCTAGAGGAAGGCTTCCGAGACTTGGTCATTGAACACTGGCAGAGCTTTGTGGGGGAGGGGTCAGCGGTGTCGCAATTCGCGACCAAACTGGCTTCCCTAAGGCGGTTGTTGTTGTCGTTTGGAAATGATGTCGCACGGCGGCGGAGGGCGGTCAAGACCGAGGCTGAGGCGAGGATTAGCAGGTTAGATGGGTTGGATGATAAGCGGGGGTTGACACTGACGAAGGTCGAGGAGAGGGCAGCGTGGCTGGAGGCTGTATACCTGAAGGACAGGAAAGAAGAGGTTCACTGGCGACAGAGATCGAGGCAGAAGTGGCTAAGGGAAGGCGATGTGAACACGCGCTTTTTCCATTCCATGGCATCCGGGAGAAGGAGAAGGAGCTTTTTGCACGAGATGGAGGTGGGACGACGAACGGTGTCGGGCGAGAGGAACACCGGGGCTGCTTTGCGGGAGCACTTTGTGAGGGCTTCCAGGAGGGTGAGGGGCGACAATGGCTGGGGTTGGACAGGCTTGGGTGCTGGTACTTTGTCTGGAGCCCAGTTTGATTCGTTGGGGCCGCTTTTTCAGAAGAGGAGGTCCGCAGAGCAGTTTGTGATCTAAATGGGGACGGGGCTCCTGGTCCCGATGGCTTCTCTATTTCATTTTACCGGGAGTTCTGGGAGCTGCTGAAGGGGGATATTTTGGAGGCTTTGGATGAGTTCAGGAAAGCCAACAGGGGTTTTGAGAAAGTTAACAGGGCCTTGATCTTTCTACTGCCCAAGAAGGAGACTCTTGTGGTTATTGGGGACTTCAGGCCTATCTCTATATCTAATGGCATATATCTCATTGTGTCCAAGGTGCTTGCGAGCAGGCTTAGAGCAGTCTTGGCATCTGTGGTCTTACCTGCACAATCTGCGGTTATTCCTGGTCGGTGTATGGCGGATGGGATCGTCGCTACGTTGGAAGCTTGTCTTGAGTGGAAGAGGTCCGCAAAGAAAGGTGCCATTTCGAAGATTGACTACGCCAAGGCCTGCGATTGTGTCAGTTGGAAGTTTCTTTAGATATCGATGCAGAGAAGGGGATTTCCAGAAGAGTGGATTAGTTGGATCAAGAGATGTGTCACTACTAGCTCGTGCTCTGTGTTAGTCAACGGAAGGCCGAAGGGTGGGTGGTTCCAACCGCAGATGGGGGTTCGTCAGGGTTGTCCCCTAGCTCCCTTGTTGTTTGTGCTTGTGGCGGACTGTCTTGCCGTCTTGTTTCAGCGGCGGTAGAAGCGAGGTGGTGTGAGGGCTTCAGGTTTGGGGACATCTCCACTCCGGTATTGCAATATGCAGATGACACGCTGATCTTTCTGGGGGGACGGAAGAGCAGAATCACAATGCGGTTACTTTGGTAGACATGTTTGGGTGCTTGTCTAATTGTGGGAAAAGGCTTTGTTGTTGTTGTTGTGTTTGGGTGCTTGTCTGGTTTGAAGATTAACAGGCAGAAGTCGGTCCTGGTTCCACTGGCGATGGATGATGAGGAGGGCAGCAGGCTCGCGGAGTGGGCGGGTTGTCGCCGAGGACACTTGCCGATAACATACCTGGGGTTACCTCTCATTGCGGGCAGATTGAGGAAGTCTGATTGGGATTGTGTTTTGCGGAGATTGGAGGAGAAGTTCGAGGGCTGGAAGGCTACCACTCTATTCAAGGGGGGAAGCTTACTCTGCTGAAGCACGTTCTGTCAGCCATTCCGGTCTTTTTCTACTCTACGAGACAGATGCCAGTTGGAGTGAGAAGGAAGGTGGAGGCTATGATGAGAGCTTTTTCCTGGTCAAATGGGAAGCAAACAAGAAAGGGGTTCCATCTGATCGCTTGGAAGGACGTAGCGGTGCCCGTTTCGGAGGGGAGGCTTGGTATTCGAGATGTGGAGCTCATGAACAAAGCATTGCTTGCGAAATGGGTGGTGTGGATTTGGGGCGCATCAGACTCGTTGGTCTTACGGCTACTGAGGTCGATCTATGGTGTTGCTGGGGAGTTGGTGGCTCAGAGGATACGTCATGAGTCTCCCTTGTGGATGGGAATCCGTGATGTGCTTCTGGGGCTCGGGCCCTTCCTCCGCTCGAGGTTGGGGAATGGCCATCGGTTCCGATTCTGGCAGGATGATTGGACTGGGGAGTGGGCATTGGCCACTCGATTCCCTAGGCTGATGGCTTTAGCAGCTAACAGCGGGGTGCGTGTGGCTGAGGTGGCTGATTCGAGATCGTGGGCTCCGAGGTTCCACTCCGATATCTCAGATCAGAGGATGGGGGACTTTTTGCGACTGCTATCCGAGATTCCCTCTGTTGGGGAGATGTCAGGTGACCCAGACCACTTCGTGTGGGCAGATGGTAAATTCTCGCTGAAGATGGCTTACCGGAAGCTGAGAGCTGGAGCACTGGTAATTGATGAAGACCTTTGCGCGGACATGAAAGTGATTTGGGCAGCCAAGATTCCTACTCGTGTCAAGGTCTTCCTTTGGTACCTTAGGAGAAACCGTCTATGTGATAAGGTGAGGAGGAGGATTCTGGGTACGACGGACCTGTAGTGTGACAGATGCGAGGAGGAGGTGGAGGACACGGACCACATCTTCTTCAATTGCAGGACATTGGCGCAAGTTTGGGATTCTTTGGGGATATTTTGGGTCCAGACTTCCGGTTTGGGTCCTTTTTGGAGGTCTATCCGATCGGTGGGGCTTGGGTCATCCGGAGATGTATCCAGGCCCTTCGTCGTCTTATGGCTATCTGGCTTGGCAGGAATGATCGTATTTTCAAGGGGCAGCAGTTCTACTGGGAAAATGTAATTTCCTACTGTAATTGTTATAAAATATGAAAGCGGAAGCAAAACATGGAATAAAGAATAAGAACAAAGAAAGAACGCGGGATTTTAACGTGGAACCCTACTCCGTGAGGAGCGGGATGAAACCACGGGAGAAGCCCTCAACGGGGCGTGTTTGTCTATTGACTTTCTCAATGAGTACAGGAGGTCTGGGGCTCCTTATATAGCCTTCCCAGAGCCTCCATGTCCCACCACTGGGCGTTATGGGACTAAACACAAGATGGGGTAAATGGATCTTCTCCATGATCCATTTACCCTGCTACAACTAAATGGGCGCACTACCATATACTCTAACACTCCCCCTCAAGCTGGAGCATGCAAAGCTCAGCTTGGACAAACAGACAGAAACTCAACTCAACGCTACAGGACACTACGGACAATATCAACCCAACGCGCACATTGCTGCAGTCGAGGACGTTGCTTCTCATGTCGTGCAGGTGAGGAGGACGAACGGGCTGGAGTGTGAATCAACTGAAGACTCGGAATCTGACCATCGAGTCTGAACTGCGCCTGAAGTCTCCTCGTCGGAGAACTGGGTCTCTCCCATCTGGCTCAGAGAATGGTGCACTGCTCTGGTGTACCTATGATACCACATGAAAACCCTTGCCCTCAATGGCATATGGAATGGTCCTCTGCTCTGGAGTCCCTATGGCTCACATGAAAACTCTGCCCTGACAACAACAAGAATGATGGGGACCTCGAACTGATGATGGCAACATATGCTCATCTAACAATGACCGCACACTTGTGCGTGTTTGAAACTGGACTCGGAAGACAATCGTCGAGTCTGAAACCGAACTGTAGAGTCTGATCATCTGGCTGGTCTGGAGACTGGCATCTGAAATCTGGATCTGGAATACAAGACCTGTGACTCTACATATACTCCCCCTTTCTCCCATACTGGTCGGAATGAAGACATCCACAAAGTTGGGAGAAGACAATAAAATGAGGAAAACATGTGCATTCTCAAAAATTTCTCGCGGCTTTTCGTTTTTTTAAGCTGTCAAATTTTTTTAAGCCATTCAATTCTTTTTTTTTTCGGCTTTTCTTGCAATTTTTCTGGCTATTCCTCTTTTTTTTAATAGCCATCACTCTTTTTTTCTTTTTTTTTCAGCCTGTCATTTATTTTCTGGCTGCCTTTTTTTAAAAAAAAACTCTCTCAAGCCCAAACAATGGGCTTCTTTCATGATTTTTTTTAATAGCCGTCCTACCCCCTCTCTTTTTTTTCCTTCGGATGAAGCATCGGCCCATTTGGAAATTACAATACATTCCCCCCTTTTTTATAAAAGAAAGGTGCAGGGGCTCTTATAAAAGAAACGTTAGGGTTCCCCTTGGGAACGCTTCTCCGGAAAATACTACCGCCGCCCATGATAGTGCATCGTCTGGAGGAGATGGGAGTGACGTGCTGGATTGCACGCCTCGTGGAGCGCCGCTGCCTACTAGGGATTGCGCGCGCGCGAGAGAGAGAGGAGGGGCTATGTGCGCAGGGGCTCGGGTTTCGCGTTGATGCGCGACTTGGCTGAGATTTCGACGCTCGAGGGGTTGCGCAAAGTTGGGATGCGCCTCCATAAGTCGCGAGGAGATCTGATGTGGTGCAGAACGCCAAGGGGGTAAGGAGGGTGCCGCCGGGGTCGCTCGCAAGGTGGAGGGTACCTTGTCGTGCATCGCCTGGAGGCAACAGGGATATCGCGCCGCCTGGAGGTTCAAGGTGCGCCGCCTGGAGAAGAGGCACCGCCTGGGCTATAGTGGTGCGATGGAAGAGCTCCGCCTGTGGGGGCAAGAAGATCCGGCGATTGTTGCGCCTCCTGTGTCTGGAACTTTGAAAAAAAATTCATATGGAATTTGGCCGCCATATGTCACAGCTCTGCCTGGAGATCAGGAGAGCCTCAAGATGCGTGTCCTAGCCGTCTGGATCAGTTGGATATTCGACCCGAAGGATCATCGCAGGCGAAGCTAGGTGGCTGGAGATCCAGCCCTGCCAATCTGGACAGAAGCAGCAACCCGTGGATAACTAGGGTTCGGAATGAACCCTTATACTTCAATCAAAATTTGAACATTCTTCGCGAACAAATCCACGGACAATAATTGAATCGAAATTCGACTAAAAGACATGATTCCTCGAGAATTGAACCCGCTCTGATACCATGTTATAAAATATGAAAGCGGAAGCAAAACATGGAATAAAGAATAAGAACAAAGAAAGAACGCGGGATTTTAACGTGGAACCCTACTCCGTGAGCGGGATGAAACCACGGGAGAAGCCCTCAACGGGGCGTGTTTGTCTATTGACTTTCTCAATGAGTACAGGAGGTCTGGGGCTCCTTATATAGCCTTCCCAGAGCCTCCAAGTCCCACCACTGGGCGGTATGGGACTAAACACAAGATGGGGTAAATGGATCTTCTCCATGATCCATTTACCCTGCTACAACTAAATGGGCGCACTACCATATACTCTTACAGTAATGTTGTGTACAATTTTTGGATTTCCAAATGATGTACCCTTTCGTTATTTAATGAATATTTTGGTGTGGTGACTCCCGCCTTAGGAGGGCTCCTCCTTTTTTCTACTCAAAAAAAAAGATGGTCGATCTCCATAGATCTCCCACCATATATCTGAGTCCAACTTCAAGCAGTCATTTTGTTAAGATCTAAAAAAAGAACGACTTATGGTCCCTTCTCCAGAATCCCATACAAGAGGTCTGTGGTCTGATCCAAAGAAAAAACATCCAACATCTCCATTGACACCTAGAAATGGTCCAATCTAGAATGAGAAAACCCAGATTTGTCCATGTAAAATGGATATCCCTGCATCAGCAATTTCAAGCTACAGTTCTCCCACAAGATCCACAAAATCCTCAGATTCGGAGCCTTGACCTCCACGAAGATGATGCCTATCCAACAAGAGTAGACTCGTGTTGAAATCCCCCCCATCAACGAACGATCCTCCATCGGGTATCTCTTTCTGACTTCACGAAATCCGCTTGCAATTGTGGTCTTAAAGCTGGCTCCATTGGTCCAAACACGCATGATACAACCATAGGAGAGTCCATGATTCTCGGCTATAAAATGACAATTTGTACAAATATGCCACTGCAATATAAAACCATGGAATATTGATCATTTCGCTAGGCTATGATCGTCCCTTTCGCATTGTCGACTGCATCAATCGTGTGAAACTCAAATAGTGTGGGTACCCTCACAGACTTCCGGAGGTCAGAGCTGATGAGGTAACTAACTGAAGAGAAGTACTAAAGCCTGAGGGGACAAAGTCTGAATGAGGGGACTAAATCTGAATGGCCAGAGAAAAAGGAGATGAGGAAGACCCAGGACAAATATCAAGAGGGTTCCACCTTCTATTATTTGCACAGTACGTCAACGCGCCTCAGAATAAACAAGATATATGGAGTTGAGAGTCTCCTATTCCGAGATGTCCCTTTGTACGAGAGTTGCGCTCGCTCTGAATATCATCGCCCGGAGATGCCATCATGAGGGAAATGATCTTCCAACTAACCATGCTCCAACTCTTCGAGATCCTTCTTGCTCCAGGTCAATTCGGGGAACGAATATCCCATTAACTAGTTAGAAGGCAGCGAGACAATTATATAAGTTTGTCCGTCCTTTGACCTCCTTTGAATCAAGCGGACGAGAAGGCCAACTAAGATGTCCAATGTAGCTACTACCTTCTCACAGGAAGCCTTTTAAAGACAAAAAAAAGCTAGTATTTATTTTTTATTGATTTGAGATCTTATGCAACTTAGTTTCATGTAACATGTTAATAACAACATTCCACTTGTTCAAGATAGAGCCAATAGATCTTCGTTTCTCCGAGTCCCCCAAACTCCTCACATTCCATGAGATAATTTTTATAAAGAAGTTTTGTTTAGCCATGCAGCTAGGACTGTACCCGCTTTCTGCACCGCAATATTCTTGAACTACGCCTTCCTTTCATCATTCATCCTCAACGCTCTTGATGATGCAGTAAGGAGTTACGACTCCAAACACGAGTCATCCGGTTGTGGGTAAAACCAACTGTAGATCCCCCAACCACATTTTCATGATGTAAATCTTCATGGCTGACGTTCGATTTGGGAACCAATTGTTTTTTTCGACGCTATATCTCTTCACCTATTTGTGTGGCTTGACGCTCTCTTCAAAACCCATTGGGGTCTCCACGCTACTTTCCTCCAAGCTTGCATTCGCTTGATCTTTCCTCTGGGAGAAAGGATCAAGTGGAGCAACATCGTCTCCCTCATGATCAAGATTCTCAGCTGATGAAGCCAAATCCAAAGCCGCGACATTTAAATGTGGCTCTCGGTCTATCGGGTCCAAACATGGGCCCAAATATTGCCCATCAAACTCCCTGGGTTGCAGTCGCAATAGTTCCCCCAACTCATAATCGGTCCCAAATGGTACCAAGTAATTGGGTCAGATCTCTTAGCAAGTTTGGTAAGATGCCTTTTAATATAAATACATGCGGGTAAGGTTTGAGGAAACCCAAACCTCGAATCTCAACGTCGTACGAGACTCCTGAATGCCTCTAGAGAGAAACAGTCACACTCCCCTCCGTACTTGGTAGGCAATCAAAACTCTTCGTAAAATATGTGTTCTCCTATGCATCATCTCATGTTGCACAATGATGATCTTCATCGGCGGCGTCATTTTTGGTGGAACATTCATAGAGCTAGATTCGATTTCGCAAACCTCTGATAGCGGTGATAGGAGCATCTCTTCATCCCGAAGCTTGAAGACCAACCAACCAATCTCCAAAAAGAAATCGTTGAATCTCCTTTCCCTCCAGCACCACAACTGTCAAACTAACATATGCTCCCCGCATATACCTCATCTAACAATATCTCAAGGACTTCACCTACATTTCGAATCACCTCTTTCAATATTTGAATGTTTCTAGATAGAATAGGAACACCAAACACATGAAGCACCCTTCTCTGCGGTAGTAATTCTCCATCGGTAAATCTTACCCATCTCTAGGAGATTTTGTCTCCTTTCGATGCTTTAGACAACAGCATGTTTGCTTCATGGCTTACTAGTCCTCATACACAAACCAAGCCCTCCCCTGGTGTGACAATGTCTCCTGAAAATGTGGGACCAATCTTCCTTCTGACACCAGACTCTACATTATAAAGGTCCATGCCTCCTTCCCGACTTGAGCTTAAGAGGATATCATCACCTATCTTCATTATGATACAGGATAGATTAAAGGTTTCTCCCACTACCATTACCGCAAGTGATCTCCCCACAACCATAGCAAGCATCCTTTACAAGAACTTGTTCTTTCAACAGCTTCTCCTCTCCAGTCTTCATTTGTGCATAATGTGTTTTACAAGATTCTCTTCGATGGCCCAAACCACCACAAGCAAAACATCGTATGGCATATGTTAGAAAATAGGAATGCGGAAGCGTATCAGAGAAATAAATATAAAGAAATGAAGAATGCGGGATTTTAACGTGGAACCCTACTCCCTAAGGAGCGGGATGAAACCACGGGAGAATGCCTCAAAGGGTTGATAGTCTATTGCTTTTCTCATCTGAATACAATGAGTGTGGGGGTCTATATATAGCCCCCCACTAGTCTCCACATCACACAGACAGTAGATGTGGGATTAAACAACTGGATAGGGTAAATGGATCACGGAGGGATCCATTTACCCATTTCCCACATATTTGACACATATAAACAAATACTCTAACACTACCCATCAAGTTGGAGCATGCAATGCTCAGCTTGGACAAACAGAAAGAAAACTCAACTCACCCTACAAGATACTACATACCATATCAACTCAACGTGCACAACAGTCGGTTGTTATCGAGGACATTGCTTCTCATGACGTGCAGGTGAGGAGGACGAACGGGCTAGAGTATGAGTCAACTAAATGTCCTTGTCGAAGAGCATGTGTTCTGTACTGCGCCTGTCAGAGTCACTGCGACTAAAAATGAGTCTCCATCTGGAGAACTCTGGCCCACCACAACATGTGGACAACTGCTCCATCTCTGAAAGGGTCGAATAAAGAGCATCGCTAATTATCCATACGCAGATCTCTGAAGATGGGTCTCTCTCATAGAGACCTCGAAGTGGGTTCTCTCTTATAGGAACCTCAGAAGGATCTCGTACTGGAGTTCACGATCGCTGGAGAATGGAGTATGAAAAAGTCTCCTCGTCGGAGAACCGGGTCTCTCCCATAGGGTACAGAGAATGGTACTCTACTATGGAGTCTCTATAATCACATGAAAACTCTACCCAACATGGCATAGGGAATGGTACTCTACTCTGGAGTCCCTACGGATCACATGAAAACCTGGGTCGAACAAAACAAGAATGATGGGGACCACAAAAACATGATGGCAAATATGTGCTCATCTGAAAAGACCGCATACATATGCATGCTGAAACTGAAGACTCGAAAATCATTTGATGTCGAGTCTGAAATCTGACAAAATCTCTAGAGTCTGAAAAATCCAGTTAGTTTGGAATCTGACTTCTGAATCTATAACAGACCTGTGAGGCTATGACTCTATACAATACTCTCCCTTTATTCCATACTGGTCGAAATGAAGACATCGACCAAGTTGGGAGAAGAACAAGATAATGGGGAAAACATTACATAAGCCATGGACACATTTTTCCAGCTTTCCTTTTAATTTATCTCGGCTATTTCATTTCTTCATCATTTTTTTATAGCCATCATTAATAAGCCATTCACCCCCTTTTTCCGACTTTTCCCTTTTTTTGAACCTGCAGCCTTTTTTTTAAACCAGGCCTCCTTTTTGTCCTGCTCTCTCCTTTTCTAATTTTTTTACAGCCCAATCAGGCACAATAGAATGCAATCTCCCCTTTTTTCCGTAGCCTAATTGGGTTGTCTTTCCTGTTTGTTTGTTTTTTTACACAACCCTGAGGGCCCACATCTATTCAGGGTTCCCACTTAGGAACCCTTTCATTGCAAACACGTAGCCCCCATTGGGGCTTGATCTTGTTGCCACTCACGCGATGGAGAATGGCTAGGAGGCGCCGCCATCGTAGGACAAGGCCTGCTGGAGGTTATATCAGCCTCCTTCGCGGGTCTGATCACCGCCGAGAGCGGCCTTTGCCGCTTGGAGGGTTACGCGGCGGGAGGAGGGGCTTCCCAATCGCAGTCGCAGGAGATCTTCTTCGGTAAGGGCAGAGGTGCTTTGCGCCTGACAGATCTGAGAAGCTTCATCGCCAGGAGGAGTGGTACGATAGAGAGGTGCCGCATATACGACTACTACGTGGAGATCATCGATTGGAGGAGGGAGGTCTTCGACTGGAGAGGAAGCAGATGGGGCTTTGCGGAGACTGATGCGCCTACGCCGCTTTGTGCTTCACACACAGAGTTGTTCCTGGAACTGGAAGGGCGGTACCGGTCTGGAGGGGTGCCGACATCTGCGGGTGGAGCGGCTTGCGCAAGGGCAGTGATGGGTTGTTGCTCGCCTGGAGCCACCTGAAGAATGAGGGGTTGTGCGGTAGTAGTGGTCTGGAGTTGCGGCAACCAGGCACCGGGAGGTTGATGATGTTGGATGTGATGCGCCCCTACATCTGGATCTTCCTGGAGCGAGGCCGGTGCCCTTGGAGACGATGACGCAGCTAGAGCATGCTTGGGAATTGACGATCTTCATCATGAACAGAAACAATGACTAATTAGGGTTCTTATAGAACCCTAGAATTTTCTCCAACAGATAACAAATCTCCAACATAAACAAAATCTTCAAGAACAAAACACCACAAAACGAATCTCGAAAGCAAAGAATATGAAACTCCTCGAGAATCGAACCCACTCTGATACCATGTTGGAAAATAGGAATGCAGAAGCGTATCAGAGAAATAAATATAAAGAAATGAAGAACCCAAAATTTTAACGTGGAACCCTACTCCCTAAGGTGTGGGATGAAACCACGGGAGAACGCCTCAAAGGGTTGATAGTCTATTGCTTTTCTCATCTGAATACAATGGGTGTAGGGGTCTATATATAGCTCCCACTGAGTCTCCACATCCCACAGATGGTAGATGTGGGACTAAACAATTAGATGGGGTAAATAGATCGTGGAGGGATCCATTTACCCATCTCACACATAAGTGACGCATATAAACAAATACTCCAACGGCATCAAGCAAACCTTAGAGAGATGATCATGTACTCGCAACAGAAGCATTGAGCCTTGTTAGAAAATAGAATGCGAAAGCAGAATTAGAGAAATAAAGATAAAAACAATATTCGAACACAGGATTTAACGTGGAACTCTATTCCCTAAGGAGCATATGAAAGAACGGGAGAACGTCGCTAATGTGTTTATTTCACTTTTTCATCTGATACAGAGAGTTAGATTTGGTGTACGTGACAAGCTGGCATCACGATATATTGGACCATTTGAGATCATTACTCGTGCGGGGAAGTTGGCTATCTAGTAGCCCTTCCTCCACACCTCTCAGCCATTCACGATGTCTTCCATATATCCAACCTGAGGAAGTACGTGTACGACCTTTGACACATCATCAGCTACGAGAATGTAGATGTGGAGCCCGATGTGACTTACAAGGAGAGGTTAGTGCAGATACTCGATAGTGTTGTGAAGAAGCTTCGCACCAAATAGATTTCCCTAGTCAGGGTGCTATGGCACCGACATGGTGTAGAAGAGGCAACATGGGAGATCAAAGCAGATATGCAGGCACGATACCCGCACCTCTTTCAGGTAATCATCAAAACAAGCCCATTTAATTATATACATGTTAAAAAGAACATGGCTTGTTTTCCTATGAGGTTTTTATGAGTTCAAAATCCTTTGAGGTTTTTATGGCAAGATGAAACTCAAATAAAACACATGATGACATTGACCTGAGTCTCAAGGACGAGACTCCCTTTGAGGTTTTTATATTTGTGGCACTCGAATCCGAATAATCCAAACCTGGCCCGATTATGGTTCATTGATCAGATACAACTATCGATCAATATTAAATGATCTGAATCAATCCAGAGATCGTCAATCAAATCTCGTTTAGGATCAATCGATCAAAAATCGATTGCAGCGTAAAGCATGTCATTAGAAAAGTCGTCACAAAATCAGAAACCGCAAAATAAACTAAGACCGTCAAAAAATCGTATCAACGAAATAAGATCAACGAAATCGACCATTTGTCGATCGAAGGTCGTTTGATCACAAATTTTAATCGTAAACCAAGGTCGTATCTCGATAATTTCAGAATTCATCTTACATAGAAGTATATGAATATTATACTCATTTTGATCGACATTCCGAGATGGTCGAAACGAGATATTGATCATCTGAATCCGAAATTCTAGGTCGAAATACAGATGATCTTGGTATTCCAGAGAAGAGAGAGATAAAGGTTTAAACAATTTTAATTCCAAAAATTCAGCAACCAACACTTGGCATTCTTTCCTCTTGAAATCACACTCTCTCTCTCCCTCCACTTGGCAACAAAAGAAGCCTCTCTTTCCCTTATTAATACCACCCAAATTCCCCAATTCCCTCTTTAAATCTCCATCAAAAAGCCCAAAAAACTTCTTCTCCACTTCTCCAACCGAAAGTGCTCAGTCCCAACCTCCTCCTCCTTGCTTTCAGCAGCTGGAGGCTGCAAGCTGCTGCCTCCTCCAAGCAGTTGCTGCGCTTTCCTTGCAATTTGGAGATGTTGCTCCTCTCTTAATTCAAGCTACGGAGAGCTGCTTCCCTCCACAACAGTTGGAAGGTTGAGCTGCTACCACATCAGCTAGAGCTGTTGTTGCAAACCAAAGGAGCTGCTGCGCCTTTCCCAACTACTGGAGCTGCTGTCCAAGCAACTCTAGAGTTGTTGTATGCTTTGATCCAAGCCCAGAAATTCATCATTTTTGGAGAAATCCATGGTACAATCCTATCCCACCTCTTGTCGTCTTTCATGCATATAATTGTACCAAATTTCAGACCACTATCATGTTTTGTTTTCATGTTGAAACGTGAAGAACTTGGGGTTAAATTGCATATAATTGGACATAACTTTGAACCACTGCATGTCCTAAATTCATGGTGAAAATTTTAAGAAATGGGTGATTTGCATGGATTATGACCTAAAATCAGACCATTGTTATACATTAAATTCATGAATTGAAATATGAGAGATTTTGGGATGAATTAGCATGAAATTCGAGATTAAAATTTAGACTAATAAGCTTCAGATTTACATGCTTGAAATACGATGATTTAGGGGTTTTTGCATGAAGATATTTCTCACTAAAAGTTACTGAATTGTAAATTTTAGATCCGGATTTAAGATCAGATTCATAGCTCCTAATCTTGGATTTTAAAAGACCAAATTTTGGGGTTTTGCATATAATTAGTTATTGTTTTAAAATCCCCTGATTACATGACTTAAAAAGTGAGTAATTGGGAGTATTTTATAGCCATTAAATCAGTAAAGTTACCCTTCTACCTCTTGAGATGAGGTGGGGGGTCCGTTTAATCTGCGTGGCTATTACTATCATCTTAATAATCTGACCACCAACCAGTTCTATCATGGCTAGACAGTCCCTTTCTAATTTTCTGTTTGTGTTTCTTTTAAGCCCCACTTATTAGGGTATTGATATTTTATCTCTTTCCACTTTTATGGTTGTAGACAGATACTTTACTCTTTTTCCTATTCTGGTTGTAGGTAGACACGCGTTGATGTATTTTAATATAGGTATTGCCTCTGTCTTTAACTTCTATGAATAGTATTAAATAAATGGGCGATCTTAATACTATTCGGTGTGTCACATTGGCTAAGAGTTCCTTTGTGGACTGCTTTATTTTCTTACCTAGTTAACTGGAATTTCCATGATATTTTTTTGATAAGCCATAGGATCACCTCTCCATTCAATTTATCCAAATAAGAAAAATATGACAGCGCATCCTTAATTATTAAGCTCACCGACCCCTGTCAATGCATGGACAAGTAGCTCACAAGTTTATACAAGAGGATAGTGCATTCTTTAAAAAAAGAGTAATCCTGCATTGTTTCTTTGCACCCATGGAGTTCACCATGAATGGTGGGAATCTTTTTAATCATTTTGACATATAATTGAACTTAATCCAGATCTAATGAATAGCTTTAAATCTCATAAGTTAAAGAAGATAAGAGTTGGGTAATTTGACATAGAATTGAAGTCAAGTTTAATTCCAATGAACAACTTCTAATCTCATGATCTTAAAGATGAAAACATTAGGGATTTTGCATGAAATTGACTCTAAGTTCCATACCAAATCATTAGAGTTCAGGAATCTCAATGCTCAAGGAACTTAAGTGACAAACATTACTGTGAAATCTGTGAAATACTTGGTTGTTATGAATCATTGACGAATGATTCATGTGTCGATCATGGTGGCCCTTACACCTACAGTGCGAGGATGCGATGACCCTCAGCTGTTCAGGAGATAGGAAGCTCAGTTAAGGCAGTGGTCGCCTTGTGAGCGGGTCTAGTATCCTGAACTACTTGGTTGTTATGAATCATTGACGAATGATTCATGTGTCGATCATGGTGGCCCTTACACCTACAGTGCGAGGATGCGATGACCCTCAGCTGTTCAGGAGATAGGAAGCTCAGTTAAGGCAGTGGTCGCCTTGTGTGCGGGTCTAGTATCCCATTCCTTTGTATGATTTTTCGCGAGCTCGCAGTTTTTGCACTTCGTTGGATCCAAGTGCTTTAGTTAGACCAATTCCGTTGACCTTATTTTCAGAAGGGTGCCTACGCAGGAGGACCTTTGGTTTTGTTTTTCGGACTTGTTTTGCCCGTACCAGCCGGGCCAGTTTTGGAATGACTTGGTCCGGAGAGTCTCTCTCATCCGTCTCAAGGGCATAGTTTTGAAGTGTTCCTACCCCTCTCCTGGACCGCACTTCCACTGGGAGGGCAAGATGGAAGAATCTCTTAGGAGGCTTCCTCGTTGCTTTGAGTTTTTGGTTGATGTTCCGCCAATAGGTCCTGGCGAAGAAAAGATCTTTGTTAGATGGAGTTGAGTTGTGGTTATTGTTCCACCAGTAGCTACTGGCAAGGAAAGAGACTAGATCATGTAAATCATCAATCATCAATATTTAAGAAGATCCATCATCATGTATGATATCTCGCAACAATAGAAATGAACAAAGGATCGTGGAATGGGAATCTTCTGCAATAGAATGAGAGCTACTTCTACAGGTTGTTAGGTGAAATTAGTGGGCATGTTGGGAACTTAGTTAAGATGCATTACACTCCATCGTATACCTACGAAGGCACCCCAACCCTAAGGCATTCTTTACGTCTTAGAGTCATAGTGTGAGGTCTCACTCGGACCAAGACCACAGGCTATCCACAGAGCTTGAGGAATTAGACAAGGTCAAACATCAGAACAAAAAACACATGATGTACATCTTCTAAGATCCAGCAACATGTCGTATATATAATAAAATGATGTTTGCCTAACTATGGATCTTATAATTAAATAAGAACATTAAGTGGAAATAGTTAACGTGGTGAGTAATCAAGAGGACTCATATATAAAACAGCTTGAAAACCAACTTCAGTACAAGTAACTTATTAAATTCACATGTCAATACCTATCTACTTGCTTTCTTTTAAAACCATTGAAATACATGTTATTTTAAATTAATTAGATTGTACTCAACCTTTGTTGACATTATTTTCTTCCTAACATTAATGGCACGCAAGGCACCTACGACTTAGTAGATTGACAGCTGGACCTTGAGCTTCCGCGGTTCAGACAGTTTCTGTTTACGATACACATTATAGCTTTTGTACATGCTATATGTAACTCGCATGTGTATTTCTTCCTCTTCTGTTCTATTTTGGGATACATGTACATGATATCAGTTTCTTTTGATGCATGTAAATATATATAAAATTAATGCAAACATAAAATTGGTAACACTTATTAGCCCTGTGGTGGCTTATCGTTATTGTGAATGTCATTCGAATAGCGAAAAATTTTTCCTCATTTTTGGTAACTTAATGCGATCAATAGCGAATGTAATATTGTGAATGATGTGTAAATGAGTAACCCGAATCCCAGGGCGTCATAAGATTTTACAATATAACACTCAACATTCCCCCTCTAGCTGAAGCATATATGTCATTCATGCTGCTTGTTACAGCTTTTTTTAAACTGTGTGTGAGCAAGTAGCTTGGTGAACATGTTAGCAGTTCGATCTATAGAGGATACAGTGAAAGTGTGAAGCAAGCCTCTTTATATCAGGTCTCTAGTATAATGGCAGTCAACTTCCACTTGTTTGGTACGTTCGTGAAACATAGGGTTGTTGTCTATATGCATAGTAGCTCAATTATCGCATATGAGCTCCATAGTGTTGGTAGTGGGAGTGACATGAAGATATGTGAGTACTGATAGAATCCATAATAAGTTTGTTTGTTGTTGTATGGGTCATAGCTTTGTATTCACACTCAAAGCTTGAGCAGGAGACTATTGTCTGTTTCTTGATTATCCAAGTTACCAAGTTTCCTGCAAGGTACATGCAGATACAGATAGTAGATTTTAACCATCGTAAACCCTATGTAATCTGCATCAGAATGGTCAATAAGGTCGAAGGAGTTGCCTTTGTTGAATAGTAGGCCATTCTATAAGAAGACTTGGTTACTGATGTATATCAAGGCCATCGCGTCCAAGTGGGCTTAGGTAGGAAAGCCCATGAACTTACTAAGCTTGCTGATTGCGAGAGATATATATGGCTATGTGATGTAATGCAGTAATGTACCGACTTATATCTTCGATGGTTCCTGGTTCATAAATATGCGCCTTAGGATCCATAGGCATCTATGTTCTCATAGATCCTAGCATCCATGTCTCTTGAAGGAGATAATTAGCATACTTCCGTTGGGATATAACTAGGCCTCGCTTGGATCGAGCTACTTCAATCCCGTGGAAGTATCTTGACAGTCCCAAGTCTTTGATATAAATAATTATGTAGTTGCTTCTTCACCTCTGTAATACTTCCAAGTCATCCCCTACGAGGATTATATCAATCTATATAAACAAGCACTGCTAAAATTCATTTTCCTTTTTTCCATATGAACAAGGACTGATTTTTTGATGACCTAAAAAGACCCAGACTTGACTTTCTTATACCTATGATAACTTCAGAAACCATGTGTGACGACTATATTTAAGTCTATAAGTAGTTTTGTTTAGCATGCGCATCTTCGAACACTCTCCTTGAACCTTGAAGCCGGGAGGTTGCTACCTTATACCACCTCTTGTAGGTCACCATATAGAAATGCATTATTTATATCAAGTTGATTTAAAGACCAATCATGTTCTACGACAAATGCCATAAGGATTCGTACAGTGGAGAGACGAGTGACGATGGAGAATGTGTCAAAGAAATCAGCACTGTAGGTTTGAGTAAACCCCTTGGCTAGTACTAAGCAAGCCTTGTAACGATCAATTGATCCATCGAGCTTATATTTGTATGTGAATACCTACATGGATCCAATCACCTTGTTGTCACACGGTGGATCAGCAAGGTGCCATGTGTTACGTGAAACACTTGCACACATCTCTTCTTCCATTGTCAATCGCCATACGGAGTCACAAATTGCCTTCTTGTGATTTCAAGGTGTATATATATGGCGATTGGTACCTTAGAAAATCGTCTATAAGAAGATCCAAGGCCTGAGAAAGATACAGCCACCGAAATAGAACGAACGGTACACTGCCATGCCCCCTGTCTGAGAGCGAGATCTATTTTATCAGTCGATTGTTTATCTCCTAACCCTCTTGTTGTGACTACAGAGGGAGAAATGTCATCAGTATGTAAAACTTTAGTCAAAGGCATATATAAGGGAGAGGCAGTGCCAGCTCATAAGGGCTGTCTCTCTGCTGAAATGTGACCATGTAATGATCACCCTGTGGAATGCAAACAGGAATAGCATTAGGAGCAGAGTCTAAGATAAGAGGTGGAGGAGACCTTGTATTCCCGACCTGGAATATAAAGGAATTGACTAAAAGAATATAAAACATGCACTGATACAGTGTTTTCATAACCAAGATCATAGTAACTATATCCCTTCTGATAGAGTACCCTAAGAACGTGCATTTGACTGCTCTAATTGTCAATTTAATTTTATTGGGACCAAGGAGGTGCACCTAAAAACTTTTGGAGGAATATGGAACACAACTTTTCCTGAGAAGAGAACCTCAATGGGAGAATACTCATCAATGGAAGTGGATGGCATACCATTCATGAGAAATGTGGCAGTAAGGACAACATCTATCCAATATGTTGATGGAACACGATAATTGGTAAGGTATAAATGATATCAAGAATATGATGATGTTTTCGTTCGGCAACCCCATATTGTTGGCAAGTATGAGCTCACAAGTCTTTTGAAGCATATTATGACAGATGAATTCTCTAGCATTATCAGATCTAATAGTCTTATAATGGGCATTAAATTAAGTTCCTATTTCATTGATAATGCATACTATAATGAAAATACATCATATTTATTTTTCAGCAAAAAGGTCAATGAAACATGAGAGAAGTCATTCATGAGAACAAGATAACACATGCTTCTCAAACGATCAAGATATCGATTGGGCATCCATACATCAAGATGAACAAGCTCAAAAGTGCAATGAAATTAATTGTACCAGATGATGAAAAAGAACTTTGGTGATGCTCCCCTAATTGGCAGGCCTCACACTCCGGGCTAACAGTGAGAGAGAGCTGGGAAAGGACCCAATGAAGCTTTTAGAGAGATGAATGTCCTAAGCACTAGTGTTAAAGAGTGCCTGAAGTAGTCAAAAAAAGAGTCCTAGAGTATTTTTTGAGGCTCAAAAAAGGGGGAGACACTCTTTGGTGTTCGCCCCAGAAATGTATAAATGAAAATCAAAAACGGTAATTACAAAAAAGAGGGGGGAGTTGGCGAAAAAAGAGGAAAAAAACCACAAAAAAACAAATCCCAAAGACTACACAGAACACCAGCCCAACACAATAAGGCCCAAACGCCTACAAAATACACCAGTCACCAATAAGGCGAGTGCAAAGGATAAGGGTATTTTCCCGATAGAACCGCTGACCAGAGAATATGGCATTGTTCCTTCCCAACCAGATGTTGCACAGTCGTGCAATGGGGGCCAAGAGATCCCGCATATCCCTGTTCCTGTTGATCCAAAGGAGCTCGCAAAGAGTAGAAAGGTTATCCGCTTTCGCCCAAGGCAAATCGTCCCAGATCCCACGCACCATCTGGCACCCGAAGAAAAGGTGATCAATAGTTTCCTCCTCAGAATTACATAGGACACAGGTGGCACTGAAGTTGTCGAAATTCTAGCACAACGATCGCGCGTCATCAACCTCCGTCTGCGAAGCAGCCAAAGGAAGAACCCTATGCGCTCCGGTAACCGCAAGCCCCAAAAAAACCACAGTCACGCATAAGAAGAGCAGCATCGGTAGGAGGGCCAGAGACCAGAGCCCGATAAGCCTTTCGCGTGGAGAAGGGACCGTCCTTCCAGCACCAATGATCCACACGCTCATTCGGCGTAGCAGCGTCACGAAGGGCAATCAACAACGAGACAAAATCGTCCACCCGTTGATCCGAGAAGTTCGCGATAAAGCGCGGACACCAGCACCCATCCAACCAACAATCCGCAACCATCGCATTTTTATGGGGCGTTAAGGCAAACAAGCGCGGAAAACGCACCAGCAGAGGACCACCGCCCGACCAATCATCCAGCCAAAACTTGAATGAATCCCCCTTCCCCAACACCGGAATAAACAGCGCAGCATTCCTTGCAAAGGCGTCAAGCACACTACGCCAAAACGGAGAGTGATGAACGTTGAGGGCCCCCCGCGCCATCCCCAACCTATCGACGCCCAAGAACTCCCTGAGAACAGAGATAAAGAAGTTATCATCCTTCCCCCGAATTCTACTCACCCACTTGAATTGTTGGAAAAGAAAAGAGCCCATCCATGTGTTTAGTACCACATGGGGGAGCGGTCCCTATTGGGTCTGTCCGTGGGGCTATATAAGAAGCCCCACAGTTGAGAACTTCAATAGAATAAATGCCCAATTTAGGGGTTTCTCCCGTGGTTTCATCCCGCTCCTTTTAGAGTAGGGTTCCACGTTAAAATCTTTGTTCTTATTGTTCTATCTTTATTTCCGATTCCGCTTCCGCATTCTATTTTTCTACATGGTATCAGAGCGGGTTCGTTTATCGAAGAATCATGTATTTTTTTTCCTTTCGAGTTTCGATTTTGAGTTGTTTTAAAGATCATATATGGTTCGATGTCCTGAGTTCATATGGATTTTTCATAGCCCTAGATCATCCAAGAGCATCGGCATCGTCCATCCTCATCGGTCTGGCGGTGCCCTTGCCGCCATCCAGATGCGACGCTTCTGTTGACGCATATTAAGTATCTGTATCTCTTTGCTATTTTATTTTCTTGTTATTCTCTTTATGTAATTTACCCATAGGCTACTCTCCTATATAAGAGAGCCTAGGGCTATGGAATAGAATTATCTCATTCACGTTTCCCAACATGGTATCAGAGCGACGGTCCTAGGCCGGAGTTCTCGAAACCCTAAACCTACCCCTCCCCACCCGCCGGCCTCTCTTCTCTCTCTCTCCCTCTCGGCGCCGCCAAATCCAGCCTCAGCCGATCGAAGGCCCCTCTTCCCCGATCTGCGCCTTGTGCGCCTCCAGCCTCAGCCAATCAAGGTGCCCTTGTGCGCCTCCAGCGGATCGTGCGCCTAAGTGCGCATCTCGCGCACCTTGCGCTTCCAGCATCGCCCCTTGCGCATCTGGCGCACAGTAGGCGCACAGTACATCTCGCCCCCGCGCTGATCGACATCTGCGCAGCACCCCTTCAGCGTGCTGTGCGGCATCTGCACACTGCACCATAGCGTGCACTTCTTCAGAGCGCTGCGTGGCATCTGAGTGCTGTGCGCATCTCGCTCATAGCGTGCGCTAGGGCACGAGACATCGCGCAGCAGGAAGCAGTAGCGCGCGTTATCTCACAGCGCGCACGTTATCTCCTGACAATCAGCGCGTGAAGGTTACATATTACGTGTACATACTGTGCGCGTGCGGATCGTAGCGCGCGCAGATCCATGGGGATAGTTGCTTGACGTCTACACATGCAACTAATCCCGTCTATGTCATTGTAGACAAAGATTATCTTCTCTTAGTCACTCCAGTCTTCCTTCTCCAGTATGTCAGACAGCAAGGCAGATATCCCGTCTATGGGCGCATTTCGTGGTCCAGCGCCCATTGTCAAGATGGATGGTACAAACTATGAACTGTGGGCAATGCAGTTCATGAGTATGATGAAGTCTACAGGTAAGAAGCACATTCTTACCGAGCCCGAGCCTGCAGAGAAGACTGGAGTCCATGCCTCATGGGAGGCTGATGATGCATATGCCAAGGTTTGGCTATCCGGCACATTGGCTATTGAAATCGCCAATGACATTCTACATCAACCCACAGCGAAAGACATGTGGGATATCCTGGCAGCAACATATTCTCAGGCGAAGAATGAGACGAAGATCCTGCAACTACAACATGATATATTCACAATAAAGCAGAATGGCCGTCCTTTACATTCTCTCTATACATCATTGAGAGGGATGTTTGAGAAGCTTTATAGCTTCATGCCTCTTACCGCCACGCCAGAACAGCAGAAGACATACAGGAATGCGACGATGGTGGGTGTGTTTCTCGCTGCACTTGATCCAGAGTATGAGGCAGCACGTTCACAGATTTTGGCGGACTCAACTATTCCTCCCATGGAGGAAGCTTTTCACAGATTGAGCAGGATCACAGTACCTTCAGCAGCTGCGAGTCAGAATCCTCAGCTATGGCGGCCAACAGAGGCCGTGGTTTTCATCACCAGGGCCGTGGACGTACTCCCCGTGGAAGGGGTGGCCGCACTAGGCCAACCTGCTCATATTGTCACCGAGTTGGACATACTGAAGACACATGCTACTCAAAGCATGGATTCACTGCATCTGCACGAACAGCTGAGCAGATAGAGCCCCCATCTGCTGCTACGCTGGATCAACGATTTGATGATCTAGTTGCCCGCCTCAGGGGCATTATCCCACCATCAGGTCCAGCACCGTCGACAGAGAATCATACTGATGCTGTTGCCTCTGCTTCTGCCTCTACGAGTACTTCAGGTAGTACACTTGCTCTCCACAGTAGTAGATCGGATACATTGCCTTGGATCATGGACTCGGACGCTACACATCATCTATGTGGCGACCAGAGTCTACTTACAGGATATACTCAGATTCCTCCAGGACGGACAGTAGTGATTGCCAATGGCACACATTCCCCTATCACGGGTCAGGGGGAGATTAGATTGACATCCTCTATGCAGCTCAAGAATGTTTTACATGCACCGCATTTTTCTATGAATCTGTTGTCCATTAGTCAGATTACGAAGGATCTCCATTGTCGAACTATTTTTGATTCATCTTCCTTGATTTTTCAGGACATCCGTACGGGCAACGTGATTGGTCATGGCTATGAGCAAGGAGGCCTTTATCGTCTGAACCAGACCCCATTTGCCGGAATCACAGCTTCTCCCGCAGAACAAGTATCTCCTCTCCTGTGGCATCTGCGTTTTGGTCATTTACCGCTTCAGAAGTTGCGTCTTGTCCTACCTTATAGTCTTTCTCACACACCTATCCAGTGTGAGGCGTGTCAGTTGGGAAAACATCACAGGTCATCTTTTCCCAGTAGTCAAGGTCGGAGTAGTAACTCCAAGTTTGAGTTGTTTCATGTCGACGTCTGGGGTCCGAGTCGTGTTCCCGATCATCAGGGGCACAGGTTTTATATTGTATTTGTGGATGATTTTTCTAGAGCATCATGGGTATTTCTAATGAAGAACAAGTCTGAAGCTGGAAATATTATTATTCACTTTCTAAATGAGATTCAGAATGTTTTTTCCACTACGGTCAAAATTATGAGAACTGACAATGCCTTAGAGTTGTGCACCAACAATTTAGCCAACTACTACTCTTCTAAAGGAATTGTTCACCAAACATCCTGCGCTCATACGTCTCAACAAAATGGGGTTGCAGAAAGAAAACACCGTCACATACTTGATGTTACAAGGTCACTTCTCATTCAGAGTCATGTTCCGTATTCCTACTGGGGTGATGCAGTCCTCACTGCATGTTATCTTATAAACCGTATGCCCTCGTCTGTCGTGAATGAACAGGTTCCTTTTTCACTTATTTATCCTGACAAGGATCTGTTCATTCTTACTCCTCGTGTGTTTGGGTCAGTCGCATTTGTCCATCAGTTGTTGCCTGGTTCTGACAAGCTCTCTCCTAGGGCTGTCAAGTGCGTCTTTGTGGGGTACTCCAGAACTCAAAAGGGGTACAAGTGTTTTGACCCTGTGCGTCGGCGGTATATGATCAGTGCAGATGTTACATTCTTTGAATCCATTATGTATTTTTCAGAATCCGGGAACATGCAGCCACCACTTATATCTCTTGATACCGTATTCATGGCACCACCAACATCACAACCGTCACCACCATTACAACCACCGCCACCACCACCACCGCCATCAACAGTATCCCCGTTACCATTCCATTACACCCGCAGGCCGCATCCAGCTCATGGTCCTGACCAGTCAACTAGCTCTCCTATGGTATGTAATGAAAATATTAATGTTGATGAATCTGACGACATTTCTCAGCAGGATGCATTACAGGAGCATGGTGTTACCACAGAGGATCTGGATGTTCCAATCGCTCTACGCAAGCCGAAGAGAAGCTGTGCCAAATATCCAGTATCAGCAGCCGTGTCGTTTGAGAGGCTATCTGGACCCTTCAAGACGTTTGCATTGGCACTTTCAGCTATAGACATTCCACGGAACCACCATGAGGCTTTGCAGGATTCTAGATGGCGGCTAGCAATGGAGGAAGAGATGGCGACACTTCAGTCTAGAGGAACATGGAGTTTGGTTACTATACCTCCAGATGTCGACCCGGTGAGTTGCAAATGGGTGTTTACAGTTAAACACAATGCGGATGGCTCCATTGACAGGTACAAGGCACGCCTAGTCGCAAGGGGATTCACACAGACATATGGGGTAGATTACCTTGACACGTTCTCCCCTGTGGCGCGTCATTCCACTCTGCGGATCCTGTTATCAGTTGCAGTTACTAGAGACTGGCCACTCTATCAACTAGATGTGAAGAATGCATTTCTGTATGGAGACCTGCAGGAGGAAGTATACATGCAACAGCCACCAGGTTTTGCTGTTGAGGGGGAGTGTTCCAAGGTTTGCAGGTTACATAAGGCCATCTATGGCCTTAAGCAGAGCCCCAGAGCATGGTTCCAGAAGCTGTCAGACCTCTTTGAGAAACAAGGATATAAACGCTCAAATGCTGATCATTCCTTGTTTGTACAGAAGACGGCGAGAGGTATTATTGTAATCATGGTTTATGTTGACGAAATCTTGATTACAGGAGATGATGACCAGGGTATTAAGCAGGCAAAGGAAAGGCTGGGGACCGAGTTTGTCACCAAGGACCTGGGAGTCCTTAGATATTTTCTGGGGCTGGAATTTGCCAGGAATCCGCATGGATTAGTCATGTCACAGAGGAAGTACGTTACAGATCTACTGAGTGAGACAGGTATGCTAGGGTGTCGACCTGCTACGACACCAATGGACCCTAGCATGAAGCTGTATGATGATGACACAGAGGAGGTGGACAAGAGAAGATATAGAGAACTGGTAGGCAAATTGTTATATGTCACGATCACTAGGCCAGATATATTATTTGCAGTGAGCCGTGTGAGCCAGTTCATGGAGCAGCCACGCCAGATGCATATGGATGCAATACACATGATACTTAGATATCTCAAATCCTCTACAGGTAAAGGTCTGCTATTCAAGAAAGGAAAGGGGATTTCTATCTCAGCATGCGCAGATGCAGACTATGCAGGATGTCCTAAGGATAGGAAGTCCACCTCAGGGTATGCTGTCTATGTAGGAGATGCTCTAGTCTCATGGAGGAGCAAGAAACAAACTGTGGTAGCAAGATCTAGTGCTGAATCCGAATATAGGGCTATGGCCCAGGCTACTACAGAGATGATGTGGGTGAAAGCGGTGCTGACAGATTTATGCTTAGAAGTACCACTTCCTATGAACTTGGAGTGTGATAATCAGGATGCCTTGTTTATTGCAAACAACCCTGCATTCCATGAACGGACCAATCATATTGAGGTGGATTGTCACTTCATACGTGATATGATTCAGAAAGGATTCATTGCCACATCTTATGTTACCTCAGAGAACCAGACTGCAGATATATTCACCAAGGCACTGTTACGAGGTCCATTTCAGAAGTGTGCTTCCAAGCTGAGCATGATCGACATCTATGCTCCATCTTGAGGGGGAGTGTTGACGCATATTAAGTATCTGTATCTCTTTGCTATTTTATTTTCTTGTTATTCTCTTTATGTAATTTACCCATAGGCTACTCTCCTATATAAGAGAGCCTAGGGCTATGGAATAGAATTATCTCATTCACGTTTCCCAACAGCTTCTCTTCGCACAACCCAGGCGGGGCATGTGCTTCAGGTAGGCGCCTTCACGCTCCCCAGATCATGCGTCGCCCGCGCATCACGCATCCCTGGCGATCGCAGTTCCCAGACAGCGGGCTCCTGCGCAAGTCTCTAAGCGGCGGCGCCATCACAGGCAGCGGGCGGCGCGAGCCCTTGTTCCCCAGCGGCGAGGTCAATGGCGCGCAGCCCAACACACGCACTTAGCGCAGGCGGCGCCTCCCCGAGCTCCCCCAGCCTCACAACTTCCAAGGCCCCGACATGCGAGCGCTCCAAGGCCTCCTTGCCTCACAATTTCCAGACAATCAGCCCAAGGCGGTACACATCGAGGCCGCGCGAACCTCCAGCATCTCGCAATCTACTGTGCGAGGCACCTACATGCGGCAAAGACCAACACACCCTCCAGCGGCCCCGACATCAACCGTGGCGACCTCAGGCGATGGAGGCCTGTCTGATCGCGATGGCGGTCCTCCATCCGCATACATACAGAGGCAGCGCGAGTTCCTTCCGCTCCAGGAGGCGCTCAACCACCAGGCGCCACCTCACCTTCCTCTTCAACCAAGTCGGCGGCAGCATTATCAAGGGGTTCCCAACGGGAACCCTAAAGAGTAGCGGGCATCCCCTTTATTAAAAAAAACTTGTAAAGGCCCAAATGAGCTGAAGTTATTAAAAAAAGATAGAGAAGGGGGGTCTTTTGGGCTGTAAGTATTGAAAAAAATTAAAAAAAAAAGGGAAAAGAGTGATGGGCCAAGTAGGCCGAGATCTGGTTCAAAAAAAAAGAAGAGGGTATTTTTATTGTAAAATCCAAAGGGGGCTTGATAAAAAAAGAAAAAGAAAAAAAACGAGAGGGAAGAGAAAAGAGAGAGCCCAAGATGGCATTAAAAAAAATCTGATGGTTGAAGCCAAAGGGGGTTGCGAAAAAAAGAAAGAAAGATGTTGGGCTCGAGTGGCCAAGATGAAGTTTAAAAAAAATGTTTTTGAAAGAGCCGTGTACAAAGAAAAGTCGTACACAAAGGAAAAAAAACAAATGTTGCAAACAAAAGCCGGAAAAAAATGAAACGGCTTACGGAAAAAAAGTGACGGCTTATAAAAAAAATTGAAAAGCCACAAATTTCATGTTTGTTTTCCTCATTATGTTGTCTTCTCCCAACTTTGTCGATTTGTCTGTTTTCCGACAAGTTTGGGAGAAAGAGGGCGTAAAAGCCATATGCATCCTACATCATTGACTGATAGACCAAACACTTCAGATTTCACAGAATATCAAACCATCTTCACTGTGCATCGATCTTCATCGTGGTGTCTCTATCCTCGACATTGACTCCGCACTGGATTTGTTTTCTTCAAGGCACGACAGAGACAAAGTCCGGTGACCCGCAGGCACGACTGAGACAGAGATCCGGTGACCATGCAGGCACGACAGAGACAGTCCGGTGATCTTCCAGGCACGACAGAGATACGTTCCGGTGACCTGATATACCCGTCAGCAAGCGGGTTTGTCTACCAGTTGCGGATACATACGTTTATTGTGGTGATTTCAAGTGAAGATGTAATGGTGTATATTTTCCTTTATTGTTGCAAGTTGCAGCTGTCCCAGCTACCAACTTGATGGGGAGTGTTGGAAAAGAAAAGAGCCCATCCATGTGTTTAGTACCACATGGGGGAGCGGTCCCTATTGGGTCTGTCCGTGGGGCTATATAAGAAGCCCCACACCCCCTGTACTAATTGAGAACTTCAATAGAAGAAATGTCCAAGTTAGGGGTTTCTCCCGTGGTTACATCCCGCTCCTTTTAGAGTAGGGTTCCACGTTAAAATCTTTGTTCTTATTGTTCTATCTTTATTTCCGATTCCGCTTCCGCATTCTATTTTTCTACATGAATAACAGAGCATCATTCACCACTTCCAACCTCCGCACACCCAGGACACCATACCGCTTAGGCATAGTAACCTCATCCCAAGCGACAAGATGAAGGCCCCAAGCCTCCACCCCCTTCCTTCCCCACAGAAAACGATGCATACAGCGTTCGATCCGCATTCGAACCCCCGTCGGCATACGACGAACAGAGAGGAAGTATAAAGGGATAGAGGAGAGCACCGACTTGAGAAGAACAAGACGCCCCCCTCTAGAGAGCAGAGCCGCACGCCACCCAGCAAGGCGCGTTTCCACGCGTTCAATAAGCAAGCGCCAATCCCGGACTCTGACCCGACCCACCGTCAAAGGTAAGCCAAGATAGTCAATAGGAAGCTCACCAGAAGGAGAACCAAGCAGCCGATCACACTTCGCCGCCTCCTCATGCGAAAAGCCGAAGGGAACCACCTTGAATTTAGAGGCATTAATCGTCAATCCCGACAATTCGCTGAAGAGGGCAAGCGTGGTCGCCATACCGGAGACCTCCGCACTACCACCCTCAATAAAGCAAATTGTATCGTCCGCAAATTGAATCAAGGGCACACAAAGATCGCCCTTATGGAAGCCGTTAGAAAGCCCAGCATCAATAACACGGTCCACCATATGCGCGAGAACATCCGAGGCCAACACAAAAAGGAGGG
Source organism: Ottelia alismoides (assembly GCA_037367405.1). NCBI lineage: Eukaryota > Viridiplantae > Streptophyta > Magnoliopsida > Alismatales > Hydrocharitaceae > Ottelia > Ottelia alismoides. The sequence continues at coordinate 1,591,656 of JAZKJV010000022.1, forward strand.
GGGCGAAGGGACAACCCTGGCGCACCCCCCTTCTAGGTTGGAAAAAGCCACCGACCGCCCGACCATTGATCAGCACGGAAAGGGAAGCGGTGGTGATGCACCTACGCATCCACGAAATCCACAAGTCAGGGAAGCCTCGCCTTCTCTTAACCGACCATAAAAACCGCCAATCCAGGCATAATCGTAAGCCTTAGCGAAATCGACCATCCAGAGTACCCCCTTTTTATGATCGTTCTTCCAATCAGCGACCAATTCAGAGGCGACAACAATGCAGTCCGCAATCTGCCTTCCCTTAATGAAGGCAGCCTGGGCCGGAGAGATAAGAGTGTCCAAAATCCGAGCCAAACGATTGGCTAAAACTTTAGCCACAATAAGGTAGATGCCATTAGAGACAGAGATAGGCCGATAGTCCTCAATGCGCTGCGCCACCGAGGATTTTGGGATCAATACAATGTTGGCCCTATTAATTCGATCAAAGCCAAAGTTACCCGCACAAAACTCCGACACGACCTCAATAACGTCACCGGCCACCAACTCCCAGAAATCACGATAGAACGTAACCGAGAAGCCATCGGGACCCGGAGAGGAATCAACATTTAAGGCCCACACGGCCTCCTTAGTCTCCGCCAAGGAAATAGGATGAATTAGGAGCGCAGAGTCTGAGGCCGAAAGAGACGACGCGCCAAGGCCCAGCCAGCGCCATCTACGCGGAGAGCAGGACGACGAGAAGCGCTTGAAGTGATCCACAATGGCACTCCCCATTTCCCTCTCCCCGCTAATCTATACATCATTAACGGAGATACCCCGCATCAAAATAAAGCATTTTCTATTGCTCGCCACACGGTGAAAGAAGGTTGTATTCGCGTCACCCTCTTTGAGCCATTTTAAATGTGACCGTTGCCGCCATTCTATGTTTCTTTTCTTATCCTCAGGCTCCACTCGAATCTGAGCAGAGAGTCGCTCTTGAAGCTCCTCAGGCAGAAGGTCCCGCTCGTTCTCCGTCATATCAAGGCGCATGATTATATCCTCCGCCGCCGCACGAACTGCAATACGCTCCAACCTGGATTCCTTCTTGAAACCCGCAAGCACCTTGCGTAACGAGGCAAGCTTTTGGCCAAGTCTGTGAGCCGCAGAGCCCATAACCGGTACATGAGCCCAATGGTCCTGCACCACATCCTTGAAGTTTGGCTTCAACAGCCAACATTTGTCGTAGCGGAAAAGACCCCGCGGCCGATGGTCATCGCCAGACTCCCAAACAATGGGAGAGTGGTCAGATAAAGAGCGTGGGCGAGAAGACACCGCACAAAGGGGGAAGGTCTCCAGCATCTTCCCAGAGACCAAGAATCGGTCAATTCTGGAATGAGAGGAATTATTCCTCCAAGTGTAGCAGATATCATGAGGGACCAAGCCCTCCAAAGCAAGTTCATCCAAAATCTCAATAAAATCAAGCGATCCCGAATCCTGGCCACCCCTGCCCCGAGGGCGATCGGACGAATGGATCGTGACGTTGAAATCGCCCCCTAGGAGCCAAGGGAGACCCCCGAACATAGAGGTCGCCGCACGAAGATCCTCCCATAATGCCTTCCTCAAGACATGGCACGAAGGGGCATAAATACAAGAGAACACCAACGACTCACTCGACTCAGCCCGATTCAAAGCAACCGAAATCATATGACGCCCCACCAGAATCGAGCTGAAAGAAAACATCGCAGAACGTCAAGCTATCAAGAAGCCCCCCGCCGAACCCAGCGCATCCACCGCACGGAACTCATCCAAAGAGCCTGCGCCAAAAGAGCGCCACAAGGTATCATCCACTCCGCGCAATTTCGTTTCTTGGATAAGAGCAACATCACAGGACCATTCGGACAACCGCGAGCCCAAGGAGCGACGCTTGTCAGGCTCCCCAAGCCCCCTAACATTCCAAGATAGAACCTTCATTAAAAACCATCATCATTTCCCCCAACGCCACAGAGCCCAGCGGCTTCCGCCACAAACTCCCGCTGAGTCGCACAAGAATGTGTCACCATAGAATCCTGCTGGGAGCTTTTACGTCTCTTGTAGCTCTGGCCGAAGCGTCTATCAGATAGACCTCCGTCATCGCAAGCAACCGCCGAATCCAAGGAAGCCTCGAGGGAGAAGGCAACAGCCAAGTCCGAGGAAACCCTCAAAGGGGAATCAAGAGCATCCGATGCCGAGTGCTCCCCCCTCGCGTCAGAATGTTCCCGCACTTCCTCGATGTAGACCCGGGGCAAAATCACACCAGAAACGGGCAAGATAGCCCGGGCATTCGATAAAAAGGCCCTCGGCCAAGATCCGAAGTTGAGGGATCCGCCATCCAGCACGTGAGCATGATCCGGTGTAGCACCCGAGTAACCAAAAAGCAGCGCAGGAGCCGACACAACGGGTCGAGACTGAAGAAAGGAATCCACCTCAGACGCCCTTAACTCGGAGAATCTAGGGGTTGCAGGCGAAGGGCACGAGACACGAAGGGGCACGTCGAAGGGGCCAGAATCGTCATGCATGGGGGTGACGCTTCGGAATAATCACCAAAACGCGCCACCTGGCAAGCCGAAGGCGAGTCGTCGCGCGCAGGCCCTGAAGCGATAGGACCAGCCATCAGCGCCACCCGATCAGGCACCGCCACCAGCGAAGGGACGACGATGGAGAGCTCCAACTTGAAGCACCACCGGCCAACCTTAAGGGAGCCGAAGAAAATCTTGCCAGGCGCATCACAAAGAAGACCCTTGCTGCACTCGAAAAGAACCCTAGTAACCTTCCAATCTGCCTCCGACGCAAGACCATCATCCACGACCGCCAAAATCTCCCCCCATCGACGGAATGCCTTGCCAAGGCAGGGGATATTCCTCGATAGGAAAGGAACACCCCGAATCTCCGCTACACACACCTCGGGGACTAAAGAAGCACCATCCGCCACTCGGGTCATCCTCCACACAACGTCATTGGTAGACCCATTTCGCAGCAGCCTATCCCGCTGCTCCGGGGACAAGCCTTGCACGCAGCACCGAGAAGAGTCCAAAAGAATGAAGTCCCCACGGAAGAGGGGACCCAAGAAGGCACCAAGATGCGACCTTACGCCAACCCAGTCCATGTTGCACCGACGAGCCACACCAACTGCCTCAACGCGCATGCCGAAGTCACGCGCCCCCTTCCCAAGCACCGCCTTCCCATGCAACACTTCCCCATGCACGTTCTCACGTATCATGCCATCCTCCAACGACGAAGCAACCCCCACTGACGCCAGCCCAACCGAGGCACCACCAGCACCCACCACTTCACCCGCGCCACAAATAGTGTGCGGAGGCGAAGCAGCAGCACCAGCCACATTAACACCCGCATCGAGCAAACCGTCGCCCGACGAGCAGGTATGAGGAGCCACCACCTGAGCGAAAGAGCGTACCTCCCTCCAGGCAACAGGACCGGAACGCGTCGATCGAGAGTCCGTCATGCAGCGAGAAACTCCTGCAGAAGATACCACCCGCAGCTGCGGGGGGCGGCGACCACGAAGGATCCAACACGAAGCTTGGCGGTGACCCGACTTCCCGCATGCATAGCAACGAGGTGGAAAAGAACATAAGGATGCCAGATGACCCCGCTCACCGCATCAGAAGCATCGCTTTCCAGGCTTCTTATGCGTAACTTGCACCCAGTCCCCCTCCGCGACCCGCGCGTTAGCACCTTCCCCACTCCTAGACCCATCAGCAACCTCGAAGACCACCTCCTTTCCCTTCGCGGCATCCCCTACCGAGAGAGCGTTTCCACGAAGGCCCGAGTTTCCGTGCGTTGCCCCACGAATCGCCTTCCCTCTCCACCAACGCTCCACTCCTTCGCACTCCATCCTCGAATATGCAGCGGTAACAGAAGATTGAACAAGATGGTATACAACCCCTTCTTCATAGCCCGCACCAATCATTCTCCCACTCAGTATATCCTGAAAGATACAAGAGATAACATCAAATATAGCATGATGGTTAAGTTCCTTGCAAATATGACTGACATATAGAAGGTTGATGGGAAACTCAAGAACAAATAAAAAATTATCAAACTTGACGTTTGAGGTGGGATGGGCATCCTCTTTTCCCTGAATCGATGAAAACATATCATCTGCAACTTGGGAAATTCGTCATGGATGGATTTGTCTCATTTAATGTAGAAGAGTCCTTTCTCAAGGTAGATGGGTTGAGGTACCTATATCAATCAACCAACCTGATGTTACAAAAAATTTACGAAGCCAACATAGATACTTATATGTATGACAACAGCGGTCCCTGGATGGTCACCTTGATGCGAATGAAAAGTATCTCCAGGGTTGAACATGTTTAGATGCTACATTAGATCTTTAAATTCCTTTTTCAAGACTAATACGGATGGGCCATCACCCTCAGTAGTGATGGCTCGAGCGGTAAAGGTCACCCATGTTTGTTATAGCAAATTGTCTCAGAATGCCTTGTTTTATTGCAAAAAATACCTTGTATGGTGTTGCTTCCTCACCCCGACATGCAGTGATCATGACCACATCCCTTACATGGGCCACAGCCTCCTCGTCTGGATGGAGCAACACTAATGGTGATATATCTCTGAACCTCCATAGTAGTGCCAATATGAGAGACTGCAAGACGACTGAGAGTAATGTATGTTCCCTCAATAGTTGGCAAGGTAGCATCGATAATCATCAGGTCACGAGCTGCAACATAGCCCGAACTGAGATCTGCGAGGAATACAATAGTTGCCACATGTTTGCGATATCCCTTTTATGTATGACAAATACATTCTGGAACACAAGCATTATATCTTTCAAATAAGGATTTCAGAAAGAGGCTATTACTCTGCTAGATGGAGTCATGCTTTCCTTAGGTTCATCATATCAAAATATGTTGGGAACATCACATTGGAATTACTTTCTTACCCGCATGTAGCTTTCGCAGAAGTCCACATCTCTTACGTACTTGCATAGTAGACCAAATCATTAGCAATTCTGTCAATTACGTTGACCATGATCCATGAGCTCACCATTCCATCATCATTGGCTCAGGTGGCATTCTTGCATGTCTTGGATGTAGGCTCTAGCTCAAGCAAAATATACTCCTTGTCGCTTTATTGTACGATTAGCACAAATATCCGCAATCTTTTAGGATAGTTGGTCTCGCTTAATTTAGGAATCGAGCTAAATGAGTGTAGGCAGGCACTCCCTCCCTTGTATCCATGTGATGCATGAGATGTCACTTCAGATTCTGACACCTCTGAGTTGCTAGGCCTATTTGTGGAGCAAAAAAATAGACGATAGTTATTTACTTCATACCGCATTATAACTGATCAAAGTTTGTAGAAACTTAATAGGTCAGAATCCATAAAGGTTGTAATGATGAAATAAGAAGCGTGAAGACCGAAAGAACACTTGTAAATGCATTTTTGGAACCTATGGGGGCTAGAGAAAAACCAGATAAGACCCGCAAAGGTCAAGCACGTAGTAGAGGTCGGTCAATGGCAATGGGCAAGAGATGGTGGGACTCTTGGGTTGCGATGGGCAGGGTGTTATGGCCAAGGCCCTAAATGTCGGTTTCAATCACCATTTCGGTGACCAACTGAAATGAAATTTCGATCAAAATTCGATCGAAATTTAAATCATTTTGGTCATTTTTTGTACTAAGCTCCCCATATTTCGGTCATTTCAGTCGTTTAGTCGAATTTCGGCAACCTGTCGAAAGCAAAATTCAGTAGAATTTCACCGAAATTTGAGGCCATGGGTATGGTTGTCATTGTTTTTAAAGCCATGCCTCGAGGTAATTTGCCTTGAAAAATGCCTCGAGATTGTTGGAGGAAATTGAATTACTTGAAAAAATGCCTCGAGACTGTTGGAGGAAATTGAATTACTTGATACTCATGAGACCTCAGGGCTCTCTTATATAGGAAAAAAGCCCTTAGGTAAATAGCATGAGAGGTACATAAAGAAAAAAAATAGAAAAGAACACCAAAGATGTACAATAATCTCAACACTCCCCCTCAAGTTGGAGCATATATGTCTATCATGCTTAGGTTGGAACAGCATCTTTGGAAAGGACCTCTAGTAAGAGCTTTGGTGAATATATTAGCAGTCTAATCTCCAGTAGAAACATGAGAGAGGGGGATATGAGACCCTTCTGGATCATGTCTCTGGTATAGTGGCAATCCACTTCTATATGCTTCATACGTTCATGGAATACGGGATTATTTGCAATAAAAAGTGTTGTATGATTGTCACATAGAAGCTTCATAGGAAGAGGCACATCAACTGCAAGACCAGTCAAAATCGACCTAACCCACATCATCTCTGTGGTTCCCTGAGACATGACCATGTACTCAGACTCTGCACTAGATCTAGCAAGTTTAACATCCGAGACCCACGTAAACCCGAACCCAATCCGTTTAGGGTCCGATTAACGCAATAAAGTTGTTGGTTAACGCTAAACAACCTAAATCGATCAATTGATCATGAATCATAAGTCGTTCGGGCGAAATCGACCAAAAATCGGTCGTATCGTAATGCGTGTCGCGAAAAAGCCGCGACGCAAATTCAAAATCCGATTCGACGAAACAAGACCAACGGAATCGACCGTTCGTCAATCGGAGGTCGTTTGATATTTTTGAATCACAAAATTTAAACCCAAACCAAAACCGTATCTCGAAATTCGGGGATTCAAAACCCGATCGAAAGTATATCAATGTTATACTCATATTGATCGTCGTTCAGAGACGGTCAAATCAAGATATTGTGCATCGAAATCCGAAGTTCGATGCCCGCTTATGGTCAACTTTAAGTGTGTCAAATAAGAAGAAATTTTTTGGTTTAAAAAAATAAAAAAATATATAATACACTGCTCGGTTAAAAAAAATTAGTACAAAACCAGTGGACTATTCTTTCCAGCCACTTGGCTATTTTCTTTTCTCCACTTGGCATCAAATGAGCCCTCCTCATTGGTTATATATAACCTCTCTTTTGCTCCCAATTCTCCAAGTTTCCCAGCCGTGAGGAAGAGCTCCAGCCCTTTTTAATTGTTTTTCGCTACAACAGTAGCTGGAGCTGCTATTTTGGTTGCTGATCCATCACTTGCTGAAGCCCCTGTGCAACCTCTGCTATTTCCCTTTTTGCCCCTGCTCTGATCTTCAAGCAACCTAGCTGCTGGAGCCATCTTTTAGCTGCAATCACAGCAGCTAGGACTGCTGTTCTGGAGTTTTTCTGCAGATAGAAGACCCCCCTATTGGAGCTCCAATTCAACCTCCATAGCAGCTACCTGCTGCTGCTACCACATGCAAGTCTTGAATCTCTACATTTTGGAGATCCAAAGGTACAATCCATACCTTTTCTCCTTGCTGCCATGCATGGTTTTCTTCCCATTCGTATCCCTAATTAATGCAATTCCTGAGTAAAACATGGTGATATTTTGGGGGTATTCCTTGGGAGCATGAAACATTACATATTGTCACTGGACCCAAATGAACAATCCATTCATTCATGTTTTGTGTACATTAATGTTTATTGAGATAAAAAGAATAATTAATATTACCGTATTAATTAATGAATTCTGTTTAAATTAAATAAAAGATAAATTTTCTTCTAATTTGAATTACAGAATTTGGTCATTCTGCTGTTATTCATCCGATAAAAAATATATTTAAATTATAGTAATTGGTTATTGTTTCTGTTTTCCTATGCTCAAGTACAAGTTAAAAATGATTTAATTTACCCTAAGTAAATGAATAATTTATTTTTACTGTTATATCTCCTGGAATAACTGTAAACTGTTATTAAAAAAATTTTGAATGATGAGGGAATTAAACTCTGCTTCTCTAACTAGTATAAGATTCTAATTTTTAAGTGCATGTGACCCTTGGAAGAAGATGCTTGATCTTGCTATTGTTTTAAAAGATAACTTTTGTTGCTAAAAGGAAATGCATTGTTTATATAGTGAGACTGCTACAATAAATTAAGTTGGCAAGAGTTTCTTGAATGATAGTTATTATGATTATCATACAATATTTATTCTTCCCTTCGAAATATGTGGCAATTTTGGATGATCTCAAAATTCGTTATTGTTGGGAAAAGAGTCTTCGTTGTTTTTTCAGAAAACCCTAGGCTCTCATATATAGGGAGAGACCGTAAGGGTAAATTACAGAGAGGTCTATAGAAAATAAAGAAATAACGACAAACTACATAAAGAGATGATAAAACTACTAACTATCTCTACACTCCCCCTCAAGGTGGAGCATAGATATCTATCATGCTCAGCTTGGATGAACATCTCTGAAACGGTCTTCTGAGCAGTGGCTTGGTAAATACATCTGCAGTCTGATCTCCTAAGCTCACATGTGCAGTAGATAGCAATCCTCTCTGGATCAAGTCCCTAGTATAATGGCAGTCAACTTCAATATGCTTGGTCCTTTCATGGAAAGCTGGATTGTTGGCAATGAACAATGTTGCCTGATTGTCACACTGAAGCTTCATAGGTAGAGGTACAGCTACATGTAGATCTTCTAGTACTGAGCGAACCCACATCATTTCCGTGCTGGCTTGAGCCATGGCCCTATACTCGGATTCGGCACTGGACCTTGCCACAACAGTTTGTTTCTTGCTTTTACAAGAAACCAAAGAGCCTCCAACAAACACTGCAAACCCTGAGGTTGATTTTCGGTCCTTAGGACATCCTGCATAATCTGCATCTGCACACGCTGAGACAGATAAGTCTTTGCCCTTTATGAATAGCAGCCCTGACCCTGGAGAAGACTTCAGATACCTCAGTATCATGTGTATAGCATCCATGTGAACCTGTCTTGGCTGCTCCATAAATTGACTCACCCTGCTAACTGCAAATTGAATGTCTGGGCGAGTTATGGTAATGTAGAGGAGTTTTCCCACCATTTCTCTATATCTCCTCTTATCTACTTCATCAGTATCACCATCATACAGCCTCACGCTGGGATCCATGGGAATACTTGATGGTTTGCAACCATCCATACCAATCTCAGTCAGGAAGTCTGTAATGTACTTCCGTTGGGTCATTACCAAACCCTGTGCATTCCTTGCAAATTCCAACCCCAGAAAGTATCTCAGGGTCCCAAGATCCTTTGTAACAAACTGACGGCCAAGGAACGCCTTCGCCCCTTCTATGCCCTGAGCATCATCTCCTGTAACAAGAATATCATCCACATATACCATAATGACAACCGTACCTGTCGATGACTTCTAGACAAACAATGAGTGATCGGCATTTGACCTCTTGAATCCTTGTTGCTCAATCAGGTTGGACAACTTTTGGAACCATGCTCTCGGACTCTGTTTGAGGCCATATATCGCCTTGTGAAGTCTACAGACCATCTGCTTCTCCCCCTCAGCAGTAAACCCAGGTGGCTGCTGCATGTAGACTTCCTCCTGCAAGTCTCCGTACAGAAAGGCATTCTTGACATCTAGTTGAGATATACTCCAATCACGGACCACAACAACAGATAAGAGAATACGAGGGGTAGAATGTCTCGCCACTGGAGAGAATGTATCCATGTAATCCACGCCGTAGGTTTGTGTAAACCCACGGGCGACCAAGCGTGCTTTGTACCTATCCAAGGTTCCATCTGCATGGTATTTGACTGTAAAGACCCATTTGCAGCTCACAACGGATGCATCAGAAGGTGCAGGGACCAAAGACCATGTGCCACGAGACTGTAGGGCCCTCATTTCTTCTTCCATTGCTAATTTCCAGCATTCATTCTGCAAAGCTTCCTGGTATGTCCGTGGTATATCCACAGAAGACAAAGCTGTGGCAAATCTCTGAAAATCACCAGTGAGACGGTGAAAAGAAATCTGTGAAGCAAATGGATAAGCGGCACATTGCCTCTTCTGTTTCCGAATAGCAATCGGAACATCAAGATCATCATATGTTGTACTAGATGGGCTAGTGTCTGCCTGTACTGAAGGATCCTGTACATGTACCAAACCTGACCCGTCAGTAGTAATGCCATCTGAACATACCTGAGGCGTGATGATCGGCTGTTGTGTAGTCTGAGCAGGACCTGAACGGCGTGTATAGAATTTAGGTAACGGTGATATGATAGGCCGTGGAATGGGTGGAGGTGGAGGTGGTGGAGGTGGTGCTGGCGTGGAGACAGGCACGGGGGACGACCCAGGTGTACTCACTGGAGGTGGTGGAGGAACATAAATGTCATCAGTGGTAGTGGATTGTACCATTCTGTCACCTGCATGAGAAAAATACATGACAGACTCAAAGAAAGTGACATCAGCACTCACGAAGTATCGCTTAGTTGCAGGATCATAACACCGGTAACCCTTATGAGTCCCGGAATAGCCAACAAAGATGCACTTGACTGCTCTAGGAGAGAGCTTGTCAAACCCGGGAGATAGACGATGCACGAAACACACAGTACCAAAGACACGTGGAGTCAAAGAAAATAACTCCTTGTCTGGAAAAATAAGAGAGATAGGTATCTTCTTACCAAGGACTGAAGATGGCATTCGGTTGACCAGATAACAAGCAGTAAGAACAGCATCGCCCCAGAATGAAATAGGAGCACAACTCTGAATCAACAGTGTTTGAGTAATATCCAAGAGATGGCGATGCTTTCTTTCCGCCACACCATTTTGTTGTGAGGTATATGCACAAGTGGTTTGGTGAATAATACCCTTCGATGAGAGGAATTGTGAAAGTGAGCGTGTACAAAATTCAAGGGCATTATCCGTCCGAACATATTTGACAGAGGAAGAAAAAACATTGTGCACTTCATTAAGCAAATCTTGATCACATTTCCTGCTTCAGATTTATTTTTCAAAAGAAAGACCCATGACACACGCGAGAAATCATCCACTACCACAAGATAAAACATGTGTCCCTGATGATCGAGAACACGACTCGGACCCCATATATCTATATGTAACAACTCAAAAGTGGAGCTACTGCTCCGACTCGGACGACTTGGAAAGCTCGACCTGTGATGCTTTCCTAACTGACACGCTTCACATCGAAATGACGAACTAGGAGAGATCTGAGGCAGAAGATGACGCATTTTCTGAAGTGGAAGGTGACCAAACCGGAGATGCCAAATGTACGGAGAGACTGGTCCAGCAGAGTGAGAGGAGACACCAGCATAGGAATCCCGAACCAGTCGATATAAACCATTCTTCTCAGAGCCACAGCCAATCACCTTGCCCGTGAGTATGTCCTGAAAAATGAGAGACGACGGGTCAAATATAGCACGACAGTTCAAATCCTTCGTAATCTGACTAATAGATAATAAATTCATTGAGAACTCAGGAACGTGCAGAATGTTCTGTAGTTGCATAGCAGGAGATAGAAAGACCTTCCCCTGTCCAACAAGAGGCGAATGAGTACCATCTGCTATCTGCATTGAACGGCCAGGAGGAATGTCCCTGTAGGCCTGTAATCTACCTCTATCACGGCAGAGATGATGTGTGGCTCCGGAATCGATAACCCAGTCAGATATATCATGAGATATTGTGAATGTAGTAGGTCTACCTGAGGTACTCGCAGCGGCGGATGAACTGGCAGAGGTCGTGGCAGCAATATCTGATGAACCACCAGACGAATCACCAGACGCATGTGGCATAATATCTCGGAGACGAGCCACAAGTTCGTCAAATCTATTATCGGCGGTAGAGGCTAATGGAGACTGAGAGTGCTCTGCAACACGTACTGATGCCGGAAATCCATGCTTAGAATAGCATGTGTCCTCGGAGTGTCCTGTACGATGACAATAGGAGCATGTCTGGCTGAAACGACCGCCCCTTCCCTGGGGTCCACGGCTACGTCCACGACCACGACCAGAAGGCGTTCCACCTCTCCCACGCGAGACTGCCATCGCAGATGGGGGTGGAATAGAAGAGTTGGAGGAAACTGGAATGCGACTGAGCCTTCTATAAACATCCTCCACTGGAGGAATAACTGCATCAGCTAGAATCTGGGACCGCGCGGCATCGTACTCAGAATCAAGAGCCGCAAGAAGAACACCCACCATGGTGGCATTCCGAAACGTCTTCTGCTGTTCGGGAGTAGCAGTGAGAGGAATGGTACTGTATAACTTCTCAAACATCCCTCTTAGGGATGTGTACAGGGAATGAAGAGGTCTGCCGCTCTGCTTCATTGTGAAAATGTCATGCTGAAGCTGCAACATCGTTGTCTCATTTCGCACCTGCGAATATGTAGTGGCAAGAATGTCCCACATTGCCTTTGCAGTTGGCTGATGGAGGACATCATTCGCAATCTCCATCATCAATGTACCGGACAACCAGACCTTGGCGTAGGCGTCGTCAGCCTCCCATGAGGCATAGATCCCTGTCTTCTCTGCAAGCTCATCCTCGGTAAGAATGTGTTTCTTACCATTAGACTTCATGAGACTCATGAACTGCATAGCCCAGAGCTCATAGTTAGACCCGTCCATCTTTACAATTGGCGCAGGACCTTTGAATGCGCTGGTTGGAGGGCATATCGACTTTTGATTCTGACATACTGCTGCTTGGAGAAGAACAAGGGTATGGAGACACAATGATAATTGTCTACACCAACTGCATCGGATTTGAGTGCGTAGGTAGACGTTACGCACTCAAACCCATATCACGGATGAAGTAGAGAACTAGGGCACGCCTTAGAGAAGGCTTACAGCCCTTTGAGGAACTGGTTGGAACCTTCGGCGGCAGGCAACGACCACAGGTGGTGGGCTGGGACCCTCAGGGGACCCGGAGGCGGCGGGTTGGGACCCGCAGGCGGGCTGGGAACCCGCAGGCGGCGGGCTGGAACTTGAGGACGGCGGGTTGGGACCGCCTGGAGCCGCAGGCGGCAGCTTGGAGATCGACGAGGTGGCGCTCGCTGGGGGGGCGGAGGCTGGAGACGCCGGGGAGGCGCTGGCAGCAAGGGAGATGCGCCACGGAGAGGGTAGCGGGTGGGGAGAGGAGGGGCGGCGGGTGTAGAGCCCTAGGGCGGCTTTGATACCTGTAGAGAATTACTTATGTTACGTTTTAAGTGTTTCGTAATTACTACTTATGTTTTGTAAGACTCTGTAATTTACCCAAGGGTTTTCTCTCTATATAAGAGACCCGAGGGCTCTATAGAATAAACATCTCAGTACTCTTTTACCCTAACATGGTATCAGAGCCATAACCCTAACCCTAGGGTTCTCCACCGCCGTCCCCCCCCCTCTCTCTCTCGCCGCCTAGGGTCTCGAACCCCACCTCCCGCCGCCGCCTAGGGCTCGCTGCCTCCTCGCTGCCCTTCGCAGCCCCCAGCGGGCCCCCTCCAGCATCCAGCCCCCCTCCCAGCGGGCTTACAAGCCCCCCAGCGGGCTTCCCAATCGCCGCCAGCCCCTGCCAGCGGCCTCCCACCGCCGCCGGGGCCCTCCTCGACCAGCCGCCAGCCCCTGCTGGGCCTCCCCATCGACGCCAGGCCCTCATCAGCCGACACCGGGCCCCTCCACCCGCTGTCCAGCCGCTGATCGTTCCTTGTCAGCCGTTATTTTTTGCCAAGTAGAGGCTACCAAGGCCTCTACTCGGTGCCGGTGTGCCGCGTTCTTCCTAGGACTCGGCGTTATGTTTGATTCAAGTGCATAATCGTCTACCTATGCACTTGGATCCTACAAGGTCTTGGTAGACAGTATTCTCTTGATCTATCAGTAGTTGATCTTCTCCGGCGTCATGTCAGATCAGAAGCTTGATATGCCCGTCATAGGTGCCTTCAAAGGTTCGGCACCAATCGTCAAGATGGACGGGACGAATTACGAACTGTGGGCGATGCAGTTCCTCAGTCTCATGAAGTCGTGTGGTAAGAAGCATATTCTTACCGAGGATGAACCGCCGGAGAAGACAGGAGTCTATGCCTCATGGGAGGCCGATGATGCGTACGCCAAGGTTTGGCTCTCAGGTACGCTCACAACAGAGATTGCGAATGATGTCCTTCACCAACCCACCGCCAAGGCGATGTGGGATATTTTGGCCATGACATACTCTCAGGTCCGCAATGAGACGAAGATGCTCCAGTTGCAGCATGATATATTTACCACGAAGCAGAATGGCAGGCCGCTTCATTCGCTATACACGTCGCTTCGTGGTATGTTCGAGAAGCTCTATAGCACCATTCCCCTCACAGCTACGCCGGAACAGCAGAAGACGTTCCGCAATGCCACAATGGTTGGCGTTTTACTCGCTGCCCTAGACCCGGAGTATGAGGCCGCACGGTCTCAAATACTAGCAGATGCCACTATCCCGCCGATGGAAGAGGTATACAGGAGGCTCAGTCGTGTACCTGTTCCATCTACTACAGCAACGGCACCTCCGTCTGCAATGGCAGTTTCCAGGGGACGTGGTAGTTCGTCCTCGTTTCGTGGCAGAGGAAGTACTGGACGTGGACGTGGAGGTCGCATACGTTCCACGTGTTCTTTCTGTCGCCGTACTGGTCATTCGGAGGATACGTGCTATTCCAAGCACGGTTTCCCCCCTTCTGCACGTGTCGCGGATCATGTTCAGGGTCCTTCAGCATCTACTCCAGATCACAGGTTCGAGGAGTTGGTGGCACGACTTCGTGATATCATGCCACAATCGTCGACAGAGGGTGCTGAAGCTTCTGACATTGCAGCTTCAGCCTCCGCTAGTTCATCTGCCTCAGCCAGTGCCTCAGGTAGTGCCTCAGTCTCATCTACTAGTCATGATCTCACAGGATGGATTGTCGATTCCGGAGCTATTCATCATCTATGCCGTGAGAGAGATATTCTGCAGTCTTACAGAGCTGTTCAGCCTGGTCGCTCTGTCCTCATTGCTGATGGCACTCATTCCCCGATCATTGGTCAGGGGGAGACGGCTTTGCTTCCCTCTATGCACTTACAGAATGTGCTACATGCTCCAGAATTCTCTATGAACCTCTTGTCGATTAGCCAGATTACACGTGATTTGCACTGTCGTGCTATTTTTGATCCATCGTCTGTTATTTTTCAGGATATACTAACGGGCAGGGTGATTGGCTGTGGCTCTGAGCACAATGGCCTCTATCGTCTCGTTCGTACTTCTTACGTTGGCGTCTCACTGCATTCTCAAGGCTCCGTATCTCCGTACACCTGGCATCTTCGATTCGGTCATCTACCGCTGCAGAAAATGCGTCATCTTCTGCCTCAGGTCTCTCCGAGTTCCTCTTTTCGTTGTGAAGCGTGTCAATTAGGGAAGCATCATAGGTCTAGCTTCCCCAGTCGTCAGAGTCGGAGCAGTAGCTCCCCGTTTGAATTATTTCATATAGACATTTGGGGTCCAAGTCGTGTCCCGGACCATCAGGGGCACAGGTTCTATTTAGTAGTAGTTGATGATTTTTCTAGAGTTTCATGGACTTTTCTTCTGAAAAATAAATCTGAGGCAGGAAATGTTATCCAAAATCTTATTAATGAAATCCAGAATGTTTTTTCATCTGCTGTTAAGTATGTGCGTACTGACAATGCCTTAGAATTCTGCACTCGCTCTCTTGCAAATTTCCTTTCTTCTAAAGGCATCATTCACCAAACAACATGTGCGTACACCTCTCAACAAAATGGGGTTGCTGAACGAAAACATCGACATTTTCTTGATATTGCTCGCACATTACTGATTCAGAGTTGTGCTCCATTATCTTTTTGGGGAGATGCCATACTTACAGCATGTTATCTGGTCAACCGAATGCCTACAACTGTTCTTGGGGAAAAGTCCCCGATCTCTGTTCTTTTTCCCGACAGAGACTTGTTTAACCTTACACCTCGAGTCTTCGGCTCTGTTGCGTTTGTCCACCGCTTATCTCCGGGACTTGATAAGCTCTCTCCTAGGGCTATCAAGTGTGTGTTTGTGGGTTACTCCAGAACACAAAAAGGATACCGTTGCTATGATCCTGTTCATAACAAGTACTATGTGAGCGCAGATGTTACATTTTTCGAACCTGTCATGTACTTCTCCCCTGCAGGTGACAGATTGGTCTCCTCCACATCACCAGATTCCACGGTCTATGTTCCTCCACCTCCAAGTCTGGGTCAAACCTCTCCTCCACCGAAACCACCACCACCTCCAGTTGTCCCTTTCCCTAAGTTCTATTCAAGGCGGACTGGCCCTGCTCAAGCTACAAGTCAACCATCCAACACGCCTCAGGTATGTTCTGACGTTAACACTGATGATGGGTTAGATAATGCACCTGTGCAGGAGCCTTTCCTACAGGAGGAAGATCAACCAGTTAGCACGGTCTTGGATGATTTGGACCGCCCCATTGCTCACAGGAAGCAGCGGAGACAGTGTGCCTCCTATCCTCTTGCCTCTTACGTCTCCTTTCATCGTCTCACTGGGGACTTCCAGCGGTTTGCAGCTGCCGTATCATCAGTCGAGATTCCACGGACATATCAGGATGCCATGAAGACTGACTGCTGGCGTTTAGCAATGGAGGAAGAGATGCCTGCCTTGCGATCTCGCGGGACTTGGTCTCTTGTCCCCATTCCTCCAGGTGCATCCGTGGTGAGTTGCAAATGGGTATTTACGGTAAAATATCATGCGGATGGTCGTCTAGACAGATACAAAGCAAGGCTCGTGGCACGAGGATTTACTCAGACATATGGGGTTGATTATTTGGATACTTTCTCCCCGGTGGCAAGACACTCTACTCTACGCATTCTTATGTCTGTTGCTGTGGTACGTAACTGGCCTATTTTCCAGCTTGATGTCAAGAATGCCTTCTTGTATGGTGACCTACAGGAGGAAGTCTACATGCAGCAGCCACCCGGGTTTGCTGCTGAGGGGGAGACCCAGATGGTGTGTAGACTTCATAAGGCTATCTATGGCCTTAAACAGAGTCCTCGGGCATGGTACCAAAAGCTCTCCCAGCTTATGGAACAACAGGGGTTCAGAAGGTCAAATGCGGACCACTCACTGTTTGTCCTGAAGACCCCTAGAGGTACTATTGTCGTTATGATATACGTTGATGACATATTGGTCACAGGAGATGATGCTCAGGGGATTGAGCGAACCAAGTCAATGTTGGGGAGCCAGTTCATTACAAAAGATCTTGGCACAATACGTTACTTTCTGGGGATAGAGTTTGCAAGAAATGCACAAGGAATGGTGATGACTCAAAGAAAATATGTCACAGATTTGCTAGCTGAAACAGGAATGACTGGATGCAGACCTTCAAGTACACCTATGGACCCGAGCATGAAGCTGTACGATGAGGATACAGAGGAGGTGGACAAGAGAAGGTACAGAGAAATGGTGGGCAAGCTCTTATACATTACCATCACTCGACCGGATATTGCCTTTGCAGTAAACCGGGTGAGTCAATTCATGGAGCAGACGAGGCAAGTTCATATGGATGCCGTGCATATGATATTGAGATATCTGAAGTCTTCCCCAGGCGCAGGGTTGCTGTTCAAGAAAGATACAGATCTGTCTATTTCAGCCTGCGCAGATGCAGATTATGCAGGATGTCCAAGGGATCGTAAGTCTACCTCTGGATTTGCTATCTTCATAGGAAGCTCCTTAGTCTCGTGGAAAAGCAAGAAGCAGACTGTTGTGGCGAGATCCAGTGCCGAATCTGAGTACAGAGCCATGGCTCAGGCAACCACGGAGATGATGTGGGTTAAAGCAGTTTTAGAAGATCTGAATGTCAATGTCCCCTTGCCTATGAACCTTCAATGTGATAATCAGGCAGCATTATTTATTGCCAACAATCCAGCCTTCCATGAGAGAACAAAGCACATCGAGGTGGATTGTCATTATACTAGGGACATGATTCAGAAGGGCTTCATTTCCACATCACATGTCAGTTCAGAGGACCAGACTGCTGACATATTCACAAAGCCATTGCTCAGAGGACCTTTCCAGAGATGTTCGTCCAAGCTGAGCATGATAGATATCTATGCTCCATCTTGAGGGGGAGTGTAGAGAATTACTTATGTTACGTTTTAAGTGTTTCGTAATTACTACTTATGTTTTGTAAGACTCTGTAATTTACCCAAGGGTTTTCTCTCTATATAAGAGACCCGAGGGCTCTATAGAATAAACATCTCAGTACTCTTTTACCCTAACAATACCATGTTGGGAAAAGAGTCTTCGTTGTTTTTTCAGAAAACCCTAGGCTCTCATATATAGGGAGAGACCGTAAGGGTAAATTACAGAGAGGTCTATCGAAAATAAAGAAATAACGACAAACTACATAAAGAGATAAAACTACTAACTATCTCTACAGTTATAAATATCTAGCATATTAGAATATTGTGGGCATTGGACCATAACTAAGGTCCAATAGAGATCAAAGGTTAAAGCAAGTTTCATCTCTCAAGACAGTAATTAAAAAAAATTGAGGGTTATTTTGTAGGAGCAAGCCTATAAACAAAATCTAGATTTTAATCAAATTCATAACACATGATCGTAGAAAAAAAAATAAAATCTGAGGCTTTATGGTTCTCTACATAAAGATAGATGAACTCAACAAGCTCCTTTGACTTGTAAAGGCCTATCCTCATCATAATCATTCCCTCAAATGTTCTATAGTTTTCTATTGAACGACTTATTCATCATATTGTTAGCACCTTTTCAAAGTTTCAATCCATACCGATATAAGCCTACCATGATTTCATCATAACTCAATGTTTCAAAATATTCAACTGATAGATCACATGTCAATCCATGTTTATCCTTTATCATGTAATAAGTTGTGAAAAGGAAGAGACTAGCTATGAAAGTTAATGAGAGTAGAAAGTTACCAACTGTACATATATATGTTACGTCCTTTTTATAATTGAAGGTATGAAGTAGATGCTTAAACAGTGTTTTGGTATGCACAGTAAGGGTTTGAGATTTAGTAGAAGACATATAAGATATAGAGGTATGACTAGGTAATCAATAAATCTTGATGGTAAATACGAATTTGTGATAATTATGAATTGCCGGCCACGATGACCTTTGCACCTGACCGTGCGAGGGCGCGGTGACCCTGTGCTGGGCGGAAGATAGGAAGTCCAGTTAGGGCAGCGGTCGTCAAGTGCGCGGGTCTAGAATCCCTGTCCCTTTCACGGTTTTTACGCGAGCTCGCAGTGTTTTTACGTCTCGTTGGGATCGCGACTTTTGACCAGTTCTGCTGACCATTTGTTTTAGGATACCCATGCGGGGGATCCTCGGTTTTCAGTTTTACGTACGAGCTCGTTTGCCCGTACTAGTCGGGTCAGTTTCTAGAGTGACTTTTCCGGAGAGTCTCTCTCACCCGTCTCAATGGCGTAATTTTTGAGTAGAACTATCCCTCTATTGGATCGCACTTCCAATTAGAGGGCGAGACGGAAGAGCCCTTTTGTTGACTACCTCACCACTTGAGTTTTGTTTACTTTCGCTAGCAGACTTGGCGATTTTACATCCAGATCATCCATATCTACATCTAAATCATCTACAGTTACATCTGAGACAGTTGCAGTTGAGATTTGGAGGAATTAATATTAAAGTTGAATTGATTGGAATCGACTATAATCTGATTCGAAATCCCTATAAGCTAGTGGACGTGTTGGGAACTTAGTTAGGATGCATTATTGTTGACGCATATAAGCTATTTGTATCTCTCTGTTATTTTATTTTCTTGCTATTCTCTTTATGTAATTTACCCATAGGCTACTCTCCTATATAAGAGAGCCTAGGGCTATGGAATAGACTATCTCATTCACGTTTCCCAACATGGTATCAGAGCGACGGTCCTAGGCCGGAGTTCTCGAAACCCTAAACCTACCCCTCCCCACCCGCCGGCCTCTCTTCTCTCTCTCTCTCTCGGCGCCGCCAACTCCAGCCTCAGCCGATCGGAGGCCTCTCTTCTCCGATCTGCAGTGCTCTGGTGCGCCTCGGAGACATCGTGCGCATCCTGCGCATCTTGCGCATCCTGCGCCCCGCGCATCTGGCGCACAGCACCTCTCGCTCATAGCGCCTCCCGCGCTGAGCGACATCTGCGCATCTTCAGCACATCTTCAGCGTGCTGTGCGGCATCTGCGCGCTGTGCCATAGCGTGCACTTCTTCTGCGTGCTGTGCGCATCTCGCTCATAGCGTGCACTAGGGCACGAGATACCGTCTGCAGCAGGAAGCAGTAGCGCGCGTGTTCTCCCAGCGCGCGTCATCTCCAAGCGCGTGCCTCCTGTCCACCAGCGCGTGAAGGTTACATATTGCGTGTACATACTGTGCGCGTGCGGATCGTAGCACGCGCAGATCCATGGGGATAGTTGCTTGAGGTCTACACATGCAACTAATCTCGTTTATGTCATTGTAGACAAAGATTATCTCTTGTCATTCGCTCCAGTCTTCCGTCTCCAGTATGTCAGAAAGCAAGGCAGATATTCCGTCTATGGGCGCGTTTCGTGGTCCAGCGCCCATCGTCAAGATGGATGGTACGAACTATGAACTGTGGGCAATGCAGTTCATGAGTATGATGAAGTCCACAGGTAAGAAGCATATTCTTACCGAGCCCGAGCCTGCAGAGAAGACTGGAGTTCATGCCTCATGGGAGGCCGACGATGCATATGCCAAGGTGTGGCTATCTGGCACATTGGCTATTGAAATCGCCAATGACATTCTACATCAACCCACAGCCAAAGACATGTGGGATATCCTGGCAGCGACATATTCTCAGGCGAAGAATGAGACGAAGATCCTGCAACTACAACATGATATATTCACAATAAAACAGAACGGCCGTCCTTTACATTCTCTCTATACATCATTGAGAGGAATGTTTGAGAAGCTGTATAGCTTCATGCCTCTCACCGCCACGCCAGAACAGCAGAAGACATACAGGAATGCGACGATGGTGGGTGTGTTTCTCGCTGCACTTGACCCAGAATATGAGGCAGCACGGTCACAGATCTTGGCGGACTCGACTATTCCTCCAATGGAGGAAGCCTTTCACAGATTGAGTAGGATCACAGTACCTTCAGCAGCTGCGAGTCAGAATCCCTCAGCTATGGCAGCCAACAGAGGCCGTGGATTTCATCA
Organism: Ottelia alismoides; assembly: GCA_037367405.1. Classification (NCBI taxonomy): domain Eukaryota; kingdom Viridiplantae; phylum Streptophyta; class Magnoliopsida; order Alismatales; family Hydrocharitaceae; genus Ottelia; species Ottelia alismoides. Next base: position 1,612,673 of record JAZKJV010000022.1, read on the forward strand.
CCAGGGCCGTGGACGTACTCCTCGTGGAAGGGGTGGCCGCACTAGGCCAACATGCTCATATTGTCACCGCGTCGGACATACTGAAGACACATGCTACTCGAAGCATGGATTTCCTGCATCTGCACGAGCCGCTGAGCAGATAGAGCCCCCGTCTGATGCTTCACTGGATCAGCGTTTTGATGACCTGGTTGCCCGCCTCAGGGGTATTATCCCACCATCTGGTCCAGCACCGACTACAGAGAGTCATACTGATGTTTCTGCTTCTGCCTCTGCCTCCACCAGTACTCCAGGTAGTACACTTGCACTCCACAGTAGTAGATCTGATACATTGCCATGGATCATGGACTCGGGCGCTACACATCATCTTTGTGGCGACCAAAGTCTACTTACAGGATACACTCAGATTCCTCCAGGACGGACAGTAGTTATTGCCAATGGCACACATTCTCCTATCACGGGTCAGGGGGAGATTAGACTGACGTCTTCTATGCAGCTCAAGAATGTCCTACATGCACCGCATTTTTCTATGAATCTGTTGTCGATTAGTCAGATTACGAAGGATCTCCATTGTCGAGCTATTTTTGATTCATCTTCGTTGATTTTTCAGGACATCCGTACGGGCAACGTGATTGGTCATGGCTATGAGCAAGGAGGCCTTTATCGTCTGGACCAGACACCGTTTGCCGGAATCACAGCCTCTCCCGCTGAACAAGTATCTCCTCTCCTGTGGCATCTGCGTTTTGGTCATTTACCGCTTCAGAAGTTGCGTCTAGTCCTACCCTATAGTCTCTCTCACACACCTATCCAGTGTGAGGCAAGTCAGTTGGGAAAACATCACAGGTCGTCTTTTCCCAGTAGTCAAGGTCGGAGTAGTAACTCCAAGTTTGAGTTGTTTCATGTCGATGTCTGGGGTCCGAGTCGTGTTCCCGATCATCAGGGGCACAGGTTTTATATTGTATTTGTGGATGACTTTTCTAGAGCATCATGGGTATTTCTAATGAAAAATAAGTTTGAAGCAGGAAATATTATTATTCACTTTCTAAATGAGATTCAGAATGTTTTTTCCACATCTGTAAAAATTATGAGAAGTGACAATGCCTTAGAGTTGTGCACCAACAATCTAGCCAACTACTACTCCTCTAAAGGAATTATACACCAAACATCTTGTGCTCATACGTCTCAACAGAATGGGGTTGCTGAAAGAAAACACCGTCACCTACTTGATGTCACAAGGTCACTTCTTATTCAGAGTCATGTTCCGTACTCCTACTGGGGTGATGCAGTCCTTACTGCATGTTACCTTATCAACCGTATGCCTTCGTCTGTCTTGAATGAACAAATTCCTTTTTCACTCATTTATCCTGACAAGGATTTGTTTATTCTTACTCCTCGTGTGTTTGGGTCAGTCGCATTTGTCCATCAGTTGTCGCCCGGTACTGACAAGCTCTCTCCTAGGGCTGTCAAGTGCGTCTTTGTGGGGTACTCCAGAACTCAAAAGGGGTACAAGTGTTTTGATCATGTGCGTCGGCGGTATATGATCAGTGCAGATGTTACATTTTTTGAATCTGTGATGTATTTTTCTGAATCCGGAAACATGCAACCACTACCTACACTTCCTGATGCCGTATTTATGGAACCACCATCACCATTGCCACAAACAACACCACCGTCACCACCACCGCCACCACCATCATCAATAGTATCCCCGCTACCATTCCATTACACCCGCAGGCCTCCTCCGGCTCATGGTCCTGACCCGTCAACTAGCTCGCCTATGGTATGTAATGAAAATATTAATGTTGATGGATCTGACGACATTTCTCAGCAGGATACCTTACAGGAGCATGGTGATAACATAGATGATCTGGAGGTTCCAATCGCTCTACGCAAGCCGAAGAGGAGCTGTGCCAATTATCCATTATCAGCAGCTGTGTCTTTTGAGAGGCTATCTGGAGACTTCAGGACGTTTGCATTGGCACTTTCATCTACAGACATTCCACGGAACCATCATGATGCTTTGCAGGATGCTAGATGGCGGCTAGCAATGGAAGAAGAGATGGCGGCACTTCAGTCTAGAGGAACCTGGAGTTTGGTTCCTATACCTCCAGGTGTTAGCCCGGTGAGTTGCAAGTGGGTGTTTACAGTTAAGCACAATGCAGATGGTTCCATTGACAGGTACAAAGCACGCCTAGTTGCAAGAGGCTTCACACAGACATATGGGGTTGATTACCTTGACACGTTCTCTCCTGTGGCACGTCATTCCACTCTACGGATCCTGTTATCAGTTGCGGTTGCTAAAGACTGGCCACTCTATCAACTCGACGTGAAGAATGCATTTCTGTATGAAGACTTACAGGAGGAAGTCTATATGCAACAGCCACCTGGTTTTGCTGTTGAGGGGGAGTGTTCCAAGGTTTGCAGATTACATAAGGCCATCTATGGCCTTAAGCAGAGCCCCAGAGCATGGTTTCAGAAGCTTTCAGACCTCTTTGAGAAACAAGGATATAAACGCTCCAATGCTGATCATTCCTTGTTCGTGCAGAAGACGGCGAGAGGTATCATTGTAATCATGGTTTATGTTGATGATATCTTGATTACAGGTGATGATGACCAAGGCATTAAGCAGGCAAAGGAAAGGCTGGGGACCGAGTTTGTCACCAAGGACTTGGGAGTCCTTAGATATTTTCTGGGGCTGGAATTTGCTAGAAATCCATATGGATTAGTCATGACACAGAGGAAGTATGTCACAGATCTACTGAGTGAGACAGGTATGCTAGGGTGTCGACCTGCTACGACACCAATGGATCCTAGCATGAAGCTGTATGATGATGACACAGAAGAGGTGGATAAGAGAAGGTACAGAGAACTGGTAGGCAAATTACTGTATGTCACGATCACTAGACCTGATATACAGTTTGCAGTGAGTCGTATGAGCCAGTTCATGGAGCAACCACGTCAGGCCCATATGGACGCAATACACATGATTCTGAGATATTTAAAATCATCTCCAGGTGCAGGCTTGCTATTTAAGAAAGGAAAGGAGATTTCTGTCACAGCATGTGCGGATGCAGACTATGCAGGACGCCCCAAGGACAGGAAGTCAACATCAGGGTTTGCAGTCTATGTTGGAGATGCTATAGTTTCGTGGAAGAGCAAGAAGCAGACAGTAGTAGCTAGATCCAGTGCTGAATCAGAATATAGGGCTATGGCCCAGGCTAGCACAGAAATGATGTGGGTGAAATCCTTACTCGCAGATCTATGTCTTGATATACCTCTTCCTATGATGTTGGAATGTGACAATCAGGCCGCCTTGTTCATTGCAAATAACCCAGCTTTTCATGAGAGGACCAAGCATATTGAGGTCGACTGTCACTACATACGTGACATGATTCAGAAGGGGTTCATTGCTACATCTCACGTCACATCAGAGAATCAGACTGCTGATATTTTCACCAAGGCATTACTTAGAGGCCCATTCCAGAAGTGTGCGTCCAAGCTGAGCATGATTGATATCTATGCTCCATCTTGAGGGGGAGTGTTGACGCATATAAGCTATTTGTATCTCTCTGTTATTTTATTTTCTTGCTATTCTCTTTATGTAATTTACCCATAGGCTACTCTCCTATATAAGAGAGCCTAGGGCTATGGAATAGACTATCTCATTTACGTTTCCCAACAATTATACAGCACCGCATGCCTACGGAGGCACCCCAACCCTAAGGCATTCCCCACGTCTTAGAGTCATAGTGTGAGGTTGCACACTAACCAAGACCACAGACTATCCACTAGGCTTAAGAATCTAAATAAAATCAAGAAATCTTTCCAATCTCAAACTTTTCCATCATCAAAATTCACAAACATGATCTCTGAATAATATGTGCATACTTATGACCAATCAATTACAATATAATTATATTATATTTGAGAAATGTTGAGATAATGGTTGATCATGCGAGGTGCTTACAAGTAACTTGAAAACCTTTTTATATACGCAAGTAGAAATGAATTTGTGTTGTTCTTGCCTTTCTACTTGCTTGCTTTTGAACATAATAAATGCCTGCTTATTTTAAAAAAATGGGAAGTACCAGACTACCAGTGCCCACTGACGCTTTTTCTTTCCAACATGTTTTGGCAGGCCAAGAGCCTACTGTTCAGTAGCTATTGATGATTCCAGGCAATATGGTACATACTATACGGTATGTTCCTTTTGTTTCAGTTTTCTTTTCTCTTCTGTATATATGTTTTGGGACACATGTATGAATGAATTGTCGACTTCTGATGTACATGTGTACGTATTATGAGAATGAATGGAATTAATTTTTGGTAGCAATTGTCTCAGTTTTGAATCTGATGAATGTGGAATGTGAATGTAATGTGCAAATATAGCAGCGCGAAAAATTTCCCGTAAAATTATACATTTAATGTGATACCAATGAATGTAATATTGCGAATGCGGCGTAAACGGACACCCGGATCCGAGGGGGTTCACAGCAAGCACTATATGCTTCTTACTTTTTCATGATATGAGTGAGTTGCCAACAAAAATAGTAAAACCAAAAGTGGACTTCTTGTCCCTAGGACATCATGCATAATCTACGTTTGCGCACGTTGTGACATCAAGAGAAGTGTCTCTGCTGAATATAAGACCAGTACCTGGTGAAGACTTCAGATATCTCAAAAAATCATATAGATAGCATTCATTTGAACCTTCTTGGTTTGCTCCATGAACTGACTCACCTTGCTCACAGCAAATGATATACCTGGCCTGGTGATGGTAGCATATAGGAGCTTCCCAACCAATTCCATGTATCTCTTTTTATCTATCTCCTCAGTGTCGTCATCATATAATCCCATACTTGGATCCATAGGAGTAGTAGAAAGCATGCACCATGTCATACATGTCTCTAGTAGAAGATTAGTAACAAACTTCCTCTGGGTCATCACAAGACTACGTTGGTTCCTAGCGAACTCTAAACCAAGTAAGCATCGAAGATTGCCAAGGTCCTTGGCACAAACTGCTGACCAAGGAACTCCTTAGCCGCCTAAATGCCCTGCTCGTCATCACCCGTGACGATAATATCATCAACATAGACAAGAATAGCAATAGTACCTCTTTGTGTCCATTGAACAAAAGTGAGTGATCTGTAGTGGACCGAGCAAACCCCTGATGCTCTGTCAACTCTAAAAGCTTCTGGTACCAAGCTCTCGGACTCTGCTTCAGGTTGTAAATTGCCTTGTTGAGCCTATACACCTTCTGAGACTCCCCCTCAGCTGCAAACCTTGGTGGTTGTTGCATATGAACCTCCTCTTATAGATCTCCATCAAGGTTCAGGAAAGCGGTATGCGTATGCGTTCGGACAGGTCACTGAATAGCGCTTAAGCGGTATGCGGGGGCATATGCGGGGTATATGCGGTTCTACGCGGTTTCCTAATTTTTTATTTAAAAATAAATAAATATATACAAAAGTAACTACAACAGAACCAAACTTATGTATAATTGTGGTCCAACAGAAGATCTAAGAAAAATAACTTTCATATAGAGTTCAAAACAATCTCTATCAATCAAATATCAATACTTCACTAAAACGGTTAGCACAAAAACTAATTGATAACAATCAACAAAATAAAAAAGTTAGCGCACAAAATGCCTCTATTGTTGAATATAATGTCATTTATCTCTGTCGTTATATTTATAATTGATCCTCCATCAAAAGTACCAAACTTTACATATAATATATTACATTCATAATAACTATTAATTGACTAAATTAGTTTGCAAAATTATTAGTATATTATTCTTTTTCTTCCTTGCGTGTTTACTCCAATCTCGAAGTACAACTACTTTAATGATGGATTCAAATAATCATGTAATGCTTGGTTAGCATGCATGCAAAAGTAAGGATAACATGGCATAAACAACCCAACAAAACATGGCACAAATAAAAAAAATAAAAAATAAATAAAAAAAATGTGTATGCGGCCGCACAGACCGCATATGCGGCCGCATAGCCCGCATATGCGGCCCGCATAAGCGCACAGGGCGCATAATGGGGGGCTTCAGGAAAGCGGTGCGCTGAGGGCACCGCATACGCATATGCGGCCGCATAAGCGGCCGCACGGGCCGCTTTCGTGAACACTGATCTCCATATAGAAACGCACTCTTCACATCAAGTTGGAAAAGAGGCCAGTCCAGTGAAACAGCATGATAGGAGAATGCGCGATGTTGAGTGTATGGTCACTGGAGAGAAGGTATCCTGATAGTCCACCCCATAAGTCTGAGTGAATCCACGTGCTACAAACCTTGCCTTGTAGCGATTCACACTGGCATCAACTCGCTGCTTTACCATAAAGATCCATTTGCACCCCATAACAGATGCACCTGGAGGAGCAGAAACAACACTACAGGTACCGCGAGACTGCAAAGCAGTCATCTCCTACTCCATGACAAGTTGCCAACTGTTATCCTGTATGGCCTCCTGATATGTTCATGGAATAGCAACAACTGAGAGACCCATAACAAACCTCATGTACTCGTCTGAGAGATGATCCAAGGAAACATGCGCAACTAGAGAATATGTGACACAGTTACGACGTGGCTTCCTCAAGGCAATAGGTACATCCAGGTCATCAGCCTCACTGTTCTCTGGTACCAGCACCTCCTGTGTAGTATCATGTGGATCAAGCATAGAACCAGTGCCATCAGTAGAAACAATGTGTTCATCATATACCTGGGGCGTGATGGATGACGGAGAAGGCGCGGGAACAGAGGGGCGAATAGAAGACCTGTGAATGTAAAACCGAGGTAGGAACTATGTCAGGGTAGACGGAGGTGGAGGTGGAGGTGGAGGTGGTGGAGGCGATGGAGGTGGAGGTGACCGAGACTCAACATGTGGAGATAGTGGTGAAGATAACAGAGGTGGAGGAACAAAGATATCCTTGCCAGAGTCATCGTTAGACAACCTGTCACTTGTAGGAGAAAAATATGTAGTAGACTCAAAAATGTGACATCGGCACTAACATAATATTTTCGTCCAACGGGATCAAAACATCTATACCCTTTTTGGATACGAGAATAACCAACGAACACACATTTGACAGCTCTAGGAGAGAGCTTGTCACGACCCGAAGTAAACTTGTGGACAAAATCCTCAAATCCAAAGACCTTAGGAGTAAGGGAGAATAAGTCCTCGGGAAACGCAATCAAGAAAGGAACTTTTTCTCCAATGATAGTAGACAGCATGTGGTTCACCAAGTAGCAAGCAGTGAGAACCGCATCACCCCAAAAGGAATGAGGGGTTCGACTCTGAATCAAAAGAGTCCTCATGACATCCAAAAGATGACAGTGTTTGCGTTCAGCAACACCATTCTACTGTAAAGTGTAAGCATACGAAGTCTAATGAACAACACCAAATTTTTTAGGAAAAAAAGGGTGTAGCCCCAAGAATGGCGCTCACCGCAAAATTATTCCATTAACAAAAGATAAATACAACAAGATGTCAAGTCAGCCCCACACAGGGGTACGTCGAGCCGACGCCCCTTTACAACAGCACACACCACAAGCCATACACCAATAGATCTGAGAAAGTCAGACAACTGTAAAGTAGAAAACTCCAAGGCATTGTCAGTACGAATAATTTTCACATTAGCAGAAAAAATATTCTTGATCTCAATAAGAAAAGATCTAATAACGCTTATTCTTTAATAGGAAAATCCAAGATAATCTAGAGAAATCATCCACAGCAACCATATAGAATCGATAACCCTGATGATCGGGAACATGACTAGGATCCCAGATATCAAAATGAAGCAACTCAAACAGCTGACTACTGTAACGACTCTGACGACTCAGAAAGGATGAACGATGGTACTTCCCACTCCAAAGTAGTATGAGCAGAGATCTGTGGGAAAACATGACACTGCTTCTGCAGAGGAAGGTGCCAAAGCAAAGACGCCACATGAAATGAGAAACAGATCCACAAGGGATAATAGCAGCACCAACACACGGAGGTTGAACAAGTCTGTAAAGCCCTCTCTGCTCACGGCCACATCCAATCATCCTGCCCGTGAGTATATCATGAAACACAAGAGAAGATGGATCAAATATGGCGCGTAAATCTTTTGCAATCTGGCTAATAGACAAAAGATTCATCTGAAATGTTGGAGCATGTAAAACATTCTGCAAACGAGTCGAGGGAGCTAGAACAATCTCCCCATGACCAACAATAGGCAGATGATCCTCATTCGTAATCACAACTGATCTACCAGGAGGAATAGGCATGTAAAAAGTAAATTGTGATCGATCGCCACACATATGATGAGATGCTCCAGAGTCCATGATCCAGTCTGACAAATCTGAACTGCTACTACCGGTAAGTGCATAAGCAATACCTGACGAACTTGAAGAGGCTCTGGCGTCGTGTGCGACATCTGAAGATCCTTCAGTCGAAGTGGTAGGAGTAGTCATCATCTCTCTCAATCTGGAAACAATATCATCAAAACGTGCATCATGAGCAGGAGCAGGAGCAGGAGTAGGAGTAGGCTCGGTTTGCTCAGCAACACGGGCAGATGCAAGATATCCATGCTTCAGATAACACGTCTCCTCAGAATGACCAGGCTGGTGGCAATGTGAACATGGGTCACGCTGACGTCCGCCTCCTCGACCATGCGGTCCTCGACAGCGAAATTGTGAAGTACCCCCTTTGCCACGAGAAGCTGCCATAGACCCATAGCAGAGGGAGTATGAGCCACGACAGTAGATGAAGTAGTGATCATGCTCAGACTCTTGTAGACCTCCTCCATAGGAGGTATCGTCTCTCCAGTAAGTAGCTGAGTATGTGTTGCATCATACTCAGAGTCAAGGGATGACAGAAAAACACCTGTCACAGTGGCCTTCCGATATGTCTGTTGTTGAGCAATGCTCATAGTAATAGGGGTGAAGCTATATAGACGCTCAAACATGCCTCTAAGATGAGAGAAGTGTACATGAAGAGGTCGATCATTCTGTTTGGTCAAAAAATATCAAACTGCAATTGTAGAATTTTGCTCTCATTCTTCTCTTGCCCATATGTGTCTGCTAAGATGTCCCGCATAACCTTCGTTGTGGGTTGATTGACAATATCATTGGCAATCTCCGTGATGAGTGTCCTGGAGAGCCAAATGCGAGCATAGGTATCATCTTGCTTCCAAGAAGCATTAGCCCCAGTTTTGTCCTTTGGCACGGAATCCGTCAGAACATGCTCTTTGTTATGGCACTGCATCAGGGTGTGAAGCTGCATGGACCATAATTCGTAGTTGGTCCCATCCATCTTCACGATGGGAGCCGGGCACTTGAAGGCACCGGAAGATGAAAAAACATCACCTTTGTTTTCTAACATTGTAACAAGAACGCCAATATCCTGAACAAAACTGAGGAGTAGACTGATATGAATGAGTCTACACAATCATATAGGGGTTATATCTGTAGACTCATACAACCATCATCATCTTTTGTTGTTGTAGGCTAGAGTTGGAAGACGCGATTAATATGTTGAAAATTACGGAAAACTGATCAAGATGTGACTGTATCGCCATGTATGCACGACCAAACTGCAGGCTGCAGGTGCCTGATAACGCAGATGCGCAGGTGCGCTATGGCGTAGTTGCACTGGGGTGCTGTGGTGCAGGGGCGCAGAAGCGCGTGAGGCGCAGATACGTAGGGCACAGATGCGTGTAGGCACAGAAACGCGTGAGGCGTAGATGCGTAAGGGCGCTCAGGTGCGTGTGGACGCATATGCGCGTGGGCGCTCAGGTGCGTGTCGGCGCAGATGCGCAGATATGCGCGGGAGCGCATGTACGCGCGGGTATGTCGTACGGAAGGTTGCCACCGAAGGAGGGGGTTGTTGGCGACATGGCACGGGGAAGGAGAGAGAGGCGAAAAGCCCTTGAGTAAATAGCATGAGAGGTACATAAAGAAAAAGAAATAGAAAATAACACCAAAGATGTACAATAATCTCAACAGATGCTACAGCCTCGAGCAGCCTCATTGAGGCGTGTGCCTTGAGATGTATGAGGTGTGCCTCGAGGCGTGCCATACCGTTGTTTTTAATAACGCGCATCAAGGCATTTTTCAAGGAAAAATGTCATGATGCATAGCCTCGAGTAGCCTTGTTAAGGCGTATGCCTCGAGGTGTATGAGGCGTGCGCCTCAAGGTGTGCCTCGAGGCATTGCCTCAGAACTCATTTGATTTTCAAAATTTTTTTGCCATATATTCTTCTCTTTTCTTTCATCGTAAGCCTTTCATCTTTCGTAAACAAGTAGTTTCAAGTCATTGATCTCACAATTCATTGAAAGGCGTTTAATTAACACTCTGCCACCGGCAAGCTCGTGTATTTAATGCATTTATTTTGCATTCTATCAACATATTAAGCTCATTTTTACTCGGATATTTTTAAATCAACATGAACAACAAATACTACATTTATTTGTAATTTATTAACATATTAAGCTTATTTTACTTTTTTTTTGAAGCTCAAAAACGGGGGACGCACTCGTTGGTGCTCGCCCCATCATTATTGAAAAAAGCAAAGTTGAGAACAGACTTACAGCGAGTACACGGAGAGAAAAAGGGAGAGAGAAGAAACCCAAAAACAACGAAGGTATCACAATACGATACCTCCACTACAGCCAGGACCCCCTAGGGAACAGACCAATCACAGACCAAACGTGAAGCAGAGATGAGGACGTTTTCCGAGTAGAATCGCTGGCCAGCAAACAGGGCTTCATTCCGAGCAATCCAGATGCACCATAGCCGGGAAATAGAAGTGAGAATGCCGTTCCTATTCCTCGCCCGAGAGCTAACCAAACAACCGCAGAAGGAGACGGAGTTCGAGACGTCAAGCCAATCCAAGTCGGCCCAAATGCCATGCGTCTTCCCACAACGGAAGAACAGGTGGTCAGTAGACTCCTCCTCCAGATTGCACAGACCACAGGTAGGTGAAACCGAAGGGAAGAGAGCAGAACACCGGCTGCGAGTTAAGAGACGCCCACGACGGAATAGCCATAAGAAGATGCCTATTCGTTCGGGAACCCTGAGGCCCCAAACGAATTGACAGTCCCGGAGCAAAGAATCATCAGCCACAACCAAGGGCGGAAGAAGAGCACGGTAAGCCTCGCGAATGGAGAAGGAACCGTCCTTCCAACATAGGTGATCTCGACCCACAGAGGGAGAGGGCGAGACCGCAAGAACCTCCAGCAAAGCCAAGAATTCCGATTGGCGCTGATCGGAAAGGTTGCCCACAAATCTGGGCCCCCAAGCAGCCCCATCCCAGTAAGAAGCAACCCTCGCGTCTTTATCATCCACCAACGCGAAGAGGCGAGGAAAAACATCCTTCAGAGGCCCCCTACCAGTCCAATCATCGCCCCAAAAGCGGATGAGCGAGCCATTTCCCAATTTAGTGACGAAAAGAGCACTGTTACGGACCATAATATTCCCAATATCACGAGCGAAGCGAGAAGGAGAGCCCAATAGGCGAGCATAAACACCGATCAACCCCCACAACCAACCTTAAGAAGTTAATCATTAGATTATCCTCCGGACCCCAAAGGCGAGTCACCCATTTGAGGAGAAAAGCATCGTTCACGACATCCAACCGCCTCACCGCCAGCCCCCCCTCCTTCTTTGGCCGAGCCACATCGTCCCAAGCGACCAAAGGAACGCCGCTACGCGCAGCCCCCTTCTTACCCCAAAGAAAAGACCTCAAACAAGAATCCAACCGCTGACGGACCCCCTTAGGCATACCTTTCACAGAGAAAAAGTAGATTGGCATAGAAGAAAGAACGGACTTGAGAAGAACCAAACGACCTCCCCGAGAGAGGATAGCGGCACGCCAACCAGCCAAGCGAGCAGCCATGCGATCCACCAGCGGCTGCCAATCACGTAAGCGTGCCCGACCCGTAGTCAACGGGAGCCCAAGATAGACCAGCGGCAGAGCACCCACGGGACAGCGCAAGATCCGCGAACAGACCTCAAGTAAGCTTATTTTACTTTGTTAGGCATGTTCTTTATAAATCAACATGAACAAAAAATTGAGTCTAATTCCTTGAATCTAATGCCTTTACTCTTTAGTATGAATCAAGCAAGGCCTTAAATGTCGGATGTCGGTTTCGTTTCGGTGACTGACCGAAACGAAATTTCGGTCGAATTTCGGTCGAAATTCGACCGAAATTTCGGTCATTTCGGTCGGTTTTTGAACTAGGGCACCCAAATATCGGCCGATATAGGCCATTTCGGTCGAATTTCGGTCACCCACCGAAACCGAAATTCGACCGAATTTCGGCGAAATTTAATCCCATGGAATCAAGCATAAATGCTTTCTTTATTGAAAGTTTGGATGCAAGCCCCGTTTATTGACCTAAATTTAGAAGAGTATATTTTGTAAATATGTCTCATCTTTGCATCTATTCAGTCGGGACCAAAATAATATACATCAAAGCATGCACAAATAAGAAGGATCCTAACATGCAATATTCAAGTATTTTATTGCTTAATCCTTATTGTAAAGCAAAAAGTAAGCATCGCATACTCTATTGTCTTTCTCAATTGATTGGCACACATACCTCAACAATTTTTAAAAATGAATGGACATTCAGGCCCTCTAGTTAAATTTTTATTCAGAACTTTACTATTACTGACTAACTCATTGTTGTGTTGCAAATCCATATTTACTTGACTGCTTTTAAATTTTTATTCAGAACTTTACTATTACTGACTAACTCATTGTTGTGTTGCAAATCCATATTTACTTGACTGCTTACAGTTTGAGAGTCCAAAAGAAGAGAGTAAATTAACAACTTACAACGGCTTATGCTTAAATTTAATATTTTCCTACTTGTTTAGAGATGTGGCATGGATGTTTAGAGATACAATGATTAATATTTTCCTACTTGTTAGAGATGTGGCATGGATGTTTAGAGATACAATGATAACTTGTTTATGTCTGATTTTGCTTTATTAGCCTTTCATGTATTTTGATGGTCAAATTATTTATATTTATGTTTTGGATTGTACGTTGTTGTTGGGGATTTAAGATAGTTTAGCTTCCACGTAGTGTGAACTTGGATGTTTGAAACATAGAATTAGCCTTGAAATGTCACCGAGTTATATTTTTTATCAAATATATCTAATTTCTAGAACTTGCAAATGTAAATACATTAATTATCATGTTATATGAAAAAATGTTTTCTTTCTAGAGTGAGGCTTACACCTCGATACGCCTCGAGGAGATACCGGAAAAACGCATCAATATGCCTCATGTTTTCTAAAACCTTGATGGCTCGAGGGGACGTTGGGTGCGGGTTGGACAGAGCGATGGGGTAGGCTATTGGGGGTAATGTGGCAGGAGGAAATGCTTGGGTTAGGGATGGAGGGGTGATGGATTCTAAGTGGGAATTGGTTTGGGATGAGGCTCAGGTTGGATATGGGTGCTCTTCGTGTGGGGCCAAGGTGATAGTTAAGATGGAGAGAGGTGAGCAGCGGCGGGAAGAAAGGGGCAGCCAACGTTGCAAATTGGGAGGGGGCTTTGACCAAGTTGAGAACATAATAAGAATTGTGTGTATTAATATCATAACCCTAGGGCTCCTTATATGGATAGAAACCTAAGGTCAGACCTGCAAGGAGTGATACCTCTCTAATCATAAGATGGGAGCACCCTTAATATCAGGGTTCTACAATATACCACTCAACATATACCCACAACATTAAATAGTGACCAAGTCGGTTGTGAAAAAATCCATAAATTTAAAGCGCAAGAATGCCAATTTCCCCATCTTACTTCTAAAATCTACTAATTCAACACCATTCACGGGATATGCATCCATCATATCACGAGCATCCACGACTATACCTACCCTAGTTACCAACTAAAGCAAGGGGATCTCCTCGATATAAAAGTTATACCCCAAGATTTTTCCCAACCAACAAAAACAGCACTGAGACATGCTATTTTTTGTGGAGTAATGTTCTGAAATGGCATAATGTGAGTAGTATTACATAAATGCAGATGGCTTAAACTGACCAGATGGGGTTCTAGTGCTAGAGGTAACAAGGACAGGAAGATTTTAAGATGACAGTAAAAAGCAATCTTAACATCAAGCGAATACACAATTTTAGGCATGTACAAATATGAGAATTTGGCCAGCAAAATCGAGGATTTTAAATTTTTTATTGGACAAGGTGAGAAAATTATCAAGAAGGGAAATTGCGCTGTAATCACTGTAAGGAGACGGGAGATGAGCCAAGAGCCGAGGGTTTTAAAATCTCTGATTTTCCCTCATCGAACATAGACATCTGACCCTACCACATTAGAAATGAGCATCTTCGGTATATTAGGAGGTAGAAATCCTAAACGCACATATTACAAAATAGTCAGGGAGTCATTGTTAGGATCCATAGTTAATCCTTTTTTAAATAAAGTAAATAAGCCAGACTGATGAATTCTGATCTGTTTCACATCATCTAAACATCTACTGCAAAGGATGGGATACTGTGCTATCAAAGCAATAACAAACTTCGAACAGATCAGCATTCCTTAACTTCCCATTCAACCATCCCATAATCTTGAACCGACAAATTAAACCTAACGTGTTCCTACGTCAAGAGGAGGGAGCTATGACTATTAATTTCTTCCAAATGGATCTATTTGAGATCTCATTCATACATGGCTTCAAGTGAGCTAGAACATATTTTATATTCTCTTTCCATCAGTTTTCCGGTCCTCCCTCACCCTACATGAAGGCTCATCAACCAACGGCTCATACCACTGGTTCAAGCATCAAGTGTCCTTCAGTGAAGATGCAATCCACTGGAAACAAGATTCTCCCGTATTATATTTTGTTGAAGCTTCACAAGCTTTCTACATGATAATGTCTTTGTAGAACCTATTAATTACTTTGCAGTCACACTCGCACATCCACCTTAGCATCTTAAGTTCCCCTGGATGCATTGACGGAGGCCATAGCACGGCAGATCTGACTACTACCCTACGTCATTTCCCCTTTAGTTCTTGATTTTTCCCATTACTTTCAAGTGCATCTTCAACTCAACTGGACGTGCATTTAACATCACCATCAGTGGTCGTCGCACCGATCCTCATGCCCCAAAACTTAGAAACAGAAAATGCATCCAATCGCAACACGCTGCAGTGAACATCGACTGCATTACTTAATTGAAAGCCTTAAACGAAGCCTTAAAAAAGCATATTCAAGTGCCTGAATTGCATTTCCCGAGCTCCATTTAAAACATTTTCGAGGGAGATTCAGATGAACTCCGTCAACTACGCAACAACAAATCAAAAACGACCTAAACGAAGATCAGACAGGAATTCAACCTTGGCATCCTCCTGCTCGGAGATCAACGTGAGGCCCTTCTGATTTAGCAGTAGACCGCCGTCCTGGAAAGTCCCGCTCGCCGTCCTGCAAATCCGAGCCATCAATCCACCGCAAAACTCGGGGAGAAATGGAAGGGCGAGATGGGGATGGGCTCACAGGAAGTTGGTGACGGGGGTCTCCTGCTCGGGGACGCTGAGCCTGAGGGGCCGCGGAGCCCTCGCGCCCTTCATGGCGTCCGATTGGCGGCTCCGGAGGGATCGAGAGATTCGACTCCGAAGAGATTGACGGAAGGTGAGACGAAGAGAAAGGGGTCTTGCGTCTTCTTTGCCTTTGTTGACTGATTGGTCGACTGGGTCCTCCTGTTACCATTACAGCGCATATTATATACAACAACCTCCGTAAAGTATTTTCCATTAATACTTGTGCCTATGTTGTTAAGATCATGAGTCAAACCATTATAGATATTGGTAATGTATTCTTAATTTTTTCTATCAATGTGATTAGATACGTTAAAAATTATATTAGAGCTAGAATTTCTTTAGGTATAAGATATAGTCTAAGATTCAGATATGTACATAAAAACTCAAGTATCTGAGGCAACTAATTGGCCTTTCATATTCTGTGAATCAAATGCTTCCCATCGTGGAAATGAGACCAATGAGACTATAAGTCACCACCAAATCATAAGATTGCTATGGACATGCACCGATAATTGCTAGAGTTGATGATAAGGATAACTCAACAGGAAAAGCATCATGCATGGAGCACCGATGGGCTGACTTTGAAGACATTCATTCAACAGGACCCAACCATCTTCAATGGAGAGCATGAGCCGGAGAAAGATGGATATGATTTTTGAAGTTAGTGAATGTCCCAAAGAGGGAAAAGGTAGTTTTGGGACCATTTTGCCCTGAGATGGTGAATGGATTGGTGGGGGTTTACGGAAGATAATTCATTTTTCGGATGTCGGTCATCAAGTAGAGTGATTTTGTGTACTCATTGAGCATTATATCCACAAGCGTGCAAGGATGCCGAGAAAACAAGAATTCTTATAACTTCGACATGAGAATAAGAAGATCGAAGAGTATGCGGTGAAATTTCAGGAGTTGGAGAAGTATGGCAAGAGGATTTATATAAATGAGAAACAACAAGCTCAAACATTTATGGAAGGGAGAAATACCAAGTTGAGCATTAAAGTTCTCATTAAGGAGTCCTACGACCGAAGCACTTTCAAAAACCACGGAGTTTGTTGTTGCATATTAAAAGCTATAACAATAGAATCCCCAAAAATATCTAGATATGCCAAATAATATTGAAAAAGTCTCTCTCACTGCAAGATGTGGCAATAAACTAAGAACATATGATGCATAAAATAGATAGGAAGTACATGCAATGCATGCACATATTGTGATTAAAGGCATCTTAGAGAATGCTAGAATTTGACTGAAGCATGCTTAAAATGTGGTAAAAAGGTCATTTTTTGCTGGATCCCGCAAGAAATGTGTAAAGGATTAAAAGAAGCCTTTCAAGAATAAGAAATTTCCAGGAAGAGTATTTAACATTACACCAAAAGATTTAAAGGACTAGAACTTGATAGTTGAAAGCACTCTTTTGATTACAAATTGTTGTGACATGGTTGTCATATGATACACACTCTTTTATTTCAACATACATCTACAAGTAAATTAAACATGGGAGCTACTAAGATTCCTTAAATGCATACAGAGATTTTGTCAATGCATTATATTAGTGCCACCGGTATGTACTTAAAAGTCATATGGCATGTACTTAAAAGTCATATTAGTAACGTCAGAGAAAACACCTTCACAACAATTTTGATCCTACTAAATGATAACAATTATTTTAGGTATAATTGGTTATGGAGTATTATGCATTGATTTATTATAGTGATTAGAATATGATCCTTAGTAGACTGAATAACAAAGAGATGTAATGTGTGACAGTGACACCTAAGGATAGTCAATTAATTATCTCACCTTTACATGCAAGCAATTTTCTAGTTAAAAAATGCTCAAAATACGTTGGGAGTTGTTGACAAGATTTGTGTGCAATTAAGAAATGATTTTTACCTCATTGTCATTGTTGTTCACATAAAAAATCGAATCAGAACAAATATAGTTTATATCATATATTATGCCATAAAAACACTAAATAGAGCATATGGTAAGTCAAAGGTCAATCTAGAGACTCGACAAACCTCACATAATATTTTTTGTTATTTTGACTTAATTTTGTTTATAAATGACTTAAAATTATACACTGTTTTTGTTTTCATAGTAAAGCCTCAAAATGGGATGATATTTATTCTAAGGTTCTCACATCTTCGAGTGTTTTTTAAGATTTTTCGGGCATTGCAGATTTTGTTGTAGTTGTGATTCTCAAAGAAATTCAAGCGCTATTTTTCTTTTTAAAAGGGCCCAAGGTTACTTTGCAAATAAAATAAGTTAAACTAAATTAATTTTATTAACTGGTCGATTGAATTAAAAGTGCAAATTTTGTAGTTAATATTAACATGTAATTTGGTGAATTGAAAAGAAGATTACTTAAAAATTTTTAAAGTATGAACATGTCCCTCCAATGACCTATTTGCAAAATTAAAAGTAAACTTTTTTTATGTTTTTCCAGTAAAACAATAAAAAATTAAAGATTAAAATTTTATATGGAAATATTTAAAAAAATCAATTAAAATGTATTTATATAAATAAGAAAATGGTATTTTAGTTGTTATTTTAAAATAAAGAAGTAGAATTACAACCCCTTTCTTCTCCAACAAGGCACGCTACCCTTGAAAAATGAAAAGGGTGATGACGAGTCTAGATCGGATGGCGTTCAACCATCGGTTATTAAGAAATAGGGGAGGAGTTAATGCTTATGTATCAATGTTGTTCTTGAGATTTTGTGGGCCCTAAGCAAAATAAAATTTTGAGAGAAATACCATATGCAATCTTTGCTTGCAAAAGAGGTAGGGTAAGGTGTGCATGTGCATTAAATGTTGCATGGAATTAATACTAGAGGTTGGTAATCCATGATTTTTTTAAAAAGAAGAGTTCAAATAATCTATTACATATAAGCTGGGTTCTCCCAGCTTTAGTCCATGTAGTGACAGGTGGATAGGCCGATTTGCATTCT
Organism: Ottelia alismoides; assembly: GCA_037367405.1. NCBI lineage: Eukaryota > Viridiplantae > Streptophyta > Magnoliopsida > Alismatales > Hydrocharitaceae > Ottelia > Ottelia alismoides. The sequence continues at coordinate 1,631,187 of JAZKJV010000022.1, forward strand.
TTGCTCCTCTTTTCTTAGACGGGACTCCTTTTCCCTCCTCCCTCTGTCCACGTGATCTTTCTCGCTGCATTATATATATATATATATATATATATATATATATATATCTCTCCCTCCTTACGTTTCTCCCAAGATCTCTCTCAGTACGTCTCTCTCCCATCATCTCTTTCTCTCACTGCGCTCCGTGTCGCTCTAGCACTAATCCCCTTTGCTGGTGAAATCCGACCGCCATCCTCCCTCTCCGCCCAAAACCGCCAAAGCCGACGATGATGGAGGAGCCGGCGGAGATGCCATCCAGTGCGCGAAGGATCAATGAGATCTTCCGGACTTCTCCTGCTTCCCACAACGCCTCTTAATTTTTGGCCAAATCGTAGCAGGATTTGTAAGTTATGGTATCCTATGCATGAAGAAATATCCACCCATTATCTTTAATCTCTAACCTCTGTAGCATGTGCTTATCGTTCAGCTCCAATCCCTTATTTGCAGGTTCATTGCAGCAACATCAACGAAGCCAGTAATCATCGCTGGATCCCAGGAATCGATCAGCAGTGTCTCTCGATTAGGAGCGAGAATCACGAACACGAGACCAGTTGAAGATTTCATCCTCTACCTCGGCCATCTCATGAAGTGCTTTGTAGATGTATTCAACCATCGTTCCTCGGGAAAGACCCCACCACTAGGGACCAGTGTCATTGTCTTGCAGCTAACTTGGTCGTGTGTCGACCGGGATCACTCTTCACTGGAGCACCTCGGATCTTCACGGCAATAGAATGATGAAAGAGGCCCAAGCTCTGGGGAGAAGCACTACAGTCTTCGTCTCATTGTTCCAAAGCTTGATTGCCACCATCTACATGGCAAGGAAAGGTTCGAAACACCTTGGCCTGACGAGGTTTGTCGGTAAAGCATGATGTCGGCCATCGCTCGGATGAAGGATGAACTCCGGTAGATATGTCTACTGCTGAAGCTATGCATATCCTCCTGAAGATTGGCGGAGGAGGTGCTTTGATGTGAAGCTCGATGGAGGTGGATTTGCGCGTGCAACTATTTGAGGGATTAGCTTGATGATGCTCAAATGTTTTGCAAGAAGTCGCTCTCGACTATGACCTTCCCCTGATTTACACCTTCTTCTTTAGTGCAATTGCATGTATACGAGGAGCAGGGCTCTAAAGATGACCCTGCAATGATGTGACTCCCAGCAAGGGTACTAAGAAGATGTGTTTCGACTATCTCTTCGTTAATCATCCTTGCCGAATCTTAGAGTAGGATCTCCACCGGTGACCTGCACTTGAGTTCGAACAGCTCGAGCTAGGTGCTCTGTTGCAGTGTTTTACACAAGAATAGAAAGGATGGACGGTGTTCATGCTAGGATAGATGAAGATCAAGCTCGAGCTACAATATGTGACTGGAGGTGGTAGATCTGTAGGGGAAAGAAGTGAAAGGTGAGGGGGATCTAAAGTGGTGAGGAAATCGAGAGTCGGTTTGGGTTCTATTAGATGATGAACAGAGAAGAAGCTTGGGGAAGAATGAAGCAGAGAATAAAAATTTCCTTATAATTCAAATTTATTTTTTGAAGTTCGTCTAAACGAGACTGCATCATGTCCTACCTGATTCTACCTCTGTGTCTGTATTTGTCCGCCGCGAAGCGCGGATGTACCCACTAGTGAGCCCCTAAAGTTGATGGTTATGTACCATTGCACCACAAGATGCACCATCGCACAACTGGGGTGGAGCGAGGGCGGCACGTCATAGAAGCCGATGAAGGGTCAAGATCTTGGAGGGCCGAACTACATCAAAAATCATATAATGTGACTGCAAGGTAGAGGGCCTTGTTTTCATTGCATAATGCACCCGCAAGGTGGAAAAGACAGACAACATAAGGGTACGGAGCAGCGACGCCAATGCGAGCCACCATGAGAAGGACGGTGGGATCTTGTGCATGAGAAGAAAGAGGTTCTTTGCCCCGGTGGAAGCGGAGGTGGAGCCATCACGAGATACATCAGCACACGATGAGGACTCGCATGGAGTAACAGTGCTGGCAAGTACTGGTTGATGGCAGATTGCTCCATCGTACTTTCCTGGAGAGGTGAAGGAGGAGAATAGCAGGAGAAGGTTCATCAACGAGTTGTGGGTCAAGGAAACCTTATGGCATGCGAGCGATGGATCCACTGTAAGGAGACAACAGAGAGAAGAGTGCATCCAATGGTGGTAGGTGGTGACATCGAGGGGGTGCAGGTGCTACTTCCTCAGGTGATGTTTAGGTAGAAGATGAATATGACAGTGCAGTCTGGGGTGTGCATCTTTTATCCTCTTGACTTGTGCATGCACCTCTATCCCTCTCTGCATGGTGCCCTTCTTCCCCATTGAACCTTCGTCCAACCCCAGGTACACCTTTTTCCCTCTCAGCGGAAGGTAGCACTGACCCTACTTTGGATACATGTGACATGTCTTGGTATATTCACTACAAGAAAAAATGAGTGTGGCCACGGAATGTGCCTACGAAAACTTGTGCCCACGATTATTCCGTGGCCAACAGTTTCTCGTAGCCACAAATCCACAATCAGTGGCCAAAGTTTTCATATAAGAGTTGTGGCTACGATAAGTTCTGTGGTCACTTGTAGTGGCAACGGCATATTCGTGACTATAGAACTCTCGCGATAAGACTTGTAGCTACGGCTATTGGCCACGACGTTTCGTGGCCAGAGCTCAATTCTGTGGCCACAAAGCCCATATCCTTGGGAATAGTTTCGTAGCCCACAATTTTGTGTGTGTTAGTCGGTGGTGAGTCACTAACTTTGGGCATGTAGACTTTAATGGTAGATGGTTGTTGTTGGAGTGTTGCATGATGCTTTGATTCCTGTTTACTCTCTTCTTGACTAGTCTATTTTGTGCCCGAACAAGTGAAGAAAGTGTCACCTTTTGATAGTAGAGGGGTCGTCATAATCATCCCCCTACCCTCTCGCACCTCTCACCTTTGATCGTAATGTCATCTAATTTGGATTCTAAGTCTTATACCATTCTCCCTACCCATTTTGAAGGGAGACGGGAGTTGCTCAATCCTTCATGACTGTTGCGGCTCTCGAAGTCTTCCTTCTTGCTTGATATTTGCATATCTCTTGCAGGTATAGTCAAGGTTTAGGTAAGAGCTCTTGCTGTTATAGTTGCCAGAAGCATACTAGTTGATATGCATTCATATTCACTTTTTGTGGTATTGTTTTTCTTTTTGGTTTTTGCTCAATATTTGAGTGACAATTTTCTTAGTTTCAATTGCTTTTCGTTTGATAGCTATCGTGACGCTCATTAGCTTGTAATAAGTGCCGCTACGCTCGTTTTTGTTGTTAATTATTGTCGAGTTATGTCCACCGTTATTCTTATGTTTGTGCTTGCTTTCATTATTTATTGTCGGATGAAGTCACGTATCTTGAGCTAAGCTACTAGTGTGTTTATGTTGCCTTCTTCACGTTATCTAATTGCATTGTAATCACGCCATTCATGTCAATGGGTATTATTATGAGGGAATGGATGTTAGGCTATAACACTCCCACTTCGATAGGTATTGGGCTTCCCATTTATATTGTCAAGGGTGTTATTATCAATATGTTTCATGTTGTTAATGTTTTAGATGTTAGCCAATGTGGTGTCTGTTCCAAGTCTTGAGTTATGTTTTTCTCCTAAACTTTGATATCTGCTGGCATATGTATTAACAAAATTGTTCATGTAAACGACCAAGTGTGATTCTTATTACGTCTGTTTTGATAATTATTGTGTTCTAATTTTCCTAATTTGTGTGCTCCTAATTCCTTCCAATGAGACATTTGTTGATGTTTTTGTTGAGATGATGTTTTAGTTAGATCTTTTTACTGAGATGAGCGGATAAATGATAATAAGTATACAAGATAATTTGAAAAGAATGGGTCAGTAACTATGAAATTTCCTTGATGTATATCACATTCTATATCTATAGTGTTGTTTTGACTTTATGTTTTTTTTTCTCAATACATTAATGGTTTGTTTGGCTTCAATTACTTCCCATTTGATAGCCATTTGTGACACTCATGAGCTTACAATGATTGTTGCTAGTCTCATGCCTATTGCCACTTTGCTTTAGAGTGTTGTCCACTATTGTTACTCATGTTTGTGCTTGCTTCCACTATTGTTGTTGAATGAAGTCGCATATCTTGAGCTAAGTTATTGGTATATTTATGTTGTCTTCTTCATGTTATCTTATGTGATTGCATTCCAATCATGTAATTCATGTGAATGAATATTATTTTTGGGGAGGGATGTTAGGCCACAACTGCTCTCACTTTGATAGCAATTGGGGCTGCCAATTTCTATTGTTAGGTGTGCTACTACTATCATGGTTCATGTTGCTAATGTTTTTCATGTTAGCTAATGTCGCATATGATGCAAGCCTTAATTTATGATTTTTGCTTCTGAACTATGATATCTGCATGCATATTAAAGAAATTATTCATGTAAATGATCACGTGTGATTCTTATTACAAAGTCTATTTTGGCAACCATTATGTTCTAATTTCCCTAATTTGTGTGCTCCTAATTCCTGCTAATGAGATACTTTTTGTTGTTTTTAATTAGATATTTGAAATCCAGATGGGGTAGAAGGAAAAGTCTGTGGGTTGTCAGTCATCGATCGGTTCTTTTATTCATGAAAATGAAGTATAATGACTTTTGTAAAAAGTGAGAAACTAAGTTTCCATAGGAGATACTTGTAGGACTAGCACTTCATAAATAGGCTTATACAAAGACTTTTACCTACATTTGTTGCATGTTGCATCAGAATACTAGAACTGTGTGTCCTTAGGAAACTTGTGGTGAAAACTTCCTCAAATTGGAAAGCACAACTCCTATCAGATATATGGACCCTAAATAATGTATAACCAAATATTTTGATACAACTAACTTTTTTAAACTTCAATCATCACTCATTTTACTAGAAAATGATAATTTCTTTGAGGTAGTAATATTAGTACTGAGATTTATGTTAGTCATGCACGTTTATAACAATTTGTAATAATTGAATCTACATTTTATGCTAGGAGTAATTGGCGGTCACCTGCATGTTATGCTAGGGAAGCGACATGAATGTTTCATGCTAGTAGTAATAGGCGATGAGCTATTTTTTGTGTTTTTATGTTGTCTACTTAGTTGTTTTCACCTAAGTAGATACTTCTTGTTGAATGTGATATGAATGATGTTGACCTTACGTTGGGTAACTTTCATCTCCTTTGTTATATTACCCATGAGCAGAACTAGGATTTATCAAATATGGGCCAAATATACATATAATATGTACAATCAAAATTGAAAATTAATATAATTATTATTTTTCAAACGATATTTTTAGATAGAGTTATTATTTCTCAATGGTGATTTTGAGAACGTTAAACTTATAATTTTGATACAAACGTATAGGGATGCAAATGGATATTGATATAGCCGTATCATATCGGCAACCTTATCCATTTTATACAGTTTTGAAATTTGTATATGTATCCATTTGAAAATAGATATGAATAATGATATTTGCTTTAAGTACAATATTGTAGAATTTTTTAAATTATACATAACAAAATTCTATACATTTTTCATTATAGTTGATACAATTGTTATGAAATAATTAAGTTTAATATATTTATATTATGTGTAAATTTATTTGTATCTGTTTTCAAGGATATGTTGGTATCTGTTTTCAGGGATATGACAGTATAAATAATTTTCATGATCTGTATTAGCATTTGTATACATATAAAAATGGATAAGGGTATGATGATAACTTTATCTTGATCTGTGGTAGACCATTTGCAACCCTACATACCCATAGTCATACAAATCCATTGTTAGATTGGAATTGTTAATAAAGTTATTATTTCATATAATGATTTTTAAATACACCTATCATTTAACATATTAAAGTCCATCCTTATAGCTCAAACTTCATTTCCTATCCAATTATACATAAAATTATAATTTCATAAAGTTAATGAGTAATTCTAAAATAAAATCAATATAATTAATCTTAAATACCAAGTTCCAGTTTTCAAGAGGGGCCATGTTGAACAATTCAATTTTAAATAATATGTAAAGTGAAATAAGAATATGTGAATAATAACATAATGCACATTTATGACCTGAAATCTTGGTTATCTTGTTGCTTCAGCAATATGCCCTATTCATTAAGAACTTTGGTAAATATTGTATTCTAATTTCCCTACTAAGTGTGGTCCTGACTGAGTGATAGGTGGTTAATCATTGTAGTATGCTATGACATCTGATCTATCATTGTACATATTTTTTTTGTTTTTATGCTATCTACATAGTTGATTTCACCTGAGTAGTTGCTTATTGCTGAATGTGCTGAAAATGCTGCTGATTGTCAGATGGTAACTTTCCTCTCCTTTATTTTGTTACATGAAGTAGCCTTTTAGCCAAATAGCCTTCTGTTTTGCTTATGTAATGCACATTTATATTCCGATTTCTTGGATATCTCTCTACTTCTCCCATATATACCCGCTTTATTGCAATAAGTAATTGCAAATTACACATGTATAGGAAGACAGCTATCATGGGTAGTTGGTTGACGGGTATTGTTATGGAGGAGCTCATTCATTGATAGAATGAAGCCATTTTAACTTAGTTGTGCAAGAATTAATATAGACTTGATAATTGTCTATCTACATTTATCTTATATTATTTTAACTGCCACACACACTGTTCCATGGGTAGTTGGCTGTTAGCTTATTTAACCCGATTCGCAAGAATGCTCCCATCCATATATATTAGGGATAATTACACCCATAACCCTGAGTAATTTCGCAATAACAATCATAACCCCGTATACTTGTGAATTACAGAACAAACCCCAAATAATTTCTCCATCTTACACCCATAACCTCCGTTAGTTTTTCTCTTAACCCAATCATATCATTGGGTTAATATAACTCATCATCTATCTCACTGCTTTTAAAAAAATAAAAAAAATAAAAAGTAGCATCTTCCATTAGGAGGCGGTGGTGGCGGATGTCGGGTTGCAGGCACAGGATCGGCTTCCACCTGGGGGTGGGGAAGGAGGTCGGCGCAGCCCAGAAATGGCCAGGATCGGCTTCCGGCCTGGGCCTGGGTTGGAGGGTGGTCGAGAGTGGGCGGGGGCTCGGAGGAGGGGCCCGGGTTGCTGGGGGAGGGGGTCGGTGGAGGGACAGGGGCTGCGGGCGGTGGATCCACGGGCGGGCTCGTCCTCGCCGCGTTGGAGGCATGGTGTTCATGTCCCTTCCTTGCGCGTGGGCTCGTCCTCGCCGCATTGGAGGGAGTACGGGTCAATGCGGTATGGGGGTGCGCGGCAGGGGGATGAGTGTGCGCACGGTGGAGACGGCGAGGGGGAGGCTCGAACTAGGGGGAAGGGGAGGGAACTAGGGGGAAGGGGTGATGGGTTTGCGTAAAGACAGGGCGAGGGAGGGGGGTTCACGGTGTTGGGAGATGAGCTTTGGCAGGAGGGTGTGTCTTCCACGATTGCGGTTGCAGAGGAGGTCGAGGGGAGGCCTCGGGCGGTTGCATCCAATCGGCAGGGGGATGCCTTGCGGGCAACAGGGAGGGGGAGGCTGCTTGCAGATAAGGTCGTCAGGGGGAAGCTTGCGGGGCTTGTAGAGGAGGTGGAAGAGGAGATGGCGACCGGGGGGGGGGGACCGGGGGCCTTGTGGAGGAGGTGGCGGGGGGCTTGCAACGGTGGTGGGGAGCCTGCAGAGGCGGGGTCCGGTGACCTTCCAGAAGGTAGAAGAAGATGGCAGTATTTGTAAATAAGAATGACTATTAAGGATTACTTTGTCTTTTTTTAACGGAAACCGTCACATATAACCGCATCTCAACGGAACATAACACAGGGTTATGTCATGTAAGAGTTAAGCATTACTCAGGATTTTCCGTGTAATTCGCGATTATGCAGGGTCATGATTGTTATTGCGAAATTACTCAGGGTTATGGGTGTAATTATCCCTATATATTATAGTTAGATACATATTCTTTATCCAATGTGCTATCCGTGCAAGCTATCGCAAAGTTGTACATTCTTTACATTTCTTTGTTATTTTCTTATGAATTACTCGATCATGACCACGCTCGAGGATGGCTACGAACTGTGGTAGTTGTGGTATGGCCTACCTCACATCGTTTGCCTAGGTGGACAAACCCAATGGATGAATGCACGATGCTGACGTTCAAGCGCAACTATGATATAGGTGATTGAGTCAGCGACACATTCATAACCCAAACATGGTATGTGACTCCACACATTTCAACATGCAAATGAGACAAGATCTAGAACCATGACTTGCAACTCATGTGAAGGAACATAAAGAGGGACTATAATGCCTTCATGAACCTCATGATGAAGAGTGGATGGGGTTGGGATGCAGTGACTCACACAATCGTAGCACGTGATTATAGTGCATGGGAAATAGTATGTCGCCTTTACCAAATCATGTGCATGGTTATTTCGTTACCAATCATTGCGCTAATGCTTCCTCATCCTCACATAGGTTGATAAACCATTTAGGAAGTATAGCAAGAAGAGTTTTCCTCACTATGAGTTGGTAGATAACATTTGCCTTCTCCTCCTCATACCTTGATCATTCACCATATTATTTCAGGAGACTCTTCAACCTAACAAGCTTTCGAGGAGGAGCTGGATAGTGAGATTGGTATGCAACCGATTGACCAACCTTGCAATGCTGGCGGGACACTAAACCGACCATTGTAGAGGTGTCATTGTCCATTCTTCTTCTATCATCTTCTGAAGGACAACATTAAACTATCTGATACACGATATCTAAAAGTAGAGGAGTCATTGCGCATTATTTTTTTAATTACCGGAGACCTAATGCCAAGAAATAGGATATTATGTGAGCATTTTTAGCATCAACACAACATTATTTCTAGAAATTTGAATAGTGTCCTCCTGCAGATCGTTTAATTGCGTGATGAGTTGATCTGCAAGCTCACCCGAATGGTGTCCTCCTGCAATGTAGGTGAGGTCATTAGGACCAACTATAACTTCAACCCCTATTTCAAGGTTAGCCTTATCTGATGTCTCTATGTGCATTGTCATTTTAATGGAAACTAAGATACATAACAATTACCTCCATATAGGATGTCATTGGTGCTATCGATGGTATGTATGTGCTGACGATATTCTTGCCTGCGTCCCTCAGAAGTTTCCTAGTCAACAATGAATCATTTTCCGAAATATCTTGGGATGTATAGACTTCGATTACAAGTTCATGTACATGGCAACATGATGGGAGGGGTCGGCAGATGACATGAAGGCCTCGAGGTGGGCCTTTTCATAGTGGTTTTCGAGTTCCACAGAAGTTTTTGGTTGACTGTGAGCATACGAACACCGATACCTTTCTTGCTCCATACCAAAGTGTCATGTGTCAACTTCTCAAATCCAGGGCACATAGTAATAGAGCCTATTCAACTCCCAAAGAGCTATACAACTACTGTCACTTTCATTGTGGCCTTACATGAAATGCACATCTAAAATAGTGAAGATATAGTTTAAAGCCAAATATCTGAATGACCCTATTGTAGCTTTACTAAACAGACAATGGTAGTCTTCGCATGCTATCATCAACAACTTCATTCGATGAATGCATGACGATGATCAGATCTTTTGACAACGATGCAACTGAACCTGAAAATGAATTCTTTGATAATGATGACAACGAAGATGATGTTCACGTTCGAGAAGAGTGCATCAGAGAAGGGGAGATACTAAGAGACCGTGTGACCTAGACACATGGAATGCATCCAATAATATCATCTAATTCCCTCTTCTTTACTGCTTGGCATAACTTTTTGAGTAGCCTAACTTTTCATCGAGTAGCGCAAGTTTTTCACTTCCATTGTTTTTCTTTTAATGTTATTATCTACTTTTACTCTCACTCGGCGAATCCAATTATTTCCTTTACTTGAAATTCGATATAAGAAGATGTAACGGCAAGCAGAGCAAAAAAATTAATAACGTATCATTTCAGCACTATATCACTTCAAGAAATTATTTTCATGCTTTCATTGCATTTTTTAATAAGCATTTTAATATAGCACGTGTGAAATGATCATTACGTATGTGAAAGTCAACGTTTACCTGATGATAGATACGTACAAGACAACGAACGTTTAGCTGATATATTTCATACATGCTTGGCATTCAGCAAAGATCACTATCGTGTAATTCTTTTTCTTTTAATTGCTTTTAATTTGTAAAATCCACATTTGAGGGCCCAACCGGGTTCGAACCGGTGACCTCTTGATCTGCAGTCAAATGCTCTACCACTGAGCTATGGACCCGGGGTGGTAATAAGTTAAGCAGTTCATTATCTTTATTGCAATATACTGCATTCCATTTTTTACTTTGAATACTGTCATGTGTGGAGGTCCGCAATTTGTATGTTCTATCAGAATGGGAAAATATTTGTGTTTGTAAGGACAGATAGGACACCATGTCGAACTTTGTTGCAAATCTTGCCATGTGGTATATCTCTTTTGATTGTAGCTCCATCCGAGTACTCATCCTCTGTTATGGTCACATGTTTATATCTCCTTTGCTTGCAGTTTCATTCGAGTTCTTATCTTTTGTTAGAGATTTTTCTGCAGAATTGTCCTCAAAATATACATGCTAAACAATTGGAAAGATACCTAAATTGAGGATGGCTCACCATATATATGGTGAGACCCCGTCTCATTTGAAGTTTCTCATATATATGTATGTATGTGTGTAGGAGACATTTCAAATGAGGTGAGATCTTTTCTGAAATTGTAAAGGCCACCGTGAATTTAATAAAAACTCTGTAACAGTTTTGTAAAACTAAAAAGTGCACATTGTAAAAAAATGAATTTTGTAAAATATAGCATCTAAATTTAAATTAACATTTCCATCCAATATAATAATATTTTCATAAATTTATTTCATTATACATGTTGTGTTAATATTTATTGTTATATATATGAACTAAGACATTGTAAAATAGAATGGAAAGATGCCTAAATTGAGGGTGGCTCACCATATATACGGTGAGACCCTGCCTCATTTGAAGTTTCTCCTATATATATGTATATGTGTGTGTGTAATATCTTTCAAATAGGACATGGTCCTTCCATCCATACGGAAGGCCAACTATACTATTCGTTGGATCTTTACAATATTTCCATCAACGCTTGATAAGAAAACTACCTTGCAAATCCAAAACTGCTTATCGCATGAGAGTCACCTCCTGTAAAATGGGATTTAGTTTTCTATATGCAACAGATCTCCGGATTTTATGCACAATATAATATAGCGACAATATGTTAATAAATCTGCTTTTTTTTATTTTCCTTAATAAATCTGTCGATTTGTGTGTGCTTTTGTATTCTGAAACATTAATTTTGTATAATACTTCCATTATTTTGTAAATCAATTTGATTGAATTTAACATAAATCTGTGATCCTCCAGTGATATTTTTTCCTTTATAGACATCCCTCAAATTTAAGGATTTTTTGTTATCATTCCTTTAAAAACAACGGCAGGACTAATTTCTTTTGTATTTCATAATATTAATGTATATCATCTACGTACTACATTTGTATCTTAAAATATTGTTTTGTAAAATACACAAGTCTAATTATAAATCAAATCCTCCCATTTCAATCATCTTTTCTACCCTCTCGTATCGAAATTATCTTTTTTAACATTTCATCATACTCTTAGATGGAAATTTCTTCACTAGATCTCCTATAAATCTAGGAACTAATAGTTAAAACCTTTCCTTAAAAATATCAACTGATGAATACAGAAATATCTTGTTTTGTACAATCTCTTACTAATATCTCATAATCATGTCTCGTTTTTGTATTTTAAATTTTGTATTTGTAAAATACATACATTTTTTGTGCACAAAAATCCAAATTCTTCGCTCATTGAGTCATATTCTCATTTTCAAAATTTTCTTATTGGACATCCCTTAAATTCAAATTCAGGAATTGATGGTTATTGCTAATCCGATTTTGTATAACATGGTGGTTTTAATCACATCCTTGAAAGTCAATCTAATGGTTAGAATGTTTGATCTTCTTAGGAATGGAAGCACCATGTCTCATTTGAAAATCCCTCCCCCCTCCTCTCTCTCTCTATGTATGTGTGTGTGTGTGTATTTATTTATTTATATATTTATATATGGGGTTGATGGGGCTGCTCCGCCCCATTTTTGGGCAATTTTTTTATTTTTTTGAAAAATGTTGTCATGTATATTCATCCCTATACCCCTCCTATATGCCATTCGAATTTCGTCAGAAACAGAGACTCCTACGGCCTCCATCCAGACAAGGTCGATTTTAAAAATCATGCGATCGTTAAAAAATGATGTCTGGATGAAGGCCGTAGGAGTCTTTGTTTCTGACGAAATTCGAGTGACATATAGGAGGGATATAGGGACGAATATACATGGTGATATTTTCCCAAAAAATTAAAAAAAATTCAAAAAATGGGGTGGAGGCAGCCATGTTGGCTACCCCTAGGGGGCAACCCCATTTTTCCATATATACATACATACATACATATATATGTATGTATGTATGTATGTATGGGAAAATGGAGTATGCTCCCTGGTTGTAGCCAACTTACATGCTCCCACTCTTTTTCTTCTGTTTTATTTTTCTGAAATGAAACCTATTGGAATTTAGATCACAATATGTCACCATGGTGTCATTCAAAATTCTACTTAATTCGAGACTTCTATCCCCTCCATCAAGATTGTCAAATTTTAACGGTCTCAGAATTGCTGAAATTGACCCCCTTCAGATGGAGGGTATACGAGTCTTTGTTTCTGACGAAATTGGAATGACATGTTAGGGGGATATAGTGATGAATATACATATTTTTTATTTCCAAAAAAAATAAAAAAAATAGAGGAAAAATAAGGGTGGGAGTAGCCAATTGGCTACTCCCAGGGAGTAGCCTCATTTAACCCATACATACATACATACATATATATATATATAGGGCTTATCCAATGAGCCCTGTGCCCATTAACGTTTCAATGAGCACCTATTCTGGGCCATACACGTGTATTAGTAATAATTATATTTCTAATTATAGGCTACCATGTATTTAAAAAATCCTATATTTCCTATTATACAACGCCCTTAAAAATTGGAAGACGGTTTTGGAAAGAAACGATTCAAATAAATGATTCCACATGGACAATTAAGGATCCAAACGAATAAATATAATTCGGTCAAGTAAATGCTTATTGTGAGATCAGTAATATCAAGACAATGATCAGTAATTTACATCCAAATAGTTACATTGTACAGAATTTAGTAATATGTATAAAATGGTCAAGTAAATGTGTGTTGTGAGATCAGTAATAACATAACAAATGGTTAGTAATACCATTGTCGATGTAATGTGCATTGCATTAACAAATAGTTACTTTCTTAATTGAGCAATGCCCGTGACTTACTGACCATTACTTTGTTATTACTAATCTCATAGTAGCTATTACTTGAGAATCATACACATTACTGAACATGTGATATAAGACATGGATATATACATTACTGAACGCAAACAATAATTTACTTGATAACTGTATATATATTACTTGAGTATCATCTCTAATTACTGAATTCTGTTCAAAGTAACAAAACTTATGGAAATTACTGACCATTTGCTATGGTTTTACTGACTTCACAACAAGCACTTACTTGTCCATTGTGTATATATTACTAAAATCTGCACCATGTAATAAAACGAATGTATTACTGACCGTTGTTTGGATATTACTGACATCACAACAAGCACTTACTTGTCCATTGTGTATATATTACTGAATTCTGCACCATGTAATACAATGAATGTAAATTACTGACCGTTGTTTTGGATATTACTGATCTCGCAACAACTGTTTACTTAACTATTATATATATATATATATTACTGACATTAGCATTTGGATCTCGATTTTCTGCAAGAAATCATCGATTCAAATGTTTTCTTTCCAAAACGATCTTCCTATTTTTTAGTACGCGATATAATTGGAATACCACTTATTATTAAATCGCTTTGCATATTAATCTCCTTCCAAAAACAACATCCTTCGAAATAGGTAACCACTCAATTGGTAATACACGTGTGTGACCAACAAATGGTGCGCATCGAAATGCTAATGAGCCCTGTGCGCATTGGATAAAAATCCTATGTGTGTGTGTGTGTGTGTCTATAGGGTTAATGGGGTTGCCCCCATGGGGGAGCTAGCTTGGCTCCCCCGCCCCATTTCGTCCGGGCTTTTTTATTTTTTTTTCGAAATTTCTTCTGTGGATTTTCATCAATATATCCCTATATTATGTCATTCAAATTTCATGCGAAACAGAGACCCCTATGGCCTCCATTCAAAAGGGTCATTTTTACCAATTCTGTTACCGTTAAAAAATGACTGTCTGGATGGAGGCCGTACGAGTCTCTGTTTCGCACGAAATGTTAATAGCATAATATAGGGATATAGTGATGAATATTCACGGAAGAAATTTTCAAAAAAAAATAAAAAAAATCGGACGAAATAGCGCAGAGGGAGCCAAGTTAGCTCCCCCCAGGGGGCAGCCCCATTTAACCCATATATGTGTGTGTGGGGGGGGGGTGTGGATGAACGAAGAACATGCGGTATGAACTACGTTAATGCGAGAATATTTACCTCCCATTATTATTTATATAGTTGCTTTTTAAAGGAAATATCAGAGAGAAATACATTAAACCGTAAGAATGGGTTCAATTCTTCCCATAGGACCCATTCGGTAGGGCCCTGTTTGGTTGGAGAATAGGCCCCGAATAAGGGGCCAATTCTCCTCCCGACACGGTTTCCAGTGGTACGACTATTCCCCATTATTCCATCTTATTTCACTCTTATTCCTATCTTTATCCCACCTTATCTACCTTTATTTCACCTTATTCTCCTTATTCTTATCCTCCAACCGAACGGAGAATAGACCCTTATTCTCCTTATTCTCCATCCTTATTCCTGCTTATTCTCCTACCGAATGGGCCCTTAGGAGAAGTACGAGAAATAAGGGGGTGAGATAAGGCGGAATAAGATGTTTCTGTTCGGTTGGAAGGATATGCATAAGGGAGAATAAGGAAGAATAAGAATAGTAAGTCCCCTCCTATTCACAGTTATGTTGGTACATTAAGAAGAAGGAATAGTTTATGTAAGTTAGTTAAATATGTTGGTTGATGAATAACCAGAGTAAGTCTGATGCATTATTAATAGGGATGCAAACGGATATGGATATCATATCCGCTTTTAAGCGTACATGGATATGAATTTTTTGATTTCGGCGGATACAAGTACCGATATGGATATGAGTTTTTTTGCGGATATGGATATTGTTTTCATTTTTTTTGAGATATTGACATGGTTACATATTTTTTATGGATACTGATAAGAGTATCCATATTACTGAATCTGTGTGTATATTTATATACATACATCATATTTTGTGTGTATCTCAAAATATGTTACATGATTGCTTCTAATATATTGCATTTGAGTTATTTTCAAATGTGGGAAGAAAACATAGATCTCTATAATCATTTATTATACAAGTTATTAAATTCAGTATAATACTATATTTTATTTTATTGTATTTGTAGTTTATTAACTTTGATTTAATTAGATATATTTTCAACTTTACAAACATAATCCTACAGAATGCAATCATTAGAGAACACCTATTATACATAGGATAATCCATTTTCATTTGTTAAATATCCATATCTGAATCATGATTATTTTTTTCCAAATTTGTATTATATTTAAGGATATGATTTGCATTTTTCAATATCCGCAATGTATTCGTATATGTATATGTATCCAGATTTTAAATGAACCCACACTGCACGATGAATTTCATATTAACGATTAATTTCGATACACATATATATCACCGTGAACCACACAGAGCTATGTTCTTTACAAACCCAGAAAGGAATATGATGGGATAATCTTTCTCTTCATAAAGTCCAAAAAAGGAGGTGGAATAAGGGAAGAAGGGAATAAAGGAAGGAGAATAAGAGTGTGTACTAAGGGTGTGGATAAGGTGGGAGCAGTCAACAAGACGTGACGTAGGAGGGGAGGTTCATTGGATAAACCTTACACATGCCACAATTCATGTACAAATGTTTATACTTTTGCACTTATTATTGCTTTTAAAATGCTTTATTAAGTTCTCTTTGAAATTTTTTTCAAGAAGAGATGATAAAAAGCACAACTGTTAGTACCGTAAATAGTACTTTTGCGAGTTAGACACCTCTTACTCCTGATGTTGCGTTCCTCCAAGCAAAGGTCTAAATGTTGATATTGATATTGACATCCATACCTATATAATGTCGATATGATTTTGGTAATATCAACAATATACGCTGAAATATCGCTCATATAAATGCCCATTTTATTAAGGAATGACTCAAAAAGGTACCCATATCATCATATTGGTATCAATATCGGGCCTTTGGAAATGCGGTATATTGAACATGTGTGTCCGTCCCCCGACTCGAAGGAGGGGACAATCGTGTCTCTTATGTGTGATCGTTCCCTCTGACCAAATAGACAGTCGTTACATGTTCTGTACTTTCTTACAATGGGTAGGGATTAATACATATTATACACATACACACATACATACAGAGGGATGATCTTATGAGAGCTAATAATTGTGAGAATGTGAGTCTGGACCATTAGATTCTGCTCATCTCTTTCCTCCTCCCATCAATCAACAGAATCTAATGGTCCAGACTCACTTCTCTCACGCTCTCACGGGTTTTGGCTCTCACGGATCATCTCTCTGCATGCACATGCACATGCACATGCACACATATCGGATTAAGACCCTGCCTTAGGTGGTGTAGGGAGCACCCTGCACCCGCCTTCTCGACCATGTGATCGGAAACACAATCGACGATAGGCGCACAATCTCCCAACCCGCATCCCCCACTCTCGTGAAACCTCTCCCCGCACCTGCCTCCGCGAAACCTACCTCCCCGCACTGGCCCCTCGCCCCTCCCGACCCCGCACCGGCCTCTAGCCCCACCCAACCCCCTCTCTCGTGAAATCTCTCCCTGCACCGGCCCCTTGGCCCACCCGACCCCCTCTCTCGCCTCCTCCCAAACCCCATCGCCTCCTCCTGCCGTAGCCCTAGCCTCCTCCCAAACCGCCACGCCTCCTCCCAATCGCCGGTGAGCCTCCTCTCGTATGCAACCCTAGCCTCCTTCCAAACCCCATCGCCTCGCACAAGCCTCCCAATTGCCTGGTGCTCTCCCTCTGCAGCACAAGCCTCCTACAACGTGCTCCTCCTTCCCGTTGCCCCTGTCCTCCTCCCAGATTTGGTACTGCCGTACGTATCTCTTGTTTTTTTTCTTTTTGTACAGATTTGTGTTATTGATCAGTTTACCCTCTTACTGCAGTCTCTGTAGAATTATTGTGATATGCTTTAATCGATTTGTGCATCACCTCCTCTAGTATCATAATGATTACATGCTCTTCTCTGAAATGCTGAGACCTGTGAACATTTTTATTTTTAATTTTTGATAAGGCTCGTTAAGGCTTCATGTAGGCCTGAGAGATTATCATGTAGAACATATGTAGAACATTGTAATGTTCATGTAAAAAAATGTTTGATTATTATATAAGGCATTCTACAATATGAGTGAATGTGTCTCATCTGGGTCATCGTGAAAGCCACCTTTTGATGTGAATTGTTATTGTGGATTGAAAGCACTAACATATGTCTAAAAAAGATGTAAGTAAGGGTAGAAATTTTTTACAATGTCCAAAATAGAAGGTATATATTTATGTTTCAACAGATTTAATATAAAAAATATATTGTGGACATCGTTGTCTGATTTGATATTTTTTCGTGCAGGAATGAGGTTCATGTAATTTTTTTATTTGGGTTGACGATGTCAATCACAACACCATAGAGCTAAAGTATTAGATAAATGCATTTAAAGATGGTGTCGAGAAGCAGATGGATGAAACAAATAAGAAACTGTATAAGATGGAGACACGGATGGACAAAGGATGGGAGCAATGGATAGAATGGAGAAGCGCCTCACTACAATTGAGAATCAATTTTTTTGTTAAAACCTTGTAATTGCGATTGCAATATTAGTTGTGATTATCTTAGTTATGTGACTATTACCAACTTAACTAGTTATTTTAGAGTTCCAAGTTGTATGTTATGTTTTATCACTTTTGGATTCATGGCTATTGTAACTTTGTTTCCTGGTTGTTTTCTTAATATATGTTGGGATATGGGGATATGCTCTCCTCTGATGCAAAGTGGCACCAGATATCTTCAGGATTCTGAAGAATAGTAGTCACAAGGGAGAGATTTTGATATTCTGTTCAGCCAATATGGATCCTAACAGAACGTTGGCATTGATCAATATGTAACTTTTTGAATTGCAAGCTATCAAATTTTTTTTTTGAATTGCATCAAACAGAACGTTGGCATTGGTCAACCTCCACATGAATAACTTGATCTTAGGAGATGGTTTCTTTGAAAGCCAGATGTTTGCACAAGGAGATAGATATATGGTGCATGGAAATCCCATATTTTTCTTTCTTGCAATCGAAATTTCGGCCATAGGCTATTCTGTTTCATGAGGGATCTCCAAATCAACCTCAACATAAGAGCAAGATTCGTTTGGATGGATATTTTAATTCCAACCTCCCAAAGATGTTTTGGAGGTACTATGTCCTTCCATGATGTAAAATAGTGGTGCCAATTATTCAGCTGAAATGTCCACCCAAAATTTCTCATTGTACCATCCAATACCTTGCACGTTTTCTCTTGGATTCGAGTAGTCGCCATTTGGTTAAAAAAACTTTTATTCTCACATTTGTTACCAGAAGTGTTGGGATTAGAACTAAATTATTAGGATTAGGAATCCTGACGGGATTGGACTCATAATTATAATATTAGTTGAGTTGTATTCTATTTAGAGTCTTATTGGGAATAGGATTATGGGATTGTATTTGGGCTATATAAAGAGGGGGGTGGAGGTAGGGTTGGGCATTGGGCCGGGTCGGGTCGGGTTTGAGTTGGCCTGGCCCAAGCCCATTTAAGTATATGTGCTAATGGGTCGGGCCTAGGCCCATTTTATTTTCAAAAATTAGGCCCAAACCCAAATCTGGTCCAAACAAAATGGATCGGGTTCGGGTCGGACCGGCCCAAGTTAACACCTATGTATATCAATATCATGTCTTCCATTCTTCTTGCATTTGTGTGGTTGTTTCTTATGCATGTGTGCATGTTTCAAACTATAAGCATGCTAACTAATTTGTGATTTTAACATTAGTTGTATGTTGGAAATAGAAATGTGGCAAAAAATATGGCGACTTAAACCACCATTCAATTCACCACTACATGTTCTATTGTAGATGTGGGGACTATGACCCAATACAGATTTGTTACTTACAGTTGTACATGCTCTAACACTTGAGGATACAGATTTCGTTCTTTCATATTAGTGTAATAATCTTGTATATTAATGTAATAATATCCTCAATCCACGTTAATGGATATGATTATTAATGTGTCTAAGTATTTATTCTACACTCGAATAAGGATATTAAAGTTAGAACATGGTATTTGAAATGAACATGAATATAATTGATATAATTATACCGTGCTAGATATGAATATACTTGCTTTAGAATGGGTCGGGCTATCGGGCTAACAGGTTTGGGCCTTCTCAGGCTCAAACCCGGCCTGATAATCAATATGGGCTCATTTTAGGGCCCATGGCCTGCCCACTAAATTTCGAGTTCGGGTTCGGGTCGGGTTATACGGGTGATGAATCTCGTATTCATCATTCTAAAAACTCTCTATTAAAACCCCTGTCTTAACTAATCCAATAAAATCACCTTTAATTCTTTGATTTTATCATGTACTATATTGTGTATAATTAACCCTTAATTATTTGTATTTAATTGCCCTTATTTTTCTGTAATTATTTTATCACTCAAAAACCACTAAAAATTAGGTAGATAACTTGTCTATAAATCACTGACCCTTAAAAAGATAAAAAATACAAAAAGATCTCAAAACCGCAAACTTGGTGTTTTTATCCCCTTAAAAATACCCCCCCAAAAAATAGCTTTTGTACAGATGACCTCTTTTGGCTTTTTGACCAACATGAAAGTTGTAGATCTCAGCGAGATGAGCAACTTTTATGTTTTAACTTTTTCCAAATTCAGCCTCTAACTATTTCTTTTCTAATTTTCTTTATATTTATTTTTTTGAATTAATCTGATTGGGCCACGTGGCACCCTCTGGGCCGCCCACGTGGCCAGCTCCTCCTCGCACCACCCGGCGGCCTCCTGGGCCGTTGGATCCTTTCAAACCCGCTTCCATCTCACCCGTCCATCTTCCGCCCATTTCCAGCCATCCGATCTGACTCCAGATCTAATCTCAGCCGCTACCTTCCGCCTAATCCATAGCCGCCCGATCCCACGCCCATCCTACGGTGGCCAATGCTCCACGTCACTCCTCCAATCTCCACCGGACGATCTTCTCCAACTCTTCATCCAGACCGTTCTTTAGCGCCTCGCATCCAGCCGTACGATCAGATCTAATGATCTCATTCGCGCCTCAATCCCAGCCGTTGGATCCCTTGATCCAACGGCTGTAGCTCATCGTCAACCTCCGTGTAACCCCCCTCCCACCAGCCATTTTATCTCACGACCTCCGCTCCCCCTTCCTTTTTTGGCCGACGCTCAAGCCACTCCTCCACCACCTAACGGCCGTTCCACGTAGCCCATTCATCCGCCTCCCTCGCACCACCACCATCAATCACTGCCTTCACTCCCATGCCATTAAAACCTCCCATCAAAACCGTCCCTCCATCACGTAACCTCCGACCACCACCTGCAATAAAACACCTCCTCCGTCATCCAGTCACGGGGTCCACCATTATTGGGTTATGCCCTAGTCTCCTCCGCCCCTCCGGTGACAGCGGAGGGGCAGAACGTCGAGGCAAAGACGGGTCTAGCTCGGTGTTGACCTACGGCGATTCTTCGCCGTGTCTTGGTGATTCCAGTCACCATTTGAGTCCGTTGGCTGGCTGACCATCTGGGCGACGACCGGAGGCTTTCAAAGAGCCTTATCACAAGCTCATCCTCCGCCAGGGTTCCCCTCCCCGATGAGGTTCCTTTGCCTCCTTCTTTTTTGTTCTTTTTCTCCCAATTTTTATACCACCTACAGCCACTTCCACCCCCATCTGATCCATCTACTTGTTCCGCCGAACCACTCCGACCTTCGCCGCCCATTTTTCCCTTCTCCAGAACCCCCAACCGCTCCGACCACTCTTCCCCTGCACCGTCGGAGAAGACGACCTGGGCATCACTTCTCGCCGCCTCCAAGGCCTCCGTTCACTCACAAACTCACCCGCACACTCCTCGCTTCGGCTATACTAACTTTTGTAGTTCCATTCTCTTCACTAGCCGGAGATTGCACCTCCCCGCCGATCTCGAGCTTCTTCTCCGACAACCATGCTTCGACGGGGAGCTCCAGACCTCCATGGAGCTTCGCAGTAACTCCAAGATCTCCGCCAGTCCTCCAGCAAGCTTCCACGACCCTCAGATGACCTCGGGAGGCACGACGGAGCTATTGGCAGGTCGCCGGAGCCCCACCTCCTCCGGTGACCTGCGGAGGAGCACGAAGGTACAGGCACCGTCCGATCCTCCTGATCGGACAGTCCTTATGAAGACACGTGGAGGACCCGAGCCGCTTCCCCAACCTACAGGCTCGGGTCATCCGAGCCTCCCGACAGACCTCCAGAAGATGCCACGTGTCCCGAAGCAGCGGCTGTGACCCGAGCCTAGCCCTCACGTGCAACGCACGTGAGAAGCTGGGTAAATTGCAAAAACGACCCAGGAGTTTTGAAGAATTACAATTTGGTCCCCAGGCACGTGCGTGCCTGGGTATTTTACAGGGAGGCCCTCATGGTTTGGAAGAATTACAAATAGGCCCCTGTGCGCAAATGGAGAAATTACAACCGGGCCCAGGCGGTTTTTGCTATTTGCATTTAGGTCCCTCCAGGGACTTAAATGCAATATTTATCCCTTTATTTTATTGCATTTTTATTACAATTATGCCCTTGTACTGTTTTTAGCATAACTTGAGCACCGTAGGTCCAAATTGCATGATTTTAGTGTCGTTTTGATCCTTATTTTGTCCTCTACATTCTAGCATACTTATTTGTTCCATTTGACACTGTTTAAATTTAAGTGATTTTTTTATGTGATAAATGGGACCATGGTATACTTGTTTTGCTTGATTTGATGACCGATTTTTAATTATGTGTTCAAAATGACTCTAACTCTATTCTATATTGTGTTGCTCACATTTTAGGGTATAATTCTGACATTTTATTCATCATGCATGTTCCTTTGCATTATTTGCCCATGCATCACTTTAACTTGCATAAAAACAAGATAAAAAAATTGCATGCATCATGGCATCGCCTTGTAAATAGCATAGTGCTTCATAATTTGCATATGGATCTGAAATTGAGATTAAATCACTATGTGCTTCATGAATCAAATTTCAACACTCAGAATAGGCTGCCGTATCCCTGTGTTCGACCTTGGTACACTTACCAAGCATAAATATTCCACAGCATTCAAGGTCTGTGGTTTTTGCTGAACAAAATTCGCCTCCTGTACTACAGCATTATTTATATTTATTATAGAGGCGAATTCTACGTTCATCAAATGGCGCCGTTGCCGGGGATACGGCTTTGCTTAATTTTTGGATTTGATTTTTTTATTTATTTCAAAAATTTTCAGGTCGATGCTTTAAAGAATCATTTCTTTGCATATTATTTGCTAATTTAATTTCTCTGAGATTCTAACTTTTCTCTTTTGTGGTAGGGCCCATGAAAATCGGGGACGCCTGATCGTCATGGAGGCGCGAAGTCGGGAGCTTCCACTGAAGAGGCCGCAAAAGAAGCCGTGAAGAAATTCTATGATTTTTATCAGCCAAATTGCATTGCATGTTGTAAAAAAAACATTGCATCTGCGTATTTATTTTCAGTCTTGCATGTTGTACTAAAAAAAAATCCCCCCCCCCCCCACTCACACACACACACCTACACTGCACATGCACATACTCACCCCCAACCCCCTGTATATTTCACTCTCTCTCTCTCTCTATCTCTATCTCTCTCTCTCTCTCTGTATATCTATTCTTCACGAACCCCCTCCCCCTCACCCTTGTACCATAGACATCCCCCCTAAACACAGACCTTACTTCGGCTATTTGTAGCCTAAGTATAGGGGGGACCTGCCTATTCATCCCTCCCTCGTTCGGTCTTCTTGTGCTTAGGCCGATTTTGGCCTAAGTATAGGGGGACCCTCCTCCTTAGTTCCGCTATATCACCCTGTACTTGAACCGAGTCTTGGATTCACGGCACTTGTGCTATGAGGACATAGCAAATTTTAAGTATAGAGGGGTATACCGTATATTATTGTATATTTACTTTAGCCTTAGCTCGCATTTTTAAAACTTTTTAAAAAATTTTATTTTTCGGGCTGGGATTTGGTAACCTTGGGAACTGAGTAAAAATCCTGATAAAAAAATAAAAACCCATAAAAATTTGCAAAAGATAAAAATCACACAAAAAATCACTAACCTAAGGAGTTGGTGTATTCCTGACACATTCACATTCACTCAAGGCTTGAGGATTTTGAGGACACTGGATCTCTGGGATCTTGAGAGTCTGAGTTAACATGCCTTAGTCATTAGGGTTTTTCATGACTTAAATATCCACACTCCTCTGGTTTGAAAGATTTGAGTGCTATATTGCATTCTTCATCTCTACCTTCAAGAAAATATGATCAGCACAGTCACTTCCACAACTGCATGATTGATGAGCTGAGTTGAGATATCACCTGAGGAACTAGGACTGTAGATTTGAGTTTAGACCCGATCTGATGATATTCGAGGATGGGATAAAGTTAATGAAGGCTTCAGAAAACCTGAGTGTCAGCAAAAACCCTAGCCAGTATGTGAACAAGATTCATATGCTATCTCTTGATATTTACCTAAAAGTGCCAGGGTGTGATGAAACTTAAAAACTTGTTGATCAGTGTGCGCCAATCTCTTGGTAAAAGCAGTGGAGCTAGCCAACAAAAGAAATGAAATGTCAAAGAAAAAGCTCAATCATCAAGGTCAAATTAGAAATGAGCTTCCACCAATGGCGAGCGCTCCCAAACATTCTCAAAATGTCCACTTGGACCAAGCGCTAATTAGGACCAGGAGTCGGGCTGACACCGAAAAAGGGCTCTGCATCGTAAATGCTACAAGTCTGGGTGTCGAAGGTATCTTAGATACTCAAAAGAGACACACCCCGGTGTATTCCCAGAAAAACAAGTGCAGACGACTCCAACTCTCTTGACGGACATATTAATCAACAAAATAATAATATACATGTGTTGAGTAAAAGGCACTCGAGAGGCCCCTTGTTCCAATGTGAGGGTGAGAAAATTAGACACAATCCCAGTACCTCCATCATCTGGCCGTCCATCAACATTTCAAAGTCTGACAAACTAATGAGACGGTGGACTGAAGCAAGAACATACTTATTCCCTAGTATTGAGGATTAGGTCTAGAGGAAGATCTTTGGGACTGAACTTCGGGTGATGCATCGACTCGGCTCTCATGAAATGCAGTACACTAAATGTCATATCCTTATATTATATGTACAAAAAGAGAGTCTGATAATCAGAGAAGTGGGATTCCTTCTGACTAAGGCTTGGATAAACCCAGAATTTTAGGATCACTTAGGTCAAGGGTTTTCGAAAGATCAAGCCTTGAATTTTTCACACGCACTGTCAGGAATTAATCCGACTCTTTCATTCTTTAGATGCTCGAGGACGAGCATAGTTTAAGTATAGGGGTATGATGAATCTCGTATTCATCATTCTAAAAATTCTCTATTAAAACCCCTGTTTTAACTAATCCAATAAAATCACCTTTATTCTTTGATTTTATCATGTACTATATTGTGTATAATTAACCCTTAATTATTTGTATTTAATTGCCCTTATTTTTCTGTAATTATTTTATTACTCAAAAACCCCTAAAAATTAGGTAGATAACTTGTCTATAAATTACTGACCCTTAAAAAGATAAAAAATACAAAAAGATCTCAAAACCGCAAACTTGGTGTTTTTATCCCCTTAAAAATACCCCCAAAAAATAGCTTTTGTACAGATGACCTCTTTTGGCTTTTTGACCAACATAAAAGTTGTAGATCTCAGCGAGACGAGCAACTTTCATGTTTTAACTTTTTCCAAATTCGGCCTCTAACTATTTCTTTTCTAATTTTCTTTGTATTTATTTTTTGAATTAATCTGATTGGGCCACGTGGCACCCTCTGGGCCGCCCACGTGGCCAGCTCCTCCTCGCACCACCCGGCGGCCTCCTGGGCCGTTGGATCCTTTCAAACCCACTTCCATCTCACCCGTCCATCTTCCGCCCATTTCCAGCCATCCGATCTGACTCCAGATCTAATCTCAGCCGCTACCTTCCGCCTAATCCATAGCCGCCCGATCCCACGCCCATCCTACGGTGGCCAATGCTCCACGTTACTCCTCCAATCTCCACCGGACGATCTTCTCTTCATCCAGACCGTTCTTTAGCGCCTCGCATCCAGCCGTACGATTAGATCTAATGATCTGATCGCATCCCTTCATTCGCGCCTCAATCCCAGCCGTTGGATCCCTTGATCCAACGGCTGTAGCTCATCGTCAACCTCCGTGTAACCCCCCTCCCACCAGCCGTTTTATCTCGCGACCTACTCTCCCCCTTCCTTTTTTGGCCGACGCTCAAGCCACTCCTCCACCACCTAACGGCCGCTCCACGTAGCCCATTCATCCGCCTCCCTCGCACCACCACCATCAATCACTGCCTTCACTCCCATGCCATTAAAACCTCCCATCAAAATCGTCCCTCCATCACGTAACCTCCGACCTCCACCTGCTATAAAACACCTCCTCCGTCATCCAGTCACGGGGTCCACCATTATTGGGTTATGCCCTAGTCTCCTCCGCCCCTCCGGTGACAGCGGAGGGGCAGAACGTCGAGGCAAAGACGGGTCTAGCTCGGTGTTGACCCACAGCGATTCTTCGCCGTGTCTTGGTGATTCCGGTCACCATTTGAGTCTGTTGGCTGGCTGACCATCTGGGCGACGACAGGAGGCTTTCAAAGAGCCTCATCACAAGCTCATCCTCCGCCAGGGTTCCCCTCCCCGATGAGGTTCCTTTGCCTCCTTCTTTTTCATTCTTTTTCTCCCAATTTTTACACCACCTACAGCCACTTCCACCCCCATCTGATCCATCTACTTGTTCCGCTAAACCACTCCGACCTTCGCCGCCCATTTCTCCCTTCTCCAGAACCCCCAACCGCTCCGACCACTCTTCCCCTGCTCCGCCGGAGAAGACGACCTGGGCCATCACTTCTCGCCGCCTCCAAGGCCTCCGTTCACTCACAAACTCACCCGCACACTCCTCGCTTAGGCTATACTATCTTTTGCAGGTCCATTCTCTTCACTAGCCGGAGATTGCACCTCCCCACCGATCTCGAGCTTCTTCTCCGACAACCATGCTTCGACGGGGAGCTCCAGACCTCCATGGAGCTTCACAGTAACTCCAAGATCTCCGCCAATCCTCCAACATGCTTCCACGACCCTCAGATGACCTCGGGAGGCACGACGGAGCTATTGGCAGGTCGCCGGAGCCCCGCCTCCTCCGGTGACCTGCGGAGGAGCACGGAGGTACAGGCACCGTCCGATCCTCCTGATTGGACAGTCCTGATGAAGACACGTGGAGGACCCGAGCCGCTTCCCCAACCTACAGGCTCGGGTCATCCGAGCCTCCCGACAGACCTCCAGAAGATGCCACGTGTCCCGAAGCAACGGATGTGACCCGAGCCTTGCCCTCACGTGCAACGCACGTGAGAAGCTGGGTAAATTGCAAAAACGACCCAGGAGTTTTGAAGAATTACAATTTGGTCCCCAGGCACGTGCCTCACGTGCGTGCCTGGGTATTTTACAGGGAGGCCCTCATGGTTTGGAAGAATTACAAATAGGCCCCTGTGCGCAAATGGAGAAATTACAACCGGGCCCAGGCGAGCCTCCAGAAGATGCCACGTGTCCCGAAGCAGCGGTTGTGACCCGAGCCTAGCCCTCACGTGCAACGCACGTGAGAAGCTGGGTAAATTGCAAAAACGACCCAGGAGTTTTGAAGAATTACAATTTGGTCCCCATGCACGTGCCTTACGTGCGTGCCTGGGTATTTTACAGGGAGGCCCTCATGGTTTGGAAGAATTACAAATAGGCCCCTGTGCGCAAATGGAGAAATTACAACCGGGCCCAGGCGGTTTTGCTATTTGCATTTAGGTCCCTCCAGGGACCTAAATGCAATATTTATCCCTTTATTTTATTGCATTTTTATTACAATTATGCCCTTGCACTGTTTTTAGCATAACTTGAGCATCGTAGGTCCAAATTGCATGATTTTAGTGTCGTTTTGATCCTTATTTTGTCCTCTACATTCTAGCATACTTATTTGTTCCATTTGATACTGTTTAAATTTAAGTGATTTTTTATGTGATAAATGGGACCATGCTATACTTGTTTTGCTTGATTTGATGACCGATTTTTAATGATGTGTTCAAAATGACTCTAACTCTATTCTATATTGTGTTGCTCACATTTTAGGGTATAATTCTGACATTTTATTCATCATGCATGTTCCTTTGCATTATTTGCCCATGCATCACTTTAACTTGCATAAAAACAAGATAAAAAAATTGCATGCATCATGGCATCGCCTTGTAAATAGCATAGTGCTTCATAATTTGCATATGGATCTGAAATTGAGATTAAATCACTATGTGCTTCATGAATCAAATTTCAACACTCAGAATAGGCTGCCGTATCCCTGTGTTCGACCTTGGTACACTTACCAAGCATAAATATTCCACAACATTCAAGGTCTGTGGTTTTTGCTGAACAAAATTCGCCTCCTGTACTACAACATTATTTATATTTGTTATAGAGGCGAATTCTACGTTCATCAACGGGTCGGGACGACCCAGCCCAATGCCCAACCCTAAGTGGAGGTATTGTCTCAATACCACCACTCGAACAATGTAATCCCTAGAGAGGGAGAGAGGGAGAAAAGAGATGAAGAGAGCGAGAGAATGGAGGGAGTTGTACTCGTTCTTCTTATAGTGCTCTTTCTTATTCGGTGGTCACGAGAGGTGATCGACCACAGTTATACTCGGTTGTTCTTTTCTTCATGTGCTTCTGTGATGGTGGTCGATTGCGCATCCATATACATTTCTGTATACACTTCCGTATCCAGGATCTGGTATCCGAGAGGAGACGATACCGGTGGGTCATGTTCTCGTCAATTGGTATCAGAGATGGGTCAGTGTTGTTGAAGGAATATGACGTTGCGGGTCAGAACAAGGTTCAACGTCGATGAGTGGGCGCTAATGCAGCAGATGACATGATCCTTAAAAGTCATGATGTAGTGGTATTTGGAGAAATCGATTAGAGACGTCAAAGAATTTTGCTAGCAATGGTTGGCAGGAGATCGTGCAAGGTGACACATTGAGGGAACCTAGTAACGGGTGTGTCACCCAGAGGCGGTGAGTTCCTGCTAACGAGACTTGCAGATGAAAGGATGACCCAATGCAAACCCAAGACGATGAATATATTGTGATGAAATTCAACTCAAGGAGAAAATTGTTAGGATTAGAGTCAATATAGGATTAGGAATTCTAATGGAATTGGACTCCTAATCCTAATATTAGTGGAGTTATATTCAATTTATAGTCCTATTGGGAATATGACTATGGGGTTGTATTTGTGCTATATAAAGGGGGGGGGGGGAGGGGGAGGCATTACCTCAATACCACCACAACAACGATGTAATCCCTAGAGGGGGGGGGGGGAGTAGAGAGGAAGAGAGTGAGGGAATGGAGAGAGTTGTACTTATTCTTCTTGTAATGTTCTTTCTTCTCCGATGATCGCGAGAGGTGATGGACACCACCGTTATACCTGGTTATTTTTTCTTCACTTGCTTCTGTGATAGTGGCTGATTGTGCATCTGCATCTGTCTGTATCCAAGGGTACAATATCTGAGTGGAGACAATACCTATGGGTTGTGTTCCTGTCAAGAAAAAGCAATGATATGTTACAAACCAAATACTTTGACCCTGAAATAAAAAGGTAAGCCAACCTCTACTTACTTATACTACACCTACTTGAACAAATATTCATACACCACAATCATGTTGGACCATAGTAAGTTCAATATGCAAACACAGCTAATAATCACATACTACACAACATATGCACAACGCTTGTTCAATAAATTCAGCAAATTCAACAGGTTCGACAAATTCATACACAATCATCTATTTACTTATACCACACAACATGTGCATAGTTTCATCAAGTGCACTTGTACTACACATCGAAATCTACATATCATATAAACTCCCAAAAAAGGAAGCAACATCTCCAAGCTTCAAGAAATGGTATGACTGATGTTGTTCTATCAGTTGCCTTTTGCAAAAGTCCGAACCACCCAAGTCCCTTCATCATCCATCGAGGCATAAATGTGAGCTTGCCAGTTATCTCTAATGTCTCATCTATGCTTAACCTCTCTTCCCTCCTCTCTTTTTTCCTTTAAACCTTCAAATCCTTGCATAGAACAAACTACTTTTCTAGCAATAGAAAGATTTATACGCTCCGATCGACACATTTTATGTTTGTGTATGGAGAAATCCACTGTTCTTGCATATGAATTGTAAAATGCAACGGGATCTTCATCTGTACAAAACCTCATGCCAATAACTGATTTCTCAACACTCCCCCCACCTCGTCTGTTGTTGTTTCTATACCCAAGACACGATCAGTAGAATGATAGTCCAATACCATATATTCTTCATTAATGGCAGTGTGAGCTATTTCTTGCTAATCTTTAGCAATCATTTCAGCTAATAAATTCAAATATGTGATTAAGTTGTAGCTTTATATAAAATATTTTCAACAAAATGTAATCAATAATCTTATCAACGGACAAACTAAGAAGTTCAAGAAGAAAATGTAATCAAAATTTGGTAACAAAGTTTCGAAAAAAATGCTACAATCACCTCGTTTCTCATATTTTTAACCATTTAGTAAATTAAACTTGGTTATGACCTCTCATCTAATTTTAGTCATGAATAATCAACAGTATTCCTACATAGCAGTAGTATTGTGCAGGAGGTCATAGCAGTAGTATTGTGCAGGAGGCCCAAGCGTGATTTCAGATCTTGTAAAAAAAGCAAACCTATATGTCAACCAATGATCTCACAATATCAACCACAAATTTTTTTATCCAGAACCAACGATCTCACAAATATATATCTTAACCAAGAACACAAATCTGTACAAAAAGGAAAAAATTGAGATATACACAAGGGAGTAGCAAATATGGGAGGAGGAGAGGGGCATCGGGATGGAGGACACATGCTGCAGGAGGCTTGTGCTGCAGGGGGAGAGCAGCGAGGGCTTGTGCTGTGAGGGGAGGGGAGTGAGCACCGACGATTAGGAAGAGGCAATGGGGTTTGGGAGGAGGCGAGAGAGGAGGTCGGGTGGGATGAGGGGTCGGTGCAGAGAGAGGTTTCACGAGAGAGGGCGTCGGGTGGGGCTAGGGGCTGGTGCGGGGTCGGGAGGGGTGAGGGGATGGTGCGGGAAGGCAGGTTTCGCGAGAGAGGTGGGTGTGGGGAGAGGTTTCACGAGAGAGGGGGATGCAGGTTGGGAGATTGCGCGTCCACCTTCAATTGCGGATACGATTGCACGATCGGGAAGGCGGGTGCGGGGTGCTCCCTGCACCACTTGAAGTAGGGTCTTTAATCCATATATACACACACACACATATATATACATATATAGAAAATATTTCAAATGAGGTGCACCTTTCCTGGATGTATGGAAAGCCACGTCAATTTAAGCATTTATTCTATTTATTTTACACATTCTAACTCCATAAATTTAATATTTAATATTAATATAATATGTATATCATGAAAAATTTATGAAAATATTACTATATTTGACATTAAAAGTTTGTTACAATATGGATGATATATTTTACATAATTGTATAATCGTTAGTATTTTACAATATGTAGTTTAAATTTACAAAATTGTTACGTAATTTACAAATTTGATAGTGGCTTTCTGAATTTCAGGAAAGACCCACCTCATTAGAAGGCCCCCCTACACACACACACACACAGGGGAAAATGGGGCTGCCCCCAGGGAGTAGCCAACTTGGCTACTCCCACCCCTATTTTCCCCTCATTTTTTATTTTTTTGGAAAATTAAAATTTGTATATTCATCATTATATCCCTCTCACATTCTATTAAAATTTCGTCAGAAACAGAACTCCTAAGCCCTCCATCCAGACGTCATTTTTTTAACGGTCGTAGGATTTTTTAAATCGATCATGTTTGGATGGAGGCCGTAGGAGTCTCTGTTTCTGACGAAATTTTAATAGAATGTGAGAGGGATATAATGATGAATATACAAATTTTTATTTTCCAAAAAAATAAAAAAAATGAGGAAAAATAGGGGTGGGAGTAGCCAAGTTGGCTACTCCCTGGGGGCAGCCCCATTTACCTCATATATATATATATATATATATATATATATATATATATGGGAAAAATGGGGCTGCCCCCTAGGGGTAGCCAACATGGCTGCCCCCACCCTATTTTTTGCAATTTTTTTTATTTTTTTGGAAAAATATCACCATGTATATTCATCCCTATATCCCTTCTATATGTCATTCTAATTTCGTCAAAAATAGAGACTCCTACAGCCTCCATCCAGACGCCATTTTTTTAACGATCGCAGGATTTTTTAAATCGACTCTGTCTGGATGGAGGCCGTAGGAGTCTTTGTTTCTAATGAATTTCGAATGGCATATAACATGTATATAGGGATGAATATACATGATGATATTTTTTTAAAAAAAATTTACCTCAAAATGGGACGGGGCAGCCATGTTGGCTGCCCTCAGGGGGCAACCCCATCAACCATATATATATATATATATATATATATATATATAGGGGACCTTTCAAATGAGGTGGGGATTTTTCTGAAATTGTAAAGGCCACTGTGAATTTAGTAAAACTTTGTAACAGTTTTGTAAATTATAAACTGCACATTATAAAAAAATGAATTTTGTAAAATATAGCATCGAAATTCAAATTAACATTTCCATCTAATATAATAATATTTTCATAATTTTATTTCACTATACATGTTGTGTTAATATTTATTGTTATATGTATAAAACAAGAAATTGTAAAATGTATTGGAAAGATGTCTAAATTGAGGGTGGCTCACCATACATATGGTGAGACCCCACCTCATTTGAAGTTTCTCTTATATATATATATATATATAACTTCCATGGTGTTATATAGATAACTATACATGGTGACATATAGTAGGGATATATAGATAACTATACATGGTGTTATTTTTGAAAAAAAATAAAAAAGTGGAAGTTATAGGTCCCGGTGCATGTAAAATTACATGCACCTGGGTGCATGGGGCTGGGGAAGCTGCACCCGGGGGTGGAGCTAACTAGCTGCATCTGACCATTTTCAATGATTTTTTGTGTTTTTGAAATAAACCCTATGATGATTTAAATAATCATATATCACCATGATATCATATCAATTTCAACTAAATTCGACACTTCTATCATCTCCATCAAGACTATTACATTTTAACGGTCTCAGAATTATTAAAGTTGATCATATCTAGATTGTCATGTTAGGAATGTTTGTTTTGCATGAAATTTGAAACACATATTCCACACAATAAACTAAGTAAATCTCCATAAGTTTCCTTCAAAAAAAGCAAAAATCAAAAAGAAAAACAATCGGGTGTAGTTAGTTAGCTGCACCCTCCCCATGTAGCTTCCTTTCCTTATATATAGGGTAAAATGTGTATGCCCCCTAGGAGGAGCTAACTTAGCTTCTCCCATCCTATTTTTCACATTTTTTATTTTTTAAAAAATAAAAATCGTGTAAATTCATTATTATATCCATATATTAGGTCATTCAAATTTCATGAGAAACAGAGACTCCTACGACCTCCATCCAAAGAAGGTCGATTTTAAAAATTATGGACCGTTAAAAATGAATCTCTGGATGAAGGTCGTAGGAGTCTCTATTTCACATGAAATTTTTATGATATAATATAGGGATATAGTGATGAAATTCACGGAAAAATTTCAAAAAAATAGAGAAAATGGGACCGGGGGAGCTAAGTTAGCTCCCCCCAAAGGGCATCCCCATTTTACCCATATATATATATATATATATATATGGAAAAAAGAATATGCTCCCTGGGTGTACCTAACTTACATGCTCCTGCCCCTTTTCCCCTATTTTTTATTTTTTTGAAATGAAACTTCTTGGAATTCAGATCACAATATGTCGTCAAGGTGTCATTAAAAATTCAACTTGATTCGAGACTTCTATCCCCTCTATCAAGACTGTCAAATTTTAATGATCTCAGAATTGCTGAAATTGACCCCCTTCAGATGGAGGGCATAGGAGTCTCTATTTTCTGACGAAATTGAAATGACGTGTTAGGGGAATATAGTGATGAATATACATATTTTTATTTTTCAAAAAAAAATAAAAAAAAGGAGGAAAATGGGGGTGGGAGTAGTCAATTGGCTACACCTAGGGCGTAGCCTCCTTTAACCCACATATATAGGGGGGGGAGGATCCTACTCCATAGAGCAAGTAACTTACCTACTTCATTTTCTTTTTTTCTACTTTTTTTGTTGAAAAATGCTTTCATGGATTTTTATAACTATATCCCTCTATTATGTCATTCAAATTTCGTCAGAAATGAAGACTCTTATGCCCTCCATCCAGAACAGGTAAATTACATCAAATCTAAGACCATTAAAATTACCTATTCTGAATGGAGGGCACATGAGTATTTGTTTCTGAAATATGAATAACATATTAGACACTACAAGAATTTAGGCTTTTCGGGATGATAAATGGCGACGGTTCCATGTTGACCATCCCTATGATAGGTTTCGGGGTCAGTCATACAACAAGTCGCCAATACCCACATACTAGGAGACAGTCCGTGAGGCACCGTCTCTATTTATAATGAGAGAATAGGGACAGTCGTTAATGACCGTCTCCTCTGCAATAACCAATTCACTGCTCAATTTTTTCCTCCCGAGGAGCCTTTGAGGATGGTTCTGACCATCCCTAAATGTATTTTGTTGGCGTTGCGACCGATCTGGGGTTATGGGTGGTGGACCAAAGGGGAGGTTCGTTAACGACCGTCCTCTCTAGCATAACTAAGGTACTACTCAATCTTTCCCTCTTAAGAGGCCTTTAGGGACTGTTCTGGTCGTCCCCAAATGTCTTCTATTGGCGTCACGACCAATCTGAGATCATGGATGGTGGACCAAAGGGGACGGTCTTTAATGACCATCCCCTCTGTCATAATCAATGCACTGCTCAATTTTTCCCTCTTGAGGGATCTTTGGGGATGGTTCTGACCGTCCCCAATTATCTTCTATTGACATCACCACTGATCTGGAGCCTTGGATGGTGGACTAAATGGGACATCCGTTAGTTACCGTCCCCTCTGCCATGGCTAAGGCACTGCTCAATTTTCCCTCCTGAGGGGCCTTTGTGGATGGTTCTAACTGTCCCCGATTGTCTTCTGTTGGCATCACTATGAATCTGGGGCCTTGGGTGGTGGACCAAATGGGACGGTCGTCAGTGACTGTCCCCTTTGCTCGCTCGCGACCGTCCCCCATGAATGTGGAGCATATATTTTCACTTAGATGCAACTTTTAGGGATAGTTAGAACGACCGTCCACGATGGTCAGATAAAAAAAACCCTCTCGCCTCCTCACTTTTCCATTTCAACATACGCTTCCACGCCCCCTGCCGTCCGACATCCCTGTCGCCTCCCCATTTGCTCTTGAGCTCGTCGAATTCCTACATCTTAATTTTTGGTGATTACCAACAATTCTTTACATTTATTCTTCTCCATTTTGCTCCATAAAAGAGGTACAAAATTACTATACCACAATATCATGTTTTATTTGCAATAATATTCATCTTTTTTGCAATCATACACTATTACTATACTAAACTGTACAAAATATCTTCTTTGAATAGTTTATTTCATTTTCTTTGCAATCATTCCAACTTTGATCTTTTACTATGTTCCATACCTCATACCTATAGTGTGGGAAAAGAGTAAAGTGTACATATAATTTAATTTTCTGATTATGCAGCGAAATGGATAAAACATGGATGGATATGAGATATGACGATTTTCTGCAATATACAAGAGGAGTGATCATGTTCTTGGATTGAACGTTTCAATTAGAAAGTGTTAATAAAAAAATGGGTAGTATCAAAATTTATTGTCCATGTGTGAAAAGTAAGAATATTAGATATAATATTAGAGATGAAGTTTATAACCATCTCATATTCAACGGATTTTTGGTTGCATTACTCTAATTGGACTGAACATGGAGAGATTATAGAGCATATGCGAATGGATGATGATATGGATGTAGGTGTAGGAGCCACTACATAATCTTTGAATAATGTTGATCATGATTTATTTGATTTATTGTATGACTTAAGAAGACCTGAAACACAAGACATCAGCTTAGATGATAGGTTTGAGAGTAGTTTGCCAAATGCAGAAGCCATGTTATCTCCTGGGGTGGAAATGACACGTTTACAGTTTTTATTATGAGTTGTTTAAGATGAAAGTAAGAAATGGATCAACTGCTACAATGATGACAGATGTACTATCTTTAATATGAAAGTTATTGAATAATCTTGAGAAGTTTCCAAAGGATTGGAAAGAGGTGGAGCAACGATTCCGATCGGTAAGTCTGAAATACGAGAAAATCAATACTTGTATTAATGATTATGTACTTTTTCAAAGAGAAAATTCACATTTAATACTTTGTCCCTGTTGTGAAGCTTCCAGATATAAAGAAGAAAAAAGTAATTTAAAGATACAAAAGAAGTCGGTGAAGATATTACGTTACTTCCCATTAATTCTAAGATTAAAACATCTCTTTATGTCGAAAAAAATCGTAAAGTGGATGGCACGACATTCTCGTTCAAATAAATGAGATGTTAATGAAATTATGAGACATACATCTGATGCATAAGAATGAATAAAATTTGATCAGAGATATCCTCATTTCTCTCATGATGAGAGAAATATTCGGTTGAGATTAGTTTCATAAGGTTTCAATTCATTTGGTAATATGAATTTGAGTTACAACATTTGACCCATGATTTTGATGGTCTATAATCTACCACCATGGATGTCAAGAGTTCTTCATTTATGATGTTGACACTGCTGATTCCTGGTCCTAAAGGTCCTGCTAATGCAATCGATGTGTACGTACAATCGCTAATAGATGAATTAAAACTATTATGTACTAGAGGAATACCTACATATGATGCATGTATGAAAGAAACATTTACAATGCGTGGCGTACTATTGTGAACTATAAATGATTTTTCAGCATACACAAATATATCTGGTTGGAGTACTAAGGAAAAAATCGCGTGCCTTATCTATCTTGAAAAAACACATTCAACTTAGCTTACTGGAAGCATGAAGTATTGCTATTTGGGTCATCGTCGATTGCCTCCATTGAAGTATAGATGGCAAATGGAAGATAATATTAAGAAATTTGACGGTTTACTATTTGGACACTGACTTGATTTAATTCGTGTGAATGACAACAATATTTGGAAACAACAGTTACTTGTACAAAGCAATTGTCTAGTACGCACTTCGAAGAAAAGTATGGTCGATGGTTGGAGGAAGCAAAGTATTTTTTCAGAGAGTTATCATATTAAAAATATTTACAAATTTGTCATAATTTGGATGTCATGCATATTGAGAAGAATATTTTGGAAAATATTTTAGGGATGTTAGATCTTTTAGGACAATTGAAAGATAATATAAGGATGAGACATGATTTAGTTCAACTTGGTATACGTGAAGAATTACAACCTGTGACGCCTCGTCCCTCCGGCTACCGAAACCGACGAGACGAGAGCGTCGGACCTACGGTCCAAATACGCCCATGATCTATGATACTCAGCAAACCATCTTATGCACATTAGATTGACATTTGAAATATAAATAACACTATGAGAATAATATGAAATGGAAATAAAATGCAACATCCATTCTGATTAATACTCATCAAGTCCATGTCCATGATATGAGATACATCAGAAAATCTCAAACTTTGTAGAAAAACTCTCCACATATCTTACTACAATGTCTCTCAGTAATAACATAAAATAAAGCAGAAGTAAATAAATTTCTCTAAGTAGGATGCACCATGTCTGATGCAAATATGACGAAGCAAAGTCTGATCTCCTCAAAGCCGCTACTATTGCGGCTGCTGCTCAGCTACACCTGTTGGGTTCACACAAGGATAACGTTATGAGCAATTGCCCAGTAACGGGACAAATACTACAGTAACTCAGGTAGGAGGAAGCAAGGGATGTATGCTCAACTTATCTAAAAACGTAAGCATATAAGGTAGAAAGCGAGAAGGTCACCCAGTTATTCTAATTCACCTCGGATCATACAACAACTAACTTTATTTATTGATTTATTGATAATTGAGTACTACTATAGCGGTCTTGATATTTCAACAAGTTGGTTATAATCCATAATGGGTTGCAATTTCAGATTCCAGTATTCGATCATTGATCATTATTCGTATTATTTTAGCACGCGAGTACGCGACTCGCAGGCCTCCGCTAAGCGGGAACTTGGTATCCATCTTGAGTAAACCCTCAAGATCCTCTTTTCAATCATAAAAGGAATAAACCGAAACCTCATTCTCCAACTTCCAACCATATCGCGGAACACCTCTCACAATAATAATACTCGAAATAGAATTTGATGCGGCCACACCCAATTCTACTCCGAGTCTTAATATTGTGTATAAGTGCGAAACCAAGAATGCCAACCGTGTCACCTGCCTACTCCGTCGAGCGACTCCGGATGGTACCGGGCTGCTAGGTGCAACACGTCACCTAACTCGTCCGTTGGGGTCGCGACCTTCAAGGCGTCTACCCGGGGCACAATCGTGCATGCCCAATCCCTGGTGATGCCTACTCCATCTACTCGACCATCGTGGCAATTAAACAGTAGGAAAAAAAACATGCATGAGGATAATGCTAGTCACATATTTGAAATCTGAATATTTGATGTTGTCATATATAATCACATGGAGACCACACAAGATCCTCACCATCTTGGTATACTTAATCTATCCATGACGGGGCTTCTTTTGCATGAGATGAGAATCATGTATGTGCATATATGTAATTCATAAATCTCCCATAAAATTTGAGGGTTCATGAAAACCTGACAGTATTTAATCTCAAAACTATTTTAACGAAACAAGGAATGAACAGCCTATCTTTTAATAAAACAAAGGGCAAACAACCTATCTATTCTTTTGATCCAAATCTAGCGTTGACGGTAAACAAAAAATTATTACG
Organism: Ottelia alismoides; assembly: GCA_037367405.1. Taxonomy (NCBI): domain Eukaryota; kingdom Viridiplantae; phylum Streptophyta; class Magnoliopsida; order Alismatales; family Hydrocharitaceae; genus Ottelia; species Ottelia alismoides. Next base: position 1,669,939 of record JAZKJV010000022.1, read on the forward strand.
GGTTGCGGGGCAGAAAGATAATGCATGTTTTCATTTGAATCATATATGGACTACAGATACAACTGTTTGTGGGATGTAATGTTGGTGAAATACAACATATTATACACACTAAAAATCGAGGGGTAAAATTTAGAAAACAAGATTTGGAAACCATCGACTTTTTAACTTCAAAAGAATGTACTTATGAAATCGATATAAATTATAGTAGACAAAAAGATACAAGGTTAATCTACTAGAGATAACTACGATAGATTGTTGAAAGCCATTGAAACCTTAACATCAATAGTAAAAACCAGTTTCTTTTTCTATTGATAACTTAATAACGCCATGCATCAATGGTAATTAATTTGTTTAGTGGTACTATGTTAGATGTAGTACGTTATAAAAAAAAACTGCATGGAATTTGTTTAGTCGTGCTATCTTAGATGTAGTACGTTACAAATTATTGTGCATGGAATTTACCTTTTAAAAACGTAAATTTGACAAGAGCGGGTAGCAAGAGCATGTGAGAGCACTTTAACGTGTATTAATGTTCTCAATTTCTCTATTTATATCCTTAAGTTACAAAGCTAATGCCTTCTCCTCTCCAATTCAACTAATATACGTTATTATTTTCAAATATCTCTAATACTAAGGTCTAGTGTGAATATAAGACCAAGTACGGAGGAGATCATGGCAATTTACGGAGATATAATATACCATTATAAGTTAAATTTCCAGGACCCAAATCATGTCGGATTAGATCATGAATCCATTATTTTTACCCAAAAAAATTAATACGATCAAGGCTTCAATGACCATTACAAATACAAACAATTCTCGATATATATTCAGTACGCAAGGTATTCATCTCTGTCTTACGTTTAATGCATATATCATTCCTGATAAAAACGTTATGGATATGAGAGAACTCCATCTTATGCCCTATACCAAAGACTCATATGGTCCTACTGATATTCAATTTATCAGGATCCATAAACCACGCGAAGCCAACAGTAAGATGGGGGTAAAACTTCATTACAAATTAAGATTCATATATAAAGATATCTACGACTCTCAAAATGTTCAAGCACGTAGGAAGGAGAATCACGTGAAACCAACAGCAAGAGGGGGGTTTTATCGTTACAAACACATAAGGCTCTAGAGGTATTTTAGTGTATAGGAAAAAAATACGTGGAACCCAACAGCAAAAGGGGGTATTATCGTTACCTCCGAGGATGTTCCCTCGGGATCTCCTCTCACACGGAATGGTATTTCCGTCGCTCGATCGTAGTGCGGAGGCGTGCACCACGGTGACCTCGAGTTTTCCTATGTGATGGTGGTCGCGGATCTTCGATCGGAGCTCTTTCTCCGATGTCGACGACGGCCTTCCGATGACCAGACTGACCAAGATGGTGGTGCTCCAATGAGAGGGAAGGGTATGGTGGCTAGGGCTTTGGAGAGGGCAACCTATCATAGTATATTTATAGAAAGAGGGGTGCAAATGGATCAAGTTTCGGATCCGATTCGGATCCACATATGGATCTCGACCGTCCATCATAAAACATTGATATCTTGGGCTAGGAATGTCAGAATTTGATGTTCTTGGGCTCGTTGGAAAGATCTCGACGAAATCTACGAAGAGGCATGATTATTTGAATTTTTTGGATGTCTTAAATACTCCAGATTTTTGGAAAATGAAAATACGAGATTTTACATCATAAAAATCTTAAAGGAAGTCTCGTCCTCGAGACGTAGGATTTAACGTATAAGTTTTGAATGAGATCTAGATTCAGGCATAAAAATCTTAAAGAGAACGGAACCCGTAAAAATCTTAAAGAGGATTGAAGTAGGGTTTCGTGAACATACCTTCAAAAAGATAGGGGTATTTCTGTCGCATATCTGCCTCAGGCTCCCAAGTAGCCTCCTCAACATTCTGACTTTGCCACAATACCTTGACTAAAGGGATGTTTTTCCATCGTAACCTCTTGACTTCCCGGTCTAAAATCTGCACGGGTGCCTCAAGAAAAGACAAATTTGGTTCAACCGCGAGATCCTCATAGCTAATCACATGTCGAGGGTCTCGAATATACTTCCGGAGGTTTGACCATGGAATACATCGTGCACGCCTGCAAAGTGAGGGGGGAGTGCTACTCGGTATGCTACCTTCCTAATACGAGATAAAATCTCAAAAGGACCAACGAACCGTGGTGCCAACTTGCCCTTGATGCCAAATCTCTGAATACCTTTCATTGGAGATACTTTTAAGAATACAAAGTCTCCGGTATCAAATTCAAGATCACGACATCTCTGATCAGCATAGCTCTTCTGACGGCTCTGTGCAGTCAATAGTTTCTTCCTAGCCGTTTCCACTGCTCTTGTTGTGTCCTCGATTATCTGAGTGGAATAAATACCCTTGTCACCCACTTCCTGCCAACACAAGGGAGTAGTGCATCTTCGCCCATACAATGCCTCGAAAGGTGCCATACCAATACTAGCATGGTAGCTGTTGTTATAGGTGAACTCCACTAAAGGAAGGTGATCCTTCCAAGATCCTTGCCACTCAATGGCACATGCTCTGAGTATGTCTTCAAGGGTCTGAATTGTCCTCTCTGATTGTCCGTCAGTCTGCGGATGATAGGCTGAACTAAGACATAGTTCGGTTTTTAGGGCCTTCATGAATTCTCCCCAATAATGCGATGTAAAACGAGAGTCTCTATTAGATACAACCTCCTTGGGAATCCCATGCAAGCGAATAACATGCTGAATATATAACTTGGCCAGATCTACCGGAGTGCATGTCATGTTCACGGGAATGAAATGTGCAGACTTGGTTAACCTGTCCACAATAACCCAAATGGCATCATGTCCACCTACTGTACGAGGCAAGGATGTCACGAAGTCCATAGAGATACTCTCCCATTTCCACAACGGAATAGGAAGTGACTGTAACAAGACAGGAGGATGCTTGTGCTCTGCCTTCACCAATTGGCACGTAAGGCAACGAGTAACATATTCTGCAACATCTCTCTTTATCCCCTCCCACCAGAAGTGTTGAAGGAGGTCTTTATACATCTTGGTGCTCCCTAGATGGATAGATAATCTAGAACAATGAGCCTCATCTAGGATGTCTCTCCTTAACTCGCCATCATCAGGGACACAGACACGGTCCCCCTTCCATAAGATGGACTCACATACTCTGAATCCATCAAACTCCTCCGACCTTCAGGCATCGATGGAATAAGTCTTGTAATTTTTGATCTGTTTGCTGACCATGCACAATCCTATCCCATTGTCCACTATATTTGGCAGGTACAATTATAGCGTCTGTAGTACTGTCAAAGGGGTGCCACTCACTAAGTGTTGCGAGCATATCCCATGTCTGTAGCCATGCTGCGGTGCCCTCGGTATGTGCTCTTCTACTCAAAGCATCTGCCACTACATTCCCCTTACCCGGATGGTAAGAGATAGTGCAGTCATAATCCTTCAACAGCTCCATCCATCGCCTTTGCGTCATATTCAACTCTCGTTGGTCAAAGATATATTTGAGACTCTTGTGATCTGTAAAAATCTCAAATGTGACCCCATATAAATAGTGACGCCATATCTTCAACGCTAAGACTATAGCTGCCAACTCCAAGTCATGAGTAGGGTAGTTCCGTTCATGATTCTTTAATTGTCGTGATGCATATGCCACGACATGACCACGTTGCATCAACACGACTCCTAAACCCTCCTTTGATGCATCAGTATACACTGTAAAGTCTAAGGGGCCTGAAGGAAGGGTGAGAATCGGAGCACTGGTCAGTCTTTCTTTCAACGTACGAAAGCTCAGCTCGTACTTGTCGCTCCAAAAGAAAGGGACATCTTTCTGTGTCAGACGAGTAAGGGGTAGAGCTAGCTGCGAGAAGCCCCTAACAAAACGCCTGTAGTAGCCGGCGAGGCCTAAGAAGCTGCGTATCTCGGTAACTGTCTTGGGCTGATCCCAGGACATGACTGCCTCTATCTTGGCTGGATCAACCGCCACCCCTGCTCCTAAAATTACATGACCGAGGAAAGCTACTTTGGTAAGCCAAAATTCACACTTGCTGTATTTTGCATACAACTTGTGTTCTCTGAGTGTCTCAAGAATAATACGCAGATGCTGCTCATGCTCATGCTCATCACGTGAGTAGATTAAGATATCATCAATGAACACCACCACAAAACGATCTAAGTATGGACGGAAAATTCTGTTCATCATGTCCATGAAAGCAGCAGGGGCGTTCGTGAGTCCAAACGGCATAACCACAAACTCATAGTGGCTGTATCTGGTACGAAAAGCAGATTTAAGCACATCCACATCCTTAATTCTCAATTGATGATAACCCGATCATAGGTCAATCTTTGAGAATACCGCTGCACCTTGCAATTGATCGAAAAGATCATCTATTCGTGGAAGTGGGTAACGGTTCTTTACCGTCCTTTTATTCAATTGCCTATAGTCGATGCACAAGCGCATAGACCCATCCTTCTTCTTTACAAAGAGGACCGGTGCTCCCCAAGGTGAGGTACTGAGATGTATAAATCCCTTTTTCAATAACTCCTGCAACTGTACTTTGAGTTCCCTGAGTTCGGCTGGTGCTATTCTATATGGAGGAATGGAGATCGGTTGCGTGTCGGGTATCAAAGTAATCTCGAACTCGATCTCCCTTTCTGGTGGTAGTCCAGGTAATTCCTCTGGGAATACATCAGGAAAATCTCGTACAATTTTGACGTCTTCAATCATACGATCTTCGACGGGTATCTCCACAATATGGGCGAGAAAACCTATGCAACCCTGATCGAGCATGTGTTGGGCCTTCAATGCCGAAACATATAAGACCTCACTATCTGAGGTACGTCCATCAAACTAAAAGGTAGGTATGCCTGGGAGACGGAACACTATCGTCTTCTCGAAGCAATCAAGGCATGCGTGATAATGCTCGAGCCAATCCATACCTAGGATGACATCAAAATCTTCTAACTGAATGAGTAAAAGATATGCGGGTAATATGTGTCCGCCGATCTGCACTGCTACATTCTCCACTGCTTGTCGCACTATGAATAATTGGCCCCCTGGGCCCTTGATGTAGTATGGAGATGGAACACAGACTGGCTCTTTATCTAACTTGGGCACTAATCGATGTGCTAAAAAGGAGTGCGTAGCTCCCGAATCAAATAAAGCATGTAATGATATACCATGCACTGAAATCATACCTCGCACTACAGCTCCTGAGGCGTGGGCCTGCTCCTGTGTGATTGCGTTCAACTGTCCCTGAGGCTGTGGAGGGGCGTTAGAACCTGCAGCACTGAAGGTTGGTCGTGGTGGAGGGCGTTGAAAACCTCGACCCCCACAGCGGGAAACTGATCCGTGTGACTGTGCAGAAGAGAAAGTTGGTCGTATACTTGGTGGGTGGCCACCTGAGTTGCTGGCAAGTAAAGAACACTTGGCCTTGAAATGGCCCGGCTGTTGGCAGTGGAAACATCTGCGATCTCCTGGCTGAGAGAAGGAGCCTCCTGAGACAAGGCTAGCACCTCCTGTCTTACGACTCTGCGAGCGTGTCGAAGAGCGGAAGGAAGTAGCACCACGGCTCGTCAAACCCTGCCCCAAAGTAGGTGTAGGGGCAAATCTGCTAACGGTAGGAGTAGTAGCCACTGGGTGGAAACGACGCTCTCTACGAGCTCTGTAGAAATCTCGACGAGCAGATCTCGTGGGCTGAGGTGGTTGGAAATGTGATGGACTCCCCTGAAGCCGACTCTGGGTTGCCTCCATCTTGGTAGCTTTAGCAGCTACCTCCTTGATGGAAGTGAAATCTAATGCAGATAGCTGGTGCTGCACATCATCACGTAGTCCCCGGATAAACTTCTGTAAATTCTCCTCAGGAAAAGCAGTAGTCGCTGGTGAGTGGCGGGAGAGTTCAGTGTAACGAATGAGATACTCTTGGGCCGTCATTGACCCCTGCTTCAGCTCAGCAAATAACCTCCTCTGATCCTCAACCCAGTGATCAGGATAGAACTGACTACGGAACTCATCAAGAAAAATTTTCCATGTTATGGGATCCTCCAGATGTTTCTTGGCGGTGAACCACTAACGCTCAGCATAACCTGCTAGTGAGAACTCCACAAATGTAAGCCAAGACTCTTCAGGAGCATGAATCATCCTCAACACCTTAGATACGTGATCCAACCATAGCTCATCCTCATCTGGTGTGCCGGTGCCAAAGAATTGTGGCACCTTAGATCTCTGATATGCTGCGTAGGTCGTCTGATGTTTCTGCAGCGTCTCTAGGTCATCTGATCCTTCCGGGTCCAGAGACACCGAAGTGAACACTGCCCTCCTCCTCACGAGAGGGCTGGTACGAGGAATCATCCTGCTGGAGGAGCCTTTGCTCCAATACCTCCTGACGTTGTTGTATACCCTGTACGACCTGAACTAGCAAAGCCAATTGCTGTGCAATATCAGGGTCAACACGAGGCGGCATGATTCCCTGCGAGAATCATTATATTAAAAAAATTATTTCTATGGTTAGAGAGACAATGGACACTTTAAACATGACTTTAATTATTCTCCTTACTAACGACAAGGTCAAAAGACTCTGTCACTATATTTATATTTCAAATATTGTTAACAATTCTAATATGCAAAAGAGAGAATGGAGTATCGGGCTCTGATACCATCTGTGACGCCCCGCCCCTCCGGCTACCGAAACCGACGAGACGGGAGCGTCGGACCTACGGTCCAAATACGCCCATGATCTACGATACTCAGCAAACCATCTTATGCACATTAGATTGACATTTGAAATATAAATAACACTATGAGAATAATATGAAATGGAAATAAAATGCAACATCCATTCTGATTAATACTCATCAAGTTCATGTCCATGATATGAGATACATCCGAAAATCTCAAACTTTGTAGAAAAACTCTCCACATATCTTACTACAATGTCTCTCAGTAATAACATAAAATAAAGCGGAAGTAATTAAATTTCTCTAAGTAGGACGCACCCTGTCTGATGCAAATATGACGAAGCAAAGTCTGATCTCCTCAAAGCCGCTACTATTGCGGCTGCTGCTCAGCTACACCTGTTGGGTTCACACAAGGGTAACGTTATGAGCAATTGCCCTGTAACGGGACAAATACTACAGTAACTCAGGTAGGAGGAAGCAAGGGATGTATGCTCAACTTATCTAAAAACGTAAGCATATAAGGTAGAAAGCGAGAAGGTCACCCAGTTATTCTAATTCACCTCGGATCATACAACAACTAACTTTATGTATTGATTTATTGATAATTGACTACTACTATAGCGGTCTTGATATTTCAACAAGTTAGTTATGATCCATAATGGGTTGCAATTTCAGATTCCAGTATTCGATCATTGATCATTATTCGTATTATTTTAGCACACGCGAGTACGCGACTCGCAGGCCTCCGCTAAGCGGGAACTTGGTATCCATCTTGAGTAAACCCTCAAGATCCTCTTTTCAATCATAAAAGGAATAAACCGAAACCTCATTCTCCAACTTCCAACCATATCCCGGAACACCTCTCACAATAATAATACTCGAAATAGAATTTGATGCGGCTACACCCAATTCTACTCCGAGTCTTAATATTGTGTATAAGTGCGAAACCAAGAATGCCAACCGTGTCACCTGCCTACTCCGTCGAACGACTCCGGATGGTACCGGGCTGCTAGGTGCAACACATCACCCAACTCGTCCGTTGGGGTCGCGACCTTCAAGGCGTCTACCCGGGGCACAATCGTGCATGCCCAATCCCTGGTGATGCCTACTCCATCTACTCGACCATCGTGGCAATTAAACAGTAGGAAAAAAAACATGCATGAGGATAATGCTAGTCACATATTTGAAATCTGAATATTTGATGTTGTCATATATAATCACATGGAGACCACACAGGATCCTCACCATCTTGGTATACTTAATCTATCCATGACGGGGCTTCTTTTGCATGAGATGAGAATCATGTATGTGCATATATGTAATTCATAAATCTCCCATAAAATTTGAGGGTTCATGAAAACCTGACAGTATTTAATCTCAAAACTATTTTAACGAAACAAGGAATGAACATATCTAGCGTTGATCCAAATCTAGCGTTGACGGTAAACAAAAAATTATTACGGGTTGCGGGGCAGAAAGATAATGCATGTTTTCATTAGAATCATATATGGACTACAGATACAACTGTTTGTGGGATGTAATGTTGGTGAAATACAACATATTATACACACTAAAAATCGAGGGGTAAAATTTAGAAAACAAGATTTGGAAACCATCGACTTTTTAACTTCAAAAGAATGTACTTATGAAATCGATATAAATTATAGTAGACAAAAAGATACAAGGTTAATCTACTAGAGATAACTACGATAGATTGTTGAAAGCCATTGAAACCTTAACATCAATGGTAAAAATCAGTTTCTTTTTCTATTGATAACTTAATAACGCCATGCATCAATGGTAATTAATTTGTTTAGTGGTACTATGTTAGATGTAGTACGTTATAAAAAAAAACTGCATGGAATTTGTTTAGTCGTGCTATCTTAGATGTAGTACGTTACAAATTATTGTGCATGTAATTTACCTTTTAAAAACGTAAATTTGACAAGAGCGGGTAGCAAGAGCATGTGAGAGCACTTTAACGTGTATTAATGTTCTCAATTTCTCTATTTATATCCTTAAGTTACAAAGCTAATGCCTTCTCCTCTCCAATTCAACTAATATACGTTATTATTTTCAAATATCTCTAATACTAAGGTCTAGTGTGAATATAAGACCAAGTACGGAGGAGATCATGGCAATTTACGGAGATATAATATACCATTATAAGTTAAATTTCCAGGACCCAAATTATGTCGGATTAGATCATGAATCCATTATTTTTACCCCAAAAAAATTAATACGATCAAGGCTTCAATGACCATTACAAATACAAACAATTCTCGATATATATTCAGTACGCAAGGTATTCATCTCTGTCTTACGTTTAATGCATATATCATTCCTGATAAAAACGTTATGGATATGAGAAAACTCCATCTTATGCCCTATACCAAAGACTCATATGGTCCTACTGATATTCAATTTATCAGGATCCATAAACCACGCGAAGTCAACAGTAAGATGGGGTAAAACTTCATTACAAATTAAGATTCATATATAAAGATATCTAAGGCTCTCAAAATGTTCAAGCACATAGGAAGGAGAATCACGTGAAACCAACAGCAAGAGGGGGTTTTATCGTTACAAACACATAAGGCTCTAGAGGTATTTTAGTGTATAGGAAAAAAATACGTAGAACCCAACAGCAAAAGGGGGTATTATCGTTACCTCCGAGGATGTTCCCTCGGGATCTCCTCTCACACGGAATGGTATTTCCGTCGCTCGATCGTAGTGCGGAGGCGTGCACCACGGTGACCTCGAGTTTTCCTATGTGATGGTGGTCGCGGATCTTCGATCGGAGCTCTTTCTCCGATGTCGACGACGGCCTTCCGATGACCAGACTGACCAAGATGGTGGTACTCCAATGAGAGGGAAGGGTATGGTGGCTAGGGCTTTGGAGAGGGCAATCTATCATAGTATATTTATAGAAAGAGGGATGTAAATGGATCAAGTTTCGGATCCGATTCGGATCCACATATGGATCTCGACCGTCCATCATAAAACATTGATATCTTGGGCTACGAATGTCAGAATTTGATGTTCTTGGGCTCGTTGGAAAGATCTCGACGAAATCTACGAAGAGGCATGATTATTTGAATTTTTTGGATGTCTTAAATACTCCAGATTTTTGGAAAACGAAAATACGGGATTTTACACAACCAATTGAATTAGACAATGGACGTATTACTATAACTGGAGCAATATATACATTAACCAACAGTGAGCGTGATAAAATTCTCGGCTTTCTAAAAATTTTGAAAGTGTCAGATTGGTTCTCGTCCCAATTGTCGAGGTACGTAAATGAGAGAGAACGTAAGATAACCAGATTGAAAAGTCATGACTGTCATGTTTACATAAAAGTATTACTCCCATTCGCTATTTACGGGATTGTTGATGATGTTGTCCTAAATCCTTAACATAATTGACTGGATTTTTCAAAGTCTTGTGTTCGAAGGTTTTAAATCCGTTGATTTTACAAATACTTGAAGAGGACATTGTTATCACATTATGCAAATTAGAACAAATATTCCCACCTGCTTTTTTGATGTAATAGTTCATTTAACATGTGAAGTAAGGATCGATGGATCGGTGTAACATCGTTGGATGTATCCAATAGACAGATACCTTCGAAAATTAAAAAATATGTACTTTAATAAGGCACAACCTAAAGGATGTATTGCTTCGGGTTATCTTTGTGAAGAGTGTATTAATTTTTGTGAAATGTATATGGAAGGAGGAAGTGTGTGTTTCAACCGATTTGAACAAAATGATGAAGGCGAAGTTGTAGTAGAAGCGGACGAATCCAAATTATGGGTCTTTCAATCATGTGGCAGGCATATATTTAGCGTATCCGTCGTGTAATATCCGATGAGGCTAGAGATCTCATACACTATTATATTTGATGCAATTATCAGATATTGATGAGTTTTTGAGGAGTACAATTAATTATTTAATGAGACTCACCTTAAATCTCAATTCATCAATTGGTTCCGTTCACGTGTAAAACAGTTAAAGGAAATAAAAGATGACAGGTGGAACTTTAGCCTTGACATTCTTGGTTATATATAGTATTCACAGGTTATTTCATATAAAGATTATATTGTGAATGGCTATATATTTAGAAAAAGTTCGCCGACAAGATGAAATCAACGTAAATGTCCGGTGTTATAGTAAAAAATCCTTACCTTCAGGTTTAGACGGCTACTATGGGGAAATAGTTGACATAATAGAGATCATCTTTACTCATGAACGTCGATGTATTATTTTTATGTGCAATTGGTTCGTTGTCGGTCACGAGGGGATATGATATCAAAGGGGTAGAAATGAGATTATTTCTTTAAAACAATCAGGGAAATTGCAAACAAATGAGCCTTTTGCTCTTGCCAGTAAGGTAGAACAAGTGTTCTACATTGCGGACAACTTAAGTAATGGGTGGATCATACCTATGAGGACAGTACCGAGAGATTTTTTTGATGTCAATGATGATGATGGTGAGTTGTTAAATATAAACGACACATATCAAGCTGAGCTACAACATCCATCTGATGTTGTAGATGCGGATGTGATAACATGTACTGGAAGATTTTGTGTCAGTGTTATCAATGTTTAAAGTGTAAGTTCATCAATATTTTTTTCCAAAATTGTTTGATTTTATATGTGAAATATACAATTCTTGTTAAATCATTTAAATGTTTCATTATATATGTAGATATGCCTCCACTTCCTAAACGCATTCGGGATGCACAGTCTGCACCACGTGTAGGGAGTGAGACCTCCGATCCGGACGGATCGAGTGGCTCAGCTAACATAGAGGCCCATCACAGTACTGAGTGTTGAACCGACTGCATCCCGGTTAGGGATGAGCATGGGCCGGGTTGGGCCGGGCCCTGAAGGGCCCAGGCCCAAGACCACTTAAAAACTTCGGCCTTGGGCCGGGCCTAGGCCCGCAAATTTTTTTTGTTCGGCCCAAGCTCAGGCCCGACCCAATTCCTATGGGTCGGGCTTGGGCCGGACCGACCCATCTTAACCCATTATATATTATTAACTTTGAGTTTGTGTTTAAAGTAAATCTCAATTCAAGTTAGAGGAGCTAAAATTGTTTAAAACATATGCCATAATACTTGTGAAACAACTAAAACTCAATTCTATCAGAGATGATTATTCATTTTATACAAGTCCACTCAATGTTATATACTATAAACGTCTCTCATTACAGAAATTGAAAGATTGAACCAAGTTTAGACAGTTAACAACAACAGGTACACCAAGCACTACATGTTAAAAAAATGGGCATAATGCTCGTATTGGGTAAAGGTTCGATAATAGAAAATATTATAATAGAAAAAATAAACACTAAAAACTCAAGAATAACCACCAGAATCTAAGACATAGACTAATTAAGAAAAAATAATTATGAAATAAAATACAATGATGATCATCAACTTATATGTCCCACACATGACTTTCTTGATTTATAAACATTGTATGAAGATAGGATACATGAACAGAGTGTGCATGACAGGTGAGAGTTTCCATACGTGTAGGATATGAGAAGGGTTCGGGCCCTCTTCGGGACGGACCCGTGGGACGGATCGGGCTGGGCCAAGCCAAGCCCGACCCAAAAAAAATTTTGAGCCTAAAAATTAGGCCCAAGCCGGCCCAATGTTCGTTTGGGCTTGGGCCGGACCGGGCTTTTTGGGCTGGGCTTCGGGCTGGGCCGGGCTGGCCCAGCCCAATGCTCATCCCTAGTCCCAGTGAGACACTTAGGGTACGGATAGTTAGAGGTGATGCAGTGGGTGAGAACTCGGATGTGTTTTAAGTACCTGGAGCATGTGTGTAGAGCCAGGGTTCCTATCCACATTACAGACTGGCGTTTAGTGGAGCAGTCAATAAAAGATGTCATTCTTCATAATTTGGAGGTATTTAAAACTAATAATAAACCAAAGTTGTTGTTGAATGTATAAAATTAACTTTTTTTTACATCCTTTACTTTGCAGATTAGTTTTTCATGGGATCGTAAGCTGGCCACAGATGCTCTAATTTTAGGATATGGTGCAGAATTACTGCGTAAATATTGAGGTCGTCTGAAGGCCCGAGTAAGTTTAATAATTTGGTTTCTCATCATTTATGAAATGTATGTAAGTAATTTTCTTACAAATTTTCAGTACTTCGACCCGGAGCTTCCATTGGAGACACTTTTGACGAATTATCCTCAAAATGTACCCACTGAATACTGGAGGATGTTGATATATATTTGGACGGGGGAAGAACACGAGGTACGATACATATGTGCGTATTATCAATTATTTGGAATTATATTATTGCAATCATTACCTTTGTATTGGGTATCTCAAAGCGAAATGGTTAAAATCGAAGGAAAGGTTTCAAGGCTACCCATAGAATGGGGAGAAGAAATACACATGAACTGAAGGATGATATTGTAAGTAATTTACTATAGGCATTATGTTTAAATTTCATTATTGTTATATCTTAAATTCATATAGTAAGTTCTAGTATCTTTTTCACATTAGGTAGTGGAGAACAATGGTGTGCCCAACTGGATGGAAGTCTTTGAGAAATCTAAGAGTCACGATGTGGGCGGGGAAGTTCATTGGGTAGATCTTACCTATGGTCCAATTCATGTAAACCATTAATAACAATTTTGCATCTATTTTAACAATTTAAATATATTTTGAACTTACTTTAATAAAATTTCAAGAGGAGATGATCAGACTCACGACCACTGGCTCTCTAGACAGCATTGGTACGAGTTAGATATCTCTTACTCCTGATGCGGCCTTCCTCCATCCGACCGGTCCATAGCATCAAGGATGAATCTGTTGTGGTGGTCGTGGTGCCATCATACGGAATTGGTATGAAGTAGGGAGCGGTTCGTCATCTTCCTCTGAGAAGACACAAAGGGAGATGGAATTAGAGAGTCAAGTGTCTAGCATGAATATTGAGATTCAGGATTTACAACAACAAGTGGTAATTTTTAATGCATTCATGTAGGCACATCAAAGTGCAACATCGACTAGGCACCCAACACAAGTGGACAATCTAGTTGTGAGGCTAGTGATAAGCATACCGCACCCTTAGTTAATTCGGTCAAATTAATGTCCAAATCAATGTTAGTGATTCGTTGCAGTCGGATACGAGAGGCTAGTCAAAAACCACTTCTCAATTAATGTTAAGTTAATTTTAAGCGGCAGATATTTTTTTACTTGGTGGAGTCCAAGGTCGATCTCAGGGAGGCAACTGTCTCCTTAGGTAAATTTTAGCAAACGTCCAAGTGTCGGATTTTCGAGGAGGTATTTTTTGGTCTTTTTAATTTTTATGCAGACTTATGCAGAAAATGTAGGCCAATTTAATGTTTCAATTTAATTAATATACCAAATGAAGTCCAAAAAGTATGAAAATTGGCCAGATGATTTATGATGGTGAAAATGATCTACACTAATTTTTTTGGATTTTTCAGTCACTAAATGGATTTACTGTGAATTAAATAAATAGACGGGGGTGATTTTCAATATTTAATTTTTAATAAATAGCAAACCACAATTTTTTCAAGAACTAAAATTATCCTAGATAGCTCTAATGACAAGGAATCCAGGAAAATTTGCAGATCTTAATTTCAAGGTGAAATGAATTTATTAAAATTAAATTAATAAAATCACTCAACAATTTATTAAGGCCTCGATATGCGTGCAAATGACATGAGATTTTTATGGTATGTTAAGAGTATCGTCCTTAAGCTACTATGAATTTTTGATGATTTTTGGAAGCACAGAGAATTAATTACAAATTAAAAGGCATCACTGGGCAAAATATGTCAAAAATTCACCAATTAATTCATTAATAATTCAACTGAAATTACAAAAATATGACACATGGACCAATAGACAGAGGACAAAATTCTCAACAAAATGCAATTTTTAGATTTGCAAAATGATGTAAAATGCAACCTAGGGATACGTGCAAACACAGGGGTGTAAATGCAATACAGAAAAATAATAATACAATAAGCAAATATGCAGACAGGGACTAAAATGCAATTACCTATAATGCTGAGGACTTGAATGCAAATTCTCCATAGGGCACGTGCTCCTCACGTGGCTCAGCTTCACAGGGACCTCTTTGCAAATATGGAAAGCTCTAGGGGGCTCTGTGTAAATTACCCAGGCCGCACGTGCTCCTCACGTGGGTGGCCTAGGCTCGGATGGCTGCGGAGGCTCGTATCTAGGCTCGGGCGCTCTGGAGGTCTGGAGTGAGGTTCGTGCGACCCGAACCTAGGCTCGGAGAAGAGGTTCGGGCGACTGGGCTACGTGGCATAACGAAGGCCCTCGGATCAAGATGGATCTGAGGGGTGTCGGTGCCGACGCGTGACGTGACCTCGGGCCTTTGGATCGATGATGATCCAACGGCCTCTGGGGCTCGATGAAGACGGCGACGTGGCTCGCTGAGGGCCGCTGGATCAGAAGAGCGATCGACAGTGGGGAGCTGCTGCGGTGAGAGGACGCGTGGTGATGTGGGGGCCGTTCGATCGATGTGATCGAACGACAGCTGCTCGTCTGCTCCGACGATCCTCCGCCGCCTGCGGAGGAGAAGGCGGGGCTTCGACGAAAGTGCTGTAGCTCCGCCCGTCCTTCCTCGAGGCGCTGACGCTCTCCGACTTGTCGGAGATATCCCAGAAGATGCGCGGATGGTCGACGAAACCTTCGGTGGCCTCAGGAGTGTCGGAGGGCGGCCTGAAGTTGCTGGCGATGAAGCTCGAGGGCGTCTCCGGCGAGCGTCCGTTCAATGAGCAGCAAGGTACCTGCAAGTGTGAAAGCTAGAGCCGGAGCTCGTGCATGTGTTTGTGAAGACGTGAGGATGGTTGGCGAGGCCTAAGGCGAAGGGAGGCGGTCGGGCGATGGAGCTCCGGCCAAATGGCGGAGCTGGAAGTCGATGGAGGTTGATGTGCGTCGTCGGAAGGTGCGGAGTAGTCAGCGAGGATGGGAGCTTCGACGCGAAGCTCGGCGAGATGAAAGGGAAGCGAGAGAGTGACCGGTGACGACGAATAAAATCGGAGAAAAACAAAAGAAAAATAAGAAGAAGACCAGAGGAGGAATGGAGGGGTTTCACCTGGGAATTGGACTTCCTGCTTGAGGTCCAGGTCTTCACTCGAGGGCCGGTGATGTCCCGAGCTCGTGCAGCTGCTCGTGGGAGTCGCTGCGACACGGCGGAGCTGCCGTGGATCTCGCCGGAGCTGATGCCCTTCGTCGCTCGATGATTCGTCGAATTGCTGTCACCAACTGGAGGATCAGAGCTCAGGGATGCTCTCTGGAGTGGCGGATGCGGGTGAAGGTTGCCGGTGGTGGAGTATTTAAAGGATGGAGGTGGCAGCAGTGTTGGCGACGAGGCGAGGTTTGTGGGCGACGTGGGGCTTCTATGGTGGAGATCGTGGGAGGCGAGGGAGCTGGCGAGGGTGAGGGAGGAGTGCCCTCAATCGTGGTGGTGCTGGTGGTCGGAGAAGGTGGATGAGGTGCTTCCAAGAATAGGAAGGGGGCGCCCCTCCCGCAAGGCAGGGAACGTGGGAGAGAGGGGCGCCCGGAGGTAGGAGACGAGGTCTCCACCGTTGGATCTTGTGATCCAACGGTGGTGATCGAAGCGAGGTGGGCGGGTAGGATTAGATCGGGGGCCCGGTGATGATGGGCTTCGGTGGAGCCACGTGGCGATCTGCGGACGAAGCGCCATCGGGCGGTTTGGATGACACCGAGGGTCTGATCAAGCGGCTGAGAGACGCCAACGGAGGAGCGGCTGAGATGGGCTCGATCAGATGGTCCATCTGCCGCCACGTGGCGAGCTCTGGAAGAGGCGCGGGCGAATGGTGATGATCAAGGGGCGGAGAAGATCAATGGCTGAGGAAATAGGCGCGCGTGGACACAGCGGGGCCGTTGGATCTGAAGCGCGATCCAACGGCTGAGAATGCATGCGGATGAGGCAAGGGAAAGCGGGCCGCGTGGCGCAACCAGAGGGCGCCACGTGGCCTGCTTTGAGTGGCTGGAAGAAGATACACGTGTGAAGAGAAGAGGGGGCCGAATTTGGAAAAACTCAAAACATAAAAGTTGTAGATCTCGATGAGATCTATAAGTTTCATGTTGACCAAAGATGGAGACGAGATCAAATATGATACATAAATACAAAGATACAATTATACACCTATGTAGTATACAAAGTGGCCCCGAAAACCCAACTTTCCCATACAAGCTCCAAATTCAATGAAATTAGTCTCATTTTAAAGGTCTTTTAATGTGTAGTATTCTAAGAGTAAGTAGACCTAGTTCGGAGTTTGTATGAGGGCTTTATGTGTATTTTAGTGTACAGGGGTTCTCAGGCTTTATTGGCTATTTTACAAAGGGGATTTTTGGCATTCTTCCCTATATTATCAACTAAGGAGTACATATTATAAGGAAGAGGTTATTTTAGTGAGTGGATATTTTACAAGGGATTTTGGCTTCTTATTTGAATGCAAATGGACTGCTAAAATGAATGTAATATGTATGTATGAATGAATGCTATCTATGCATTATAAAGGGAAATATGCCTCTATTTACTCGGGAACAAGGCTCTATTTTTGACTTTTGAAGTGATGAATCACAGATTCATCAGCTAGACGATGATGATGAAGGAGAAGAAGGAGAAGAAGAAGAAGATGATGATGACGAAGAAGAAGAAGATGATGACGACGAAGAAGAAGATGATGATGACGACGACAATGACAATGCAGATGAGGACGATGCTTAGGATTACTTTAAATATTTTCTTCAGTTGGTAGGATATATAGTTTAGTATATTGTATAATTAATTTGAAAAATTACTTTGCAAAGTAGCTTACTTTGTTTAAATAGTTTGAATAGTTTTGGTAGAGTAGTTTTATTTGAATCTCTTAGCGTAGTCGTCATTTCAAATATTTCATGTAAATTTGAATGTGGAATGAATGTTATTTTCTGTGTTGATCGTACTCTTTATGATGAACATACAAATATTGTTACAAGTACTCAATGTTTGATGTCACTCTTTGCAGGGTAAAATGAAGAGCATATCAGTGGTATTGAGAAAATTTTTTTGATAGTAGAAGAACAAAGGGGACGGTCGACCGTCCCCTTAGTTATTGTATGAGACGCTCATGATTGTCCCTCCTTCTCACACTTTGGGACGGTTATGAAGCTGACTGTCCCTGTTGCTCTTAACATTAGGGACGGTCATGACCGTCCCCTCTAAGTGACCTTTAAGGGACGGTCACGATCATCCCCTCTAAGTGACTTTAAGGGACGATGAATATCGTCCCCTATGTATGCTTATAGGGGACGATGTCAATTACCGTCCGTTATAGCAATTGGGACGCAAGCTATGGAGACAGTTTTTTTACCGTCCCCTTTGATCAGAGGGGACCGTCATTCTGTCAACGGAGACGGATAATGACCGTCGCATGTTCTATACTTTCTTATAGTAAGAGGGATATAGTTATGAAAATTCATGGAAACATTTTTCAAAAAAAGCAAAAAAAGTGGAAAAAAAGAAAATGGAGTAGATAAGTTACCTACTCCGTGGAGGAGGATCCCTTTCCTCATATATATATATATATATAGGGTAAAATGTGTATGCCCCATAGGGGGAGCTAACTTAGCTCCCCCACCCTTTTTTCACAAAATGGTAACAAGTTTCAAATCCAAACCTCTCCAAAAATAAATGAGAACGGATTTCAAGTCATTTAAATAGAGCATATGCGAGTTGGTACCCAAAAGATTGACATCTCTAAATAAAAATGATTTAGTGGTGATTTGATGGACGTGTCGATAATGCATAGCTTAATTAGGTTGAGTCTTAACACAAGTACAGTACACTTAGTCAAAAATTACTCAAAAGTTGTGTGTGTAGTGTAGTGTATCTTTTAGCTTGGGAAATCCTAAGGACGATCTTAGGGAAGCAATTACATGCAAAAACAATTACTCACAAAGCATCAAGGCAATAGAGGTTTCGAGACGTTATCTTTTTTGTGTTTCTTAGTTTTTTTAAGGAAAAACAAACAGAACGAATGCAAATGGAGTGGAATGTGTCTTTGAATCTAGGAATAACAATATAATGACTTTGAAAAATCATGTTTGAGGCTCCATCAACACATCAAAATTGGACACTTATATTTTTTAGTCCACGATAAATAAATCTATCATAAAATATTTAGGGTTTTATTAATTGTACTCCTCCGAGATATTGCAATTTCAGTTATGCCTCTCCCTTTTTATGAATATCAGTTGTGCCCCCATCTTCTTATCTATCGCTCTATTACTTGTACTAAATAGACGTTAACTTTGAGGATACAAACGGAAATAAATTAGAAAAAAAGGGGGTTCAGAGTTCTCCTCACCCTCTCCCTCCTCCTCCTCCTCCCTATGTCGTATGCGAATTTTTTCCCTGAAAGGGCATCCCCAATATCCAAATGCCTGTCGGGGCATCTGATCTAAGTATTTCTCTGTCAGGGCATCAATCGGCAAACAGTTCGTCGATCGGCGAACCGTTTGCCGATTGTGCATAAAAATAATATATAATATTATTCCCGAAAACTTTTTGAATTTTATATTATTAAAAATAATATATAAAAACATTTGGAATTGTGAATCGACGAACCATTTGCCGATCCACAATTCTAAATATTTTTATATATTATTTTTAATAATTTATAATTAAAAAGTGTTACGGAAGTAGCTTCGATCGGCAAACGATTTGCCGATCGGCGAACGGTTTGCCGATCGGCGAACCGTTCGTCGATCGATGCCCTGACTGGGAAATAATGTGGTCAGATGCCCTGATAGGGCATTTGGATGATGGGGATGCCCTGTTAGGGAAAAAACTCCCCTATGTCAGTCTTCTCCTCCCTCCTCAGCCCCATCCGCCGTAGCCTCCTCCTCCCATCCTCTTTCACTTCCTCCTCTCCCTCTTCCTCCGCTCCCAGCCTCCTCCCCCTCCCCCGATCTCCTCCTCCCAGTCATCTACACCCAGCCTCCTCCTCCTCCCCTCCTCCGCCCCCAACCTCCTCCTCCTCTTCTCAGCTCTGCCTTCTTGATTTAGTGCAGCCATCCAGAACCCCAGCTCTTCCCCAATCCACGGTTTCTTCCTCCCACATCAGTCTCATCATACGCAACCGAGTCCCATGGTAGATATCGACCACCCCTTCAGCGGCCTCTCCCTACTCACGCGGCGGGCCTCCACCACCTCTCTGCCCGTGCCTTCGCCTCTACAAGATCCTCCTCCCCCCTTCCTCCCCGGCATTCCGCAATGGCGTCTCCCACTCCTTCGCCCCGCTCGCGGAGTCCATCCTCTCCCATCTCAAGTCCTCCGACATCATCATCCTACTGGGTCTTTCCCCCGAACTTCGCGTCGTCCTCTCCCTGGACGCCACCTCTGCCACAGGCCTCCCTGACTAGCGCTCCCCCAGACCTCTGAACCCATCTACACAAGAACCAAGCCCATCTATTCAAGAACCAATTGGACAACCATCGAGCTCTGGTCCTTCGGCGCTTCCAAATCCACATAGCCATCAAATTTGACCACCTTCAAGAATCTTGACGAGTAAACCGACGACCATCTATTCTTCTCAGGTTAGCCAATAGCCTCTCTCTCTCTCTCTCTCTCTCTCTCTCTCTCTCCACCGTGAGACCAACGCTTATGAGTTGTGCTCCTTTTTTAGTCGTCACCATCGTACAAGAATGAAGAAGAGTAGCCTATCCAGATCTATGACACGTAAATGGAGGGAGGAGGAGGAGCACAGGGGGATTTAGGATAATTATGCCCCTCTACCATAGTTTGAGAAAATCATGTTTAAGTTCAAACTGATTGACGGCTAAAATAACGGAGGGGCATAAGTGATATAATGGTAAGAAGTCGGGAGCGATATTACAAAAAAGGGATGGGCATAACTGATATTGCAATATCTTAGAAGGGCATAGCTAGTAAAAATCCAAACATTTATATGCATTTCTGAATTTTGAGCAAGATAACGGTAGAAAGTGATTTATTGTAAAATAGGTGCTTAATGCGGAATTTAAGATCGAAAATACCAAGAAAGTATGAAAAAAGGGATATTTTGCTCATCACGATGTCTTCTAAGCAAAGAATATCATATGCAACAGGAAATACATTTTTTTATATTTTTAAACTTTTAATGCAGCTATTAGAAAATGAATAAGATGTTCAGTTTTTTTTCATGATTTTAAAAACTGCATGCCATAAAAATAAATTCTTTTTTGTCCAGTAGATTAAACACACTGAAACACATACTACGAAATTTTAAAAATTTTGTTGGGTTAAAGATGAATTTATCATGAATTAATTACTGATAAAGATCGATTTTAGGTATTTAAATATCAAACCATTGTACATTTGCAAATCCAATTTAACTTTAATAAAGAATGATGCAAGGCACATTAAGATATTTCTGAATTTGCAATATGCCACACAGTGAAACTTCTATGAATTAAACACCAAAATCAAACATTTAATTATTTCATGGACATTGACATAATTTTTTGGATGAAATTGTGTTGCGTTATAACACATGATACGTTGTATAAAATATATTTTAAAAGGGAATTTCTTGAGGGGGCACAAATTACTATGAACTAAATAGTCCAGATGGGCAAAATTGCAGTTTTAAGTAATTTAATTATAGTAATTCACATATATTCCATAAAATTATAATTAAATATGCACTAGAAAAAGAATGGAATTTATTTTAAAATAAATTGAATAAAACTTGAGGTTCAAAATGCAATGCAAATAGAAACGTAATAAATTAAGTAAACTTGAATACCTAAAAAGATGCAAGAGCAATCAATTAAAGATGTGAGAACCCAAGGAGTGGTCTGATGGTAGAGCAGTGTACCTCTACTTTAAAGGATCCGGGTTCGAATCACAGTGGGGATGCTCTGGACCCCCGAAATTACGGGACCTACTATTAAAAAAACTAAAGATGTGTGGTCGCTTTTGTAAATTCATCGAGGCGCCACATGGTAGCTCGACTAGGTTCGGTCGACAGGCCCTCTTGATTAAATATGAATAGTTGCAACTTGCAAGGGCATGGATGAAAAAGACCCATCCTTCCATTGGGTGGTTGAGATTAGGCGAGGCGTGACCGTGCTCACCTTCAGGGTGTTTTTTGTATGTGGGTTACGGTGGGGTTAAACTGGTAGGAGGTAATCCATTTTTATGTTTTGATGTTTGGATAAAAGGTTAAACTATGGGTGAGTTTGAAGTGGGTTTTTGTGATATGATTGTATTGAAGTTTGAAAAAGTGAGTAATTATTGTGATGTGATTGTATTGAAGTTTTGAAAAATGAGTAAAGGTGGAGTAGTTTATAATTTTTATATGATATGATGGTATAATATATTATTTTTTGATGAAATTAATGATGGAGAATTGATTTATTTAATTTAAAAAAATAAAAGTGGGGCCCATATAAGAAAGAGAAGGGGTGAGTTAAGGGGGTAAAGTCCCCAAAGAGGAGTTTACTCCTCTTGTCGAACAGCACCTCAGTGGTTGGACACACGTTACTAACGAAGTGGGTGATTCAAAGATGATATTTTAGCTTAAACAATGATTCGAAGCAAAATTTGGAATTAAGACGATGAACTTGGATGTTTGGCAGAGGTTTTCGTCTAGGTCTTGAGATGCTCTAGTACTTTAGATGTTCTCTAGACTGATCAACGATGGAATATTAGAGCTACATGCGTAAACCGTTTTCCTTTGCTCTGTCATATGCATGATGGTTTTGGCACCTCACAATGTTCTTGATGCCATCAACAGCTTTAATGTGAATGTGAGTATAATATATATATAGAGAGAGAAATGATTCTGTGAGAGCAAAAAACTGTGAGAGCATGAGAGCGGTGATTCTAGACTACTAGATTCAACTATGATAGAGAAGACAGGATCTAGTGGTCGAGAATCACTACTCTCATGCTCTCACAGTTTTTTACTCTCACATGAATATTCATATATATATATATATATATATAGGGACCCTTTCAAATAAGGTGGGGTCTCACAAATATTGTGGTGAGCCATCAATCGGATTCGTCGGATCATAATCTGACGGTTGCATCAAAAATATTATCTAAAAGGGTATTTTCGTCATCACATTTTTTGTAAATTCAAATTTCATTTAGGATTTGAATTACCATTTAATGTTTCTGTATTTGGTATTTTTGAATCATACCTTTACTGGTCTTTTTCCAATTTTATGCCGAATGAATTGGATTCAACCATATCTTTGTAAACGTCTGCGAATTTTTGTGAAAATGTATTTCCTTTTTGTAATTTCGTTAATGATTTCGTTTTTCACATTTTCATTTTTAAATTGGTATTTCCGTTTTGTAAATGGTTACATTCATTTTGTAAACTCCAATGAGTTTTTGTAAGAGTAATTATTTTCTTTGTAAACTTCGATCTTTTTTTTGTAAATGTATATATTCATTTTGTAAAATTCGTGTGACCTTGTAACTGTATCGCGCTCTTTTGTAAAATTCGCGGAGCTCTGCAAAATAAGATAAAACAATAATAAGATTTGTAAAAAAATGAATCAATATGTAAATCGAAATGTCAATTATGTAAATTATTAAACCACAATGTAAATTCGTGCAACCTCACAATCACGACCATAGCTGCCTTCACTGTCGACCCCTGCTCGATGTAGCACCTCCATCGCATTTGGAACTCATCGTCGACCGATATCTCCACCGCGTCTGTCACCGTCGACGTCTATCGCCATCGGAGGAGAGGAGTCACCATCCGCATCCACCATCGCTACTCTGCTCCGAACCTCCACCACTTGCAGATCGCAGCCGCTCAGCCCCTCCGTCGACCACCGCCTGGAGGAGAGTACGCACCACCACCAGAGGTGTGTGTCGCCCCTCATCCCACGCGAGGCCCATCGCTTTCCACCACGCTGACGAGAAATCGTGAGAGAGAGGAGGGAGGGGCGTCGTCAATCAATGGAAAGAGAATGAGAGATATTAGGTCAAATAATTGTCACATTCTATATTTAGAATGTGACGAAAATGACCAAAATAGGTTTTCAATCATTAAATTAATTTAATTAATGTCTCATTAAATCCAATCGTACTATCAAAAATAAAAGGATGAGATTGAGGGCTCACTATAATATTGGTGAGACCCTGCCTCATTTGAAGTTTCTCATATATATATATATATATATATGAGGAAAATGGGGCTGCCCCCTAGGGGGAGCTAACTTAGCTCCCCCCGCCCTATTTTCTTCAATTTTTTATTTTTTTTGAAATTTTTTCCGTGAATATTCATCACTATATCCCTATATTATGTCATAAAAATTTCGTGAGAAACAGAGACTTCTACGGCCTCCATCCAGACAATCATTTTTTTAACGGTAACTGGATTTTTTAAATCGACCCCGTTTGGATGGAGGTCGTAGGAGTCTTTGTAAAAAGAAAAAATGAAATATCAAAGGTTTTGAATGACTTTAAATCCCGAGACCTAGCCATCATGATGATTGGGTCGACAAGGAATAAAGTAGGGAGAGATAGAGGCCAAAAATACAATAAAAATCCCAATTTATTTTACCAAATAATTGTTTTTAGGATATATTTTACTCTTTAATATTTATACCTCAAATTAGTAAACTTTGTAAATGAAAGTTGTAGATAAAAATACAAAGAAAAATACATAATTTAATTCACACAAAAATAATGCAAATTGTACTTTCTACACTCAAAATAAAATTCCAAAATCTCAACTTCCCAGACATGTATCTCCTCCATATGAACTTAAAATTCATCAAAACACCTTTAATTTATATAACTTTTTTATTAGTTATTCAATGAAGATGGTTTCATTTAATTTGGAGTTAAAATAGAAAAGTTAGATTTTAGACCCCTCTTGTACAATATACCTGAATAAAATACTCATTTTATTTGTTCTTTACATTCCTTATATTTTTATAATTTTTTAAATATTACTTGTAACAAATTTACATAGATAGAATAAAACAAAACTATGAAAATAAATAAAAATAAATAAATAGGCAAAAATACATAGATGAATTGTACTTACATATACCTATATAATAAGTAGTTATAATAATTAAGTACATAAATAAACTCATAAAATATAATAAAAGTATATTTATGTATATTTAAAATAAATTGTAAATATATAACTTATTTATATAAAATAATAAACTTCAAAATACAAAATAAAAATAAAATACATACTTTAAAGAATAAATATACCTATAATCACACTTGTAAAAAGTAACCTAGTTGTATACATAAATAAAAATCATATTAAAAATACTACATAAATTAATAAATTTTTTTTTATGTTTGAAAAAAAATTAATAAAATAATTTATTGTTTTATTTTAAATTAATAAGCTTTTTATTCACAATTTTGTCGTGTAGTGTACATATGTGGCCCAATAGGGGTGCAATCGTCGTTGACTCTAGGTCAAATCTCCACTCTCCCCGGGGTCTGCATCTGGTAGGCCTATGATCTCGACTTCCTCGATATTTCCCATTGATTCTTTCACTTTTCTGGCTTTATTCCTTCATTGACTTTCTTACTCGATCGAAGGTCTTCCATGCCAACACCTTGCATTGATCCAGATGACCTCTGTATCGAGAGTTCTCCCGAGTCAACTTCGCATGTACACAACCCCCTCTATCTCATTCCTCTCAATTTTGATCCTCATTTTCCCATCCAAACCTTAACCCAAGCTCAGATAGTTGCTCTTGGTGACAGGAGGGTGCTCTCCAAGTGTCATGCATGCAAGGAGGGGCGAGTTTTGAGTTGATCCGTGGACCTTCGGTGAGCTCCGTCGTGAGGTCTACCTCCTTGGCTCCAGTCAGGTTGAGGTTAGTTTTTCCTTGCTCATTAGGTAGAGTTTAGTATCAGGTTTCATTTCTTGTTTTTATTTTACGTTTTAATCAATAGGGATATCCAAATCCTTAACATTTAGTTCACCGCACCATTCGAGCTTCGGCCATTGTTCTTCGTCGTCTCCTCCCTATGTCGACCTCCGCTAACCACCTCACTTCCTTTCCCCTTCGATTATCCATCATTTCCCACTAACCAGCCATTCATATCGACCTTTGATTTGGTCCACTGAGATCCTCCATCGCCCCTTCGTTGGACCTCCTCGATCCATCTCCATTTCACCCTCCACCTTCATTAATAATATCTCAACTGCTTTGCTAGAGCTACTCCAATCTTCCCTTGCAGGTACAATAGTTGGAGGAGCCCTTCTATAGGCTAATAGCATCGAGAACCAATTACCAGGTCCTCCTTCAGACCACTGATCTCCAGGGACTGATCACTAGGCCCCAGACCCATCTAAGGCTCCTGAGAGGAATGGGGAGGCTGCAGGAATGTGTAAAGCCTCTTGGCGGTGCTCCAAGTGATGAGATGAAAGCTGCAACATATCAAAGCTCGCCAAGGATGATTTCTTCATCTGTTCTTCGTACACCATCCTCCGTCGGTCGATTAAGTCGGGCTCCAGGAGGAGCAGTCGACGTCCAATATGAAGAACCATCAACCATCGATCTCATCTAGAGATCTAATCACAGGCGTCCAAGCCGAAGGGATATAGATGCATCTGGGCCATCCATCGCATTTAAGTCGCAGGATCGTGCGCATGTGGAGGTAAACATCTGAGAAGCCCCCTCCTTTTTTGTATATTAATATTTAATATTTAGACTTTCATCTGTAGTTGTAAAAATTGAAGTGAACCCTCGCACTATTCGCATATTGCCTTTTGGTCCTTGCTATCTCAGCTCACGTGGCTTCGTAGATATCACAAAAAAAAGATTTTATAATTTTCTATTAATAGCATAAAGATGTTTCAGTCACAACAAGTAGGGATGGAAAAAGATTTGTAATGTCTCATCACTTATAAATCCGCTTATTCCTCCTCGCATTCACCTCCTCCTCCTTTGTTTCCCTTTCGACCTTCTCCCTTCATCTTGTGGTTATCTTTACATGTAGATTTCTTTTGCTTATTCTGCTTGATGTTCCATTAAGAATGAATTGGAACATGCCTAGGTGGATGCGACTTAGTCAATGACTTTCGTGATGGATCAGGTGGTTCATTAATTTGTTTATTAATGCTTCTCTCAACAGTTGATCTTCATGCTGGCTCTGACGAAACTGTTGTCGGCTCATTGATCCTTGCTCCTATTTATGGTCTGAAAATCAGAATCTTGCAATGGTCCAAAAATATGAGACTTGTAGTATTTCAACAATCAACCCACAAGATAAATATGAATCAACGAAAGTAGAGGATGTGAATCAAATTATAACCCAAAATAAATGTGTATAGTGGGCAAGTGGTCTGAGTGTCTAACACAGGGAGACAAGTCATTCTAGCATGTATTTTACTTATATAAATAATGAATAAATAATATATGTGTATTTTGTACAATATTCACTCAATCAACCAATTAATTAAATAAATTTTTTGTGGGTTTTAATTAAATAAAATAATTTTCTTTTATTTTATATTTACAATTTTATTTAATTTTTAATTATATGTTTTTATTTCTTTTTTATAATTTTATGATTTTTAATTTCATTTTCTTCTTAATATATAATATAAGTATATATATACTATTTATATTATACAATATACAATATTATAATTATCGTTATAACTAAAAATAACCCAAATTTACAAAATAAAATATTTTTGAATTTTTATATCTTTCTAATGTTTTTGTGATTTTTCAATCTAAGTTATATATATATATACATGTATGTATGTGTGTGTTATTCTAAAACGTGATTTTCAGCCTAAGTTTTAAATATTTTTAAGTATATATATAACACTATATATGTTTTTTTCTAAAATAAAATATATGATTTTTGGTAGACCTCGCAGTTCCTCCTTCTGGTGTGTGGCGATGTGTTGATGAAATCCAAGGAATTTACGTGATTGATCCCATAGAGCGGAGGGAAGATACCAAGACTAGACAGGACAGACCCGGTTTGACTACTTCCACTGATAAGTCCATTCCTGGTCACTCTAAAGTAATGATGATTGCGGTCGATTATGATGCTAATCATTATTCTAAAAAATTCTGGCCTCTTGATGAAAAAGATGATCCGGGTGAGATTCTCGAGGACGAGCAGAGTTCGACTACTTCCACTGATGACTTCGTTCCTTTTGGTTTTGACCTAGACGACAACTCGCAGGACGACTTTGATTACACTTCTTCCGAGGATGATGAATTTGTCCCATTCTACTTTGATGTCAGCGAGACCCCCAAGGCCAGACCTAGTCATACTTCTTCCACTTGCCCGTCTGCGCCTTCACACCATAGGACCACCAAGGGCGAACCTAGCCATACTACTTCCATTGACCAGTTCGTGCCTTTCCGATTTGACTCCACTGAGGGCCTTCACTCTGTCGACCCTGATCGGCTTCCGTCCATTGTAGACCCCGATGTCGACTTGCACCACACTAGATCTATCCCTCAACGGTCTCGCAAGAAGGTCTGCTTCCTACCTTCTTGATCATGTGTACATCCATCTCCGCTGTATATTCTCTCTCGTGTATCTCTGTCTCTCTCCACCGTTTTGCTCATTCACCCATTCTCGTGTTTGCCTCGCTTAGGACGTACTTTGTCCTAAGTATAGGGGTGGACGAGCCGAGTGTTCATTCCTCGTTCCGTCTTATCACTCAAGTTGTTGCCTATACTTAGGGCTTCTTTTACCCTAAGTATAGGGGGAGTGATGTGTACATTCTCACGATCTCTTCTCTCATCGTTTGATCTCTTTTCTTATTTTCTTCTTTTCCTCTTCTATCTTCTGTATCTACCAAAAAGGTGCCGCCCCTTTTTGTCAGAGTTCCATACTTAGGACGTACTTTGTCTTAAGTATAGGGGGGTGTGCACCCCGAGTGATTCTATTCTTTGATCCTCTCCATTGTCTCCTCTCCTCTTCTTGTCTATACTTAGGGATATCTTACCCTAAGTATAGGGGGAGACAGTCTGAGTACGATCTGTTCATTCCCACCCTTGACCCTCCCTGCTTTGTGTACAATCTGCTATACTTAGGATTATTTGATCCTAAGTATAGGGGGGACGGTCGACTTCTCATTCATTCGTTTATTCATCTCTTATCCCTTTATTCGTTAGACTTTTCTATACTCAGTACGAGTTATGTCTTCTCTTTTCTCTCCGATCTATGAGGACATAGCTCAAGCTAAGTATAGGGGGGTCGTATATACTGTGTATATACTT
Source organism: Ottelia alismoides (assembly GCA_037367405.1). Classification (NCBI taxonomy): domain Eukaryota; kingdom Viridiplantae; phylum Streptophyta; class Magnoliopsida; order Alismatales; family Hydrocharitaceae; genus Ottelia; species Ottelia alismoides. The sequence goes on from JAZKJV010000022.1 coordinate 1,698,948, forward strand.
TAGCCATAACTCGTACTTTCGTATTTTTTATAACTATGGCTAATTTTACTTAAAAATTCATTAAAATCCTTAATAAAAAGATGTGATTATTCCTCAAAATTCTTTGTGTATATACTGATTAATAAATCAGGTGAAAATATTTTTTGCAAAATATTTGAAAAATAGTTTGAAAATCCTCGTGAAAAATCTGTTGAAAACTATTTTGAAAATATTTTGTTACATGTTTTCAACCTTTTTAAAAACATTTTGATTGTAAAATTTATTTTCTTTGTGTGAAATAAAATGTTTGAAAAATGATTTGCAAATGGTTTGAAAAATAGTTGCGAAAATATTTGAAAAATCTATTTATACTGTTTGGAAAACCTTTGCAAAATGATTTTCAAATGTGTGTACATGTTTGTAAAAACTGTTTGTAAAAATTATTTTGGACTATAGTTTTCAAAATTGTTGAAAAACCTATGTCAAATAAGTTTGAGGAATACATATATCACACCAAAAATCCACTGTATATATATTTATAAAATTGACCACTTACCTTGTAAACTCTTAAAATCCACTTCTTGTATATACAAGATGCATCCCCTTGTAAGTATTTGTACCTAGTTTTTATCCAAAACCTTTTTGTTTTCGAAAATCCCAAAAACATTTGCAAAACTAAAATCCAAAAACATTTGGAAAACTTTTTCAAAAATCTAAAAAAATGCATATGCATCATCTTTTCAAAAATCCATAAAAAGTTCAAAATCTTTGAAAATTACATCACAAAAATATGTTCTGCATAGCATTTGCATGGCATTCGCATTTTTCGGATTGAGTTTGATAGTTGAACGAGTCTAAGTAAAATCCGAAGATTGGAGCTTGGTTGGACCTTAAAATCTACCTAATTAACAGGAACCTTATAGGAATTGGGATTGAGGTACTTCAGGTCTAGTTGACTAAATTCTTTGAGGATCACGAGACTTGGTTCAATGGATTCTTGACTGCCTAAGTAGAGTATTTCGGAGCACACGCACGACTCTTGTTGATAATGATCTAACTTGGACACCTGCACCTTTCACATGGCTCAACTCAGTTGGAGTGATGAGGAGGTTGGATTTGCCGGTATGAGACGCACACGGGTGGAAACACTTGTCTTCCTCTGGGGAGGGAAGTGCACCCCAACCCGTCTAGTGATGATGAGTTTCAAGGATAGGAGATTGTGGGTTGCAATAAAGCTTCAAAAGAGGGATAGTCTACTGGCTCAAGAGGAAAAACTCCCTATGTAAATGTTGTTGTATATAGTATTCAAAAAAATTTGCAAAAGTAAAAACTCCAAAAAAGTGGACAGGCCTGTACAAAAATAAAAATGCCTGCTGGAGTGTACATATGTGTAAAGTCAATAAGCAAGCATGAGCGTCAAAGTCCAATCATGTGAGCCTGCAATTGGATGACTTGACTACACTGGTCTTGCATCCTAGGATAGGTAGCTACACTGGCTACCGTCCATTCTTCTCTTCACCCCCTCCTCTTGAGCTGGTTGCCACTTGAACTTAGAAGGGAATACCCTGCTCCTTGAGGGATGAGTTGTTGGATTGGGGAATCATTGGGTTGTCATATTGGAGAAGTCAGTCTCTTTGTCATTTCAGTTGGGAAGAGCCACCATCACTTATATTGTACGAGTCAGATTCATAGTCGTAAGGGTTTGCGTATGAGTTGAAGTATTTCTAACCTAGCTATTGAGGAGACTTGAGCAGAGTTTTGGGATTCTCAGGGACTTTTGGATTTCAAATCCGATTCTCATTAAGGTTCCGCCCACACTAAAATTCCAAAGGTCCGACTTAAGCTCCAAACTTTGATTTTGTGAAGACAAGTTTGATAGTTAAACTTAATCCATCGTTCTTCTTTTTCTTTTCTTTCTTTTTCTTTCTGCACTTCTTGCATAAGTGTTTTCTAGGGACTAGCAAAGGTAAAGTATAGGGAGATGATGAATCCACATTTCATCATCTTTATTCTATCATTTTGACCTTAAAAACCCTAGCAAATGCATGTAAATACCCTTAATTCCCGCATCTTAGCATTTATGCATGTGCATGTAAATAGTATATAAAATACTGTATTTAAAGTCAAAATTATAGAATAAATAAAAGAAAAGAAAAATAATAAAATATTGTAAATATTTTATGACCCGAAACCCCGAGACCTAGGCATCTAGATGAATAGGTCGACAAGGAATAAAGTAGGGGGAGATAAGGGTCAAAATACAATAAAACCCCCTTTTATTTTATTCATTCTTTATTCATTTTGGGACCTATTTTTGTTCCACTTTTTGCACCTCAAATAAAGAAATATTGAACATGAAAGTTGTATATAATTAAATAATAAAAATACAAAATTGATTTCACCGAAAAATAATGTACAGATAAAAAGATATGATCTGCATAAGATTCTAGAACTCCAACTTCCCAGACCCGTATCTTGCAAATAAAAACTGGAAATGTATCAAACTCACACTTTAATTGTATATAGTATAAAATAAGCTATTTTATGGAGGTGGTTTCGTATTTTTCGGAGTTACGGTTTGAAAGTTGAGTTTTGGACCCCACTTGTATACTTGTAGATATTAAAATATTCATTTTGTTATTTATCCATTATTTTTATAATTATATATATATTTTTTATAATTTTGTAAATATTATTTATAATAAATTTGCACTCTAAAATCAGGAATAAAAACCTAAATAAAATACAAAATAAAAATACTTGTATTCCAATACATAGGTATAATACCTATATACATACCTATAGTATTCATACATATATTTTATTAAGTGTATAAAATACACCAATAAAATAAAATAAAATATATTTAAGTGTATAAAAGTATTTTATAAATTTATAAAATAATAAACAAAAATAAGTAAATTAAATATACAAAATTAAAAATAAAAGATTAAAATATATAGAAGAATATACCTATAAAGGGTATAAAAGGTAACTTGTAAATACATACCTCATAAAAATAAATAAAAATCACCATAAAATAATTTATTAAATAATAAACATTTTTTATTTTATAACCTCAAATTAATTAATACATTTAATATTTTTAATTCAATTTACAAGATTTTTGATAAATACTTGTCTTTTTGCGGATGACGTGGCCCAATCAGGCCACGTCATCCGTTGACCGGGGGTCAACTCCTTGACCCCAGGTCTGTGACCACGGGACCTATGTCTGCACCCGTTTTCTTGGATTTTTTGCGGGCTACCCTTTCACCATCTCTCCTAAGTCCCTTCTGGACTTTTGTTCTCCTTGGTTCGAGGATACACGCCTATGGCTTAGCGTGGTCTTTGGACCCTCGATGCGACCACCACCACCTCATCTTTCACGCCCGTTCACCAACCATTCAAAAACTACCTCCGTCGTCCCCCTTCCTCTTTGAACCTTCTTTTAGGCACCTCAGACCTCCGGGTGCAGGTAGAGGTACGCTCCGGTGACAGGGGAGTTTCCCCACATCTCCGTTGAGGTACGACGGGGGCCTGAGGTCGGCTTCCAACCCCATCTCCGGCCACCTGGCCGTCGAGGTTCACCTTGGATTTTTAACCCTTGAGGTTCGCATTTTATCTCGTTTTCTTGCATAATTTCATTCGTAGTAGTAGTAGGAAGCCTTCGCCACCTTCCATTTCGCCTGCAATCCATTCATTCATCTGTGCCTTCACCTCGCCGGAGCTAGCTCCGGCGAGCTTTTCCCTCACCGCTCCCCACCATCCTTCGCCGCTTGGAGGTGCGCGGCAATTTGCCCGTGCACCCTCGTAACCATTTTTGCATGTCTCGAGCCTTCAAGTACACCTGGGTGCGATTTTGGGAACTCACTGGGATACCTGGAGGTGTTCTCCTCCTCCTTCTCCTCCGGCGAGCTCCGGTGCGGACCGCGCCTTTTTGCAGCCCCAGGCATGTAGAAGATTCCTCCAGGAACATCCAGGCCTTTTTGCAGCTCGAAGGAGTGCCGGAGGACGGAGGCGGAGGTCGGGGAATCTTGCCCAGCCGCTGGTGCTTCCCCGTTCTTCGTCGTCATCTTCTGGTCGTTGGATCAGGCCAGTTCTTGGAGAGGAGCAGCCGCCGTCGGATCTCGCAGTACCAGGGCCGCCCGATCTTCATCCCAGATCTAATCGCGGCCGTCGGAGTGAACCATCATCGCGGCGTCCCAAGCTGACACGTGGCAAGTGAATCTTCAGGCGCCGTTCGATCCGTCTGCGGGGGTATTTTGCATTCTCGCCCCTGTAAGTTTGTGTATTTATTTTATAATACTTAAACATTCATCTGCCATACTTTTTATTTTTTAATATTTGCGTAGAGACCCCTGAGGTTTTGGGATATTCTATTTAGGTCCTTACCGCCAAGTCGCGTGCGCTACGCACGTGATTTGGCGATTTTGCAGAGGGGCCCCGGGCTGTTTTGTGTATTTAGGTTTAGTTCCAAAACGTTTATTTGCAGTTATAATTTTCTGGAATTTTTGCATCTAGGCCCTCAAACGTTTCGATAATTGCAGTTGTATCCCTGCCAGGCGCGCGTGCCTAGTCACGTGGGCTTGGCGTTTTTGCGGGAAAGGGCTTGGAATTTTGGATATTTCTAATTGGTCCAAAGAATTTTATATTGCGTTATATAGTTTTTGGATAATTTGCAGACAAGCCCCTGACTTTCTAGCTATTTACACTTATGCCCCTTGCCTGCATGTAGTTTTCATTTATTGCATGCATCCCTAAATTCCTAAAAAAACCACAAAAATCAACTTAAGCTCCTGTTGCATTGTTCACTCATGCTATATTTTTGTATTTCATTTTTATTTCATTTTCATATTTATTAAAAATAAAAAACATGCATTTTCAACACTGTTTGCATTAGAAAATCCATAAAAATTATAAAAACATTTTGAAAAATTCCAAAAAAAATTATATTTTGTGTCTCATCATATTTTAGTGTCAGTCCAAAAACCACTAAAAAATTCAAAATAAAACTCCTAAAAATTAGAAAACCTCTAAAAACTTCAAAAAAAATCTAAAAAATTCTAGAAAAATCCTAAAAATACAAACTCAATTTATGTAGTTTCCTTAGTTTATTGCCTTTATTTTAAAATTAATTTGAGTAATTTTGGATACTGTTTTATAATTTTTATCCTCATTTTAATTTCGGCCAGCAGCTTAGTGTACTGTTTTCTTGTATTTGGACTTTTAAAAATACCAAAAACATCTCAGAAAAATCTCCAAAAATCACAAAAATATCTTAAAAATATAAAAAGATCAAAACATTTTATGTCCTGATTTTTGAGCATTTTTCCTTAATTTTATAAATACTCTATTCCTCTCTCTCTTATATTGTGTATATATATATTCTATTATTGAAAAGAAAATATAAAAATATAAAATACAAAAAAAGAAAATATAAAATCAGTAAATTAAAAATCAAAATACAAAAATATAAAATCCAAAAATTAAATAAAAAATATAAAATTAAAAACCCACAAAAATTTGCATACTTGTATGTAGACACTTAATCACATTCACTTCTTGCACTTGCTTGATCTATCCTGTGTGCTCCCTGAGTTCGACCTCTACATACTTACACCTGTACATCTTTCATGTAGAGTTATAATAAATTTTAACTCCACTTTTGCTTGTCATTGTTTGATTTCATATTGTGTGTTAATTGTTGATTAAATCCGGATCTTGAGTGATCAACACATCGACTGTGTTCCCGCCTTGTGTGGAATACACGACCGCTAGACTTTCGGGTTTATCCTTGGTTTTTAGCCAACAACAATCTTGGCCATTAATTAATACATAGATCAACTTGGCAGTTGGATCTATGTGTCCCATGGATCGAGATCTATTGGATCCTAAACTAATATAAAAGGAGGGCTAACCTAGCCTTTCAAGACACATTATTAAGAGTTGTAGAAGCCTACTACTCTCTCTCTCTCTCTCATTCTCTCCCTCTCTCTTTCTCTTCTTCAAAGGTGGCCGTCCACTTTGTATTGAGAAAGGGAGACTCTCGCCTTCGCCTTCGACGACTCGAGGATCTCCTTCTTGGTCGCTTGCTCTAAAGGAAAACGACGGATTTTGTTTGACGAAATCAGGGGATTTATTGCTTGGATCTTCATCGAGGATTGTGGGAGGAACATGTCTCATCATCGCGCCCTCAAGTGCGTTCTTCGTGGATCGGACTTAAGACAGGAGGATTTCTTGTTTGGGATATCACGATTACAACTACGTTCCAAGAGGTATTCCTTATACTTTGTAGTTTGATGAAACGGTCCGAGAAATGTTCTCGTGATCATGTGGTTTCATCACTTGAATTAAAATTTTAATTTCCGCCGCATCTAGCGACTAGTGCGACTAGTTGCTCCGATCGCATATGATGCGATCGACACGCTTCCGTGATGCGCTTAAGGATTCACAATATCCTTCAAATACAACTTGCCTCCCAAAGTTAATTGATCTAGTTGATATCCCTCTCCACCATATCATGTGTAGCTCATACTTGAAAGAGTTGTGTTGTATTTAATATCTCATATAAACAATGATTTTGCAAATGAGATAATTAATTAAACATGTTATTACAACCTGAAGTCACAAAAGTTAGTGGATCTTGTTGGGTTCTTTCTCCGCTATGTCCTGCATAGCCATACCTAAGAGAATCATATTATCATTGAAATTTCATAAGATGATTTTGAACTTGATTTAAAAATAATTAAGAAAATAAGAAATTAACCAAACCTGAAGCTCCAAAGGTTTGTTGCTCTTGTCGTGGCATGTATGCTTGTTTGTATTGGTGGAATAGATGCATCAATGAAAATATGTTAATCGTTTCACCGAAGTATGTTATTGGATCTTCAATTTTCACTCTCGTGGTTGATGGCAACTCTATCGATCATCGAATTTCATCCAAATTGTTCCTTCCATGTATGATTGTTTGTACTTGTTAAGGAGATAATTTATAAAATTGTTGTATATATTACAAAGAAAGGTAAATAACTATGATGAAACCTACCAGGCATCTTTCTATTGGACCATGAGGGTTGTAGCTATTGTAAGGGGTGTCATCTACGTCTGTATCTACCTTCTCATTATACCCAAATACCATTGCATGTAGACTTCATTGTTTGCATCCTCATGCTCAATGACTACCTTTACGCTCTCACCGGTCCACATATTTTCTGTTCAATATAAGATAAATCTAAGATGTCACTACTTCGTGTAAGATTGCATCGAGAGATGACATTTATCCTCTCAATGGAAGCTGGGATGTTGTCACATCTCAAATTGACACATCACTTAATATGGTAGATGCATATAGACAATAACATAACATGCCAACAGAACTCTACTCATCCAAACAGGATGACCACCTCTACATATTGGATGCAATTCTATGATTTCTTTCGTGAAGTAGGGAGCCCAGTTTATATATATATATTCATAAATGCATATTAACATGTAATTCCTCGCTTAGTTGCAATTTTTAAATTATTATCATTATTTATCTTATGAGTCTTTTGAGTATTCATCTCACTATGATAATAAACAAGCATCGCGGTCTGCACGTTCTCCTTGAAGCTTCTAACGCCTATCTATTTTAGGGTCAATGATCCTCCTTGTGTACTCGAACATTCTCTCACAACTAGCATTCCAATATGCACATGTTCCCATGTCAAAATCTACATATTATTAATTTTAATCGAGATAAATCTAGGTATTCATACACTTAATACAAAACGTACTTGTAACACCGTGAAGAAGCCATAAATTCTTGATGTGTTGATCTCTGCACCCCTATTCGGCTTAGAGTACATGTGCGCTAAAGAAACCAATTGTGCACATTCTTCCAGTTTACGTAAATAGAGTAGGTATCTATGTCAACAGATAAAGAATTATTAACGAGTAGAAATGAATCAATTGGGAAAATAATTTTAACAAATTTAGTTGCTTACCTAAGCGGACCATGCCTCTGTTATTATATACAAGAACACTACATCCATTATGATAGAAAATTAGTGCTCTAATCCTGCATGTGCTTCTTGTTCATTTTCAATCCTAAGCAATGGGTCATCGTGGTGAAAGAAGATTTCCCGTATCCACGACAACTATACTTTACCATTATTTATATCAATTGGTATAACATCTAACAAGTTAAAACATAGTTCTTCCCATCCCCACATCGGAACATCAGCACCGATAATAGGAAAACCGTCGACCTTCAACCCATTGATTAAGCTCAGATCCTGCAATGTAACAATAACCTCACCGATTTAATATAATATGTGTGTTTATGATCGCCATCGCTCCAATAAACTCATCAACAATGTGGGGTTCATATGTATCCTTCTCATATTCACTACACATGAAAAAGACATGTACCCTTCTCATATTCACTACACATGAAAAAGCCAGATAGTTCCAATAATTGCTCCATCACTGCACTTTTTCCTAAATAAATTCATTGAGAATCTCATTGTGCTCTACAAATTGAATCTACAAGAATTATGACTTAATTACAACACAATGTGGAGTTGAATTACCAATTAAAATACCCATCGATATGGTAGGCTGGGAATAATGATGTTCACTCTGCATCTACAATATTGATGCATCATCTGGTCCAGGTAATCTCTCTAAGTGTGCCATCTACATTCAATAAGAAATGTGTTAATAAGATGAAAAAAATATTATCTACTTTTATGGGATATAATGATGAATATTCACGAAAGAAAATTCAAAAAAAAATAAAGAAAATGGAGTGGGGGAGCTAGGGTCAACCTTATTTTCCCCGTACAAATATACATAAATACATATATTCTCTTCTGTTAGTACAATACTCTTACAAGGAAGTGTTATGAAAAAAATGTAACTTGCCGATTCGTTCTTACTCCAATTAGAATATCAGAATGATGGACATGAGAGAGCGAATATGCGACAGAGATCAAGAGGGTCGACAAAAGATGATAAAAATTAGAAGAAAGAAGAGGGTGAGACGAGGGTGGCAAGGGAAAGTGAGGAATGAAAGATGGGTGGAGAGGTGGGGTGGGGGGGGGGGGTTATACAGAAAAAGGGAAGGGAGGGGCAACGATCGCCTCAACGTTCCTCTCCCAAATCGGCACCTTGCAACCTCTGAGATGCACTTGAGGTGTCGACTGATGACAGAATTTTCAGATATCTGAAATTTGTTCTTATTTAATTAATTATGAATTATTTAGTAATTATTAAAAATCTTATTTCCTTTTGCCTTTGACTTTAAAGGTTTGACTTTGAGTGCATGTGAACGAAATTAATATGGCGAAGAAAAGACGTGCCTGTCTACATCGACTTCCGAACATTTATTAAAATCGTGTGTAAACGTCTGATTTCCAATACGGACGGAATCTCCTTTTTGGTGAATCAATAAAATTGTGGAAACTGAAGTTAGTCAAAGATGTCCGTTTCCGAAGAGGAATGGGTCGACATAACAAAGGCCTACAATATAGTCGAAGGATCCCCTCATAGTGCTCCAAATTTAAAGCGTGAAAATTTTGGGTCTTCTGTTCGTTCACAAATCAAATAAATCCAAAACAAATTAATGGGAGCACACTATTTCTGTAGTGTAAGACAAATGTGAGAGAAAATCATTACGAAGCAGGTGTTGTAATGCAGCGAAGCGTCTAATGAGAATCGGACGACTTTCATAGAAGGCAGTCAAGTTACTATATATACAAGGATCCATTTCTCATTTTACCAAAGACCAGAGTGGGAAGATGGCAAGCAAGGCCTCTGTCATGGTAGCTTCTCCTCGCTCTCCTCCTCTGCTCTCCTCTCCCGCCTTCGGACTCTGTTCGTGTAGTTGAAGGTATATAATTTAAAATTTCTCTTTAATATGTAGTTTCAACAATTAATGATATATTTATAGTTAATCAGAATAATTATTTGGATTAATATTTGCCTATGACAGAAGCAGAGTATCGCATTTGTCGTCCCCCTCCTCCGCCAAGGCGGGTCTTCTGCCCTGCCTGCGCCTGCTGCTCGCCGAAGCCCAAGTTCGGGTGCTGCGGTTGTTGCCGTGGCGTCGTACTTGAAACACCACCACCATCACCACCTGCCGCTTGGCTTCCCTGAATTGTTAAAATATCTCAAGTGCAATGTTATGTTGGTCTAGCTAACAAGGTCATATATATACAAAAGCAAGATCGTATATATGTCAAAAGCCGTGGGCGAGAAATAAAGGTGTTTTCTAGTAAATATGTAATGCTGTGTTTTAGCTTGTTGATCTTAATACAGTGATTTTATACTATATAACCCTCGTCAGTGGCATACATTGATCTAATCATTGTTAGTAGAGTCGTGCTTAGAAAAGTACAATTCATTTCGTTCGAACTCATTGTTAATATGCTTAAGATTTTCACAATCTGCTTTGCTGAAGGACGGGCGAACTGTTTTTCTGCCCCCTCCACAAGGACAGGCGAACCCTTTTGTCGTACCATGCCATACTAAACGAGGGTCTCACTTATTTGTATTTGTACTTGTTGAAGAATGGTCTTGGTGGGATTGTGTTTAGTCCCACATCTTGGAGTGGTGACTTTTGGTCACATTGGTGGGGCTATATAAAGAGCCCCGCACCCATTGTAACCTTTGAGAAAGAATGCAAAATCAGCCCTTTGAGGCGGTTCTCCTGTGGTTTCATCCCGCTCCTCACGGAGTAGGGTTCCACATAAAATCAAAGTCTTCATTTTATCTTGTTCTTGCTTTGATTTACTTCCGCATTTTATATTTCAACATGGTATCAGAACAAATCGATTCTACGAGTTGATTATTCCAGTTCCATCTTGAATTTATTTATCGTGCTCAAGATTATTTTGTTCTTTCTCGAAGACGATGCTTTTCCGATCATGCGTCGAGGCAATCACGCGCCCACGTGGTGCCTCTTTTCTCACAGCTCTAGCGCTTGGTGGCGGTGCTGTATTTAGAGAACCTAATTGCCAAAAGCTTCTTTGCGTCATGATTGGTGATGATGTTCAGATTCTTAGTATGGGAATCGTGACAATTGTTTTTGCTGCACTTGGCTTCATGTCTCGGACATCTTGGGTTTCCAGTCAAAACGAATCAGATCCCAAGAGAGATTTCGGCGCAGCACAGCAACATCTTGGCGGCCACCATGAGCCCTTCAGATCTCTGGCGGTGCCGCATCCGGTGCTCCAGCCAAAGAATCCTCTCCCCTTCTCCCGCATGCGCAGGCGACGCACGAAGGTCCAGGAGATGAAGGCGGCAGTCCTTCAAGCTGCAACTGCAGCGAGCCCTAGCAGTGGTGGCAGCCACGAGATCAGGCCACCATGTCGCTCCAGTCGAACTCACTGCCTCCATGGGATGCTCGACCACCCCCCCTCCCAATCCGCGTGCGATCGCTGCTAAGCATTCCTCCAGCGGCGCGAGCCCTAGTTCTTCCTGGCGGCGGCGTCGTTCTCCAGTTCTCGGGGCGGTGACGTTTCCGTTTTTGTTCGACGGGTTTCCTCAATGGGAACCCTAAGGGGGAGGAAAATCTTGCTGCTTTCTATCATGAAAAAAAGTAGGCCCAACTGTGGGCTGCATATTCAGCCCAACATGTGTTAGATTGAGGAAAAAAAGGAAGAGGAAGGCCTGACTTGAAAAAACATTACAAAAAAAGAGGAAGAGGTCATGGCCCATCGTACAAAAAAATTGAGAAGTTGTGGTGAAAAAATGATTGAAAAAAAATGAATACAGTCCAAAAAAGGTGTTGGGACTAAAAAAGGATGAAAATTTGAGATGTGAAAAAATTGTGAAAAAAAAATGAGATTGAAAAAAAAAGAGTGATGAATGTGAAAAATTCAGTCCAAAAAAAAAGTGTTGGGACTACAGAAAAAATTGTTGATCCTTCTTTGTTCTCCCAACTTGGTCGTTTCCGACAAGCTTGGGAGAAAGGGGGAGTGAAAGGGTAGAGCATTTCTTGCTCTACCATTGTTGGGTAGTGGAGTCTTCCCTACCATTGTTTGAATTGTTGAGTAGTGGTTATCATGCCCTACCATTGGTTGAGGCACTCTATTTGAGTGACCTATTGTGGGGTAGTAATTTCTGTACCCTACCATTGTTTGAGGTGCTCTATTTGCGTACCTATGTTTTGTGGAGTTCTCCAGAGGGAGACTCATTGCTTGAGGTGTTCTATTTGAGTACCTATGTTTTGTGGAGTTCTCCAAAGGGAGACTCATTGTTTGAGGTGCTCTATTTGAGTACCTATATTTCGTGGAGTTCTCCAGTAGGAGACTCATTGTTGGCTTCATTCTCCAGCGGTTGTGAACTCCACTATGTATGGATATTCCCACGGATGTTTTCATAGCCGTGAACTCCACTATTTATGGATATTCCCACGGTATGTTGTCATGGCCGTGAACTCCACTATGTATGGATATTCCCACGGTATTTTTTCATGGTCGTGAACTCCAGTATGTATGGATATTCCCACGACGCTCTTGTTGGCCCTTCGTAGCGATGCAACAGTTTTTAATGAAGATACGTTGTGGGCCAGAGTTCTCCATGATGAAGACTCAATTGCTGATCAGATATCTCTACAGATCACTATTCACACTCCAGTTTCTAGTTCCGCTTCACCAGCATGACATGAGAAGCAACATCTTTGGCAGTAATCGACAGCGTGTGTTGAGTTGACATTGTATGTTTTTCATGTGCTTTGTATGTGAGTGAGTGCATTCTTTTTGTTTATCCAAGCTTCGCATTGCATGCTTAGCTTGAGGGGGAGTGTTGAAGAATGGTCTTGGTGGGATTGTGTTTAGTCCCACATCTTGGAGTGGTGACTTTTGGTCACATTGGTGGGGCTATATAAAGAGCCCCGCACCCATTGTAACCTTTGAGAAAGATGAATGCAAAATCAGCCCTTTGAGGCGGTTCTCCTGTAGTTTCATCCCGCTCCTCACGGAGTAGGGTTACACATAAAATCAAAGTCTTCATTTTATCTTGTTCTTGCTTTGATTTACTTCCGCATTTTATATTTCAACAGTACTTATTTGCTTATGTTATAAGTAGAGTTGGCTACATGAATTCTTATTCAAATCCATGTTAAAAGATTCGACTAATTTTTATGTTGGATGTCGTCTACCTAATTCAATTCTCATAAAAGGAGATTTGAACCCTGATCGGTGGTAGGTGCACTGCATTACTATCAGATTATTTAAGTGGGTACAAAATGGTCTAGTGGCCGTGGTGTGCCTACCACCACCTTGTGAGGGTTGCTAGGTGGTTGACAGCCAACGTAAACAATAGTCAAATTTTTCAACATGGATTTGAGTAAGAATCTATGTAACTGACCCTACTTATAATGGGAGAAGGCTTCGCCATTTTTTTACATATTATGAATTGGATGAACATTCCTTCGAGGTCACATCGAGCACAAGATTACAATTTCAAGAAGCAAGATGGAGATGGGGGCTAGCAGGAGGTCACATGAGATGGGAACGAAGTCGGGGGTTGGGGCACATATCCTCTGTTGTAATGTGGAATTAGAACAGAGGTGTTGTAATTGGATTTATTTTTTTCTTGCAAATCCAAAATCTAACCTTATGGATTATATATTCGACTAATGTTTCATCTATACTTTGAATTTCACTCAATTCCGTGGGCATTTGCTTTTTTATCTTAGTGGTCAAAGATTTGGTCAAGCTTTAAGCAACTTAAATTCCATTTAAAAAAATAACCAGACATTTGATCATTAAAAATATAAAACATCAGTCAAAGATATAAACCATAAGGTTGGAATTTCCCAAAAAAAATTTAAATCCAATTAAAATGCCTCTGTTATAATTCCCATTACAACGAAGGATCATGCCTAAGCATAATTTTCCACACCAATCGCAACTCTAAGGCCCTGTTCGGCTCATGGGGTAAACTTAACCCATTTTCTTCTCTCTCATGTGGGCTCCATTTTATTTCTTTTTTAAAAAATAAATAAATCAATTCTCTATCATCAATTCCATCAAAAAATAATATATTATACAATCATATCATATAAAAATTATAAACTACTCAGTTCTACTCACTTTTCCAAACTCCAATACAATCACATCATAATAACTACTCACTTTTTCAAACTTCAATACAATCATATCACAACAAATCCACTTCTAACCCACCCCCAGTTTAACCCTCTATCCAAGCACCAAAACACAAAAACGGATTACCCTCTACCAGTTTAACCCACCCTAACCTGCAAACCAAAGGCTCCCTAAGTCCCTCAGTCTGGGATTGTAGCAAGCAAGACAAAGCCCCCTCTTAATGAATACTGTTTATACTCGACCCTAAATCAATTAAAGTCAGAACATAAATATTGACGATATAATTTCTCTCGATGTTAAATTTATAATCATGAATACTATTTATTGCAAAGCTGTCTTTGTTCTTGTAATTCCCAACGAAAGAAATACTCAATTCTCCATAAACTGATAATTATGCATTGGATTTTCGTTCAATTTTTCTATAGTCATTGTTAATTTAATAATAATTAGAGAAATTATATTTTAAGAAGTCGATGTATAAACATTTTAAAAATATGTTGCTTACAATACAACAACTAATACAACATCGATTTCAATATATATACAGGGGACACTTCAAATGAGGTGGGGTCTCACAGATATTGTGGTAAGCCATCGAGCAGATTCGTCAGATCTCAATCTGACGGTTGCATCAAAAACCTCATCCAAAAGGGCATTTTCGTCAAATTGATTTCATTAATTTCGAGTTTCATTTATTGGTTTCAAATTATCATTCTAAGCTTTTCTCGATTTGGTATTTTGACAAATGCCTTTATTGATTAATTTGGGATTTTGTTCCAAACGATCTGAAATCAACCATAGCTTTGTAAAGTACAACGGGTCTTTTGTAAAATATATTTTACTCTTTGTAAATTCTCATTAATAATTTCATTTTATTACTGTAATTTCATTTTGTAAATGGTTGCATCAGTTTTGTAAAATGTGTACATTCATTTTGTAAATCCAGCGAATTTTTGTAAGCTTATTTTTCCTCTTTGTAAGCTTCAACTTTTTTGTAATTATGTATGTTTGTTTTGTAAAAAATCCGTGAATCTTTGTAACTAAATCTTCCTCCTTTGTAAAATTCATGCATGTTTTCCATTGCGTTAAAGTTCAATTGCCATACATGTTTTCGAGTCCTGCAAAATAGAGAAAAAACATTGAGATTTGTAAAAAAGGTAAATAAATATGTAAATCTAAATATCAGTTAAGTAAAATTATTATACGATAAAGTAACAGAATCTCCCTCTTTTGTAAGAACCTGCAAAATAATAAATATGTAAACAAACATCAGGATTTGTAAAAAAAACAAATCAAAATGTAAATATTAATGTCATATATGTAAAATAACTATATCACAATGTAAATCCACGCCTCGCCTCCCAATAGGGGAGGGGTACCGTCATCGTTGTCTTCAACAGTCAAGAGGGAAGAGGCGGGCGGAGATCTCGGGGCGCTGGCCGCCTGTGGCGATGAGGCGCGAGGTGGTCGGAGAGGGGCACCTTGCAAAGGCGATGGAGCGAGATGATGCGGCCGCACGAAGATGGTTGCGTCGCTGGAGTTGCGCGGAGGCGGTCGACACTTCGGAGTCGGCGGCGAGGCACCGTGTTGGAGGACGCGCAGGTGGAGCATGGCCTGACGGAGAGCCAGCGGGCGGTAGGGTCGCGAGCGAATCACAAGAGAGGATGGAGGGAGTGATGTCGTCAATCAATCAAGAGAGAGAGAGAGAGATAACGGAAATAATATAATGACTTACCATAAAAATAGGATATATGGTTGTCATATTCTATATTTAAAATGTGACAATGACGAAAATGGGTTTTCAACCATTAAATTAATTTAGTTAATATATCATTAATTCTAGCCGTGAGATCCAAAATAGAAGGATGAGATTGAGGGCTCACCACAATATTAGTGAGATCCCGTCTCATTTGAAGTTTCTCCTATATATATATATTTGCAATGAATTGTACTAGTTTTTATAGACTTAAGATTGAAAGACTGTCAATGAATAATTAAATTATTCATTTTTGTAGTTCCATTTTATTGTAGGCTTGTAGCATGTTAAGTATTATAACAAGAAAATTCATTTAATGCAAATTATCTTTAATATAGGATTTCACGATGAATTTAAATGTTCATTGATAATGGCTTATATAATGATGGTTATATGTTATTTTTTTATGTTAAAATTTGTATTAATTATGTATCATTTATATCAATTATTATATAATTTATTCCTAACAATATATCATTGGATACAACATTAGTCAAAAAATTCTTAAATCAAAAATATTTTTGCAATGACGAATATATGATAGTATGGCTTGTCGTTGTTCATGAAATGCATTGATTTTTTCCCATCTACACTCCAATAGTGATATGAGGTGTAAAAGTCGATAATACTCTGAAGGTACTTCATTCATATATCCACCTCCATATTATTGATGACTAAAAAGGGTCAACTTCTATTTAATATTAGGTTTTTTTCAATTATCCTCACTACAGTAAAATAAGCCTACAGTGACTTTTTTTGGGAATCAGTCAGTTATTGTTCGTTTCAAATATAGAATAACAGTACTAGTCATCGCAAAATTATTTTTTATACTTGAAAATAAAGACGAATGCCATATCGATTGCTATATCATTAGTGTTGGTCTATATAATAATGCTTATCTATTGTTATTTTTCAAAAAAAAGTTTAAAATCGCTAAATTTTGAACTAATAATCAACAACAATTAGTTAAACTTTTGAAAAATAGCAGCAGATAAATATTTCTATATGGACCTACACTAATGATATAGGAAAGGATATTATATTCATCGCTACCGACGATATCATGACTACATATTGTTGTAGTCTCTATCCTAACAACTAGGGTGGAGCATGGGCACGGGCCAACCGACCCAACCCAATGCTCGGCCCGCTAAAGCCCACCCCAAGCCTAATCCCATCATTGGCATGGATGGGCTTGGGCCTCAATTTTGATCCATTTGCTAAAATGGGTCGGGCTCGGATTTGCAGGCCTAAACTCGAAACCCATTGGTCGACCCAGATTCCAACCTGACGTGTTCCCGACCCAAAGATTGAGCCCGGCCCGCCTCTTTGACCCCCTTCCCCCCACGAGTCGCAAGTCACGACTCCCCAAAAACCCTATGGTCCCTACCCGTGTGGTGCCCTTCTCCCCTCCAAGTCCCGCTACCGACCCCTTCCGCGTAGGAGTGCTAATCGAATCGAATACCTTCGAATCCACGAGGATTCTAATTCAATTCACTATGAAAGTTTCGAATCCGAAATTGAATCGAATTTCAAACGAATTTACTAAATTAAATTCAGATTCAATTCATTTGAAGTTTCGAATATTCAAATTCGATTCATTTTATTTTGAATTTGAAAGGTTAATTGATGTGTTAGAGCTTATATAAATAATATTATATGGAGAATAATACAATATAATTATTTTTTGAATAAATCTATTTTTGAGAGTATATTACTGAGTTAAGTTGAAAAAATTATAAAATCGAGGAAAATATCAAACCAATACAACATAGTGGACAAAAGTGCATAATTTTTACATTTATTTTGTCTTTCACAATATAAAAATACCTTTTTAAAATGATGAAGAAATGTATAAATACAATATAATTATATGAGCCTATCAAAGAGATATAATATCATTGACGAAAAAGTTGAACACTTTATAATTATCATTGCATGTTAAAGCAAGACAAAATTAGACATATAAAAAGTTGATAAAAATTAATATAATTATTTGAAATAATGAGAATAGTAAAAAAATGTAGCAAGATAACACCTCTTCATTATGCGTGAGGATCGTCATTATCAAAAATTGAGGCATGAAAATTAAATATATGATTTTTTGATGTACAATGGAACAACTTACATTATGGTGAGAACTTGTATATTACTCATGTGATTATAAATATGGTGTTGACAATGATAATCATCATGGATTGCCATGTCAGGAATCAAAACAAAAAAAAGCAAAGGGGGTATATCTTGATAAATTTCGAATCACGACAAATGTTGAGGAGGACGCAAAGTAGCAAAATCATCATTTTCATATGTTAAGAGAGGACACCATAATATGTCGTTGTTATTTAAGGTCTTTGGTAGATAATGAAAGGGAGAATGGAAAAGGAAAAGTAAAGAATTTGGGAATATGAAAATAAATGTGTGGGTGATGATTTATAATAACAATCAAAATTTTATCTTTCCTATTAGATATCAAGATTAATATTTTTTACTCTTTTTTATATCTGATATTTAGTCTTTAACTAATAGGATTATACATACATATATACATGTTAGATTTGGTACAACTTAGAGTTTTTTATACTCTTAATGCCTCAAAATTTCTGAATAGTATGCTAAGATTTATTATTGTATGTATACAAAGTAAGTCATACCTAAGCTACTATCACTAGGCTAAAATAATAAGTAAAGACATGGATCTAGATGTTTTGTATAACATACGCATGAAGGACCCACATTTGTAACTCATAATATTTTGCAGTCAAACCACTTGAACTTAGATATAAAGAGGAAATGGAAGAGATTGGATCTCATTAGGGAGCCTAATGTTGCAAATACACGTCACACATTGACAAATCACGTCAGTATAATGTGATACTATGAGTACGGAAATCATAGCAGTGAAAGGTGAACACGATAAATCATATCAATGGAGCCTAGATATGATTATAAGTGTAAAATTAAACACTTAATAAATGTAGTAAGTCGGTTTGAGAGTATCTTTAGTTGCTTACAAATGTTATGCTTAGTGATATAATGCAAATGCTAAATCTTTCAATGTAAATGAAATGTAATAGCTTTTTAATACATATTCATATATTCTTTTCTACATCTATTTACTTACAAATGAATTTGAATAGATGCATGTCATCATTTTCATATGTTAAGAGAGGACACCATAATCTGTCGTTGTTATTTAGGGTCTTTGGTAGATAATGAAAGGGAGAATGGAAAAGGAAGTGTAAGGAATTTGGAAATATGAAAATAAATGTGTGGGTGACGATTTATAATAACAATCAAAATTTGATCTTTCCTATTAGATTTCAAGGCTAATATTTTTTTACTCATTTTTATATTTAATGTTTAATCTTTAACTAATAGGATTATACATACATATATACATATTAGATTTTGTACGACTTAGAGTTTTTTGTATACTCTTAATGCTTCAAAATTTATGAATAGTATGATAAGATTTATTATTGTATGTATACAAAGTAAGTCATACCTAAGCTACTATCACTAGGCTAAAATAATAAGTAAAGACATGGACCTAGATGTTTTGTATACCATACGCATGAAGGATCCCACATTTGTAACTTATAATATTTTGCAGTCAAACCACTTGAACTTATATATAAAGAGGAAATGGAAGATATTGGATCTCATTAGAGGGCCTAATGTTGCAAATACACGTCACACATTGACAAATCACGTTAGTATAATGTGATATTATGAGTACAGAAATCATAGCGGCGAAAGGTGAACACGATAAATCATATCAATGAAGCCTAGATATGATTATAAGTGTAAAATAAAACACTTAATAAATGTAGTAAGTTGGTTTGAGAGTATCTTTAGTTGCTTACAAATGTTATGCTTAGTGATATAATGCAAATGCTAAATCTTTCAATGTAAATGAAATGTAATAGCTTTTTAATACATATTCATATATTCTTTTCTACATCTACTTACTTACAAATGAATTTGAATAGATGCATGTCAACTTTTGGATGTAATTATGCTATAATTACTTGTACAAGAATAAAAAAAGATCTTACTCAACCATGAGTGGTTGTTACATGTATATATGTAAATATGTATGTATTATATGCATGTATATATATGTACTATGTATATAGAAATACATTATTCCATATATGTGTGTGTGTGTAGATATAAAATATCGAATTATTATTGAACGAAATCAGGAAAATTCAGATTCGATTCATTTGGGACTCGAATCCCCAAGTTCAATTCAAATTCAGTTCATTTGGTTTCGAATCGAACCTTTCCCGAATTTTTATCGAACGAATCCTAATCGAATTCGAATGATTCAGTTCAATTAGCAGCCCTACTTCCGCGGCACCACCACCCTCCCCTTCCCGTTCTGCTGTCGATCCCCACTGCAACACCGCCCCCTCCCCTCCCATGCTCCCGGTCCCTATAGGCAGTACTGACTGCCACGCCACCCCATCCCCTCCCTGATATGCATGGTCCCCACCCCTCCCAGGCTCCCGGTCCCTACGGGTCGCGTCGACTGCCGCACCACCCCATCCTCTCCCTGTTGCGCATGCCCCCCTCCCTCCCACGCTCCCAATCCCAGTCCCCACTTAAGGACCCATCACGCGCTGGCCCAACTCGAGCAAGGCCCATCCTATTGCAGGTAGGGCTTAGGCTTGGGCCCAATAATTGAGAATATGGCATGCTTGGGCCTGGTCCGTGGGCCCGATCTCACAGATAGGCCTGAGTTGAGCTAGGATGGGCCAGACCCGAACTCGACGCATGCTCCACCCTACTAACAACCAAAATCCCTTCACCTACATAGTGATAAAAAGTCAACCATAGTCGGCAAGACATCATATAAGATCCTTCTTAAATAAAGTTTAATTGTAGGCGTCTTAAGGCCTACCGCAAAATCTTCTATTGTCAAAAGTCTGAACATTTGTATGGTGGTGGATTAAAGCTTGTCCCTCGAATTTCAAAGCAAGGAGAAAATGTTCTCCATAGTCACGTTGGGCCCCTATCATTAACTGTGAACTTTGGTGGAGTGTTTACATTCTAAATTGATTTAGGTTATAGGCTGATCAAAATAGCCACCAAATTACATATTGATGGCTGTGAAAGTCGGTGAAAAAGGTTTTTTAAATTTTTTCATGGTTTTGTAATCTTATTCTTTTTTTGTTTACAAATAAGAGCACATCATCTTTCTAATTAAATTAGAAATTTACAATGAACTCATACAATCGATTAGCAGTCCGATGCCTTAGTTCACTCAACCTCGTTCCCATATTGAAAAGCTGAAATTTATTGATATAGCCTAGCGAAGGGCACCGGGTCGGATCGGGTCAGATTTGAGTTGGTCTGATCAAAGTTCATTTAAGTATATAGGCTAATGGATCGGGTTTAAGCTCATTTTATTTTCAAATTCCATGCCCACGTCCAAACTCGACCCAAACAAAATGGGTCGGATTCGAATCAGGCCGGCCCAATTTAACATCTATGTACAACAATCTCATGTGTTTCGTTCTTCTTACATTTGTCAGGTTGTTTCTTATGCATGTGTGCACGTTTAAAACTTTAAGTAGCCTAATTAATTCATGATTCTGACATTAGTCGTATGTCGGAACTAAAAATATGGTAAAAAATATGACGACTTATACCTCCATTCAATTCACCATTACATATTTTATTGTAGATGCGAGCACTATAACCCAATACAGGTTGGTTACTTATAATTGTACATGCTCTCACACCATTCTTGTATATTAATGTAATAATATTACATATTAATATAATAATGTTCTCAATCCACAATAATGGATATGATTATTAATGGGTATAAGCATTTATTCTACACTCAAAATAAGGATATGAAAATTAGATCATGATATATGGAACGAACATGACTATTCTAAATATAATTATATCGTATAGGTTGGGCTATCGGGTTTGCAGATTTGGGTCTTCTCAAGACCGAACTCGGTCCGGTAATCAATATGGGCTCGTTTTGAAGGCCCATAGCTCGCTCATCAAAATTTGAATTTGCGTTTTGGTTGGATTGTACGGGTCGAATTTTGGACCATGTCGGACCGACCCAATCCAATACCCCAACCCCTTATATAGCATAGCAAAGATGCTCATCCCTTGCCGATATGGTTGAACCAAATATTTGGTCTAGTGGTAGAGCAATGGCTCCCACAGTGGATAGACCAAGGTTCGAGTCCCACTGCCCTCACTTTCTACGAGAAAAAAATGGTACTGAAAGAATGGCGGGTTAGGGTATAACGTTCTAAAAAAAATGGTCGTTCAAATTACACGTGCGAACTATGCTTCTTGTCTTAAGAAACCAAGTTCACTTTTTCACCAGAAAACCAACTAGGGCTATAAAATATCTGGTAGATAAAATCACGATTATCAACACATGGGTACCCTCGACGGTTCAAAACCGTCGGCGTAGCCTTAGAAACCGTCGGCGATGGAGTGAACCCACTGCCAGCGATCTTTCTTCCTATGATAGTAATGACGTTGGTTCGTAAATAACCACGGCGGTTCTGACTGACGTGGATATCTAGATTCATCAGCAGTTTGTTAAACATCAATACTAATATAACCTCGATTGGCTGTTTTGAACCGCTGTCATCGCTATAAACTGTCGACCTACAGCCGTTATCGGCATGTAATAAAACAACGTCGACGATTGTGAGCCGCCTGCCTAGCTAGGAGTAACGTTGGTGATTAGTAAACCACCAGCAAGTTTTATTTACACAGGTGGTTCGTACTCCAATCTCAGCGGTTTCACAACCATCGGCAATTTGTTAGAAAAAAATTAAAAATAAAATCTAAATCTGGATTTGCATATCCTAATTTGATTTTTATTTTTTAAAATTATATAATATAATGAAATCCAAAACTATAATTATATTACAACATTAAATAAAATTACAACAAAAAAATAAATTACAATATTAAACCTCTACCGCCCGTAGGAGGTGGATCATCCGTAGGGTTAAAATATTGATGTATGAGACTCTCCACTCATCGGTTTCGAAAGTAAACAAGCGGACAATTCTCGAGTCTTGTGTCTCTGCTTAGTGTTCCTATAATTTTTTTTCTTTAAAATTTAAAATGACCTTTTTCACCTCATCTAACTCTGCTCGTAGGCGCTAATTTTTTGAATTAATCCCTGACCCCTCTTTCCCCATAACGGCCGGTGATGTTCGCTACCACACCACCGCAACAAACACACCCAATGTGTTCTAAGGTGTTCTTTGGGGGAAACTATGTAAAAATGCTTCTTCTGAAGTCTTCGAAGGGGTCATTGATCCACTATCGTGTGTTGGAATTGCATCCACTGACAAGTGACGAGTTATGTCCTACTTTTATGTTAGATAAAATTGTTAACAAAATATACATGTTAAATAAATATATCTATAGTATATGTGATCTTTTATAGCTCTCGTGATACCGCACACAAGAATCGTCGACCACACTCTTCTTTTTCAAGAGTTCGAATGTCTACACTCGATCTGGAATGACACTCCCATGTGCCCGACTCTCTATAAAAAAATAGGTACAAATTTTTATTTTAATTATGACGACCATATGATATTAAAGAGTTACCCAATTCAGCTTCCTGACAAGCACACCTCCTTCCCTGTCCATGAGACATGACCGATTGTTTCTCTCTATTGGACTTATTTTTCGACAAACTTTCTAAAAGAAACATTTATATTATTATAGTAATCTATAACATTCATGTATTTATTAAATTTAAATACTAGTTACATTAAAAACTTCACACGACCACTTATTACAAGCTTCAATCCAATCCACCGAAGGAATGTAGTCTGAATTAAGTCAATACGCTTTCTCGAGAGATTGTGCATAAGCAAATATCTAAAAATCATTAAAAAATTATTACAATTTTCAAATAATAAAAAGTAACAAAACTCACCAATCTACAATTTTCTTTTCAATCTGTGTGTATCTTTGCTGCACGGCAAAAGATTCTGGCAAGAACTAAGGTTTTGTCATCCCATTCGAAGTATTGCTTCATAAAATAAAAAATTGAACAACTAAAAGTAGTTAAATTATATAAATAAGAAATTGATCATACTTACCGCAAGATTGCATAAATTTAACATTTCCTCTCCTCATGCACACTATGTCGACCTCTAATATACATCGAGACAAGCATTCGAAAGAGCATCCCCAAATGATTGGTAAATTGCGGACAAACACGCGCTTATCCTCCAACAGGGACTTGCACCCTTATCGTTTCCTAGGATGCAATTATCCCAAAGATGCGGAAATAATAGGTCTGCTACCACATTGTGTCCTCCCTATCTAAAATATAATTATAAGCGATATTGAAAAAAAGAGAAAAAAATACATTTAATCTGTTCGACTTCGCCCCATCATGATCAACGTCCAGGTCCAACGAGTCAGTGTAAATCCTTGAACTTGGCATATCTCGGATCCTATATAATAAGATCCGGCTCGTAAAGAGGAAACCGGCAGAATTTGTTTCGTGTGAATCGGACTTCGTTTCGATTTGTTATGAATTTCGGAAGAAAGAGAAGTAAGGAAGGCTAAGATGTCATTAATCCATAATGACTGTCATTAAGACTAATTAAACATGATTAAAGAAATTAATGACGATTGAAAGCCGCTAATGATCATTAGTAAACACTAATCAATGGTTAACAAAAGATATGCGTAAGCCGCAAAAGTTAAATCGCGATTAGTGAAAGTTAATCACGATTAGTGTTAATTAAGCGTCATTAGCGAATCTAGAATCCTCTAGAATGTTCTAACTTAAGCTCCAAGTTTGGGATAAGTTTTGGCTAAAACCATGGGCCAAAATCATGGGCCGCTAAACCATGGTTAAGGTCTAAACCATGGTTTTCTACCATGGTTAGTGGTTTTCTGGGGCCTATAAATAGACCCCCTACCCATTCATTCTCTACAACTTACACTACCACCACCCCAAGGGCTAGGGTCGAGAGGTTGGGAGGAGGAGTGGGAGGCGAGGGAGGAGCGCTAGCGAAGCGCTGCCGGGAGAACGATGAGAAGAAAGGTATGATCCTCTCTTAGTTGCTTCGTAAGCTAGGCTTTCAATTCATACTCTTGTTCTTCCAAGTTTTGTTTTTGATTCATATTTCTTTCCGATTCGTTTTCCTGTTGTGGTTCGAGGAGAAATCTGTGTAACACCCTACTTAGGTGCGGGCGGCTATGCACGTCAGTGACCCTGTGATTCGTCACACGTTCACTCATCTAAGACGCGTGGTGTCTACCGATTCTCCATCGTTTATGTTTCTATTCTTCGTATTATGCTTTTATAGTTATTTCGATGGAGAAATCTGTGTAATACCCTACTTAGGTGCGGGCGGCTGTGCACGTCAGTGACCCTGTGATTCGTCACACGTCCACTCACCTAAGATGTGTGGTGTCTACCGGTTCTTCATCTCTTTTTGTTGAGTATATTCTTTCAGTTTCATTGTTATTTTCCTCTCGATTGATTTTATAGAGGAAACTCTTTTCATTTTTATTTTGAAATATGTCCCGATATAAGGGGAAACCTTGCCGAAATTTTCCGAGAAATATGTCCCGATATAAGTGGAAACTCTGCTGAAATTTTCCGAGAAATATATCCCGATATAAGGGGAAACTCTGCCGAAATTTTCCGAGAAATATATCCCGATATAAGGGGAAACTCTGCCGAATTTCTAAGAGAAAATATGTTCTTGACGTTATTCGTGTTCTTCGCGTTCTTCGCGTTCTTCACGTTCTTCGTTCGTTCTTCGCGTTCTTAACATGTTCTTAGCGTTTTGATACGAAAAATGAAATTCGATCTTTTCAGGAGCCTTAAATTAGCCTTTCTAAAAACGAAACTCGATAAAGCCTTGCATACACGAGAGAGAGCTCGATTAGGTAACGAAATCCTTCTTTTTGCTGTTGGGTTTTTATACGAAATTATTGAAATTCTTGATTTAGTGTTCTTTGCTACGAAGAACCCTAATTTTGGCTATTTTTGAAAAAGTCTGAAGAATTGCTTTGTAATTCCCACTAAAATAAGATTTACACATCAAATTGATGCGTTGGCTCTGAAATTTAGGGTTTGGGAGTTAAAATAGGCATAAATAGGAGTATACATATGGTTATGAATAATATATATGTGAGTCGATACCAAGTATTGCGGTTTATGCAAATCAAAGACTTAACGAAAGAATTACATCATGTGAATTGGTGTGATTTGAGTTGGATCCTGAAAAGGATCATGTGTCACGATAAGGATGACTGGGAGTAGTACTACAGGTCGGGCATGCAACCTGTAGGTTGTCGGAAGGAACCCGTATTGGCATTTCCCTACCTAGGTGGTACATGGTTGCCCTGTTATGATAAGTGCGCACAAATTGAATGTTTTGCAACGCGTGGTACCGGGAGCCAATATATTCGGGTTGGAACGACGGAAGACGTGGTCGTGTCATGTGGAGGCACGAGTGGTTCAATAGCAGCTGGGTCACGATAACATGTATTTAAAGCCGCTAGGTTATATGATTAAATGTTAGCCTGAGGTTTTAAGCAACCGAGTCCTCGAGGACGGTGTGCTCATTTGATTTTCCAGGCTGAGGGTTGAGACACTGTTTAATAAAAGAAAAGGAAATTGTCAGGGTAGTATTGGAGGATTGGTTGAGGCGACGTGCGGCGGCATAAGCTTACCAAGATCAACACAATCTCCAATCCCGAAGCATCCACAGCTTCGGAGTCCAAGAATGGTGGGGTTCCCCTGGACTAATCCCTGATGTGAAATAGAAAGGAATAGAACTTAAATTAATAAAAAGGAATGAAATATTGTGATATCAAGTTTTGAAAAAAATTACACAATTTATTTGCTTTTCTCTTCTTCGTTACTTAGCATTCGCTAATTTTTATCCTATGATTTATGGAAAACTCAATAGGTATTGGTGAGCCATAGCAAGGACTTTAAAAATTCATCCGGCTTACATACTAGACATCCAGCCAGCCACAGTAGCTTTACTCTTTAAGGTAGTTAGTAATCTTTTGTATATTTTCCTTTCAAGCTGATGTACATGTAATGGTTATAGTGGGACAATGTATCCTCTAAACTTTATTTTGTGAATGGAAAAGTGTTGAAATACTTTCTTCCGAGTATTTTTATTTGCAGTATATTTCTGAATGTTAGTTGTGATTGCTGAATAAATTATTGCTGAGTAACCAGATCCGGATATGGGAGGATCCGACGGCCCAGGAAACAGGGTCGTTACAGATTGGTATCAGAGATCGGTTACTCCAGTAATTTATTTAGTAATTAATAACTATGAGCGGTATTCAGAAACTAAGGTTGTATTAAGATCCTTTGATCTTAATAAATGACTGCAGTACCATTCACAAGTCATTGTCCCTGATGTACATCATGCTAAGACATATAGGATCTGACTTTTAACCTTAACTCATCCCAGGATCATGGCAGACCAAGACATGTCTAGACAATTAGCGGCTATGATGGCAATGCTCCAAGACATGGGGCAAAGGCAACAAGCATTGGAGGAGAGGCTCAATGCACAGGCTGAGAGACCCGAGGCATCTAAGCCTACGGATGCTAGGATTGAAGGTTCTGTTCATCTTTCTGAGGAAGAATCTAGTTACCATCCTTCAACTGAGTCAGCTCCTACCCCGGTTGAAGGAGCAATGGAGAAGGCCCTTCTTAGACACCAAACATTACTAGATAATTACCGAAAAGGAAAAATTCCTCGATTTAAAGGTGTAGAGACACCTGCCGAGGCTGAATTATGGCTTGATGACGTCAGTAGGATGCTGAGAATAATACACGCACCAGCAGATACTTGGGTGCACTTTGCTGATTACTCCTTAGCAGACTATGCAAGACGATGGTGGAGAGCCATTTCCAAGAAATTAGCAGATCCTGTTCCATGGGATATCTTCGAAGAGAGGTTCCGAGCTCACTTTTGTCCCTCTCATTGGGAAGAATTAAAGAGGAGAGAGTTGGCTTCTCTGAATCAGGGTTCTAAGACTGTACGAGATTATCATATCCACTTTACTGAGCTACTACGGTACTCACCAGCTCTAGAAGCTTCACCACAAGAGTGTCTTACCAAATTTGTTAGCGGTCTTCAGGGAGATCTACGAGAAAAGCTTGCTGGTTTTAGAGCCACAACCGTAGATGAAGCAATGGACATCGCCTCTCGTATTGAGATGGAGAGGGATGAAAATCGCCAAAGAAGAAGTTTCCACTTTAATGGTGGACCGTCCAAAGGCAAGTACATTATAATCGTAGAGATCGTCGCTATCATCCAGCCGGTTCCAATATAAGCTCACCACAGACCTTGGGTCAGGAATTATCAGGAAGAAGGGGTTTCTCTAAACCTCCACTATATCCTCGTGACTCAGCAGCAGGAGCTAGCACCTCTGTGGCTGGATCTTCAGCTCAAACAGGAGCACGTGTGTGTTTTTACTGTCGTCAGGAAGGCCACATCAAGAAAGATTGTCTGAAGTTGAGAGGTTCAGGGTTTAAATCAACCCCAATTAATAGTATAGCATCCACCTCAAGTAATGGAGCAACACATGGAGGAAGACATGGTAGAGGTCGAGGCTCACAAGGAGCGTCTCCTACACAACAACCACCACAAAGTGTTGCGGGTTCTAGCTTGCCTATTCCTAATGGCCAGCTCAATGCAATTACTGAGGAACAAGCCTACCACGCAGGCACAGTCGTACGAGGTACCGTTACTATTCATGGCTTTTCAGTACATGCCTTATTTGATTCTGGTGCTTCACATTCATTTATTGCTCGACGGTTAGTACCCACTTTGGGTAAAATACCAGTAGAAGTACAACAGTCCTATCTGATCAAGGGACCAGGAGGACAAGTATTTATAATCCGAGAAATCCTGGATAATTGTATAATACTGATAGCGGGACATCTGTTACCTGTTTCACTACTACTAATCGAAATGGAGGACTTTGATCTTATACTAGGAATGGATTGGTTAGAAAGGCATCATGCATGTCTTGACTGTTTCTAGAAGACAGTAACATTCCACCTTCCTAACTCGATAGAGTTCCAGTTCATTGGAAAGACATCCAATGATAATATCAAATATATCTCTACATTGAAGGCACAACATTTGTTAGAGCAAGGGTGCCAAGGTTATTTAGCTTATGTATCCACTACATCAGGGTCAGAAAGAATGATAGAAGATGTGCCTATAGTGTGCGAGTTTACTGATGTATTTCCAGAGGAACTACCTGGATTACCACCTGAGCGAAAGATTGAATTTGAAATCTCTCTCATACCTGATACTCAGCCTATCTCTATCCCTCCGTATAGGATGGCACCAGCTGAGTTATGAGAGTTAAAGGTACAATTGCAAGAACTGTTAGATAAAGGATTCATTCATCCTAGTACTTCACCATGGGGTGCACCTGTCTTATTTGTTAGGAAAAAGGATGGCTCGATGCGGTTGTGCATTGACTATAGACAACTAAACAAGAGGACAATAAAGAACAAGTATCCTCTGCCAAGAATAGATGATCTCTTTGATCAGTTACAAGGTTCAACTGTATATTCCAAGATTGATTTAAGATCTGGATACCATCAGTTGAAAATTAAAGATACAGATATTCCCAAGACAGCTTTTCGGACTAGATACGGGCATTATGAATTCTTAGTTATGCCTTTTGGACTAACAAATGCCCCAGCAGCCTTCATGGATCTCATGAATAGAATATTCAAGGAGTTCTTAGATCACTTTGTAGTAGTCTTTATTGATGATGTGCTTATTTACTCAAAGGATAAGTATCTGCATGAACATCATCTCAGGAAGGCACTTGAAACTCTAAGGAAGAACAAACTATATGCTAAATATAGCAAATGTGACTTCTGGCTATCTGAAGTATCTTTCTTAGGCCATGTTATTTCTGGGGAAGGTATATCAGTTGATCCTACAAAGGTTAGTGCGGTGATGAGTTGGGAACGCCCGAAGACTGTCACAGAAATACGATCTTTTCTGGGTTTAGCTGGATATTATAGAAGATTCGTGAAGGACTTTTCACGGATAGCATTGCCAATGACTAGACTAACTCAAAAGGAGGTCTCATTCTTATGGTATGATACATGTGAAGCTAGTTTTCAGACACTGAAAGAATGCCTAACATCTGCACCAATCCTTACTCTACCCTCCGGGAGTGAAGGGTTTACAGTGTACACTGACGCGTCAAAAGAAGGACTTGGGGCGGTTCTTATGCAACATGGTAAGGTAGTTGCGTATGCATCACGACAGCTCTGGACACATGAGAAGAACTACCCAACACATGACCTTGAATTAGCTGCCGTACTGTTCGCTTTAAAGATTTGGAGACACTACCTGTATGGTATTACTTTTGAAATCTTCACCGATCATAAAAGCTTGAAATATCTATTTGATCAGAAGGAACTCAATATGAGACAGAGACGGTGGCTAGAGTTGCTGAAAGACTATGATTGCACTATCTCCTACCACCCTGGTAAGGGGAACGTCGTAGCAGATGCCCTTAGCAGAAGAACTTATTCACTCGGGTTAGTGAGTGCTATCCACTTCTGAGGTTTACTATCAACGTTAAGTGAATGGAAACCATTTGATAGTAGTGCTGATACTATAACTATTCCTCATCGATACAAACTAGAAATATGGGATAAAATAAAGAAAGGACAGGAGGATGATCCAGTCCTCAAAGACTTAAAACAACAACTTGAGAAGAATGAGATAAAGGGATTCCAGATACAAGAGGGTTTACTGTATAATCATCACAGAGTTTGTGTACCAAACACACTTGAACTAAGGAAAGACATCTTACGAGAAGCTCATTGTTCTAGATTATCTATTCATCCAAGAATTACGAAGATGTATAAGGATCTTCATTCATACTTTTGGTGGCCAGGAATGAAGAAAGATGTTGCTGAGTTTGTGAATTCATGTTTCACTTGCCAGCAGGTAAAGGCTTCACACCAAAAGCCACCGGGATTATTGCAACCCCTCCCTATACCTGAATGGAAATGGGAAAGCATTTCCATGGATTTCGTTACTGGCTTACCTCAGACGACTGGTAGTAAAGATAGTATCTGGGTTATAATAGATCGTCTGACAACGGTAGCACACTTCATTCCGATAAGCTTATCTTTCACTCCAGACCAGCTGGCTGAGTTATATATTACACATGTGATTCGCCTCCATGGTATCCCGAAGGAAGTAGTTTCTGATCGAGATTCACGATTCACCTCACACTATTGGGAGAACTTCATGAAAGCTTTAGGTACACAACTATGCTTGAGTACATCATATCATCCACAAACAGATGGGCAGTCAGAACGTACGATTCAAACACTAGAGGATATGCTACGAGCATGTGCCTTAGAATGGAAGGGATCGTGGATTAAACATTTGCCTCTTGTAGAATTCACCTACAATAATAGTTACCATACAAGTATTGGCATGGCACCATTTGAAGCACTATATGGACGAAAGTGTACAACTCCTTTGTGTTGGCAAGAGGTCGGAATAAAGAACCTTTATGATTCAGATAGACTTCAGGAGACATGGGAAGCTGTAGAACTTGCTAGAAAAAGACTATTAACTGCTCAGAGTCGCCAGAAAAGTTATAGTGATACCAGGAGAAGAGACCTTGAAATTGAGGTAGGCAACTTTGTATTTCTCAAAATATCACCTATGAAGGGTGTTCAGAGGTTTGGCTTGCGTGGGAAGTTAGCACCCAGGTTCGTGGGTCCCTTTGAAATTATTCAACGGATTGGAAAAGTTGCCTATAGACTTGCACTTCCTCCACATCTTTCAGCAATACATGATGTATTTCATGTATCAAATCTGAGAAAGTACATTAGGGATCCAGAGCATAAGATAAGTTATGATGATTTACATGTTGAGCCAGATTTGACATACCAAGAGATACCTGTGCAAATACTTGAAAGGGATATCAAGAAGTTGAGAAACAAAGAGGTGCCTCTAGTTAAAATATTATGGCGGAACCAAGAGTTTGAAGAAGGCACATGGGAACCTGAGGCAGAAATGAGAGAGAACTACCCGTACTTGTTTGAATGATAAAATTATGTATTATGTATATGTTCATTTTAAATGACATGACGTTCATTCTCTTTAAGGTTGTTATGCTTTCAATCCACTTTAAGGATGTTATGCCTGCATTTCTAGTCTCGAGGACGAGACTTCCTTTAAGGTTGTTATAATTGTAAAGTCTTGAACTTGGCATATCTCGGATCCTATATAATAAGTTTCGGCTCGTAAAGAGGAAACCGACAGAATTTGTTTCGTGTGAATCGGACTTCGTTTCGATTTGTTATGAATTTCGGAAGAAAGAGAAGTAAGGAAGGCTAAGATGTCATTAATCCATAATGACTGTCATTAAGACTAATTAAACATGATTAAAGAAATTAATGACGATTGAAAGCCGCTAATGATCATTAGTAAACACTAATCAATAGTTAACAAAAGATATGCGTAAGCCGCAAAAGTTAAATCGTGATTAGTGAAAGTTAATCACGATTAGTGTTAATTAAGCGTCATTAGCGAATCTAGAATCCTCTAGAATGTTCTAACTTAAGCTCGAAGTTTGGGATAAGTTTTGGCTAAAACCATGGGCCAAAACCATGGGCCGCTAAACCATGGTTAAGGTCTAAACCATGGTTTTCTACCATGGTTAGTGGTTTTCTGGGGCCTATAAATAGACCCCCTACCCATTCATTCTCTACAACTTACATTACCACCACCCCAAGGGCTAGGGTCGAGAGGTTGGGAGGAGGAGTGGGAGGCGAGGGAGGAGCGCTAGCGAAGCGCTGCCGGGAGAACGAGGAGAAGAAATGTATGATCCTCTCTTAGTTGCTTCGTAAGCTAGGCTTTCAATTCATACTCTTGTTCTTCCAAGTTTTGTTTTTGATTCATATTTCTTTCCGATTCGTTTTCCTGTTGTGGTTCGAGGAGAAATCTGTGTAACACCCTACTTAGGTGCGGGCGGCTATGCACGTCAGTGACCCTGTGATTCGTCACACGTTCACTCATCTAAGACGCGTGGTGTCTACCGATTCTCCATCGTTTATGTTTCTATTCTTCGTATTATGCTTTTATAGTTATTTCGATGGAGAAATCTGTGTAATACCCTACTTAGGTGCGGACGGCTGTGCACGTCAGTGACCCTGTGATTCGTCACACGTCCACTCACCTAAGATGTGTGGTGTCTACCGGTTCTTCATCTCTTGTTGTTGAGTATATTCTTTCAGTTTCATTGTTATTTTCTTCTCGATTGATTTTATAGAGGAAACTCTTTTCATTTTTATTTTGAAATATGTCCCGATATAAGGGGAAACTCTGCCGAAATTTTCCGAGAAATATGTCCCGATATAAGGGGAAACTCTGCTGAAATTTTCCGAGAAATATATCCCGATATAAGGGGAAACTCTGCCGAAATTTTCCGAGAAATATATCCCGATATAAGGGGAAACTCTGCCGAATTTCTAAGAGAAAATATGTTCTTGACGTTCTTCGTGTTCTTCGCGTTCTTCGCGTTCTTCGTTCGTTCTTCGCGTTCTTAACATGTTCTTAGCGTTTTGATACGAAAAATGAAATTCGATCTTTTCAGGAGCCTTAAATTAGCCTTTCTAAAAACGAAACTCGATAAAGCCTTGCATACACGAGAGAGAGCTCGATTAGGTAACGAAATCCTTCTTTTTGCTGTTGGGTTTTCATACGAAATTATTGAAATTCTTGATTTAGTGTTCTTTGCTACGAAGAACTCTAATTTTGGTTATTTTTGAAAAAGTCTGAAGAATTGCTTTGTAATTCCCACTAAAATAAGATTTACACATCAAATTGATGCGTTGGCTCTGAAAGTTAGGGTTTGAGAATTAAAATATGCATAAATAGGAGTATACATATGGTTATGAATAATATATATGTGAGTCGATACCAAGTATTACGGTTTATGCAAATCAAACACTTAACGAAAGAATTACATCATGTGAATTGGTGTGATTTGAGTTGGATCCTGAAAAGGATCATGTGTCACGATAAGGATGACTGGGAGTAGTATTACAGGTCGGGCATGCAACCTGTAGGTTGTCGGAAGGAACCCGTATTGGCATTTCTCTACCTAGGTGGTACACGGTTGCCCTGTTATGATAAGTGCGCACAAATTGAATGTTTTGCAACGCGTGGTACCGGGAGCCAATATATTCGGGTTGGAACGACGGAAGATGTGGTCGTGTCATGCGGAGGTATGAGTGGTTCAATAGCGGCTGGGTCACGATAACATGTATTTAAAGCCGCTAGGTTATATGATTAAATGTTAGCCAGAGGTTTTAAGCAACCGAGTCCTCGAGGACGGTGTGCTCATTTGATTTTCCAGGCTGAGGGTTGAGACCCTGTTTAATAAAAGAAAAGGAAATTGTCAGGGTAGTATTGGAGGATTGGTTGAGGCGACGTGCGGCGGCATAAGCTTACCAAGATCAACACAATCTCCAATCCCGAAGCATCCACAGCTTCGGAGTCCAAGAATGGTGGGGTTCCCCTGGACTAATCCCTGATGTGGAATAGAAAGGAATAGGACTTAAATTAATAAAAAGGAATGAAATATTGTGATATCAAGTTTTGAAAAAAATTACACAATTTATTTGCTTTTCTCTTCTTCGTTACTTAGCATTCGCTAATTTTTATCCTATGATTTATGGAAAACTCAACAGGTATCGGTGAGCCATAGCAAGGACTTTAAAAATTCATCTGGCTTACATACTAGACATCCAGCCTGCCACAGTAGCTTTACTCTTTAAGGTAGTTAGTAATCTTTTGTATATTTTCCTTTCAAGCTGATGTACATGTAATGGTTATAGTGGGACAATGTATCCTCTAAACTTTATTTTGTGAATGGAAAAGTGTTGAAATACTTTCTTCCGAGTATATTTATTTGCAGTATATTTCTGAATGTTAGTTGTGATTGCTGAATAAATTATTGCTGAGTAACCAGATCCGGATATGGGAGGATCCGACGGCCCAGGAAACGGGGTCGTTACAGTCAGCAACCCCTTCGAGATCAACATCCTCGGGTGATCAACAAATTGAAGATATTGATCATTTATTCTTCAGGTATCCAATGCCAAAACAGATATGGCAGGAGATAGGGGTATCTTGAGTTTCGACTGGAGGCACTGTTGATTTTTGGAGATCGGTGAGGTCGGTAGGGGGCAGTTCAACAAATGATTGCACTCTGCCTTTAGCAGTCCTTTGGGCCATTTGAGGCAGAAGGAATGATGTCATTTTCAAAAATCATAGGTTTTATCCGAAAAATGTACTCACTCATTGTAACTCTCTATCTCATTTCTGGGCCTCCAAATAATGTACTCCTTTTTTAAGTAATATATTATTCCTGTGGTGAATCCAAACTTGGGATGTTACCTTCGCTTTGTTCAAAAAAATATTAATGATATTAATAAACTTTTATTTGATTAGGGATGGGTACGATTGAAATTTACAAAATCCTATCTCCTTTTTGTTTCCGGTCAAGAAGGTAGATCACCTCGGCGCTCCATTTTATCGAGATGCAACTTATTTATATTTCATTATCATTTTTTAAAATCATTATAAACATTGATAAAAATTCAACTCGTATTCGTATGTAGTCTTTATTCGATCCAAAATTCAGATTCCATGTTTATCGGATCCATCTTTGGATTCACTCTTTATTCAATTCATATTTGGATTGGCTCTTTATTCGATCCGTATTCGGGTCCACTCTTTATTCAATATGTGTTCGGACTCGATAAATATCTGATTCGAGTTCGTATTCGTATTTTTAAGGATATGGTTTCTTTAATACGTATTTGAATCATATCTATATTTGTATTCGATAGAGATGAAATGCATATGGATATGAAAATAGGCATATCTGATCCGGATACAATATGTTTTCATCCTTAGTTACCTCTCCTCGTGGAGATCAACAATTTTGTCGTTTTGTGATTTTTTTCCTATTTTACGATAGAGCTGAGAAGAGAAGAAAAGAATAAATAGGATTATTTGAAAATAAACCTGGAAAACAAATTAAAAGGAAATGTTAGAAGCTTAATAGGGTCTCTAAGCCCATATTTATTCATAATTATTTAATGAAATAAGACAAGTAAAGAGGTTGAGCTTTGGAGATTCATTTTAAAAAGAATTGCATGCACTTTTAGGAGGATTTAGCATGAAATGTATATGACATTAATAGAATGTATTGCATGTGTGAAATTAGGTAAAATGCAAATAATTAGACTTGGATTTTTTCTCAAATTAGAAGATTAAGTATCATGATGAATCACTGATTTATCACCCCTTTTAATTGCAAATGAAGATTAAGTATCGTGATGAAACACTGATTTATCACCCCTTTTAATTGCAAATAAAGCATCATCATAAGTCACTCTTTTTCTGAAAAAAACATTTGGCCTTGGTACTCAACCATATATATAGAACTCTCCCTGATTTGAAGCACATCTATATACTTTTGTAATCAACAACCAAAAAGTAATGAGTAACCAAAAACTCAAACCATTATTTTATTCCATCCAAATTATCAAACATTCTCCAACAAACAACATATGAAATCAAAAACAACAAAAAAAGCAAGCGATTCATTGCTATATATACTAGTGCAGACATGCTCCAGCAATTTCACGTATGTATGTATGGGAGATTCATGGGAAGTCGTCAGGAGGTCTCACGCAGCATGCACAACATCCAAACCGCGGCTTCTGCTCGCAGCAAAAGCAATACGGGCAGTTCATCGGCACCCCGCTCACGGCGGCTGCGTCGTCGAGAGAAGCTGGAGCAACAACAAGAACAGCCACCTTATCAATAGATGTAACGAAAGTTGCACGTTTGATAC
Source organism: Ottelia alismoides (assembly GCA_037367405.1). Lineage (NCBI taxonomy): Eukaryota > Viridiplantae > Streptophyta > Magnoliopsida > Alismatales > Hydrocharitaceae > Ottelia > Ottelia alismoides. Next base: position 1,735,746 of record JAZKJV010000022.1, read on the forward strand.
ACTTGGTTCGGAGATTCGTCTAAGAATGAAACCATGGAGGGGATTACCTTGGGTTACATGCGTCGCGACCGAAAAAGGCGGTGAAGCGAGGAGGATGGCGAGGAGGAGGGATACGGCGACGAGAGACGCCTCTTGCTTGCTTGTCATCGTCCTCTATTGTTGCCTTGCAGATAGCTGTCCGTAAATCCAAGCATCAGCATGAGTATATATATACATGGGAGTTCCTATAGATTAAGTATTTGAAACCATGTGATTTACTATGTATGTTCATTAGTATTCCGATGTCAAAACCATCGGACGGTAGGTTTCAACTGTATATATCCGTGGGAGGACCAGAGAGAAATTCCTCGGTCCTTATCCATCGCAAGGACTATACTAATCCTCAATTGGTAAAGGTAATCGAGGTGGTTTCGTGCTCTGTACCAAGGAAAAATGGCACATCTGATGCAGAGGATTATCTATTCAATATTCATATTTGCTTCAACTCTTTGGAACATGAAATGCATATAGATTTGGATATATATTTCAGAAACCATTTACTTATATTATTTTATACTCGGGATTGAATATTCATGAAATACGAATTTGGATCAAATAAGACGTAAATACGAATATGGATCGAATTAGGATCGAACAGAATATGGACAGATAAAGATGGAATTTTCGATCGAATTCTCGTCAGTTGCGAAATGATCACATTAAATTGTTAGCCCATCAAATTATAATTGTAAAGGGGTTGCTTGATAAATCTTGTATGAGCCGCTCCACCTCTCGGGTAGCCATTTTCTCCTATCTCTTTGTAAGGACGGCTCCACCTCTCGGGAAGTCCTTTCCACTATCATAGGAAAATTAGCTCTGATATCATTTATAATGTCTCGATCTTAGGTTCGCGGTCGGTTATCGAGGAAAACTGAGCTGAACAACTTATTAGGTTCGGACCCGAATGGACCCGTTGACAACCACCCAAAATGCTTAAGTTCAAGTTGTCAAGCAGTAGTCCTCATCACTTATAATCCACTCTCACACTTTGCAAGTTTTAGATGTGGAACTATGTTTGAGGGTATGGGTGTTACACTACGCTTCATCCATCTTGTTTGAGAAATTGACCTATTTCCTTGACAAACTCATATAGATAATTACTAGAATCTCATTGTTGTAAATGCATGTCTGAAAATAAGAAACGCATATTATCCTGAAAAACGCATAAAAAATGCAAATAACAAAATAGAAAAAGAAGAAGAAGAAAGACTGTGTGCATGGATATGAGTACAACTGATCAAGAAAGACACTATATATGTATGGATAAAATGGGGGCTACTACATCCTTATTTTTTTATTTTTAAAGATATTTTTTTGATAATACTTGAGGAGATTTAGATCACTATATAACACCATGTTGTTATTTTGTATAAAACAGATATTCCTAAGCCATCCATCAAACATATCAAATTTTAACGATATCAGAATTGCTTAAATTGACCATTTTTAGATGGACAACTTAGGAATGTATGCTTTGTATGAAATTTGAGTGACGACATGGTGTTATATAGAGACCTAAATCCTTCCAGGTGTTATCGAAAAATATCTATAAAATAAAAAATAAGGGTGAGAGTAGTGAAGTTGGTTCCCTAGTAGCCCCATTTTACCATATATATGCACGTACATATAAGAGAAAATTCAAATGAGGTAGGTTTCAACTTTTGTGGTGAGTCATTTATAACTATACGTACCAACATTTTATGATTGCATTCGCCGTTGTTGATATAAATTTTTATGAAATTACTATATATGTTATATCTATTTTATGTGTAAACCATCCTAAACATGTATATTTTAGTTAATCTATTAAATATTTCAGTTATTATTAGTATACATTTCGTTTTCATTTTCCCATTTATATTCATTTTAAGGATATGGTAGTACATTTTTCACATCTGTCAATATTGGTATCCGCATTCGTATTCGTATTATAAAATGGATAAGGAATGAATATACCTATATTCGTATCCGGATCTGATCGTTTTCATCCTCAATCCCGACGGCTGGTGACACGGGAGGTTGTAGTTATGAAGAAGGATTGCAATTGTACGTAACGATGCATAAGCCGGAGTCGGTTGAAAATAAGATCGTTACCGCATATAATAACCAGTAATTACATGGATCCAAATGGATTAAAAGAAAAGCATCACAGATTATCAATATTAATATCATGCATTTCTAATCCATTATCCGAATACAGAATGCAGGCAAGAACCGATTAAACAGACAGAAACATAAATTAGGGCGAGATCCAGAAAAGGTACAATAATAAATGAATTACGGCAAACAAAATATAAGAAATATTAGATTAAAAATCACCGAAGCGTCCATAAAATGGACTGTCCTTAGAGAGGATATCACCCCCACAATACCGGTGCATAGGGTACTGGCGATCTGCTCCCAGGATACGATGGCACACGATCTTCGTCTGCGCACATCGACGAGATCGTCCTTGAATGTACCTCAGAGATCTGCAGCCGAGAAAAAGAGAGGGTGATTCGTCCGCGAGAGGAAGAACCAGAACGCAAACAGAGACGACGTGAGATTTTCTTGCGAGTGAAAAAAACAACGTGGGGGAATGGGTATATAAAGACAATTGTGTGCCCTAGCGCAGGAATCTTCGATTTTCGAGAACACCCCTCAACGAGCACATCATTTTGGATCCCGAGATTGCGACCAGAATCACATCCATAACGACGAGTTGAATTGAATTCCCATTTTAATCGACTTACCAAATTAATCGTGTGATTAATTTAATCGACTTATCAAATGAAACCCGCAACAAAAGTATCGAGATCCGAATTGACTCTCTCGAGCTCGAGCCCGAGCCCGAGACAGAGCGGATTGCGCGTGCGTGGCCCTCCATTCCTCATCTCTACTATAGCTACAAGAGCTTGGAATGTAAACTCATATATATGTCCATCAAAAGTTTAGAGCTCCAAGGTATGGTACTAAACTTCCACCCAAACTTTTCCATGTTTCAAATTTGGGAATTCCCAACATTCCCTCCAAGCCATTTGGTTTCCTAATTGAAACCAAATTAACTTCAATTTTAGTTACATAGATATTCCAATTAAAATCTAATTACAATTCTTAATACAAAAATCCCTCACGAATTCACCAATTTGAAAAAGAGATTCAAAGAGAGTTAAAAACACATCTTCCGATTACCACACTTTGCTTTCAGTAAGGGTACCTTCCGGTTTGAACCTCTACCTGAGTTTACTACTTTCACTTTAACAGGAACGAAGTGAACTACGTCTTGAACTTCAGACCTTGTGTTAAAGTATACGGTGGAAACAATAAAGTGTTGTTCTTAGTACAATCTTCAGAGTTGGTGCTCTTAAAGGTCATGCACCCTTATCTGTTTCATGAGTGTATTCAGGAAAGACCCTCTTCCTTTGACTGCGGCCTACAGTAACACTCACATAGGTGGCATTCTTCAAGGATGCACTTCTAACATCCTACCCAAAGGGCTTGAACCCATTCCGAGACTACACTCTTCCTAAACTTGCAGTTTAAATGACACTCAGGCTTGCAGGGATAAGACACTTATGCTTAAGCATTAAACCAAGAGTGCCAACCAGTTCTACAGACAACTTGTTATTACTACATTGAACCTACTTTGTGGGATCTCCACTCAGATAGGTTGAGTTGCTACCGTAAAGGAACTCCCAATGGGTCTCAATCCCACCCCAAGCCTAGACTTTAGGACTAAAGATCTATCAAGTCCCTTAGTCAATGGATCTGTTGTGTTGTCTTTGGATACAACAAAATCTACAGTCAGCACTCCTCGAGACACCAAATCCCTTAACGTCTTAAGTTTGATTTGTATGTGTCTTCTTGTTTTCTGATTGAACTTTGAAATCTTGATCTTGACAATTGTGGTCATATTATCACAATATACTGAGATCGTAGGAAATGGCTGACCTACCATGGGAATTTCAGACAGAAGTTCCCTAAGCCATTCAACCTTAATTTCATTGGTGTCCAAAGCACACAGCTCAGCCTCAAAGGTGGATCGAACTAGAATGGTCTGCTTCACAGACGTCCAGGAGATTGCACTGCCTCTAATGGTAAATACATACCAAGTAACACCATTACTCTCAGACTCCTCTATTTTCCCTATTCAGCTTGCATCACTATATCCTTCTAGTATAGATGGATCTACCATAATGCAAACTAAGGGAAATAGTTCTCTTCAAGTACTTCAGTACTCGATCCAGAGCCTCGCAGTCAGTACGGTCAGGACAACTAGTGTATCTACTTAGCTTTGCAATTGAGAATGAACTATCAGGTCTCGTGCAATTTGCAAGATACATTAAACTTCCTATCACTTGTGAATACGTTAACTGAGCTACAAGTACTCCACTTTTATTCTTAAACAGCGTTTTGGATGAATCAAAACGAGTGCTTACAGCTTTGCAATCTTGATATCCAAATTTCTCAAGTACCTTCTCAACATAATGAGATTGAGAAACTACAATCCCATCAACTGACTTGTCAGTTTGAGACCCAAGATCACATCAGCAACATCCATGTCCTTCATCTCAAATTTGCTACTTAAGAATGCCTTAGTCTCATTAATAATCCTCACATGTGATCCAAACAACAATATGTCATCAACATACAGGCACAAGACAATACACTCATCACCTTTCACCTTGAAATAGACACACTTATTGGATTCATGAACCTTAAAGCCACATGACAAAATTGTTTTGTCAAAATTTTTCATGCCACTGCTTTTGGTGCTTATTTCAATCCGTAAAGGGATTTGACAAGCTTGCAAATATTTCCCTCATTACCAGGAGTCACAAGTCCATCAGATTGATTCATATAGATCTCTTCATCAAGATCGTCGTGCAAGAAGGTGGTCTTCACATCCATTTGGTGGATAGAGAGATCATATACATATGTCAATGTTATGAGCAATTGAATTGTGGTCATCCTTGTCACAGGGGAATATGTATCAAAATAATCGATATCTTCCTTTACCTAAAGCCCTTGGCAACTAACATGGCTTTATACTTTTCAATTGATCCGTCAGGTCTAAGCTTTCTCTTAAACACCCACTTGCACCCAATGGTAGAGCGCCCTTTGGGTAAATCAATCAACTCCCAAGTTCCATTAACCATAATTAAATCCATTTCAGATTTGTTGGCTTCCTTCCATTGTTTTGCTTCAGATGAAGTCATGGCTTCCTTGTAACTTGGTAGATCGCCCTCGATCTGGTAGACAAAAAAGTCGCTACCCAGATCCTTGGCTATCCGAGGTCTTCTACTCCTCCTTGGCTCAACCTCTCTTTGAGAGGTCATTGGGTTCCGATTGAGTCTCAGCCCCCGCATTCGTTATCCTTTCCTCTTGATCTGGAATGGATCATGATGTGAAGGTGCTATCAATGGTCAGATTCCGAGGAATCCCAGTCTTCATAAGAAAGACATCCCAAAGAAAGTAGCATCACAGAGTTCAACAATAGTGTTGACATCTATGCCTGGTATCTCGTATCGAATTACCAAGAACCTATGTGCATCGCTATTTTCTAAGTAACATACGAGGATCGCATCAACAGTCTTAGGACCTAGCTTCTTTCTCTTGTGCTCTGGGACTAAAACCTTAGCGAGACAACCCCACACTTTGAGATATCTTAAGCTTGGTTTCCTATTTCTCCAGAATTCAAAAGGATATTTTTCCATATGTCTTGGAGGAACTCTATTCTGAAATAGTAGGCCGTATTCAAGGCTTCTCCCCAAATATAGGTTGGAAGTCCAGAACTCTGTAGGAGAGCATTGATTATGTCAGTTATTTTTCCGTTCTGCTATCCCATTTGATTGCGGTGAATATGAGGTCGTAACTTCATGAACTATGTCAAATGATTTGCATTGTTCATCAAATAAGTTAAAGGTATATTCCCCTCCTCTTTCTGACCTAAGGTGTTTAAGCATTTTTCCATTTTGTATCTCAGCCTCATTCTTAAATATAAGAAATTTCTCTAAAGATTCATCCTTGGTTTTCATAGCAGTATCTATTGCCATCATCTATGAAAGTGATAATGTATTTCTTATTGTCTGGGGTCAACACACCATTAAACTCACAGATGTCTGTGTGCACTAGATCCAAGATCTCACTATCTTTAGAGACAGACTGAAAAGACTTCCTAGGTGGCTTAGCTTGCACACAGATTTCACATTTTTGAGTTTTATCAGTAGTGTGTTTTGGGATCAACTCTAAATTCATCATCCTTTTAATTGAATTTAAGTTTACATGTCCCAATCTACCATACCACAGATCACAAGATTCTAGATTATTCACAACATGAGACATAAAATTAGAACATTCATAACTTAAAGCATTCATTTCATTAATGTTGACTGAATCACATCTAATTCTAAACAACAAATCAAAATCTTTCAAATAACCTTTTCCATAAAAATGTCATGTCTCAGAATGACAACATTATTACATTTAAAGTTCAATTCAAAACCATTTCTAACTAAGATATAGCCAGATAAAACATTCTTCTTGATGTCAGGAACATGCAACACCTTGTGCAACGTGCAGACACGTCCAGAGGAGAACCTCAAGTTGACTTGTCTTGACCCTAGCACCATGGCTGCAGAATCGTTCCCCATCTTCACAATCCCACCACTGCATGTCTGATAAGAATAAAACAAAGTTCTGTCAGAATAAATATTTACATTGGCTCCCGTATCCATGAGCCACTTATTTGGATCATGAATATAGTATAGTTCAAGTTTTACAGAGACATACCCCTCGCTAACCCCAAGTCCCGTAGTGATCATATTCATTTGTGGACTCCCGTCTGCAGCCTTAGGTTGAGCCTTTAAGGACAGACAGTCCTTCTTCCAATGACCAACCTGATTACAGTGCCAGCATGATTTATTCTTTGCTTTTTTCTAGATCTTGCCCTTTGATTTCATTTTATTATTGTTATTACCCTTTCCCTTCTTATCCTTACCTTTCGAGGTCATGAAATTGACCTTAGCCAGAATATCGAAAGGAAGCACATGCTTTTGTTTCCTGTGTTCCTCCTCTATGGCAATTGCCACCATCAAGTCATCCATAGAAAATTTTTCCTTCCTATGTTTCAAGGTCATACAGAAATCTTCTAAAGACTTAGAGAATTTTTTTATAATGCACATGACCTGAAACTTCTATGGAAGTTTCATTTCGGCATCTTCTAAACCATGGAGCAGGCGTAAAAATTCGTGTTCCTGTTCAGAAACCAACTTCCCTTCGACCATAGAAAACTTTAAAAAATTGGCCACGGAGTGTTTCTCAATACCGAGGTCTTCGGTATTATACTTCCGATACAAATCTTCCCATAGACCCTTCGCAGTCTACATGGACGAACAATATACGTTAAACAACGAGTTGGATAGAGTCAACATGATGCAACCATGGCATATACAGTCGCGTTCCTTCCACGCAGATTGCGCCTTCTAGCTATCGGGTGAGGGGTTTTCCTTTTCCACCATAGGGCAATCAGTTTCAAGCATCGAGATTAGTCCTATGGTGGTTAACCAGATATTCATGCATTGTTGCCAACGCTTGAAATTCTGACCACCGATTTTTTCAGGCATACCCATCACATCTACCCTCGATTTAAAAATCGTTTCCGACATGATTTTAAAAACGGTTCCGGATATCCTCTCTAAGGTTGTTGAAAACAGGATCGTTACCGCATATAATAAACACTCATTACACGGATTCAAATGGA